>OX485804.1:5130404-6330404 GCA_950295325.1 Polytrichum commune
CATCAACTCACGCCGGGGCACCAAGTAAAAATGGCGCTAAACCACTCCAGCATCCACACTACTGTCTTGTTAGCTGTGTCGTTGACCATATACACAAGTTATTCACTCAGGCAATGGACCTTAGATATACTGCCAGCAACAGACACTCCGAAGAATCATTAGGGCAAGTAGTGTTGTCAATGTCTGCCTGCAACAGGGGTTTCATGTAAGCATCCATACTTACATGGTCCTCGCAGATCTTCTGGTACACGCAATCTTACCTCAACGGTTCCCCTGAGGACTCGATCGTCAGCCGGTGAAGCCCGGTTCCCTGCATCCTCCGCAGATAAAGACCCCATGCCTTCTACATACTGCTACTTGACACAAATACGAATCAGTACCTCCCATGAAAGTGAGGTGATCTTCACAGAATATGGGGACATTGCTTGACATAATTCAGGAGGTAAGATGGAAAGCCCATCAAAGTCCTATTCATGTTGTTGCGCGCATTACGAAGGCACTTTATATGATCATGGTGCTCAATCAGTGGCTGCCATTCTCGACACAACCTGTTCTCCCATACCCAACATCATCACCAGACTGGGTGAACCCTCTAACTTTTCGTACATTTCTCAGCTGAGTTGAGAATGACACACATTCTGACACACATCATACGCTCTTACACAGTGAACTAAGAATACGTTGTATGTTTAAACCATTAGACTTCTAACAATCCTCCAGGTTGAAGATGGTGTAGCCATTCTGGCAGGCAACTCAACCGCAAACATCTACATCCTTGCAGCATGACAACCATGATAACTATATATTACTGAATCTGCCCATCTGTAACTGATGTTACACTCCGACTCTGCATTGCCGAAACAAGTCTGGCTACAGATCGAACTGCATAGGCAGTGTGTGGCATAACGGAACACGCAGGCACGACAATGTTGAAGAGGACCCAGTGGGTCAATCCATAGTGCTGAACCAAGCCATTGTTGCGTGGTCAACATTGGTGGAGGCAGGTTTCATATATTTTGGGTGAAAACATTAAGAATCGTATCGGCAAAGCACACTAGCCAAAAATGGGGCTTGGAAACTTACCTTTCGGATCGCAGACTCCGCTGTCAGATTGCATCTGACAACAGAATGCCCTTGTAATTACGTTCTGCTGCGACGGCGATCTCCTCCAATAGGTGTGACACTCCAAGTGCATACCCACACACAACTGGGTCAGTCGTCACGATAAAAACATACTGAAGAATGCTGACCAAGCTAAGGATGCAAGATGCCAATAATGACATAATGACATAATTGCTACACAGTTTGCCCGGAAATCCAGTTATAGAAGTTAAGAAAATGTCACAAAATAGATAACAACGCCAAACATTCAAGCTACTCTGAGACAAGGGAGGACAGCAGCCACGCGTCCCTCGTCCGCCTCTGAGAGCGTGTGCAATTCAAGTCCCAATCACGGAGACGTTCATTCTGCAATGAGGCACAAGATCAGTCATAGTACTGCAAGTTTTATGATCGGCACACGGCGATGACTTGATCTACTCGACACAATAACTACGACATGGCATGAACAAGGCTGATCCACGCCGTCATACAATCACCCACACACAGAAACATTGGGGCGGATCCACCACAAATCGCAGAGTGAATGGATCTAAACAACACATCACGGCTACACAGAACCTGACATGTAGAACGCCAAGCTAGTCAGCAATGGCGCAAATTTCCTCGGGTGAAAGTGCGACGATGCCGTCATGTAGACGGACAATAGAGCTTTGTAACACAGCTCTGGACCCGGGAGCCCAAACCGTCGCAGATATGCACACACAAGGTGAAGGACACATGAACTCTTCACAAAAGAAAGAGATAACCTCGGCAAGTTGCAACGTCGCAGACCCCGCAAAAGGCAGTCCTCGCCAAGATAGCCTCGGTTGTATCATTCACGCTTTGCGGCATGACACAAAGGAACCTCACACAATGCGATCTACAATGGCGCAACGCGTCGTGAACGCCGATGCGTTACGCGGGGTATGTGTCCTCCCCTAAACCAGCAGAATGCAACACACATCCAGCACCAAGATCGCTGAGTTGCCGTCTACTGCAATACGAGCTTGCCGAAACCTCCAAAAACCATGACAAAGCTGCGTACATGCAAGAGCAGATGGGTAGAACGAACGGGGATGACAAGAATGGCGGAGTTCAAGCAGGGTGGAGCCTACCTGTGTAGAGCCCGCCGCCGAAAATACACAACCAGACTGCCCGATTAATTTTGGCCGTTGATGGCTCCCTGCCCGAGGCAATGTGCTGCCCGAGGCAATCTTGACCGTCCATCAGGGGGCGACGATGTGGATGGGAAAAGTTATTCACACGTGTTGAGGATGACGTGTCTCCCACCACGTCATCGGTGGGGGCTGGAGTTAACCCCATGATTGCCATGGCCATGCTGCCAGGCCGCTGTGCGTACGTGGGGATTTGATCCAGCCCCCGGGTGATGATGGTTGAAGATCTTCGACACGATTCCCCTTCGCTCGAGGCTGGCAGTTGGCCCACCCTCATCAGGCACACTTTGTTGCAGACTCTTCCCATTTCGACTTTCCCCCGGAACGGATCTCTTTCGCTTCAATTTCCCGCTGCTTGGCAATTGAATTTCCCTCGAGGTCCCTCTGAGTCGGTTTGGTTCTGCCTCGACTTGCATACATCCTGTCAATCACCTGCATTCGTTAGGAGTCTCTGTTAGGTGCATCGTCTCCTCGTCTCCGCGAATCTTTCTTTTCTCTCAGACTCACTACATCGTCTCCTCCTCGCCTTTCTCACATGAGCAGACTCTATCCTCAACATCAGCGTGCATTGCCTCTCGGTCTTTGTGTGCCTCCGCCTTGCTACCCTACACTGTACAAGGAGTGGAGTGTTGCAGTGATCCATGGTCACTTTCGCACTTGCCTCCCGTTGGCCAATCCAATCACCTATCTGTGCGCAGCCTGTGGTTTCCATCTCATGCTGGCATAGGTGTGCAACATGTGCAGTTTTCATACACGCAAGTTTCCCTTCGTTCTTTGTCGCTCTGACCTGCCTATAGCATGCCGGATGCGGACCCTAAAGCATCGCCATGTTTTTTGCGCCAGGGGTCTTAGTCAAGCAACCTTCTTTTGGTGTTGAACCCTTCGCACGCCCCGTCGCCTTTGTCTGGGGGCTCGACTATCACTTGTGCGTCAGAGTGCACCAGTTTGTCTGCCTGTGCCACACAACCCCACACTGTGCACCCTGATGTGTTTGACCTGTGTTGGGTCGGTGTGCAAACCCAACATGTTGATGCTGCCAAGATCCCCCGCCAATGTTGTTGTTTTGAGCTACCTTTAACACGCAGGATGTGGCTGTGCCATTTTCCGTCATCAGTTTTTTCAATTTTGGTCTGCTTTCAGTTTGTTGGTGATTGTTTAGGCAACATTTGATACATATGTCCATGTTAAAACTAAACCCTGCTCAAGTTGCCTCCTGTGAGTACGGTCTTGTTGTATCCGGTATGTGGCTATTTTGTGAAGACTCTTAGTCAGATCTGTTTTGAGTGGTGTATTGGCCCAGCATGTTTGCCTATTTCCCCTAGAATCAAATGTGTGGACTATGGTGATGGGCTATTACACCACGGAGAGATCATCTGTTACAGTTTTCCTGTCATCGTTCACTTCAAAATGACCATATCGTCATATTTTTCAGTCTTGGTCTGCGGCAAGTTTGTTGGTGAGTGTTTAGGCAGCATTTGATACATATGTCCATATTAATCTTCCTTGCTCAAGTTGCCTCCTGTGAGTATTCTCTTGTTGTTTCCGGTATGTGGGCATTGTTTGATCACTCCCAGACAGATATGTTTTGAGTGGTGTATGGCAAAGTGTGTTACGACTATTTCCTCTATCCTCAAATGTATGTCATATGGGGATTGGCTATTACATCACGCAGAGTTCCCTCTGTAACAGTTTTCCTGTCATCGTGCATTTTGAAATGACCATATCAATGGTCCCCTCCTGGATGAGGGAACCACTGCGCAATTGTGCCGTCGACTCGCTGTAGTGTCGAAGTGGTCGTATTCGGGTGAGATGGCAATGGAAAAGTAGTCCGGTGCTAACTATTTTTTGGCATGCTTGTGACCACAATTATTTCTTAATCCGGGGTGACATTGTTTAGATGCGTGGTTGAGAGATAAACTTATGTGCTGGTATTCTCTATTAAAGACACTATGCTTAGAACAGTATTTTGCCTTTGGCACCACTGCAGCGTCTTGAACGTGCACACAGGAATGTTGAAAACAAACCAGAAGAGGCTGTAAGTAATCCGATTTATGTAGCGATACTTTGCTCACCAATAGTTAGCAATGTCGATGTGGATCCCGTATGGCCATGTCCTGTGACATGTAGTTGTATGCTCCTTGGAACTACACACTCCCTGGGATTTGTCTTCCTTCCAATTCGTGGTCATTGCTTATGCCGTGTTCAAGTTGGACAACGGCAATAGTGTATTGTGTTTGATGCCGGTTTAAGGGTACACGCTGTGTCGTATATTTCTCCATGCTTGAGTATTCCGTGTTGCTGGATGTTAGATTCTTCTCTTTTGATTCTCTATGTGACACCCTTTTTAGGACTCTTCACAAAATTTCTCAACTTTTTCTAGCTTGCAGGCGGTGTACTTTTGCAGATCAGAGATCACTCTCCCATTGGTTCATGATTATGGAGTAGCAGGCCTCTTACATACACATTTCACATCAGCTTATCCAAGATCAGCAGGTTCTTTTCACTTTTCCATCATAAACCCATTTCCAGCCTCCATTCAACCTTGATCCGTATATTGATGGTCTGTAGTGTGTAGTGGTCTCAAATCAACCTCCATTTTTTATTAGGTTTCTCTATGGCAGAATTCAGTGATCGAGGCCATGCCAGTTGCAATGCAAGATATGGCCAGGTATTGATGAAGTTGGTTGCAATGCCTCCGTGATAGTGCACAGATTCCACTCTGTAACTTTGGGCAGACACAATCTACGACCACAATTACGTGATCGCCCAACACTCAGAAGTCCTTCGCATAGTAGGGCCCCGATATTTTTCCCAGTTCTATATTGGACAATTATATGAATACTATGGCCGACCAATACAGTCAGGGGACCCTCACGGAATATGACGTCGTGAGGAGCACCCAGTTTGTGGACGACTTGTCCCGACCGGTATGTGTTTCTCGCACTCTGCATCCTCAGTTGGCCAACACTAATGCATGGCCTTGTGGCAACATGGAAAACGTGCCTGTAAGTAATTCTGATTTATGCACATTCACATTGAATTGCACTCTTTTGCAACGTCGTTGAAGTAGTTAGCTGTCATTTCCACCACAAATAGGTCTTGCATTGACACTCATGTGTTCCCCCTTTGTATATACAGGTATTTAGAGGTGCATCAGCGCAACCACAGAGGATCGACCAATCACAGGTCCGACCCCTCCCCTCCTCACCAGTGCAGTCGCCCTGAGATCATACCGATGTCTCTTTATTGTCCTTCTCCCGTGCATTATGAATTGGATGTAATGCAGTTCTCTCCTGGCATTGCCAATGTAACATATTGGATGCCCTGCATATAGTTGTCTAGGTTCCGTGCTCATGGTTGGTATGCCCCAGACGAAGATAAACTTGCCTACTCACAAATCATTGTATGCAGATATTCAGCATGCCTTATTCAGCGCCCTATCACCAACAACAGAACACAATTCCGTGGCAATCTGTCCAGCCGGTTTATGGAAGTATGGGTGGTCTACCCCAATCCATGTACAATCCGTATATTGGTACACCAGTTACTCCATCCAATGCATACAACAATCACGTGTCATATCCTGCACAGCCACGAGACACGCAGTTCGATGGGACTACCTCTGGCCGCGCATTGTTGCCGCAGCAGAATCGGCCACAAGGTGCACCATTTGGCTCCCCACCCAGTCATGCGGCAGCCGCAGAATACTACACATCAGGACAGGTGCAAAATCCACCACATGAAAGTACGCAACCTCGCACACGGACACAGTGTATGCCTGTGGAAGCTGCGGAGGGCCAGACAGTTGCTGGACTCCTAACTGGAATGGGACAAGGCAGTTGTGGGCAACAAAGAGAAACCCATACAACCAGAGATACGAGTGGGGGTCGTGTGGAGTCTAGCAAGGTTTTGGGAGCAGAGAGTGCACGGCCAGCGCCATCAACATTGGGGCGGCAATCTGTTCACACAGTTGCCAGTGCCCATACATCATCGGAAGGAGGTACCTTGCGCGACCGGCGTCACTCCCTGAAGGAGCCATCTTTGGTGATAAATACAAACAATAGCCCCACATTGTTAAGTCCAACATCCAGTAAGTCATCCCCACCCTCCACGTTGTCACAGAGAAAGCAACTTAGAGTAGAAGAGAAGTCATATCTAAAAGAAGTGAAAAGATCCATTGCAGAAGGTAGAGTGCCACAAGTCCGGCTCGAACAAAACCACAATGGTGCCATAGTCAAATACAAAGCGCAATTCTTGAACGCACTCAAACTAGCTGCACTTGCAATTGTTCCATGCGCCGATATAGACATAAAGAATCCATGCACCATGCAAGAAATCATGAGAGAAGTGAAGCGACAGTTCATAATAGAGAAGCCACTCCCGGACGGCATGGTAGAGGGGTATCTCCAACGTCTATACAAGAGAAATAGATCATTGTATCATCGTCAATGGCTCCTACACGGTGATAGTAGCAGGCCTGATGATTGTTCATCAGCGGCATGGTTGCAATTGGTAGATTACTGGAAGTCATCGGAAGGGAGCAGAGAATGCGAGAGAAACAAGGCAAATGCATCAACAAAGAAAGGCACGGGAGTACGTTATCATATCCTCTCCTTGTACTATGAAAATTTGTAATGAGGATTCAGCTGTTCCTAGTTCAGGAATTGTGAGGTCCACCGTTCTTTGGTGGCTGCAAGGATTTGTCTCCCCTCACACCTCCTTGGGGTGTGCAATTCTTGACACCTGTCCTAACTCATCACTTTGTTTGGGTGTATGTAGGCAAAACGCCATAGTACCTCCAGAGATAGGAGATCCACAACCGAAAGTGAAGGTGGCGCTCGTTGCAGCTCCTATGCGCAGGAGAAAGCACATCCGGTAATATCATGAACCCCTAAATGGCCACTTTATTGTGTTTGCATGAATTTTCCAACACAGGAGTCCCACTGATTGACGGCAGGAGTTCAGGAAGTATAACACTTGTATTTTCCCCCTAAACCAGACTGCACACGTAGAATCTCTAACCCATGGGTGTGCTGCCCATGTTATGAACCTGCAGAAAGAAAATCCCTTACGGGGTACGGGACTGCCGCGTCTATCGCACACATCGTCGTCATCGAAAATTTCTTCTTCGGACGGTCTTGTGGAGCGACCGCCCATGCTCGACATTAGCAACAAACTCCATGCATTGGTAGATGAGTTTGTATCTAATTTGTCGTCAGAATGTGACTCTCTAGCTAACATTGTCTGTGTTGAAGCCCATAAGTATGTCGCACACGACAGTGCATTAACTCAGACACAGACTCAGAGGCCGAGCAATCGCACGACGTCAGAGGTGTTGAAGGGGTTGACCAGGCCCTCCACCACTCCCTTAACCACATTGCAGAATAGAGAAGGCAAGTCACATGTGCAACCGGGCAAACCAAACTTCCAGGCAGGCAACAAAGGAAATAGAGAGGAGGACAGTGACTTGCGATACATGAAGAACACGAAGGCGAAAAGTGCAGCTCCGCAGGAGTTGGACGACACAGTTCCCTTTAGAGTTCTGGAAGTGGATATTGAGGTCCAGACGGCGAAGGATGTCCCACATCGTGGCGGCCGCACAAATCACACGGCGGCGAGAGGGAGACCCAACCAACCTGTTGAGCTATTGTCATCCGACTCAACTTCGGATGAAAGCCCTCGTGCACGCGCCAAACAATCTGTGAGAAAGCCAGTCACCCAATTTGCCACAAAGGGAAGAGACTCAACCTCTCAAAGGAGCTCAAGAAGGAAGGAGACTAGGAGCCCCTCCTGGTCTCCAGAGAGTTCACATTTGATGAACTATTCATATGAGGAGGATACGGCAGGACTTGGTGGGACAAGTCCTCATGGTGAAACGACGTTCCCAAAGTTGAGGTGGCCTGCGGACTTAGGCGATGGCTACCTTGATGGAGGTTCTGGTCAGAAAAGTGACGACAATGATGTACATAGCAAAACAATGAACGGGCCCAAACATGAAAGGTTAAAATCCGATGTGGACATCAGCCTGGAAGAGGGTGATGAATCTAATGGAGAAGATACTGGACGCGATGCAATCCAAACAGAATCAGATGGCGAAGAGCTGCCTGTGCTACCCAAGGTTCCAGTGAAGCGGAAGGTGGCGAATCCACCCAAAGTCTCCGAGAGAAGGACCCAAAGAGGCAATGCAAAAAGTACAAGTCCCTCGACAAAGAGACAGAGAACTCCGCAGATGGATGCATCTGTCATCACTCAACTTTCATTTGCCAGGCGGCCTCCCAATAGTGTGAGTGTTCCACCTTCTGGTTGTGACTGTAATGCATAATAGAATTGTCGTCTTCAAAGTTGGCTGAAGTTGACCCTGTAATTAAACGAATGGCAGTGACTTGATATAATTGTGGGTATCGATATTTGTGTCGCAGAGTCCAATCAGAGTCAGAGTAAAGGTTTGGGTTTTGCATCCAAAGTTCGACGGGAAGGTTGTGGCGGAGGCCTACGCCGGAATCAACCACAAGTCTAGGTGCCTAAACGACGAGCAGGATTTATGCAAGAAAGGAGAACAAATGATTAGTGTAATAAGAGTGTTCTACAAAGACACTCCGGTGATGTTCAAGAAGGAAGGGCGCTACCCAAAGCACATCGCCTTCCTGGACCAAGCAGAGGGACTGCCCAACAGTCCCATATTGTGGGGCGTATGCTACATAATGCAGATTCCGACTATGGAAGAAATAACTCGGTTGATGGGTAAGCTCACCTCAGCTGTTTGTGGCAGGGCATCCTCCAATGCGGTTGGAGAGGGGCCGAAAGGGAAGAGAACGAACTCACCATCCACCACGACAGAATCTTTGGAAGCTGCCAAGCCGCGGGATTCTTCGCAATTGAGGAAGAAGACCGAGCAGAACAGACCCCCCAACAAGAAGGGTACCTAAATGCCAAACAAAGTGAATGGTAAGAGGAAGGTCCCACCCAATGTCAATTGCAATGTTTGAGTCTTGTAAGTAGTGTTATTTGCAGTAACAGACCCTCACGCGAAGCACAAGGAGTTGACGGATTTGTCGCCGACAAATTGTAGTGGAACTGATCCAATTCAGCCCTGTATTTGTTGACCCTCAACCCCAATATGCATAATAATTTCGGTTGTGCAGCTGTGCCCCCTATGTGTAGTAGGAGGTGGAGATTTATTAATTAAGGTGCAGGAAAGCTGTGCGGCCAAATTCAGCATATAAATGTCAACAACACGTGATATGTTTACAGGCGACGAGTTCCCCCCACCCCCTCCCCACCATTCATGGATTTTGTTTATTGATAATGTCACTTTTATTACATCACATATTTTATGTTGGATGATCCCTTGAATGAGTTCATGAGGACACTTGTTTGGATATGAAATGTTGTTACTTGCAAGGTTTAGCCTCACGCCAGCCATGCACGGTATTTGTGAGAACACCCAGAACTTTGAAGAATAGTATGTAGTGCAGGTGCAGACTATTGTTTATCAACGCATTGTAATTGAGGTGTGCCGCACAGTAAGCTGCTCGGCATTCCTTGGACACACATGCAAGCTGATATGAATGTGTTGAAAGGACAGGTTGTATTTCACACCTACTCGCAGCGACATATTTAGAGGCATGACTCCGAATTTGTCCGGGAATTTTAACGTCCAGGTGGTTTCTTGCAGTACGGGGACGGTGTCGCAATCTGTTTATGAGTCGGTTACCTGGAATTCGTGCGGGATGCAGACATTGATGACTGCCCACAGCGAAATTGGACTGCCCTCTGGAGAAGAGCCCCAGCATATGGAGCACAGCAACCCGGTGGAACACATAATGGAAATTGTGGAATCTTGATTGACAAAGTTGGTGGGAGCGATTGGAATGAGCCTACATTTGGTCACCGTGGAAGGAGACCATCGGACGACGCTGTAACTAGGAGATATGTATTTTAGTATGGACATATGTAGGAATTTCCGAGTTCCATGAACTGCATAATTAGATGATGTCAATGCCACAGTTTACATATGGACATGTTTTTGTAGGATGAAGCAAGAAGTTTGCCTTGGTCTTATGTGGAGTGATATGTGGCTCTGATACTCACAAATGACCACAAAATTGTAGACTTGATGGCAAGGAGGACATATATGATTTCAAAACATTCTGGCGTTGAATTGGCAATTTTGAATGATACCCAATTTATGTGGCGAGAGTTCCTTGCTCGTCCTCCATTATATGTGTTGGTTTTCGTGGAAAGCAACGTATATGCTGCATTTTTTTCACTTTACAATGGTGTAGTTACTGGCATAATGCCCTGCATTCTAATGAGCTAAGAATTGTTGTTATCGGAGTGTTGCATACATCTTGTACGCTCCGAGTATGAAGCAATCCATGGGCATGCATGAAATGTCTGTGAACATTGGATTGATACAATATTATGTACAGCATTAAGTGCATTGATCCATTGCCGTATGCATGGGTTTCTCGTTTTTAGTCTGCAACTTCATTTTGAGCAGGTTCCATGTGATGTGTCGGTGTCAGAATCACATTTCACACGACACATAGGCAGTAAAACCAACTTTGTACACATCCAAACTCAATTTGCTGAGGTTCCGTTGCCCTTCATTCTACTGAAAGACTAGCCACTCAAAGGTGTTCTTCTCACTATTGTTCTTTAACCATGTGCATCCGATGTGGAATAAATTCATGTTTGAATCTCTGCTTAGTCGTGACCTCAGACCTATGGCACCCTGAACCTGTGCGTTGATGGCTTATTCGTCGGGGCCTCCATTTTTGGAGGTGTCTCCTTAATGTTGCCCACCATTTAGCATCGTGAGTTGAGCTCCAGTGCAGTTCCCGCCTCCCACTCTCCCGTGGAGAATACTGGCTCCATCAAAGATGACAATAAGTGTCTCCAAGTCCAACCAGCTAATTGTTGGGAACTTTCGGTCCGTCTTTACTACTTTGAGCCAGTTTGCATATATTCAGCCAAAAAGTCAGCCATTTTTCACTAGGTTCTTGAACGTTCACTGGAAGTTTCTCAAACTCATCCGCCTTAAGGTCTTGTGAATGGCGGACAGTACAGTAAGATTGGTACACACTGCGTTGATTTGCACGCATGGTAGAGAAGATTGCATAGGACTGGGCCATTTTATGGTACATGACTGCACGATTTACAGCTAAAACCATCAGTACACCAACCACAACACAAGCGAAAAAGTCAAGTCAGTAATTGCATTCCGGTTGCTTGTTCTCCTTCGATATTCACATCTTGTTCATAATTACAAGAGAGGAAATTAGTATTGGAGCGCGCAGCACTGCGAACACCGATGCATTCAATGAAGGAATGGCATGTACTCCAAACACGCGTGGAACATATACATGTACACTCGTATTTTCATTCGGCACTCAATGGAAATTGCAAGTGTAGCATGATTTCACGTTTGGCGCAACACCCCACAAAACAGTGGTCAAAAGAACCGCAATAGAAAAACGACTGTGGTTTTTTTTAACCATGTTTTCTACTAGTGCATCTTGTTGATGGTTGAGCGGTTTGCCAAGTTGGCACACATGGTGCCGATTGTGGGAACCGCCACCGCGTTGGAGACCGCATAGCCTTTTCTCAAAGCATGGTTGAGGCACCACGGGTTGCCAAGAGTGATTGTGTGGGATCAAGATCCAAAGTTCACAAGTGCATTTTCAATGCATTTCTCTAAGGAGGTCGGAATGAAACTAAGGTTTAGCACGGCCTTGCATTCCCAAGTGGATGGGAAAGCGGAGGATGTGAATGGAGTCTTGAAGCAATACTTGAGGAACTTGGTGGGGGCGGACCAAGGAGATTTGGCGGACTATGTGGGTCGAGCGGAGTGTAATTGCAATGTAGCCACGCACTTGGCTACCAAGGGGTGGTCTTTCGTGGTGGCTTATGGAGTGGATGCGCTCCAACCTATTAACCTAGCTCTCGAGGGGGCACATTCAACACTAGAGTTCAACCAAGATGGTGAGGATTTGGCCAAGGATGGTGAACAAGTCTTGGAGATGACCAAGTTGTTGGTGGAGAAAGCCCGAAGGTGCTACGGAGTGCAAGTCAATGCCGGAAGACGCGAAGTGGAGAATGAGGTGGGCCAAAAGGTACGGTGTTGTTGAATGTGAACAACTTCACTTAGCCGAAAGGCCTCACTCCAAAGTTCATGTCCAAAATTGGAGCTTTGTTTTCCGTTGTGGAACAAGTGTTCAAGGACATATATAAGTTGGAATTACCGCCAGAGATCAAAGTGCATCCGACATTTCATGTCTCATTACGAAAGTCATTATAGGACGACACCTTGTGGCCTGAACACAAGCAAGTGATTAGGCCACCTCCCGACCTTGTGGACGTCATTTGGAACATGAGGTAGGAGGGCATCCTCAAGTGTAGGAAGCCCAAGTGAAAATGAAAGAAAATGTACAAAGGAGTACTTGGTGAAATGGTGAGGATACCATGAGAAAGAAACCGCTTGGGTGGCGGCAAGAGACATGGTGAACACCAATGAATTGGTGAAGCACTTTGAAGAAACTAAGGCTAAGGATTCCAATAAAATGAAGCGTAGGCATTGATGAGGACATCAATCTCCTTTAGTGGGGGAGAGACGCTAGTTGCACACTTAGCTTCGAGGTTAATTGCTCCACAACATGAACTTGTTCTTTGGCTTGAGGGAATAAAGTCCAAACTTTAGTGGTGCAAAGAGAAAAGTATGAGATGAGGTCCTAGTCTTGTACTTGTGCTTGGTTAGTGGAAGAGGGGGAATACATATGCCAAACTAGGTTGGGTAAGCCGAGTAATTGGGGGCCATGGCTTGGAGGGGCCTTGGATAAAACCAAGAAACTTCTTAGTTGTGGGCTTGTCCGGGCGGGGACAAGGTGATGGCGCGTGCTCATAAAAGTGCTACCCGCGAGCTAACGAGAGTTGGCGCATGGGAGTCATGAACCCATGTCTCGAAAGAGCAAAGTGGGAACCGAGTCGGGCGGGACTTGGCATCACCCCCGTGCGATCGAGGCGTGGCTTAACAATGGAAAGCCATCTCGGAGTTGCAACCGAGACAACTTAGTGGAAGCGTTGAGGTCTCGCCTAGATGTGTCACGTTAGGCTAGTGGAGCCTAACGGGGGAGGCCCCAAAGGAGGGGCAACCCAAGTGAGTCCCAAAGTAGGTGGGTCTAGTATAGGTTAGGTCCTTGGATGAGAGATCCAAGGTCACTAACGGACCACCTAGGAACGACACCTTTGGGACTATGCCAAATTTGAAGATGCATTGTGGGGGTCGCGCCCTAAGGTAAACACAATGCCGCACCATAGAGGATGGCAACTTGAGAATTGGTGTGCCGACTACGAGTATAGTCGATGAGGGCATCGACTCCGTTTGGTGGGGGTGAGTGTCGCGCACCTCTCCATGAGGAGTGGCCGAAACACCATGGGCACAAGGGGGACCCCGGAGTGACACCCGGGACTTGTGGCGCCGTTGGTGAGAGGGCCCAAGTGATCCTAGTGTGGGTGAGGGCCCCGGGCGTTGGGAACGCCTCCCACCCACGGAGACTAGGAGGCACAAGGGTAAGGCCATGAGCTATGCGTAGCTCATGGCGTGGTGATTCTAGAATGATTCTAGAATGCTCAAGAACACCTCAATCGGAGGTGTGAGCTAGGAGTTATGGCCATTTGAGTGGGGCGCTGTCCCGGGACAGCGCCCTGGTACAGCAGTGCCTGGGAGTGATTCCCAGGACTGCCAAGGTTCAAACAGGCATAACTTCCTCACCACTTGGCCGAATGGGGCAAGTCAGGAGTCCATCGGCATCTACGTGAAGCGTAGATGAAGATGGAGTGGTCAAATGTTAGCATTCAACATCATACAAGGAAGTTATGATGGTCTGAAGCTGCTGGGGGCTTCTAGGCCCAGCGGCTAAGGGAAAATGTCCACTTGGCCCCAACTCTTGGTAGAGAGACAAGAGGTTGGTTGACGGTGGGGTAGGGGCCCCGCGTAGAGTCCTAGAGGCTTATATGGGTGAGGTGGTGTGGCCTCACCCACCCGAGGCCGAACGGCACGGCCTCCATGGGCATTGGCCCAATGTGAGGCCATAGTTGCCTAGTATGGTTCGGGTTGTTGTAGTGTTGCTCCGGCAACGCGATGATCAACATCGGATTGGACTTCCATGGATGGAAGTCCACATTGGGGAAATGGGTTACCGATTAAGGGGTGAGTCCCGAAAGCAAAGTAGGAGGGTTGGTTCCCTCCTATGAACTATAAGGTCCGGGGTAGGAGGAGCTAATCATTAGCATGGCGGAATGCGAATGGTTAGCGCTCGTAACCTTTGCTAGAATTGAAAATTGGCAAGATTGTGAAGGGGGCCTAGCAAGGGTTGCGACAAAACATGTTGGTGCCGCGGACGGAATGTTGAAAGGTGGCTTTATGCTTCCAAAGCAAATCATACTTGTGCCGCGGACGGAGTGTGGGAAGGTGGCTTTGTGCTACCAAGGCAAAACATGTTTGTTTTGCGGACAAACTATTAGAAATTGGTTTTGTGGCACCAAACCAATTTGTCCCGCGGACGAAATGTTTGAAGTTGGCTTTGCGGACCAAGCCAAGCCAAGTTGTGGAGGACCAAATGTAAGACGATGGCATTGTGGCCAAGGCTAGTAGCCTTAAGCCGAGGCCAAGTCTTTTGTACCTTGAGGCTCAAATGAATGGGAGATATGTCTCATGAGTTGACAAAGAGGCAATGGACTCTTTCATGAGCCCAAAGCTCACAAGGGAGTTGGGGGTTGCCAATTGATAGAGCGGGCAAGCCCACCAAGGTGCGGTTTGGAAAGGGCGAACCGCATGAGAGGAAGGAGTTCGCGATGCATGTAACCTTTCAATGTGGGACATTGGATTTTTGTCAAAATTTCACATCAAGTGAAATAGATGAAATGCATGTCATTGTGAAGGCCGCCTTCTTTAAAACTCACATGATAGATGTGAGGTGCAAGCCAGTGTGCTTGCGGTGCATTATGATGTGTCATAATGGCAAAGAATTGAAGTTCAAATTGACAAGGACTCCTATGGTAGGAGGACCCAAGTTGAATTTGGTCTTAATGGACCAAATGAAAAATAGAAAACATAATGGTCGTGGTTCGATTGGAGCAACTCCAAGGAATGAATGGGGAGGTTAGGAAAGATGGGCCTCCTCCAAACCACATTGGTGGGATGTTGGTGAGATACAAGGATGTATTCACCAATGTGTTGCCCAAAAAGTTACCGCCAAGAAGTGAAAAATAACTTTGCTCAACGAGAGATTGAGTTCTTGAGGTATGTGGTGACAAAGGAAGTTGGTGGACGAACATGAAGAATGTCAAGGCAATCCAAGAAGAGAATTGGCCCTTGATTCAAGAAAAAAGCTTAGATCATTTGTTGGCTTAGACAACTACTACCACCATTTCATTCATGGTTTTTCTAAGGTTGCTAGAACCTTAGTCAACATGTTGGAAAAAATGGCTATCCCAAGAGTGGGATGAGCCTTGTCACCAAGCCTTTGGGGAGCTCAAGAGTAACTTCTCTTCACAACATGTGGTTAAGTTTCCGGGTTTTCATGAGCATGTTGAGGTGCACATGAAGGCGAAGGACTTTATCATTGGCGGATGTTGATCCAAGATGGATAACCATTGCTTATAGGAGTATTAAGCTCCATGGTTGTAGAAGCTTGTCCAACTTGTGCAAGAAATGGCTATCCCAAGAATGGGATGAGCCTTGCCACCAAGTCTTTGAGGAGCTTAAGACCAAGTTCCTCTTTACCACCCGTGTTCAAGTTCGCGGAGCTTGAAAAAACCTTTTGAGGTGCATACGGGGGGCGAGTGACTTTACCATTGGCGGATGTTAATGCAAGATGGATGGCCATTGCATATGAGAGCATGAAGCTCGATGGTTCGACTTGTGGAAGAAATGGCTATCCCAAGAGTGGGATGATATTTGTCACGAGTCTTTGGGGAGCTTAAGACCAAGTTCTCTTCGCCGCCCGTGCTCAAGGTCGCGGAGCTTGACAAACCTTTTGAGGTGCATACGGGGGTGAATGACGTTGCCTATGGCGGATTGTTGATGTAAGATAGATGGCCATTGCATATGCGAGCATGAAGCTCGATGGTTGTCAAAGAAGACAACCAACTCATGACAAATAACTTCTTTGCCGTAGTGCATTGCTTGAAGATGTGGCGACACTAGTTGGGGTCGCACAAAGTAAAGGTCTACAAGGACAATGTGTCCTAAAAGTATTTTGACATACAAGCGCAAGTGAGCGCCAAGTCATTGCGTTGGCATGATAGCTTGGCGCTTATGAAGGTGGATTTGGTCCACAAACCGGACCGTGGAAATGTGGTGCCGGATGCGCTAAGTAGACGGGAAGAGTTCCAAGCAATGAGAACCATCCAAACCTTGTGGCTAATGTGTGCCGGCGAAGGAAACTTGTGATGCAAGATACGGGAGGGGTAAATTTACTACCCCAAAGCACAAATGTTTTTAGGTGAGCTTCGCAAGAGCAAGGTGCTCAAAGAGGTTAAGTTGGTGGACGGATTGTTCAAGTGTAAACAAAGTCGGGTGTATGTGCCACAAGGCAAGTTGAGGCTATCGGTTTTGAAGGAAGAATGTGATAGTCCTATTGCCGGCCATAGAGGAGAAAGAAAAAGCCGCCATAGAATGGTGTCATGGGGGTACCATTGGCGGTGCATAAAGAAGGATATAACCCACTTTGTGAAGGCTTGGATGAAGTGCCAAGTGAACCGAGCCTCTTACCAAAAGCAAGGCGGTTTCTTGCAACCGTTGCCTATCCCGTCGGGGCTATGGCATAGTATGTGCATGGACTTGATCACAAGTTTGCCGGAGTCACATGGGTATGATGCCATCTTGTTGATGGTAGAGCGGTTTGCCAAGTTGGCACACATGGTGCCGATTGTGGGAACCGCCACCGCGTTGGAGACCGCATAGCCTTTTCTCAAAGGATGGTTGAGGCATCACGGGTTGCCACAAGTGATTGTGTGGGATCAAGATCCAAAGTTCACAAGTGCATTTTCAATGCATTTCTCTAAGGAGGTCGGAATAAAACTAAGGTTTAGCACGGCCTTGCATTCCCAAATGAATGGGAAAGCGGAGCATGTGAATGGAGTCTTGAAGCAATACTTGAGGAACTTGGTGGGGGCGGACCAAGGAGATTGGGCGGACTATGTGGGTCGAGCGGAGTGTAATTGCAATGTAGCCACGCACTTGGCTACCAAGGGGTGGTCTTTCGTGGTGGCTTATGGAGTGGATGCGCTCCAACCTATTAACCTATCTCTCGAGGGGGCACATTCAACACTAGAGTTCAACCAAGATGGTGAGGACTTGGCCAAGGATGGTAAACAAGTCTTGGAGATGACCAAGTTGTTGGTGGAGAAAGCCCGAAGGTGCTACGGAGTGCAAATCAATGCCGGAAGACGCGAAGTGGAGTATGAGGTGGGCCAATAAGGTGTTGTTGAATGTGGACAACTTCACCTTGCCCAAAGGCCTTACTCCAAAAGTTCATGTCCAAAATTGGAGCTTCGTTTTCCATTGTGGAACAAGTGTTCAAGGACATGTATAAGTTGGAATTACCGCCGGAGATCAAAGTGCATCCGACATTTCATGTCTCATTACGAAAGTCATTTTAGGACAACACCTTGTGGCCCGATCACAAGCAAGTGATTAGGCCACGTCCCAACCTTGTGGAGGTCATTTGGAACATCAAGTAAGAGGGCATCCTCAAGTGTAGGAAGCCCAAGTGAAAATGAAAGAAAATGTACAAAGGAGTACTTGGTGAAATGGTGAGGATACCATGAGAAAGAAACCGCTTGGGTGGCGGCAAGAGACATGGTGAAGACCAATGAATTGGTGAAGCACTTTGAAGAAACTAAGGCTAAGGATTCCAATAAAATGAAGCGTAGGCATTGATGAGGACATCAATCTCCTTTAGTGGGGGAGAGACGCTAGTAGCACACTTAGCTTCGAGGTTAATTACTCCACAACATGAACTTGTTCTTTGGCTTGAGGGAATAAAGTCCAAACTTTAGTGGTGCAAAGAGAAAAGTATGAGATGAGGTCCTAGTCTTGTACTTGTGCTTGGTTAATGGAAGAGGGGGAATAAATATGCCAAACTAGGTTGGGTAAGCCGAGTAATTGGGGGCCATGGCTTGGAGGGGCCTTGGATAAAACCAAGAAACTTCTTAGTTGTGGGCTTGTCCGGGCGGGGGCAAGGTGATGGCACGTGCTCATAAAAGTGCTACCCGCGAGCTAACGAGAGTTGGCGCATGGGAGTCATGAACCCATGTCTCGAAAGAGCAAAGTGGGAACCGAGTCGGGCGGGACTTGGCATCACCCCCGTGCGATCGAGGCGTGGCTTAACAATGGAAAGCCATCTCGGACTTGCAACCGAGACAACTTAGTGGAAGCGTTGAGGTCTCGCCTAGATGTGTCACGTTAGGCTAGTGGAGCCTAACGGGGGAGGCCCCAAAGGAGGGGCAACCCAAGTGAGTCCCAAAGTAGGTGGGTCTAGTATAGGTTAGGTCCTTGGAGGAGTTCCAAGGTCGCTAACGGAACACCTAGTAACGACACCTTTGGGACTATGCCAAATTTAAAGATGCATTGTGGGGGTCGCGCCCTAAGGTAAACACAATGCCGCACCATAGAGGATGGCAACTTGAGAATTGGTGTGCCGACTACGAGTATAGTCGATGAGGGCATCGACTCCGTTTGGTGGGGGTGAGTGTCGCGCACCTCTCCATGAGGAGTGGCCGAAACACCATGGGCACAAGGGGGACCCCGGAGTGACACCCGGGACTTGTGGCGCCGTTGGTGAGAGGGCCCAAATGATCCTAGTGTGGGTGAGGGCCCCGGGCGTTGGGAACGCCTCCCACCCACGAAGACTAGGAGGCACAAGGGTAAGGCCATGAGCTATGCGTAGCTCATGGCGTGGTGATTCTAGAAAGCTCAAGAACACCTCAATCGGAGGTGTGAGCTAGGAGTTATGGCCATTTGAGTGGGGCGCTGTCCCGGGACAGCGCCCTGGTACAGCAGTGCCTGGGAGTGATTTCCGGGACTGCCAAGGTTCAAACAGGCATAACTTCCTCAATACTTGCCCGAATGGGGCAAGTGAGGAGTCCATCGGCATCTACGTGAAGCGTAGATGAAGATGGAGTGGTTGATTGTTATGATGAGACATCATACAAGGAAGTTATGATGGTCTGAAGCTGCTGGGGGGGTTCTAGGCCCAGCAGCTAAAGGAAAATGTCCACTTGGCCCCAACTCTTGGTAGAGAGACAAGAGGTTGGTTGACGGTGGGGTAGGGGCCCCGCGTGAAGTCCTAGAGGCTTATATGGGTGAGGTGGTGTGGCCTCACCCACCCGAGGCCGAACGGCACGGCCTCCATGGGCATTGGCCCATTGTGAGGCCATAGTTGCCTAGTATGGTTCGGGTTGTTGTAGTGTTGCTCCGGCAACGCGATGATCAACATAGGATTGGACTTCCATGGATGGAAGTCCACATTGGGGAAATGGGTTACCGATTAAGGGGTGAGTCCCAAAAGCAAAGTAGGAGGGTTGGTTCCCTCCTATGAACTATTGGTCCGGGGTAAGAGGAGCTATCCATTAGCATGGCGGAATGCGAATGGTTAGCGCTCGTAACCTTTGCTAGAAACGAAAATTGGCAAGATTATTAAGGGACCTAGCAAGGGTTGCGACAGTCGCGCCCTAAGGTAAACACAATGCCGCACCATAGAGGATGGCAACTTGAGAATTGGTGTGCCGACTACGAGTATAGTCGATGAGGGCATCGACTCCGTTTGGTGGGGGTGAGTGTCGCGCACCTCTCCATGAGGAGTGGCCGAAACACCATGGGCACAAGGGGGACCC
This sequence comes from Polytrichum commune, assembly GCA_950295325.1. NCBI lineage: Eukaryota > Viridiplantae > Streptophyta > Polytrichopsida > Polytrichales > Polytrichaceae > Polytrichum > Polytrichum commune. The sequence continues at coordinate 5,150,582 of OX485804.1, forward strand.
CGGAGTGACACCCGGGACTTGTGGCGCCGTTGGTGAGAGGGCCCAAGTGATCCTAGTGTGGGTGAGGGCCCCGGGCGTTGGGAACGCCTCCCACCCACGGAGACTAGGAGGCACAAGGGCAAGGCCATGAGCTATGCGTAGCTCATGGCGTGGTGATTCTAGAATGCTCAAGAACACCTCAATCGGAGGTGTGAGCTAGGAGTTATGGCCATTTGAGTGGGGCGCTGTCCCGGGACAGCGCCCTGGTACAGCAGTGCCTGGGAGTGATTCCCAGGACTGCCAAGGTTCAAACAGGCATAACTTCCTCACCACTTGCCCGAATGGGGCAAGTGAGGAGTCCATCGGCATCTACGTGAAGCGTAGATGAAGATGGAGTGGTCAAGTGTTAGCATTCAACATCATACAAGGAAGTTATGATGGTCTGAAGCTGCTGGGGGCTTCTAGGCCCAGCGGCTAAGGGAAAATGTCCACTTGGCCCCAACTCTTGGTAGAGAGACAAGAGGTTGGTTGACGGTGGGGTAGGGGCCCCGCGTAGAGTCCTAGAGGCTTATATGGGTGAGGTGGTGTGGCCTCACCCACCCGAGGCCGAACGGCAAGGCTTCCATGGGCATTGGCCCATTGTGAGGCCATAGTTGCCTAGTATGGTTCGGGTTGTTGTAGTGTTGCTCCGGCAATGCAATGATCAACATGGGATTGGACTTCCATGGATGGAAGTCCACATCGAGGAATGGGTTACCGATTAAGGGGTGAGTCCCGAAAGCAAAGTAGGAGGGTTGGTTCCCTCCTATGAACTATAAGGTCCGGGGTAGGAGGAGCTAATCATTAGCATGGCGGAATGCGAATGGTTAGCGCTCGTAACCTTTGCTAGAATTGAAAATTGGCAAGATTGTGAAGGGGGGCTAGCAAGGGTTGCGACAGTGAAGGTTTAGTGGATAGGATAAGGTCCTATTAAGTAGGAGAGGGTGTGAGGGGTTGTGGTTTTTGGGTGCCCTCTCCCTCTCTTCTCTCTCTCTCTCTCTCCCTCCTCTAAGAAAAATTGAGCTCTTAGAGTGTCGCGCACCTCTCCATGAGGAGTGGCCGAAACACCATGGGCACAAGGGGGACCCCGGAGTGACACCCGGGACTTGTGGCGCCGATGGTGAGAGGGCCCAAATGATCCTAGTGTGGGTGAGGGCCCCGGGCGTTGGGAACGCCTCCCACCCACGGAGACTAGGAGGCATGAGGGTGAGGCCATGAGCTATGCGTAGCTCATGGCGTGGTGATTCTAGAATGCTCAAGATCACCTCAATCGGAGGGGTGAGCTAGGAGTTATGGCCATTTGAGTGGGGTGCTGTCCCGGGACAGCGCCCTGGTACAGCAGTGCCTGGGAGTGATTCCCGGGACTGCCAAGGTTCAAACAGGCATAACTTCCTCAAGACTTGCCTGAATGGGGCAAGTGAGGAGTCCATCGGCATCTACGTGAAACGTAGATGAAGATGGAGTGGTTGGTGGTTATGATCAGACATCATACAAGGAAGTTATGATGGTCTGAAGCTGCAGGGTGGGTTCTAGGCCCAGCAGCTAAGGGAAAATGTCCACTTGGCCCCAACTCTTGGTAGAGAGACAAGAGGTTGGTTGACGGTGGGGTAGGGGCCCCGCGTGAAGTCCTAGAGGCTTATATGGGTGAGGTGGTGTGGCCTCACCCACCCGAGGCCGAACGGCAAGGCCTCCATGGGCATTGGCCCATTGTGAGGCCATAGTTGCCTAGTATGGTTCGGGTTGTTGTAGTGTTGCTCCGGCAATGCGATGATCAACATGGGATTGGACTTCCATGGATGGAAGTCCACATCTAGGAATGGGTTACCGATTAAGGGGTGAGTCCCGAAAGCAAAGTAGGAGGGTTGGTTCCCTCCTATGAACTATAAGGTCCGGGGTAGGAGGAGCTAATCATTAGCATGGCGGAATGCGAATGGTTAGCGCTCGTAACCTTTGCTAGAATTGAAAATTGGCAAGATTGTCAAGGGGGGCTAGCAAGGGTTGCGACACTTGGTATCAGAGCAGGGTTCCAATATTTTGAGCTAGCACTTTGAGGGAGACATGGCTATCAAACCTGAGGGTTATTATGGTGAGCCCGGGTTTTCCAAAAGGTTGTAAGGCTCAAATTGGAACAAAGATCATGTGTAAATGGAATTTAACCATACCATTGGTTCTAATGACAATGGTGGGCACTAAGGTGGATTCGGTAAGAAAAATGGAGGAGTGCTTTGAAAAAGGCTCCCTCAAACCTCAAAAAAACATTTGGGGCCTAGAATACCGAAAGGACCCAAAACCTTGGAGGGCATTAATGTTGGATTGAAATTTCAATTCGAAATGCTTGGAAGGTATTGATGTTGGAATGAATTTGGTGCTAATGAGGCACCCGGGGCTTCTTAAGGCCTATGTGCGCTATTCAAACGCACAAATGAAGGATACACCTAAAACGGACGAGCTTTCTAAGAAATGCATCCTTTTAGGTGGGGTTTTAAAAGCGGGTGGTGGATGCCTTGTTTAAGTCCCCAAGGCTTCTTGAGGACATGGTGGGGACCATCAAATTTGCAAGAGCATTGAAGCCGATGGTCCCCAAGAGAAGTTTGGCGGCGCATCACCACAAGTGGCTTTAGCCAAATTAGGTCCCAAAGAAATGAGTGCAAATTGTTTGGTCCATTTTACTTAGGCAAAACATGTTGGTGCCGCGGACGGAATGTTGAAAGGTGGCTTTATGCTTCCAAAGCAAATCATACTTGTGCCGCGGACGGAATATTGGGAGGTGGGTTTGTCCTACCAAGGCAATTTATGTTCGTGCCGCGGACGGAGTGTGGGAAGGTGGCTTTGTGCTACCAAGGCAAAACATGTTTGCTTTGCGGACAAATTATTAGAAATTGGTTTTGTGGCACCAAACCAATTTGTTCCGCGGACGAAATGTTTAAAGTTGGCTTTGCGGACCAAGCCAAGCCAAGTTGCCGAGGACCGAATCTAAGACGATGGCATTGTGGCCAAGGCTAGTAGCCTTAAGCCAAGGCCAAATCTTTTGTACCTTGAGGCTCAATGAATGAGAGAAATGTCTCATGTGCTGACAAAGAGGCAATGGACTCTTTCATGAGCCCAAAGCTCATAAGGGGGTTGGGGCTTGTCGACACATAGAGCGGGCAAGCCCACCAAGGTGCGGTTTGCAAAGGGCGAACCGCATGAAGCAAAGGAAGCCGCGATGCATGTAACCTTTCAATGTGGGACATTGAATTTTGTCAAAATTTCACACCATGTGAAATTAATAAGGTGCATGTCATTGTAAAGGTCACCTTTTTTGAAACTCACATGATAGATGTGAGGCCGAAGCCGGTGTGCTTGCGGTGCATTATGATGTGTCATAATGGCAAAGAGATGAAGTTCAAATTGATAAGGACTCCTATGGTAGGAGGACCCAAGTTGAATTTGGTCTTAATGGACCAAATGAAAAATGGCCAACATAATAGTCGTGGTTCAATTGGAGCAACTCGATAGAACTTATGGGGAGGCTAGGAAAGATGGGCCTCCCCTAAACCACTTTGGTGGGATGTTGGGGAGATACAATGATGTATTCACCAATGTGTTGCCCAAAAGTTACCGCCAAGAAATGAAAATAACTTTGCTCAACAAGATATTGAGTTCTAGAGGTATGTGGTGACAAAGGAAGTTGGTGACAAACATGAAGAATATCAAGGCCATCCAAAAGGAGAATTGGTCCTTAACTCAAGAAAATGGCTTAGGTCATTTGTTGGCCTAGCCAACTACTACCACCACTTCATTCGAGGTTTTTCTAAGGTTGCTAGGACCTTAGTCAATTTGTTGAAAAAATGGCTATCCCAAGAGTGGGATGAGCCTTGTCACCAAGCCTTTGGGAAGCTCAAGAGCAAGTTCTCTTCACAAGATGTGGTTAAGTTTCCGGGTTTTCATAAGCATTTTGAGGTGCACATGGAGACGAAGGACTTTATCATTGGCGGATGTTGATCCAAGATGGATGACCATTGCTTATGAGAGCATTAAGCTTCATGGTTGTCGAACCTTGTCCGGCTTGTACAAGAAATGGCTATCCCAAGAGTGGGATGAGCCGTGCCACCAAGCCATTGGGGAGCTTAAGACGAAGTTCTCTTCGCCGCCCGTGCTCAAGTTCGCGGAGTTTGACATACCTTTTAAGGTGCATACGGGGGCGAGGGACTTTATTTGGCGGATGTTGATGTAAAAAAAAAAACGGCCATTGCATATGGGAGCATGAAGCTCGATGGTTGTCCGACTTGTGAAAGAAATGGCTATCCCAAGAGTGGGACTAGCCTTGTCACCAAGTCTTTGGGGAGCTTAAGAGCAAATTCTCTTCGCCGCCCGTGCTCAAGTTCGTGGAGTTTGACAAACCTTTTGAGGTGCTTACGGGGGTGAGTAACTTTGCCAATGATGGATTGTTAATGTAAGATGGATGGCCTTTGCATATGGGGGCTTGAGGCTCGATGGTTGTCAAAGAAGACAACCAACTCATGACAAAGAATTTCTTTGCCGTAGTGCATTGCTTGAAGATGTGGCGACATTATTTGGGGTTGCACAAAGCAAAGGTCTACATGGACAATGTGTCCTAAAAGTATTTTAACATATACAAGCGCAAGTGAGCGCCAACTCATTGCGGTGGCATGATAGTTTGGCGCTTACGAAGGTGGATTTGGTCCACAAACCGGACCGTGGAAATGTGGTGCCGGATGCGCTAAGTAGACGGGAAGAGTTCCAAGCAATGAGAACCATCCAAACCTTGTGGCTAATGTGTGCCGGCAAATGAAACTTGTGATGCAAGATACGGGAGGGATAAATTAACTACCCCAAAGCACAAAAGCTTTTAGGTGAGCTTCGCAAGAGCAAGGTGCTCAAAGAGGTTAAGTTGGTGGACGGATTGTTCAAGTGCAAGCAAAGTTGGGTGTATGTGCCACAAGGCAAGTAGAGGCTATCGGTTTTGAAGGAGGAATTTGATAGTCCTATGCCGGCCTTAGAGGAGAAAGAAAAAAATCGCCATAGAATGGTATCATGGAGGTACCATTGGCGGTGCATAAAGGAAGATATAGCCCACTTTGTGAAGGCTTGAATCAAAGTGCCAAGTGAACTGAGCCTCTTACCAAAAGCAAGGCGGCTTCTTGCAACCGTTGCCTATCCCGTCGGCGCCATGGCATAGTATGTGCATGGACTTGATCACAAGTTTGCCGGAGTCACATGGGTATGATGCCATCTTGTTGATGGTAGAGCGGTTTGCCAAGTTGGCACACATGATGCCGATTGTGGGAACCGCCACCGCGTTGGAGACCGCATAGCCTTTTCTCAAAGGATGGTTGAGGCATCACGGGTTGCCACAAGTGATTGTGTGGGATCAAGATCCAAAGTTCACAAGTGCATTTTCAATGCATTTCTCTAAGGAGGTCGGAATGAAACTAAGGTTTAGCACGGCCTTGCATTCGCAAATGAATGGGAAAGCGGAGCATGTGAATGGAGTCTTGAAGCAATACTTGAGGAACTTGGTGGGGGCGGACCAAGGAGATTGGGCGGACTATGTGGGTCGAGCGGAGTGTAATTGCAATGTAGCCACGCACTTGGCTACCAAGGGGTGGTCTTTCGTGGTGGCTTATGGAGTGGATGCGCTCCAACCTATTAACCTAGCTCTCGAGGGGGCACATTCAACACTAGAGTTCAACCAAGATGGTGAGGACTTGGCCAAGGATGGTAAACAAGTCTTGGAGATGACCAAGTTGTTGGTGGAGAAAGCCCGAAGGTGCTACGGAGTGCTAGTAAATGCCGGAAGACGCGAAGTGGAGAATGAGGTGGGCCAAAAGGTGTTGTTGAATGTGAACAACTTCACTTAGCCGGAAGGCCTCGCTCCAAAAGTTCATGTCCGAAATTGGAGCTTCGTTTTCCATTGTGGAACAAGTGTTCAAGGACATGTATAAGTTGGAATTACCGCCGGACATCAAAGTGCATCCGACATTTCATGTCTCATTACGAAAGTCATTTTAGGACGACACCTTGTGGCCCGATCACAAGCAAGTGATTAGGCCACCTCCCGACCTTGTGGAGGTCATTTGGAACATGAGGTAGGAGGGCATCCTCAAGTGTAGGAAGCCCAAGTGAAAATGAAAGAAAATGTACAAAGGAGTACTTGGTGAAATGGTGAGGATACCATGAGAAAGAAACCGCTTGGGTGGCGGCAAGAGACATGGTGAACACCAATGAATTGGTGAAGCACTTTGAAGAAACTAAGGCTAGACATTCCAATAAAATGAAGCGTAGGCATTGATGAGGACATCAATCTCCTTTAGTGGGGGAGAGACGCTAGTAGCACACTTAGTTTCGAGGTTAATTGCTCCACAACATGAACTTGTTCTTTGGCTTGAGGGAATAAAGTCCAAACTTTAGTGGTGCAAAGAGAAAAGTATGAGATGAGGTCCTAGTCTTGTACTTGTGCTTGGTTAATGGAAGAGGGGGAATAGATATGCTAAACTAGGTTGGGTAAGCCGAGTAATTGGGGGCCATGGCTTGGAGGGGCCTTGGATAAAACCAAGAAACTTCTTAATTGTGGGCTTGTCCGGGCGGGGACAAGGTGATGGCGCGTGCTCATAAAAGTGCTACCCGCGAGCTAACGAGAGTTGGCGCATGGGAGTCATGAACCCATGTCTCGAAAGAGCAAAGTGGGAACCGAGTCGGGCGGGACTTGGCATCACCCCCGTGCGATCGAGGCGTGGCTTAACAATGGAAAGCCATCTCGGAGTTGCAACCGAGACAACTTAGTGGAAGCGTTGAGGTCTCGCCTAGATGTGTCATGTTAGGCTAGTGGAGCCTAATGGGGGAGGCCCCAAAGGAGGGGCAACCCAAGTGAGTCCCAAAGTAGGTGGGTCTAGTATAGGTTAGGTCCTTGGATGAGAGATCGAAGGTCGCTAACGGACCACCTAGGAACGACACCTTTAGGACTAATATGCCAAATTTGAAGATGCATTGTGGGGGTCGCGCCCTAAGGTAAACACAATGCCGCACCATAGAGGATGGCAACTTGAGAATTGGTGTGCCGACTACGAGTATAGTCGATGAGGGCATCGACTCCGTTTGGTGGGGGTGAGTGTCGCGCACCTCTCCATGAGGAGTGGCCGAAACACCATGGGCACAAGGGGGACCCCGGAGTGACACCCGGGACTTGTGGCGCCGATGGTGAGAGGGCCCAAATGATCCTAGTGTGGGTGAGGGCCCCGGGCGTTGGGAACGCCTCCCACCCACGGAGACTAGGAGGCATGAGGGTGAGGCCATGAGCTATGCGTAGCTCATGGCGTGGTGATTCTAGAATGCTCAAGATCACCTCAATCGGAGGGGTGAGCTAGGAGTTATGGCCATTTGAGTGGGGTGCTGTCCCGGGACAGCGCCCTGGTACAGCAGTGCCTGGGAGTGATTCCCGGGACTGCCAAGGTTCAAACAGGCATAACTTCCTCAAGACTTGCCTGAATGGGGCAAGTGAGGAGTCCATCGGCATCTACGTGAAACGTAGATGAAGATGGAGTGGTTGGTGGTTATGATCAGACATCATACAAGGAAGTTATGATGGTCTGAAGCTGCAGGGTGGGTTCTAGGCCCAGCAGCTAAGGGAAAATGTCCACTTGGCCCCAACTCTTGGTAGAGAGACAAGAGGTTGGTTGACGGTGGGGTAGGGGCCCCGCGTGAAGTCCTAGAGGCTTATATGGGTGAGGTGGTGTGGCCTCACCCACCCGAGGCCGAACGGCAAGGCCTCCATGGGCATTGGCCCATTGTGAGGCCATAGTTGCCTAGTATGGTTCGGGTTGTTGTAGTGTTGCTCCGGCAATGCGATGATCAACATGGGATTGGACTTCCATGGATGGAAGTCCACATCTAGGAATGGGTTACCGATTAAGGGGTGAGTCCCGAAAGCAAAGTAGGAGGGTTGGTTCCCTCCTATGAACTATAAGGTCCGGGGTAGGAGGAGCTAATCATTAGCATGGCGGAATGCGAATGGTTAGCGCTCGTAACCTTTGCTAGAATTGAAAATTGGCAAGATTGTCAAGGGGGGCTAGCAAGGGTTGCGACATAGAGCTAGAAAGGAATGTGGGAATTAGGTGGGGCTTAGTGGAATTAGTGGGCTTAGTTAGGATAATTAAGTAGGAGGCTTGGTAGGATTAGGTAGATAGTTAGGGAAACTGCTGGATTAGGAGCTATTGGCCGAATACGAGCAAGGGCTAAGTGCCGAATGAGGTAACTGCTGGATTAGGAGCTACTGGCCGACTGCGAGCAAGGGCTGAGTGCTGAATGAGGTAACTGCTGGATTAAGAGCTACTAGCGACTGCGAGCAAGGGTTGAGTGCCGAATGAGGTAACTGCTGGACTAGTGAGGCTGCTGGCCGAATGGAGGGCACGGATGGAAGTAGGCCGATGTGGCATTAGGGGAAGGGAAAAACCAATGGTGCTACACTACATGAGGTGATAGTTAGTTAAGTAGGTCATTACATGATATTAATTTAGATAATTAGTTTACTAGCAAGTTAAGGGAAATCAAGGCATTAGATGGGGGATTAAGGGGTGAGCTTGGATGTGATTGACGTTGGTGTCACATTAGAGGGTGTTAGGAGTGTGATAATAGAGAAGAGCGTTTGTCAACGCTTGTAATCTTATCGTGGAATGGATTGGTGTGCCGAGACTGATATGGAATGTAAGGGAGTTAAATCACGTGGAAAGAATTGGAGTTGTGGAAACATGAATGTGATATCTATGCCCTCACCCGGACTAGGACGCTTAAGGGTGGGCGGTTTGGCCTCACATAAATGGTGCGTCCACCGGGAGTGAAGCGGGATTAGAGAAGACTTGGAGGCGACATCGTAGGAGAAGGGAATGAACACTTAGCTCATGGTAAGTGTCTTACTTAGACTTGTCGATTTTTGTTATTTACTAGTTTAGTTCATTTTGTTTATTTCCTTGGAATGAATTGCATATTTCCTTTATGCACTTTGTTTTGAGGAGGAAGCGCGGCGAAGGTATATCTTCAACATTTTTGGGGATTTGCTAAAAACATAAAAAGAATCTATGATCGTTAGTTCACTAAGACATTAGAGGGATAATTACACTTAGGAAGATTAGACTTTGACACTCACCTCGGGGTGAGTATCCAAGTCTTGGGAATTTGACATTGGATGCTTTAGATTAGATTGTTAGTTTAGAAATTTTGTGGTTATTATCACATTGAGTCACGGTCGAGGGGAGTGCTAATTTGCAGGGGGATGCGAATGCTTAAGGTACGACGACTTCTTCAAAGTGAATTGTTAATTAATTAAGGAATTATTTTAGTACTCGTTTTTGTCGTCATCCATTGTAGAGGGTAATTCCTTAGTCAAAGCATTGTACTGGAGACAAGAGGGTGATGCCTCAGTCTTTAATGCGGTGCATGACGAAGGTCAGCCCCTCACTCTCGGTATTGTGGTGAGTGTCAATTTGAGGAAGAATACGGAGGTGATTCTCCGGCTTGACTAAGAATTGACATGAACATGCTTATCTCCTGTTTGGGATTGTTCATTTAAGTGGGCTTGCAAGTTCTCTTCCTCACCTCCTCAATTTTTAATTCACACCAAGAGAAGTGATAATATTAATAAATGAAGGTAGTGAGGAGTATGATTGGTCAAGTGAGGGTTAATCGATTATTTAGGGAATGCAAGGTAAGACTCGATCCCGAAAACCAAGCTTGACATTAGGATTAGAAAGATTTATACGTAGGAGGAGATCATCTTTGATTAGTGAAGTTGTAGAAGGAGTTGATGTTAGATTAGAAAGTTGTTTGAATGTCGAGCCTAGTTTTAGTCCATTACTAGAGACATTAGGAGGGGAGGCTAGAGTTGAGAAGGAGGCAACTCCCTCTAAGTTGAGTGGTGAGATATCGTCGGATACTTATACATCTAGAGTAGAGATTCCGATACACATTAATAGGGACATAGGAGAAGATCCACCGGTTGACATGGCATGGCGAGGGGATGACGATGATCCCATATTGGAGGAAGACCCCATTGATCCATTGGTTAGACTGAGAGGTTTACCAATTGTGGTTCCACAAAATTTACATGCAGTGGCTATACCCTCCCACCTCCCTAAATTTTATGGAACCAAGGATGAGGATCCTTCTAGGCACATGGGGAGGTACATCGAGAGGTTGGCTAGTTCTCTTGTGACCAATCCGGGATATTGGTTGGTATGGTTTCCTACTACTTTAGAGGGTGAGGCTTATGAGTGGTATAGAGACCACGCCGAGGGACATTTTAGAAGATGGGAGCAATTGCAAAGGGAGTTTTTGAATGAATTTCGACCGGAGGTTGGTCAAAGCACGGCTTTAAAGGGATTGGCTTCGTTCAAGCAAGGTAGGGAAGAGGAAATTTCGGCCTACATTAGGAGGTTTGATTTAGTGTGTACACGATTTGTGGGCACCATGCTCAATGATGACACACTAAAGCAATTCTTCATTCAAGGATTCTTTAAGTCGGGAACAATTAGGGGTGTTCTCGAAATGAATCCTCAGACATTGGCGGATGCCAAGCGGGCGGCTAAGGAGATGGAGAACTTGAATAGAGATCATGAGAAATTGTGGAGAAGGGGAGATGAATTGATACCACAATTTATTCCCATTCGACCCAGGTTGATGGCGGGAGAACTGGTCAAGTATGAGAGTCAAGTCCCTTATGTCATTGTTGACACGGGTCCATGTCTTTTAGCGGTTAGAGAACCGGTACCACTTCTAGCATTACCGGCCCCTAGAGCGGATCCTCACCTTGACGAAGTGGAGAGAAGGTTGGGTGCTAGCCAATTGGAATTTTAAGAGGCTATGATTAAGCAAATCCAAAGCCTTACGGATCAAATGTCTTTGATGATCAAGAGCCAACAACCGGATCATCCTCCTCCGGTTGAGTCGGGTAGGCATTCATCGGGGTTGTGGTGTGTTCAATGTGGCCAACCGGGCCACACTCGTCAGTTTTGTAGAAGTGGACAAAACCATGATCAAAGAGGAAACGGTGGTCCACCTCCACAAAACCAACGAGATCAGGGACAACCTCAATATGGACAAGGTAACAATAGGGGACCTCCTCCTAGAGGTCAAGGTGGTCAACACATGGAGAAGAGGGAGTTCTATCCATGTTGTAGAAGATGGCATGCACAAGTTCAATGTTGGTCCGAGGGACAAGGTCATGGTTGTAGCAATTGTGGAGGAAACCATCCTTCGGACGAATGTCGTCAACCGGATAAGGTTATTAGTGCGACTTACCCGGTGTCCAATGCACAACAACAAGCGAGGGACAACATGAGAAGAGCTAAACCACAAGGTGGACCACCGAATGAGCTTAGGCCACCGAATTTGTATTACGACCATGGTAATGCGAGACAAATTTTTCATTCACCGGCGGGATTGTAAACGGCGAATGGTTACATTCCGATTCAAGGTAGGCAAGGAGGTCTACAAAACTTTGATAATAGGCGGCAAGCTCCTTATACGGATCCGGGTCCATCTAATTCTCAAGATGTAAGGTTTATGGATGGTGTAGTGGAGTCACATCATGATGACATTCTTCTCTCCAAATGGGGATTGGGGAGGAACAAGGTCAATGGCCTTCACACACTAATGTCATCACCTATGAGTTGAAGAGTCTAGGAGATGAGGTTACTCATGAGACACCGACATTAGCGGTTACCACTAGATCTAGGAGAGGGAAGGCCCCATTAGATGTAGGATTAGAGGGTCAAGAGGAGTACTCTTCGGATGAGGCTCCTAACCTTTCCGAATTGGATAGGGTAGCTAAAGTAGCTAGAAGGGCCACTAGAGAGTTAAAGAGGGAGAATGTGATTTTTTATGATAGAAAGGGGCCTAATGTCATTCATGATTTGGACGGTGGTGAGATGGAAGAATGGTAAGGACCGGGAATCCCTTTGGACGAGTTCAATGGTGTTGGCAATGTCAAAGTGGAGAAGTCGAGTGGCTACGATTTATGGGCCGATCTTAGCTAACTCAAAGCCGATATTACTTTTGGACAATTGTTGGAGATTTCACCCGTGGCTAGGAAGACTCTCAAGGATGGAATGCCGGTAATTAGAAGGACTAGGAAGGTTAAGCCTAGGATGGCGACTATAGTTCAAATGCAAGGAGGAAGACGGGATGTCAAACCAATTGAGATTGAAGTTATGGTGGTGGACAAGGTGGTTCTTAATGTTTTAGTGGATGGAGGTAGCGGACTAAACATCTTACCAGAGCATATCATGAAGAGGTTGGATCTTAGTCTTACGGGTCCATCACCTTTCATCATCAATATGGCGAATCAAAGTCCGCCGTGCCTTTCGGAATGATTAAAGATTGTAGGATTAGCACCGGAGGGGAAGAGTATGTGGTCACCTTTCATGTCATAAAAACGCATTCTAATAAGGATACATTTCCCATTTTGTTATGTAGACCTTGGTTGAGAATGTCGGATGCCATAGTGGATTGGGGAGGAGTCAAACCATCTATTACTTATGGTCCGGAGGATAATAGGGTCACAGTTCCTATAGGGTCGTTAGGTGGTTGGATTAGACAAGAGATTGTTTGATTTTCGGAAGATGAACGTGATGCCAAGGAGGATGGCAAAAATGATGAGGCATTAGTAGGAGTAGTTCATTCGGGTGGTCTAGGTCCTAGTTTCTATAACTATGGGGATGATGGGAAGTATGTCCAATGGTTGAGGGATTATCCAGAGTCCGAATTTGATGTTATAACCACGTCCCATCATGCATGTTTGATAAATGACATTCTTAGTTCAAGGAGCAAGGAATATTCTTTGTTAGAACCATGTGAGATGCTCACCGACAAAGAATGAATTTTAGGGAGATTAACACCTTGGGTAGATAGTATGGAAGAGAGCGACGTAAGTTTAGTATATGTGAATGGGACTCAAGATGAGGATATTATTATGGAAGCGGAAAAGTTGGAAGAGCCCTTACACTTCAAGACTACGTCGACGGGAATTGTGATTGGACGAGATGTCAAGGATTATCCCAACGTACCGGCGGATTGGTATAAAAACAAGGATGATCAAGTTCATGTTACCGAAGGAGATTGGGATTATGTAGATGTTCCAATTAAAGTTGGGCACTGGATGTTAGAGTGGTCATCTTGCGACCCACAACAATGTTGGGTTGAACTTTGGGAACTATGGGTGGAAGATGGAATTAGGATTCAGTTGGGATACAAACAATATTACATCGAAGTGTCTGATGATGAAGGGGAAGACCAATGTTCTTCTAGCTCTAGAGGCAGGTTGCTTAGACATTTATCTAGCTTGCAATGGAGCCTCTTAAGATCGCATTAGGCTCGCATCTTATCAAAAGTCAATCATGGAAAAATGTTGACCGACTTGGAGTTTAACGACAACTTGCCTTCGAAGCAAGAGATTCGGGATCCATCCCCCGATGGTCGCCAATTATATGAGCCCAAAATGGTTGCTCATATTTGTTTTATGCTTAGAATTTACTTAGAAATGCATTTGGAGTGTTATTGAAACAATCAAAAGTATAAAAAGAGTGAGGCTTGGTGTGGGTTATGTTTTAGGCCTTAAGCCTATTTTGTGTGGTTAATTAGAAGCTTAGTGGCATTAGGGAGTGTTTTGGTTAAGTGAGTAGTGTTTGATGAAGCAAGGGGAAAGGCCTTGGATTTAAATGTTTGATTTAGAACATGTTCTTGTTGGTTTAGGGGGTGAGGATTTAGTGGATAGGATAAGGTCCTACTAAGTAGGAGAGGGTGTGAGGGGTTGTGGTTTTTGGGTGCTCTCTCTCTCTCTCTCTCTCTCTCTCTCTCTCTCCTCTAAGAAAAATTGAGCTCTTAGAGATAGAAAGGAATGTGGGAATTAGGTGGGGCTTAGTTAGGATAATTAAGTAGGAGGCTTGGTAGGATTAGGTAGATAGTTAGGGAAACTGCTGGATTAGGAGCTACTGCCGACTGCGAGCAAGGGTTGAGTGCCGAATGAGGTAACTGCTGGATGAGGAGCTACTGTGTCGCGCACCTCTCCATGAGGAGTGGCCGAAACACCATGGGCACAAGGGGGACCCCGGAGTGACACCCGGGACTTGTGGCGCCGTTGGTGAGAGGGCCCAAGTGATCCTAGTGTGGGTGAGGGCCCCGGGCGTTGGGAACGCCTCCCACCCACGGAGACTAGGAGGCACTAGGGTAAGGCCATGAGCTATGCGTAGCTCATGGCGTGGTGATTCTAGAATGCTCAAGAACACCTCAATCGGAGGTGTGAGCTAGGAGTTATGGCCATTTGAGTGGGGCGCTGTCCCGGGACAGCGCCCTGGTACAGCAGTGCCTGGGAGTGATTCCCGGGACTGCCAAGGTTCAAACAGGCATAACTTCCTCACCACTTGCCCGAATGGGGCAAGTGAGGAGTGCATCGGCATCTACGTGAAGCGTAGATGAAGATGGAGTGGTCAAGTGTTAGCATCAGACATCATACAAGGAAGTTATGATGGTCTGAAGGTGTGGGGGCTTCTAGGCCCAGCGGCTAAGGGAAAATGTCCACTTGGCCCCAACTCTTGGTAGAGACAAGAGGTTGGTTGACGGTGGGGTAGGGGCCCCGCGTAGAGTCCTAGAGGCTTATATGGGTGAGGTGGTGTGGCCTCACCCACCCGAGGCCGAACGGCACGGCCTCCATGGGCATTGGCCCATTGTGAGGGCATAGTTGCCTAGTATGGTTCGGGTTGTTGTAGTGTTGCTCCGGCAACGCGATGATCAACATAGGATTGGACTTCCATGGATGGAAGTCCACATCGAAGAAATGGGTTACCGATCAAGGGGTGAGTCCCGAAAGCAAAGTAGGAGGGTTGGTTCCCCTCCTTTGAATTAATGGTCCGGGGTAAGAGGAGCTAACCATTAGCATGGCGGTATGCGAAGGGTTAGCGCTTGTAACCTTTGCTAGAAAAGAAAATTGGCAAGATTGCTAAAGGGGCTAGCAAGGGTTGCGACACTTGGTATCAGAGCAGGGTTCCAAATTTTGAGCTCACACTTTGAGGGAAACATTGGCTATCAAAAATACGGGTTGTGATGGTGAGCCCGGGGTTTCCAAAAGGTTGTGAGGCTCAAATTGGAACAAGGATCATGTGCAAATGGAGTTTGACCATACCATGATTTTAATGGTAATGGTGGGCATGAGGGTGGATTCGGTAAGGAAAATGGAGGAGTGCTTTGAAAAGGGCTCCCGCAAACCTCAAAAAACATTTGGGGCCTAGAATACCAAATGCATCCGAAAGCTTGGACGGTGGTAATGTTGGATTGAAATTCTAATCCAAATTGCTTAGAATGTGGTGAAGTTGGAATGGGTGCAAATGCGGCATTCAAGGCTTTTAGGCCTATGTCTGCGATTTAACCACCATAATGAATGGCACAACTAAGATTGACGAGTTGGCTAAGAAACACATCGTTTTAGATGGGGTTTCAAAAGTGGTTGGTGAATACCATGTTCAACTCCCCAAAGCTTCTTGAGGACGTATCGGGAATCTTTAAGATTTGAAGAACATTGAAGCCGAAAAGAACTTGGGCGGCGCATCATCACAAAGTGGGTTTTAGCCGATATTGGTCCCAAAGAAATGGGCGAAAGTAGTTTGGCCCATTATACCAAGGCAAAACATACTCGTGCCGCGGACGGAATGTTGGGAGGTGGGTTGATCCTACCAAGGCAATTCATGTTCGTGCCGCGGACAAAGTGTGAAAGGTGGCTTTGTGCTACCAAGGCAAATCATGTTTGTTCCGCGGATAAACTATTAGAAATTGGTTTTGTGGCACCAAACCAATTTGTCCCGCGGACGGAATGTTTAAAGTTGGGTTTGCGGACCAAGCCAAGCCAAGTTGCCGAGGACGGAATGTTGGACGATGGCATTGTGGCCAAGGCTAGTAGCCTTAAGCCGAGGCCAAGTATTTTGTACCTTGAGGCTCAAAAGAATGGGAGAAATGTCTCATGAGTTGACAAAGAGGCTACCTCTCCTTCTTGAGCCCAAAATTTATAAAGGGGTTGGGGCTTGCCGTTTGATAGAGTGGACAAGTCCACCAAGGTGCGGTTTCCAAAAGGGCGAACCGCATGAAGTAAAGGAGGCGGCGATGCATATAACCTTTTAATGTGGGACCTTGGATTTGTGGGACATTGGATAAGGTGCATGTCATTGTAAAGGTCACCTTCTTTGAGACTCACATGATAGATGTGAGGTGCAAGCCCGTGTGCTTGCGGTGCATTATGATGTGTCATAATGGCAAAGAATTGAAGTTCAAATTGACAAGGACTCCTATGGTAGGAGGACCCAAGTTGAATTTGGCCTTAATAGACCAAATGAAAAATGGCCAACATAATGGTCGTGGTTCAATTGGAGCAACTCGATAGAACTTTTGGGGAGGCTAGGAAAGATGGGCCTCCCCTAAACCACTTTGGTGGGATGTTGGTGAGATACAATGATGTATTCACCAATGTGTTGCCCAAAAGTTACCGCCAAGGAGTGAAAAATAACTTTGCTCAACAAGAGATTGAGTTCTAGAGGTATGTGGTGACAAATGAAGTTGGTGGACGAACATGAAGAATGTCAAGGCAATCCAAAAGGAGAATTGGCCCTTGATTCAAAAAGGCTTAGGTCATTTGTTGGCCTAGCCAATTAGTACCACAACTTCATTCGAGAGTTTTCTAAGGTTGCTAGGACCTTATTCAACTTATTGAGGAAAATGGCTATCCCAAGAGTGGGATGAGCCTTGTCACCAAGCCTTTGGGGGGCTCAAAAACAAGTTCTCTTTGCCGCCCGTGCTTAAGTTCGCGGACTTTGACAAACCTTTTGAGGTGCATACGGGGGCGAGTGACTTTAGCATTGGCGGATGTTGAGGCAAAATGAATGGCCATTGCATATAAGAGCATGAATCTCGATGGTTGTCCGACCTTGTCCAACTTATGCAAGAAATGGCTATCCCAAAAGTGGGATGAGCTTTGCCACCAAGTCTTTAAGGAGCTTAAGACCAAGTTTTCTTTGCCGCCCGTGCTCAAGTTTGTGAAATTTGACAAACCTTTTGAGGTGCATACGGGGGCGACTAACTTTACCATTAGCGGATGTTGATCCAAGATGGATGCCCATTGCATATGGGAGCATTAAGCTTAAATGTTGTCAAACCTTGTGCGACTTATGAAAGAGCCTTGCCCTGAAGTCTTTGGGGAGCTTTAGACAAAGTCCTCTTTACCAACCGTGTTCAAGTTCGCGGAGCTTGAAAAACCTTTTGAGGTGGATACGGGGGCGAGTGACTTTATTTGGCGGATGTTGATGTAAAAAAAAAAAATGGCCATTGCATATGAGAGCATGAAGCTCGATGGTTGTCCGACTTGTGAAAGAAATGGCTATCCCAAGAGTGGGACTAGCCTTGTCACCAAGTCTTTCGGGAGCTTAAGAGCAAGTTCTCTTCACCGCCCGTGCTCAAGAACGTGGAGTTTGACAAACCTTTTGAGGTGCATACGGGGGCGAGTAACTTTGCCAATGATGGATTCTTAATGTAAGATGGATGGCCTTTACATATGGGGGCTTGAGGCTCGATGGTTGTCAAAGAAGACAACCAACTCATGACAAAGAACTTCTTTGCCGTAGTGAATTGCTTGAAGATGTGGCGACATTATTTGGGGTTGCACAAAGCAAAGGTCTACATGGACAATGTGTCCTAAAAGTATTTTAACATATACAAGCGCAAGTGAACGCCAAGTCATTGCGGTGGCATGATAGCTTGGCACTTATGAAGGTGGATTTGGTCCACAAACCGGACCGTGGAAATGTGGTGCCGGATGCGCTAAGTAGACAGGAAGAGTTCCAAGCAATGAGAACCATCCAAACCTTGTGGCTAATGTGTGCCGGCGAAGGAAACTTGTGATGCAAGATACGGGAGGGGTAAATTAACTACCCCGAGGCACAAAAGCTTTTAGGTGAGCTTCGCAAGAGCAAGGTGCTCAAAGAGGTTAAGTTGGTGGACGGATTGTTCAAGTGTAAGCAAAGTCGGGTGTATGTGCCTCAAGGCAAGTTGAGGCTATCGGTTTTGAAGGAAGAATGTGATAGTCCTATTGCCGGCCATAGAGGAGAAAGAAAAAACTGCCATAGAATGGTGTCATGGAGGTACCATTGGCGGTGCATAACGGAGGATATAACCCACTTTGTGAGTGCGTGAATAAAGTGCCAAGTGAACCGAGCCTCTTACCAAAAGTAAGGCGGTTTCTTGCAACCGTTGCCTATCCCGTCGGCGCCATGGCATAGTATGTGCATGGACTTGATCACAAGTTTGCCGGAGTCACATGGGTATGATGCCATCTTGTTGATGGTAGAGCGGTTTGCCAAGTTGGCACACATGGTGCCGATTGTGGGAACCGCCACCGCGTTGGAGACCGCATAGCCTTTTCTCAAAGGATGGTTGAGGCACCACGGGTTGCCAAGAGTGATTGTGTGGGATCAAGATCCAAAGTTCACAAGTGCATTTTCAATGCATTTCTCTAAGGAGGTCGGAATGAAACTAAGATTTAGCACGGCCTTGCATTCCCAAATGGATGGGAAAGCGGAGCGTGTGAATGGAGTCTTGAAGCAATACTTGAGGAACTTGGTGGGGGCGGACCAAAGAGGTTGGGCGGACCATGTGGGTCGAGCGGAGTGTAATTGCAATGTAGCCACGCACTTGGCTACCAAGGGGTGGTCTTTCGTGGTGGCTTATGGAGTGGATGCGCTCCAACCTATTAACCTAGCTCTCGAGGGGGCACATTCAACACTAGAGTTCCACCAAAATGGTAAGGACTTGGCCAAGGATGGTAAACAAGTCTTGGAGATGACCAAGTTGTTGGTGGAGAAAACCCGAAGGTGCTACGGAGTGCAAGTCAATGCCGGAAGACGCGAAGTGGAGAATGAGGTGGGCCAAAAGGTGTTGTTGAATGTGAACAACTTCACTTAGCTGGAAAGCCTCACTCCAAAGTTCATGTCCAAAATTGGAGCTTCGTTTCCCATTGTGAAACAAGTGTTCAAGGACATGTATAATTTGGAATTACCGCCCGAGATCAAAGTGCATCCGACATTTCATGTCTCATTCCTAAAGCCATTTAAGGACGACACCTTGTGGCCCGATCACAAGCAAGTGATTAGGCCACGTCCCGACCTTGTGGAGGTCATTTGGAACATGAGGTCGGAGGGCATCCTCAAGTGTAGGAAGCCCAAATGAAAAGGAAAGAAAACGTACAAAGAAGTACTTGGTGAAATGGTGAGGATACCATGAAAAAGAAACCGCTTGGGTGGCGGCAAGAGACATGGTGAACACCAATGAATTGGTGAAGCACTTTGAAGAAACTAAGGCTAATGATTCCAATAAAATGAAGCGTAGGCATTGATGAGGACATCAATCTCCTTTAGTGGGGGAGAGACGCTAGTAGCACACTTAGCTTCGAGGATAATTGCTCCACAACATGTACTTGTTCTTTGGCTTGAGGGAATAAAGTCCAAACTTTAGTGGTGCAAAGAGAAAAGTATGAGATGAGGTCCTAGTCTTGTACTTGTGCTTGGTTAATGGAAGAGGGGGAATAGATATGCCAAACTAGGTTGGGTAAGCCGAGTAATTGGGGGCCATGGCTTGGAGGGGCCTTGGATAAAACCAAGAAACTTCTTAGTTGTGGGCTTGTCCGGGCGGGGACAAGGTGATGGCGCGTGCTCATAAAAGTGCTACCCGCGAGCTAACGAGAGTTGGCGCATGGGAGTCATGAACCCATGTCTCGAAACAGCAAAGTGGGAACCGAGTCGGGCGGGACTTGGCATCACCCCCGTGCGATCAAGGCGTGGCTTAACAATGGAAAGCCATCTCGGAGTTGCAACCGAGACAACTTAGTGGAAGCGTTGAGGTCTCGCCTAGATGTGTCACGTTAGGCTAGTGGAGCCTAACGGGGGAGGCCCCAAAGGAGGGGCAACCCAAGTGAGTCCCAAAGTAGGTGGGTCTAGTATAGGTTAGGTCCTTGGATGAGAGATCCAAGGTCACTAACGGACCACCTAGGAACGACACCTTTGGGACTATGCCAAATTTGAAGATGCATTGTGGGGGTCGCGCCCTAAGGTAAACACAATGCCGCACCATAGAGGATGGCAACTTGAGAATTGGTGTGCCGACTACGAGTATAGTCGATGAGGGCATCGACTCCGTTTGGTGGGGGTGAGTGTCGCGCACCTCTCCATGAGGAGTGGCCGAAACACCATGGGCACAAGGGGGACCCCGGAGTGACACCCGGGACTTGTGGCGCCGTTGGTGAGAGGGCCCAAGTGATCCTAGTGTGGGTGAGGGCCCCGGGCGTTGGGAACGCCTCCCACCCACGGAGACTAGGAGGCACAAGGGCAAGGCCATGAGCTATGCGTAGCTCATGGCGTGGTGATTCTAGAATGCTCAAGAACACCTCAATCGGAGGTGTGAGCTAGGAGTTATGGCCATTTGAGTGGGGCGCTGTCCCGGGACAGCGCCCTGGTACAGCAGTGCCTGGGAGTGATTCCCAGGACTGCCAAGGTTCAAACAGGCATAACTTCCTCACCACTTGCCCGAATGGGGCAAGTGAGGAGTCCATCGGCATCTACGTGAAGCGTAGATGAAGATGGAGTGGTCAAGTGTTAGCATTCAACATCATACAAGGAAGTTATGATGGTCTGAAGCTGCTGGGGGCTTCTAGGCCCAGCGGCTAAGGGAAAATGTCCACTTGGCCCCAACTCTTGGTAGAGAGACAAGAGGTTGGTTGACGGTGGGGTAGGGGCCCCGCGTAGAGTCCTAGAGGCTTATATGGGTGAGGTGGTGTGGCCTCACCCACCCGAGGCCGAACGGCAAGGCTTCCATGGGCATTGGCCCATTGTGAGGCCATAGTTGCCTAGTATGGTTCGGGTTGTTGTAGTGTTGCTCCGGCAACGCGATGATCAACATAGGATTGGACTTCCATGGATGGAAGTCCACATTGGGGAAATGGGTTACCGATTAAGGGGTGAGTCCCGAAAGCAAAGTAGGAGGGTTGGTTCCCTCCTATGAACTATTGGTCCGGGGTAAGAGGAGCTATCCATTAGCATGGCGGAATGCGAAGGGTTAGCGACTCGTAACCTTTGCTAGAAACGAAAATTGGCAAGATTATTAGGGGACCTAGCAAGGGTTGCGACACTTGGTATCAGAGCAGGGTTCCAATATTTGAGCTAGCACTTTGAGGGAGACATGGCTATCAAAAATGCGGGTTATGATGGTGAGCCCGGGGTTTCCAAAAGGTTGTGAGGCTCAAATTGGAACAAAGATCATGTGTAAATGGAATTTGACCATACCATTGGTTCTAATGACAATGGTGGGCATGAGGGTGGATTCGGTGAGGAAAATGGAGGAGTGCTTTGAAAAGGCTCTCGCAAACCTCGAAAAGTATTCAGGGGCTAGAATACCGAAGCACCCAAAACCTTGGAGGGCATTAATGTTGGATTGAAATTCCAATTCGAAATGCTTAGAAGGTGGTGATGTTGAAATGAACTTGGGGCACATGAGGCACGCGGGGTCTCTTAAGGCGTATATGTGCGAATTTCACACCCAAATGAATGGTACATCTAGGATGGACGAGCTTTCTAAGAAATGCATCGTTCTAGGTGGGTTTCAAAAGCGGGTGGTGAAAACCATGTTCAAGACCCCAAAGCATCTTGAGGACGTAGTGCGAATCATAAAGATTTGAAGAGCATTGAAGCCGATGTTCCTAAGAAGAAGTTGGACGGCACATCACCACAAAGTGGGTTTAGCCGAAAGAGGCCCCAAGGAAATGAGCGCAAGTAGTTTGGCCCATTATACCAAGGCAAATCATGCTAGCTCGTGCCGTGGACGAAATGTGAGAAGGTGGTTTGGTGGTACCAAGCTAGATCATATTTGTGCCACGGACGGAGTGTTAAAAGTTGGCCTTGCGGACCAAGCCAAACTCATGGTGTTGCCGAGGACCAAATGTTGGACGATGGCTTTGTGGCCAAGGCTAGTAGCCTTAAGCCGAGGCCAAGTATTTTGTACCTTGAGGCTCAAATGAATGGGAGGCTTGTCTCATGGGTTGACAAAGAGTTAAGGCATTCTTTCATGACCCCAAAGCTCACAAGGGAGCTGGGGTGTGCCGATTGGTAGAGTGGTGAAGCCCACCAAGGTGCGGTTTGGAAAGGGCGAACCGCATGAGACAAAGGAGGCCGCGATGCATGTAACCTTTCAATGTGGGACATTGGATTTTTGTCAAAATTTCACACCATGTGAAATAGATGAAATGCATGTCATTGTGAAGGCCGCCTTCTTTGAAACTCACATGATAGATGTGAGGTGCAAGCCGGTGAGCTTGCGGTGCATTATGATGTGTCATAATGGCAAAGAATTGAAGTTCAAATTGACAAGGACTCCTATGGTAGGAGGACCCAAGTTGAATTTGGTTTTAATGGACCAAATGAAAAATAGAAAACATAATGGTCGTGGTTCGATTGGAGCAACTCCAAGGAATGAATGGGGAGGTTAGGAAAGATGGCCCTCCTCCAAACCACATTGGTGGGATGTTGGTGAGATACAAGGATGTATTCACCAATGTGTTGCCCAAAAAAAAAAAAAAATTACCGCCAAGGAGTGAAAAATAACTTTGCTCAACGAGAGATTGAGTTCTTGAGGTATGTGGTGACAAAGGAAGTTGGTGGACGAACATGAAGAATGTCAAGGCAATCCAAAAGGAGAATTGGCCCTTGATTCAAGAAAAAGGCTTAGGTCATTTGTTGGCTTAGACAACTACTACCACCATTTCATTCATGGTTTTTCTAAGGTTGCTAGAACCTTAGTCAACATGTTGGAAAAAATGGCTATCCCAAGAGTGGGATGAGCCTTGTCACCAAGCCTTTGGGGAGCTCAAGAATAACTTCTTTTCACAACATGTGGTTAAGTTTCCGGGTTTTCATGATCATGTTGAGGTGCACATGAAGGCGAAGGACTTTACCATTGGCGGATGTTGATCCAAGATGGATGACCATTGCTTATAGGAGTATTAAGCTTCATGGTTGTAGAAGCTTGTCCAACTTGTGCAAGAAATGGCTATCCCAAGAATGGGATGAGCCTTGCCACCAAGTCTTTGAGGAGCTTAAGACCAAGTTCCTCTTTACCACCTGTGTTCAAGTTCGCGGAGCTTGAAAAAACCTTTTGAGGTGCATACGGGGGGCGAGTGACTTTACCATTGGCGGATGTTAATGCAAGATGGATGGCCATTGCATATGAGAGCATGAAGCTCGATGGTTGTCCGACTTGTGAAAGAAATGGCTATCCCAAGAGTGGGACTAGCCTTGTCACCAAGTCTTTGGGGAGCTTAAGACCAAGTTCTCTTCGCCGCCCGTGCTCAAGTTCGCGGAGCTTGACAAACCTTTTGAGGTGCATACGGGGGTCAATGCCTTTGCCAATGGTGGATTATGTGTAAGATGGATGGCCATTGCATATGCGAGCATGAAGCTCGATGGTTGTCAAAGAAGACAACCAACTCATGACAAAGAACTTCTTTGCCGTAGTGCATTGCTTGAAGACGTGGCGACACTAGTTGGGGTCGCACAAAGTAAAGGTCTACATGGACAATGTGTCCTAAAAGAATTTTGACATTCAAGCACAAGTAAGCGCCAAGTCATTGCGGTGGCATGATAGTTTGGCGCTTATGAAGGTGGATTTGATCCACAAACCGGACCGTGGAAATGTGGTGCCGGATGCGCGAAGTAGACCGGATGAGTTCCAAGCAATGAGAACCATCCAAACCTTGTGGCTAATGTGTGCCGGCAAAGGAAACTTGTGATGCAAGATACGGGAGGGGTAAATTAACTACCCCAAAAGCATAAAAACTTTTAGGTGAACTTCGCAAGAGCAAGGTGCTCAAAGAGGTTAAGTTGGTGGACGGATTGTTCAAGTGCAAGCAAAGTTGGGTGTATGTGCCACAAGGCAAGTTGAGGCTATCGGTTTTGAAGGAGGAATTTGATAGTCCTATTGCCGGGCTTAGAGGAGAAAGAAAAAACCGCCATAGAATGGTGTCATGGAGGTACCATTGGCGGTGCATAAAGGAAGATATAGCCCACTTTGTGAAGGCTTGAATCAAAGTGCAAAGTGAACCGAGCCTCTTACCAAAAGCAAGGCGGTTTCTTGCAACCGTTGCCTATCCCGTCGGCGCCATGGCATAGTATGTGCATGGACTTGATCACAAGTTTGCCGGAGTCACATGGGTATGATGCCATCTTGTTGATGGTAGAGCGGTTTGCCAAGTTGGCACACATGGTGCCGATTGTGGGAACCGCCACCGCGTTGGAGACCGCATAGCCTTTTCTCAAAGGATGGTTGAGGCACCACGGGTTGCCAAGAGTGATTGTGTGGGATCAAGATCCAAAGTTCACAAGTGCATTTTCAATGCATTTCTCTAAGGAGGTCGGAATGAAACTAAGATTTAGCACGGCCTTGCATTCCCAAATGGATGGGAAAGCGGAGCGTGTGAATGGAGTCTTGAAGCAATACTTGAGGAACTTGGTGGGGGCGGACCAAAGAGGTTGGGCGGACCATGTGGGTCGAGCGGAGTGTAATTGCAATGTAGCCACGCACTTGGCTACCAAGGGGTGGTCTTTCGTGGTGGCTTATGGAGTGGATGCGCTCCAACCTATTAACCTAGCTCTCGAGGGGGCACATTCAACACTAGAGTTCCACCAAAATGGTAAGGACTTGGCCAAGGATGGTAAACAAGTCTTGGAGATGACCAAGTTGTTGGTGGAGAAAACCCGAAGGTGCTACGGAGTGCAAGTCAATGCCGGAAGACGCGAAGTGGAGAATGAGGTGGGCCAAAAGGTGTTGTTGAATGTGAACAACTTCACTTAGCTGGAAAGCCTCACTCCAAAGTTCATGTCCAAAATTGGAGCTTCGTTTCCCATTGTGAAACAAGTGTTCAAGGACATGTATAATTTGGAATTACCGCCCGAGATCAAAGTGCATCCGACATTTCATGTCTCATTCCTAAAGCCATTTAAGGACGACACCTTGTGGCCCGATCACAAGCAAGTGATTAGGCCACGTCCCGACCTTGTGGAGGTCATTTGGAACATGAGGTCGGAGGGCATCCTCAAGTGTAGGAAGCCCAAATGAAAAGGAAAGAAAACGTACAAAGAAGTACTTGGTGAAATGGTGAGGATACCATGAAAAAGAAACCGCTTGGGTGGCGGCAAGAGACATGGTGAACACCAATGAATTGGTGAAGCACTTTGAAGAAACTAAGGCTAGACATTCCAATAAAATGAAGCGTAGGCATTGATGAGGACATCAATCTCCTTTAGTGGGGGAGAGACTCTAGTAGCAAACATAGCTTCGAGGTTAATTGCTCCACAACATGCACTTGTTCTTTGGCTTGAGGGAATAAAGTCCAAACTTTAGTGGTGCAAAGAGAAAAGTATGAGATGAGGTCCTAGTCTTGTACTTGTGCTTGGTTAGTGGAAGAGGGCGAATACATATGCCAAACTAGGTTGGGTAAGCCGAGTAATTGGGGGCCATGGCTTGGAGGGGCCTTGGATAAAACCAAGAAACTTCTTAGTTGTGGGCTTGTCCGGGCGGGGACAAGGTGATGGCGCGTGCTCATAAAAGTGCTACCCGCGAGCTAACGAGAGTTGGCGCATGGGAGTCATGAACCCATGTCTCGAAACAGCAAAGTGGGAACCGAGTCGGGCGGGACTTGGCATCACCCCCGTGCGATCAAGGCGTGGCTTAACAATGGAAAGCCATCTCGGAGTTGCAACCGAGACAACTTAGTGGAAGCGTTGAGGTCTCGCCTAGATGTGTCACGTTAGGCTAGTGGAGCCTAACGGGGGAGGCCCCAAAGGAGGGGCAACCCAAGTGAGTCCCAAAGTAGGTGGGTCTAGTATAGGTTAGGTCCTTGGATGAGAGATCCAAGGTCACTAACGGACCACCTAGGAACGACACCTTTGGGACTATGCCAAATTTGAAGATGCATTGTGGGGGTCGCGCCCTAAGGTAAACACAATGCCGCACCATAGAGGATGGCAACTTGAGAATTGGTGTGCCGACTACGAGTATAGTCGATGAGGGCATCGACTCCGTTTGGTGGGGGTGAGTGTCGCGCACCTCTCCATGAGGAGTGGCCGAAACACCATGGGCACAAGGGGGACCCCGGAGTGACACCCGGGACTTGTGGCGCCGTTGGTGAGAGGGCCCAAGTGATCCTAGTGTGGGTGAGGGCCCCGGGCGTTGGGAACGCCTCCCACCCACGGAGACTAGGAGGCACAAGGGCAAGGCCATGAGCTATGCGTAGCTCATGGCGTGGTGATTCTAGAATGCTCAAGAACACCTCAATCGGAGGTGTGAGCTAGGAGTTATGGCCATTTGAGTGGGGCGCTGTCCCGGGACAGCGCCCTGGTACAGCAGTGCCTGGGAGTGATTCCCAGGACTGCCAAGGTTCAAACAGGCATAACTTCCTCACCACTTGCCCGAATGGGGCAAGTGAGGAGTCCATCGGCATCTACGTGAAGCGTAGATGAAGATGGAGTGGTCAAGTGTTAGCATTCAACATCATACAAGGAAGTTATGATGGTCTGAAGCTGCTGGGGGCTTCTAGGCCCAGCGGCTAAGGGAAAATGTCCACTTGGCCCCAACTCTTGGTAGAGAGACAAGAGGTTGGTTGACGGTGGGGTAGGGGCCCCGCGTAGAGTCCTAGAGGCTTATATGGGTGAGGTGGTGTGGCCTCACCCACCCGAGGCCGAACGGCAAGGCTTCCATGGGCATTGGCCCATTGTGAGGCCATAGTTGCCTAGTATGGTTCGGGTTGTTGTAGTGTTGCTCCGGCAACGCGATGATCAACATAGGATTGGACTTCCATGGATGGAAGTCCACATTGGGGAAATGGGTTACCGATTAAGGGGTGAGTCCCGAAAGCAAAGTAGGAGGGTTGGTTCCCTCCTATGAACTATTGGTCCGGGGTAAGAGGAGCTATCCATTAGCATGGCGGAATGCGAAGGGTTAGCGACTCGTAACCTTTGCTAGAAACGAAAATTGGCAAGATTATTAAGGGACCTAGCAAGGGTTGCGACAACGAGTATAGTCGATGAGGGCATCGACTCCGTTTGGTGGGGGTGAGTGTCGCGCACCTCTCCATGAGGAGTGGCCGAAACACCATGGGCACAAGGGGGACCCCGGAGTGACACCCGGGACTTGTGGCGCCGTTGGTGAGAGGGCCCAAGTGATCCTAGTGTGGGTGAGGGCCCCGGGCGTTGGGAACGCCTCCCACCCACGGAGACTAGGAGGCACTAGGGTAAGGCCATGAGCTATGCGTAGCTCATGGCGTGGTGATTCTAGAATGCTCAAGAACACCTCAATCGGAGGTGTGAGCTAGGAGTTATGGCCATTTGAGTGGGGCGCTGTCCCGGGACAGCGCCCTGGTACAGCAGTGCCTGGGAGTGATTCCCGGGACTGCCAAGGTTCAAACAGGCATAACTTCCTCACCACTTGCCCGAATGGGGCAAGTGAGGAGTGCATCGGCATCTACGTGAAGCGTAGATGAAGATGGAGTGGTCAAGTGTTAGCATCAGACATCATACAAGGAAGTTATGATGGTCTGAAGGTGTGGGGGCTTCTAGGCCCAGCGGCTAAGGGAAAATGTCCACTTGGCCCCAACTCTTGGTAGAGACAAGAGGTTGGTTGACGGTGGGGTAGGGGCCCCGCGTAGAGTCCTAGAGGCTTATATGGGTGAGGTGGTGTGGCCTCACCCACCCGAGGCCGAACGGCACGGCCTCCATGGGCATTGGCCCATTGTGAGGGCATAGTTGCCTAGTATGGTTCGGGTTGTTGTAGTGTTGCTCCGGCAACGCGATGATCAACATAGGATTGGACTTCCATGGATGGAAGTCCACATCGAAGAAATGGGTTACCGATCAAGGGGTGAGTCCCGAAAGCAAAGTAGGAGGGTTGGTTCCCCTCCTTTGAATTAATGGTCCGGGGTAAGAGGAGCTAACCATTAGCATGGCGGTATGCGAAGGGTTAGCGCTTGTAACCTTTGCTAGAAAAGAAAATTGGCAAGATTGCTAAAGGGGCTAGCAAGGGTTGCGACATACTGGGCAACTGCGAGCAAGGGTTGAATGCCGAATGAGGTAACTGCTGGACTAGTGAGCTATTGGCCGACTGCGAGCAAGGGCTAAGTGCCGAATGAGGTAACTGCTGGATTAAGAGCTACTGGCGACTGCAAGCAAGGGCTGAGTGCCCAATGAGGTAACTGCTGGATTAGGATCTACTGGCCGACTGCGAGCAAGGGTTGAGTGCCGAATGAGGTAATTGCTGGACTAGTGAGCTATTGGCCGACTGCGAGCAAGGGTTGAGTGCCGAATGAGGTAACTGCTGGATTAGGAGTTACTGGCCGACTGCGAGTAAGGGTTGAGTGCCGAATGAGGTAACTGCTGGATTAAGAGCTACTGGCCGACTGGGAGCAAGGGCTGAGTGCCGAATGAGGTAACTGTTGGATTAAGAGCTACTGGCGACTGCAAGCAAGGGTTGAGTGCCCAATGAGGTAACTGCTGGACTAGTGAGCTACTGGCCGACTGCGAGCAAGGGTTGAGTGCCGAATGAGGTAACTGCTGGATTAGGAGCTACTGGCCAACTGCGAGCAAGGGCTGAGTGCCGAATGAGGTAACTGCTGGACTAGTGAGCTACTAGCCGACTGCGAGCAAGGGCTGAGTGCCGAATGAGGTAACTGCTGGACTAGTGAGGCAGCTGGCTGAATGGAGGGTGTATTCTCAGCCGTGTATGACTCCGTCTTATGTGCGTGGACTCTTGTCACTTTAATTTCCACCCTCCACATCAGTCATGAAGTTCTTTCAGCTTTGACAATAGTCTTTGTATTGACAATTGTTTTTTATAGTAGCCACAGTCTTCCAAAGGATTCCTTTCCGTTTGGGGTTAGTAATCATTTCGTAATCAACATGATGTTTCATTAAATCTAACCTTACATCAGATTGCTCCCCCTTTGGATTAGTCTTTTTTTAATTGAGGATTCACTTATCTCATATTTTTCATTATCACACAACACACAAGGGTTTCCTCAATTTTTACAATATTTCCAAAGCAAACACATAGGTTTACAAGCTATAGTCATTTAGTCATAAGCTAATTAGCTTCAATGCTTAGCCAAGCTTACTCGGATCATCATACAATCTTTTCCATAGTAATTATTGCATGTTTTGGGTTTCTTGTCTAATAACCATCAACAATTCTACTCCTCATGATCCATTCTCGTAATTCTCATCACATTCCTTATTCCTTAGCCATTGGCTTCCTTTACTCTTATTTATTTCATCATAGATGCTCTTTGCTTTGCTCCGATCGTTGGTTTTATAAAGCAAACATTAATTGACGACTTGCACGTTCATACATATCATAGCCATTCACATATTAGATACAAAAGCAATAAGACTTGCTCAAACTCTCATTGTGATTCCAAAGTGTTCATGTACATCCCCCTATCACATGCGGCGATGCTACACTCCAAATCTCATTTCCTATATAGTGTTCATTTAGTTGTCACGTGGGCTAATGACACACTTAATCTTTCATCTATCTATGCGTAATCCTTCTCAACTCTCTTGCCTAAAACCCATTTCTCCACAGCTATAGCCTTAGCAAATTTTACAAGTATTGTCGTCTTCGGAAGATAGTCTTCTTATGCCTTTGGAGACTTTAGCAAGTTGTAACTTATGAACTCATCTTTCATCTATTATTTCATATACTTTATCATCTATAAAGTAATTTCCTACTTGCTACAAAGCCATGGCCAAAAAATTGTATTACACGGACATTGCTTTTGGTGGGCAATCAAATGACCTTGATGGTTTGCAATTCTAGAGGACATTGGGGAACAATTGAAGATCTTATGTTGATATTCAAACCCTAGATGTAACTGTCCTATTACTAGTCGTGCGGACAACATCCCAAGAATATGGTACCAATCAAGTTCAAAGCGATGGATGGATCACAGTATGTTTTGCAAGTATTTTGAGGGGCTTAGGGCTTACCAATATGACCTACGTGGGTTTTTAAAGGTTGTGTGGTGTGATAATTGTAATGACCATAACCTTACATAATAATTGAGAAATGTTTTGGAAAAAAAATGTACAGTCATAGAGGTTTTTGCCATCTTGCACCACATTTGTCTCAACTAGCAGATGCTTTTGTTATCTCAAAATTCAAGGATGCATGGACAAGGAGAAAATGACCTTGATTGTAGAAGGCGTTTGGCAAAATGTACCTTGGGGAGGTGAAGATCGATTGGGGAAACTTATCAACCCTAGCAAACCATTATTTTTAGAATTAGCTACTGAGAATGTACAAGATGTTCACAAGGAAATAGATGGTTCTAGAATCACGTATGCAAGGAACACAATGATAAGATGTGGCATGTCTCTAGTTCTAGATGGTACATGGAATGTGGGGCAATTATTTCCTCATTTTGGAGGTGAAGATGTTCTAAACATTGCTTAGAGAAATTACAAATTTAAATAGATGTTCATGTTATTGGATTTGAGCTAGAGTTTAGATAATTGCAGTTTATTTTCAATGTACATATTAACAAAATATTTGTGCACTCAATCTATTAATTGTTCAAGGAAGATCTATCCCTTGAAGGGTACAATGTAGAGTGTAAGATGTTCAATGGTGGGTGGGTATGTGGTTTTGCAGACCTTTGTTGTTGTTTGCAAATGTGGTGTATGCATGGAGTCCTTGCCAATTATTGAAACAAAGTTTGGTGTAATTTGCATCCTAAGAAATTTGTGATGAAATATTGTTATGGATGATTGAAACTTGGATGAAAAATCACTTTGTAAGTGATGCTAATTGCAACATTATGCATCCATAATCCCCAAAAACATTTACGAGGAATGACAAATAAAGTTGGGTTACCATTTGGTATTGGTGGCACTATACCACGCTTTACAGGGGTCTCGACGACTTTGCGCTTTCCTTCACCATTTTGAGAATGAGGTTGTTGTGAAGTTTGTGAAACCATGAACCCATTGTGAAGGTTTGAACCAACACCATGAGTGGTTCTTTGAGGGCAAGGGTGTGGAAGGCTATTGCAGCGCCCACTACCTAGAGGGGGCAAGAAGAAAGCGTTGTCAATAAGGAAGTTGATGTGCACGTTGTGTTGAGGGTGAGCCACAGGGGGTGCACTTAACACTTGATTCATGTATACACATGCGAGAACCTCCTATTTAATTGGGAGGGTGGGGGGTATTTACCTTCCTTTATTGAATACTTTCCACCTTATAAGTAGATAAATTTCTACCAAATGGTATTTTTTAACACCCTATCATTATATATAAATTTAAGAGTCGCATAATTATAATCACCCTATCTAGACTTATTTATAAGTAGTATAAATATCGTGTGAACAATTTGCACACACATTACGTATACTATGTGTACATTACACTACGTATATATTACTCTACACATTACACACATACAATCATCATACTATAAACTTTAGCATATTGCATATGGTTCTTGAACCCCCCCCCCCAGGTTACTCTAAATAAGCTAGCCAGCCCTTCCATTGCCGGATGACGACATTTTTCATCCAAAAATGATTGTTTCAACAAATCCATCCACATGTCCATATACGTTTTGCTTATTTCTCATCCAATGCCACTAATGGCAAATGATTTATGTTGAGCCTTTAAATAGAAAATCTAAACTTAAATTTATTTATGTTATTTTGCATCTAAATAAAAACAAATATCGTAACTTAAACCACAGCATACTTTATATATAATTCCCAAATTCACATTTAGAGGATGCTATTGTAGATCTAAAAAAATATAAAAATTATGTGTCTTGAAAAAAATCCACCTTACATTTTCTCGCACGTGGTTTTCTACATTTTCGTCAGTGCCCGCCCTTAGGGGTGAGCGCGGTGGACAGTCCTCCATCCAAGGGTAAGCCCTTTTAACCTGCTACCTTCATGTCTTTTTTAAAGCAAAGCCTTCCATTCTTGAGGCATCAAAACCTTTGGTTGTGCTCAAACCCATGGGCATTCTTAAGGCATTAAATTCTTTGGACATGCCAAAACCCTTGCATACTTGGGCATCAGATTCTTGTGTGTATGAGGCTCACTCTTAGAACATGCTTGAAACCTTGTATTCTTGAGGCATCAAATTCTTGCTCAAACATTTGCAATCTTGAGCACCAAATTCTTCAAGCATCTTCAAACCCTTGCATTTTTTAGCACCAAATTCTTTGAGCATGCCAAAACCCTTGTATTCTTGGGCATCAAATACTTCATCATGCTCAAAGCCCTTGCATTCTAGAGACATCAGATTCTTTGGGCATGGTGAAACCCATGCAATATTGGATATTCTTGCCCCATCAAATTATCACGAGGAAACCTTTTGTATGCAAAAACCACCATTTATTTTTCCTTTTTTGAGGCAACATATTGTATCTTGAAGCAAGGGCATGTAACATAGGCAACAATACTAAATTCCAAGGCAACACCTTCTATGCTTCATGCACTCCATAGTTTAAGACACCATATTACATTTTGAAGCAAAGGTCCATATTGTGAGGCAATTTGCTTCAAGCTTGTACTCCACAACAACATTTTTTTAGGGGCAATTGATTGTATGGTCAAAGCAATAGCTTCTATGGTTGAGGCAACAAACTATATGTTTGAGGCAACAACTTCTGTGGTTTGATTTCAAGGTTTGAATGTTTGTGACAACACCTTGTATTGGAATATGGGTATACTTTATGATTAATGGATTTTTTGTGCTTCAAGATAATGACAATGATGATGTTAATGAGATTGATATGCATGTCGATCCAAAACGTGTGGTCACTTCTATATTACCTCCGTCCACCACAAAGACTCCAAAACACGAGAAGGGTTGAGGTCAATTGTGGACTTTATTCACTTGTCTTGTCTTGTGGCTTCTTATGACAAGCAATTTGCAATTTATAGTTGTGGTAGGAAACAAATGACTCACTTAGTTACATCTATGGAGTCTATAAGGAGTATACAACTTTGTACCCTTCCTCGCCATTTGCGGAAGAAACATTGAAGGATAGGTTAAGAGAGATGTTAAAGGAGATAAAAACATAGAGTACTAATAAAATTTGAAAAAGGGCCTCGTTGCAATACGATGATGTGTTGGAAACTTTCAAGTGCATGGATGGTCATTATGCAAGGAACATATTGAAGAGAAGACAAACCATCATTGACCGGTGCTCTCCTAGTGAAGCTTCCGCCAATGATGAGTCCATTAACTATCATCACCTTGCATACAAGCCTCATCTCCAAAAAGTAGCAAGGGTCAAGTCAAGAAACCTGTAATAAAACCTAAGATGTTAGCAGCTAAAGTTATTACTCATCTTTTGATGAATAATGCTTGCAAGGAGGATTTCATGTCCACAAAGGCCAATGAGAGATGCACTAAGGCTCAAGGCAATCTTGCTTGTTTAGATTCCAAGGAGGCTAGAGTTGAGTTTGTAAGTGAAAGATTGATATCACAATAGGTTAAAACCTTAGAAAAGACTAGGGACAGGCATTATATCCGAGAAAGCAGTCAAGTGCAAGATACTTGTACATTTTATGCTTTGTTGAATAAAAACCCCTTGATTTGCCTCATTTTGGCTTGACGTTGCTTTGTCCTATGTGTGGTGTGGTGGGGTGGTTGCCCATTGTATGTGTCAAAACAAGATCCTCTCATGCTAGGAATTGTTGAGAAGTTTAGTTTTGTTAGAAAATATATGGTTAATCACTACCCTAGGGTGTGGACTTTTCATACCACTTGCAAATTAACGTGAGTGTAGAATGGGGTGTTATTTGAGGCATTAGTGTACATTATATGCATAAGTGCGAAGTACGTTTTTCCTCTACTGTGTACAATTAAAAAGGCTATTAAGAATGTTGAAGTAAAGGTAGATGTACAAAAAGGGGCCCTCACTTGTTTCATGGAAAAAACTAACAGTTGATTTGTTAGTTTTATCTAATTTATGTTTCCATACATTGTTGTTATACAATAATCTTCCCCAATGACTCATACATGTGATAAAGACCTATTTATTCCTTGATTTGTATTATGTTTATGTAGTGGAGTCATCTATCACATTAAACCGAAAAGCTTAGTATAACTACATCAACCCATTTCTAGCCTTACGTTAGTATGTATACATTTGCTTTTCTTTACAAAATTCTCGTATATAGGGGGTTTCATTTCATAGTCACCCACGTATGTCATTTAGATTTCCAATGAAGAGTCCACCCTCCAAGATTACTACTTGGATAAGATTTCTGGAAGTACACAAGCATGTTAGCTGCATGTCACATGACCAAAGTATCTCACCATGGATATTAACAAGTATAAAGTATACCATCAAAGAAAGTGTTGGATTTGTTGATAAGTAGTTGAAATCAAATTTCTCGCCAAATTTTTATATAGTGTGTCAATTTTCAAGGCACCACCAAATATATCTTCATGTTTAGAATTCACTGGCTTTTTATTTGACCTATTGGGATTTACATGCTTTAAATAGCATAAGTTTATCTTGTTGTCAAGCTTTGGTTATGTTTTGTCTGCAGTAGCGGGGCGTTTGCCCTGAGCTCCGCACTTGAGAATTGAGTTGTTGAGATTAACACTTGTGTGCTCATTGGTCGTGCAAGGTTGGGAACATTGTGAATTCATTAAGCTTGGCCACTAGGCATCCGCTATTGCTACACAACTGACCTCCTTGAGCTAATTACAGTGGGTTTGGGTTGGAACTTCGAATGCTTTTGGACATAATGGATATGTTAATATGCACTTCTATCATTGGAGCCTATGAAATTCCCGATAGCACAACAAAACCTCAAATGCATTAAGTTTTTTTTATAAGTTTTTTGTGCCATTTCTTACAATTTACCTCAAGGACACTTTCTAGAACCTACACGAAAATTTGGTTGCATCCAAAATGGATGCAATCCCATCATCCATCCAAGGAAACAAAAAGTTGCAAAAGTTGTCCAAGTGTTGCCCTATCCAACCACTGGGCAAACACCTTGCACTTTAATATCAATTTTCTCCACATGCCAACACTTAGATAGTTAAATTGTTTTGCTCTATATTATGGTCTAATTTATACACAACAAAATGTCAATTCTTTCCTAGATTGCATGTCCAAAAATCATTAAAACAACTAGTATTGTTGGACAAAGTTTGGGGTGGTTTGATCACGGGAACTTGAGGTTTAATTACTTGTTGAAGCTAAAAATTGTCATGCCTTTTGTTGTAGTTAGTCGTGCCTTGCATTGCTCCATATATGCCATCACATTGGTGAAGCTAGCAAGTTGTAACTTGTCTGTGTTGTTGTACATTTTCTTGGCGGAGTGGATCCATGGGAAGATGGTTGTATCGGCGATGAAGTCACGCCCTTCCAACCACTTATCCAACACTCTTAACAGACCCTTTAGATCGATCTCTCTCTCTCACACACACACACACAGCCACTTATCCAACACTCTTAACAGACTTTTTAGATCGATCTCACACACACACACATACAACCACTTATCCAACACTCTTAATAGACCCTTTAGATCGGTCACACACACACACACACATGGATGTGCAAATGGACATGACAATGGCCGTTGGCATTATGTCTAAACATGACGCCTAACTAACAATATTATGATAACAAAATTTGTTACCATAGGGTGTTGTTTTTACAACATCACCACGGAATCGACTACTCATAATCTTGGGTAGGTCACTCTATAGGATTTTGTGCACCACGTGTTGCGGAGGGGTATTTGTTTAAGGGTTATTTACATCCAAGGCAGGAATTAAAAACTTCTTATAATTACTTAATTCACTAAATGGCCTAAATTTTTGCACCCTACCATTACTTATATTGTCCATGTTATTGCAATACTTTGTAGTCAACATTCCTTTTAAATAATAAATAAATAAATAAATTTGAAAGTGTATGCAATGCAAAAGTGGTGGGAAAACACATGACAACAAAAAGGCATAAGGCATACACATCATTGCAAAAACTTAGTGCAGAAACTTATCATATAGGTGAAAGACTTATACTTACCACAAAAAATCTTAACTTGTGCACCCCTAAACCCTAAACCCCTTCCAAACTCATATTGGCACCTGCATTGGTGGCTACCTAAAATGGTCTCACTTAGGGTGAGTTTCCATACAAGCCACTGACCCACTAGATTTTAGTATGAATAAGGACAAACCCGCCCAAGTGTAGGGGGAATTTGGTGGGGTAGGGTTTGTATGTACCTTCTAGCTAACTCCCATCTTCTCAAATTTGGGTTCACTCACTAACCTCCTCCTCCCGGTTATCAAGGATGGAGTACTAGATCATGGTTGGTTCTCTGGAGTCTTTAACCAGTCTTAATCCTTCAATGACTGGCACTTGTCAGTCAAAGATTCTTTAGTTGGCGCATGGAAGTCTAGTGGTTTACGTCTATGGCCCTCCACATTCTAGCAAACCACCAGAATGTGGTTGGATGGTGACTTGTGCTTTACTACATGCAAACACCTCTAACCCACTATTATCTAAAATCTAGTGGGTGAGCGGCCTTCATGGAAACTCACCCTTAACCCCCCCCCCCTCCCCGCGCATTACTCTATTGCTTGAGTAAGTACACCTTGTTCACACGTATTTGCACCACCACTAATTTAATGTTATATTTCATCAATGGCGATGCCATAACATTATTAAGCAGTGTGCATTTGTTCAAGTGGGCCCTGAAAATATAACCATGGGATGCACAAACCTTGTGCAAGGAGACACAAATTTAGAGTGAATTCCTAGCATCCCATTGTTATATTCTCAGGCCCCACAGAACAAACGCACACCACTTAATAATGTTATTTCAGCTGCCAGTACCATATTCGTCCTCAGGGTGCCACCTTATCATAAAGTTCGAATGGCATGACTTGAAAGTCTCAGTAACAACACGGTTCCGTGCTTTCATCGATCATCCTCTACTAGACCGAATACTGATTCAGAAGCTCGGTTACAAAATTGCAAGGATCTCTCGTGGTTCAACGTTCCAAGTCGGAATTCTTGCAGTATTTAAAGTGTTGAAGGATGAGCGTCCCGGTGGGGAGCTTGGAAGTGCACCTGGAATTCGCATCTGGCCTCCGCATCGGCACTTTCCATCTGCAGACCTACCCCTCTAAGTTCTCATCAAGTGGTCGAGAGTCTGGTTTCTTTCTTATGCCGGCGTTGCACATTCACATTCAATATCGTTGACAACCGCTAACTCGTGTTTCTAGACGATGCACTAGTAAGGCCCCCTTTACACGAGAGAGGCTGAGAGCTCCAAGGTTGAGAGCTTCACACAAACATGAAGAGGGTATCGCTTTGGTTCCTCTGAATAGATTTTTGAGGTTATGATGAAGGTCGCACTGACTCCAATCATGCGCCTCCACCGATATCGAATTATGGGCCATACATTCCAAGTTTTAGGTCAGACCAAGGCCGGTGAAAGGAAGCGGAACCGCGAGAGAGAGTTGCAAACGCTCCCAACATCGATATCCTAGACTCAACCAAGCTTTGCGCAAAAACCGACATCGAGGATTCTATTAGACTGGAAGATCACCTCATAAGTCCGGAGGTTTTGAGGCAGCTGGAGACCAGGACAGCTCAGATGCCCCCGGCAGCACTATAACAGCTAGTCATGCAGTTGGGTGCCTCCGACATGGTACGTGTGCAAAACACTGAACGCTCGGGCGGAGGCTGAAAAAGCCACCAAAAATAGAAAGCCAGAGAACCTGCACGCGCACCGAAATCCACTTCTGGACAATACGTCCCAAGCTTCAGATCGAATCAAGGGCAGCGACCCGAAACCAAGTTGCGGGAGATACCCTCCCACGCTTTCAACATCCGCCCCCTCAACATGGCGAAGCTGTTTGCGAAGATGGACTTCGAGGATGTGCAGCAGGTTACATCAAATCTTCTCAGCCCCGAGGATGTGGCGGAGCTGGGCGGCATGCAATCTCGAATCCCACCACACAAGATCGACCAACTGTTGATGCAACTGGACCCCTCCGACATACGGCGGTTGGAGGTCATCCAGAGATTAGTGGCGAACAACAAAGTGGCGATGGAGACCGAGCAGATGAGACATGCAGAGTCAATGTTGCAACAGCAACGCACAATTAATGCCATGCAAAGGGTCACAAGGACGGCGGGTGCTTCAACGAGGGATGCAGCAGAGTCAGGTGATAGAATGAATTGCATTGGCATGGGCTACCATATGGTCAGAACTGGCAGAACCAGCAGGTTGGCCGATTCATGGGACATGAACGACATTCGACCTTACTTAATTTGGATCTGCATGGAATTTCTTCTCTCCACATCTATCTCTGACAATCCTTAATTAGTTTGTTGACATGGAAATTTTTATCAGCCCATTTCAGCTCATTGTTACACCCGTTTTCTTCATGAATCCTGGATCACACAAAGTTTGCATTATCTGCACTCAGTATGTGGATCATAGAAATTAGGTATCTCAATGCTTCCACTCAAGCTTACACCGATGCAGAGAATATTCGAGAGTGGCCGTCCAAGTTACTCAACCACACATAGCAACGACAATTCGTCAAGAATGATGGACGAATCTACTGTTTAAGACTGAAGCCTCACCCAGACAAGATGTGAATGTCACCGTAACTTGTAAGTGACCTAAATCCCAACATGATTCCACTCCCTGGAATGGAGCTATCACTAATAAAGATTGTAAGACAGCAATCGAGGCGAGAGTCGGTAGGATTGTTTTACATCTACTGCACGCGGAGCTGTTTCCAACACCTAGATCTCCTCCAGTAAAGATTCCAAACTTCATTTAGTTCATGCATCGGCGCCTGTCAGCTAAGCTATCGTCAGCTAAAATGGTCTAGGATATACCTAACCCCCAGACTTCCCTATCGATTATAAGCACTCTGCCCACCACCTTGCTCGCTTTCATTTCTACAACAATGGCAGCTGGCGTGGTCGTCCTCCTGCCCTACTAAGTTCATCACAAGAAAGAAACTGTGGAACAATCCTATGTTACATCAATCATTGAGTCTTTTAAGATTCGGGTGAAGGCGCTTAACAAAGTTGCAGCAACTCATTCAGTAACTGGAGATCATCGACAATGATCATCACCAGAAAAACTTGCAGAATAAGACTTATAGGATGAGCATCCCTGCGGGGAGCTTGGAAGTGCACCTGGAATTTGCGTGTGGCCTCCACATCGGCAGTTTCCTCTGTACAACAGTAGTGATGCAACAGCTTGGGAACTTCACAACTGAGTTCTATGCAGTTAGGGCACAGTCTTTGTACTTACATCCGGGAGACAAAGAAAGTTTGATTGTGAGTGACTCTCTTTATATAATTCCGACCTCAGTCTCATCTTTGAGTGACACAAGACATCATCATTAATTTTGTGACGACAATTTTTGTGTCGACATGTAGGCCAAGGCTCTAGACCAGTCTTCGATGAGACCTAAACATTTGCGTCGATTAAACAACTCCCGAACTGGCCATTGCGATGTAACAAATGCATATTTACAAACGATGATAAGTTAGGATGGATCAGGTACTCACTTTCCAAACCTAAGCAGCTCAAGTTCAAGTCTAGCTTCCTGTGAGTCCTTTCCGAGTCACACCAAGCATAACTGTATTGCTCTGTTTCTAGGTTGCCCTTAAGTTGATACCTAGTCTCAATTTCGACATAGAATGGAGGCCAACTTTGTGCTCTTGCTTATTCAACATTATGGCTGCAAGATCCTCTTGCAAACCTGTTCCATGGAGGTGCCGGCATCATCAAGCTCCCTTCGTCCTCCTATGCTACCACATCCCAAACTTCTGGACAGCGTGAAGGGAAACTCAGACTCCCTCCAGCCTTAACCCCATGCCCGGTATCATGCTTCTGTCATCTGTATTGACGACTTCCTTCTCAGTTTTAATTCACTGCCTCCCATGGATACGTTGCACACGTTTTAACTACATTTACCCTGACCTCATTTTTGACGCAAAGCCTGTAATGCACTTCACATTCATCTTCTCCACTCCTGGTGAACTTCCTCTTGATGCATCGATCATGTTGCAGCAAGGCTCTACACATGGCCATGACGGACATGCCCATCCCAATGCTGTTGGTGGGAGTGAAAAGCCTGTTCCTTCAAGGGGTAAATTACTTTGTGATTCTTCCAAAAAGTGTACATGACATCTGCCAGGTAGTCAGTCACCTACAAACTCCTGATGACAGTGGTTGGCAGACCTTGTAGGACGGGAAAGAGAGAAGATATTAGTGTATTATGTACATTACACTATGGCTGTGGGCTTGGATGATTGATTGGGGAGCATAATTTGGTTTCTCTGAATGGCTTTCTGTGGTTCCTATGAGGGAAGGTCACAGCGACTCCAGCCATGCAACTTCATCAACATCAAATGCTGGGCCATACATTTTAAATTTTAGGTCAGATCAAGGTCAGCAAACGGTAGCGGAACTGCCAGAGATCAATGCAACACTCTCACAAACGATGTCCACAACTGGATCAAGCTTTGTGCAAAGATAGAATTTGAGCATTGTATTCGACTGGAGGATCACCTCATAAGCCCAGAGGTTTTGAAGCAGCTGGAGGTCAGGACAGCTCAGATACCTCCTGCAACACTTCAACAGCCACTCATGCAGTTCGAGGCCTCCGACATG
Source organism: Polytrichum commune (assembly GCA_950295325.1). Taxonomy (NCBI): domain Eukaryota; kingdom Viridiplantae; phylum Streptophyta; class Polytrichopsida; order Polytrichales; family Polytrichaceae; genus Polytrichum; species Polytrichum commune. Next base: position 5,191,401 of record OX485804.1, read on the forward strand.
CAACGGTTGCAAGCATTGACTGCTCACGAGGAGGTCAAAAGAGCCACTGAATAAGAGAGGCAGAGACCTGCACATGCACCGAAATCCAGTTGTGGACAATACGTTCCCAAGCTTCAGATCGAAGCAAGGGCAGCGGCCAGAAGCCAAGTTGCGGGAGATAGCCTCCCACGGTTTCACCATCCGTCCCCTGGAAATGGCAAAGCTGTTTGCAAAGATGGAGTTCCAGGATGTGCGGCAACTTACGTCAAATCCTCTCAGCCCCAAGGATGTGGCGGAGCTTGGCGCCATGCAATCTCTAATTCCACCACACAAGAGTGAACTGTTGAAGCAGCTGGACCCCTCCAACATACTGCGATTGGAGGTCATTTAGAGCTTCGAAGCGGCGAGAACAAAATGACAATGGAGACCAAGCAGATGAGACGTGCACACTTAAATGCAGGCCATGCAAGGGGTCACTTAGAACAATCTCGCTGTAGCTCACAAGGCAAGAGACATGCAAGCTCGCATCAACAGTTACTATATAGTTGACGAGAACAACCCAGGTACTATCATCATCTTTGATCCGTTTTTTTCCAAAGTAATACAGCATTGTTTTCATTCACAAATTTATGAGTGTACAAGACCTGAAGTTCCTGGGAACATCAAGGAATCAATCAGAATCTTGCTGAGAGAATAAAGCCGTCGATTGCAAGACAGGAGCGGTCTCATCAACATGGCCATGGTGTGGTCGTCAAGTCTGCATTTTTGAAGAAAATGAGGAATGCATCACAATGTGCAATTTAACAAAGCACATCACATCACATCATGGATGCATTTAAGGAGTTCCAGAGAAATAACAGCAACATAACAAGCACTGTCAGCAGTCCAGGATCTGGAACCAAAGAGTTGATGCATATTTGAACTGCTAGTTGTTCTGAATGGCTTGGTTAGGGTTTTACAACTTCAAGGAGTTTGTTTGAACATGATGCATCCTAAGACACAAAATAAGCCCAAAAGTTTGAGAGGCCATAGGTAGGTACAAGGCATAGAAAGTTTTACGAGACTAAACTACAAAACTAAAAGAGATGATTATCTCTCTCTCTCTCTGTTCACAAGAGTTTAACAATAGAATCTATCATGTGTGGAGGTTGTGCCCTTGCCTTGTATTTCATGCTTTGAGTTCTGCAGTGCTGAGTCTGCTACAAGGTGAAGTATTCACATTTAAAAGCCAATAGACTCCCAACCCTTGAACTCTAGTTCTTTTCGTAAAGCCTGCAGCAAGCCCAAGAGGATGAAAATGTTGGTGAGAGGAATAGAGATTGGTACCTATATCTGAAGATGTATTTTGACAACTTGATCGCTATCAATGAACACTGACACACATCTCCCACATGCTGCATGTATGTTTAAGTCGGTTAGCTTTTGAGATTGTGTGTTTCATAAGGTCAATTACATATAGAAATAAATATAACTGTCTCATCAAAGTCATGAGACCTTTTTTCGTTGGAGCAGATTTTCATGGACAAATTTCCACAACACACAACTCAAACACCACAATATTAGAAGAGAATGAGCTCCAAGCAGACCTTGATTCGCTTGCGGTTGAAGCTGAAGTCAATTCCATTGGATCTGGATGCCGACCTATACTCCACCAAAGAACGGTTTCCAGGGGGAAACCAGAATTCTACATCATCAATAAACTGTGCATAACAACAACGCCTGTGAGACCCCCCACCTGAAATTATCCCATACATCAATTGCATTCTTCCAATCAAAGCAGCACACATATACATAAAGATATACATTGAAAGATTTGGGCTCAGATAAATGAACTTGATTTGAAAACATGCCACATACATCTAATTACCAGTGTTACATATAACTGTCGTTTCATTTTCTCTTGAACATGGTAGGTTACGTTCAGTTAAGTTTCAATCTCATAGATTAAGTGAAATTTGACTTTTGGAACTTATTGGGAGCTCATATGAACTATTGCATAGGCCATTGAACATATACCAGTGCCTTGAAGTTAAAGCTCCATATGAAATCTACCTAGCATTATTGGAGTTTACTTAAAGTGGCTTCCATAGTAAAGCTTGAGAGATGGGAAGCCATTCACTTACGCCAATCAGGGGGCTCGAGTACTCAACATACACATAGTCATCAGTCTGTTTGACGATTCGTGGCGTGAAATTGTCAGGCTTTGTTGACTTGATCTGTAATGAACACAATTTCTCTCATGCATCAGACTCATTCACATGAGTTATGATGCTCAAGGGGTCAAGTTTCATAGTGGAAACAGATCACCTGTTGCCATTGCAGACACTCTTGCAGTAACAACTCTTCTCAACAAATGATATGAACTAGGTAACGCAAGCAAGGAGTAGGCACCCAGGTCACCAACCCGCAGTATCAATGAGGTAGGTGTCGGTGCGTGCTCTAGCCCATGGCAAGTCAACACATGTCCTTCACTGGACATAGTGGTGAGGCTATGGCAAGGTCATCCACGACGGGTGATAATGTGCTTCCTCATATCCCATCGGGATTAGATTAGTGTTGGACTAGTATAGTCCTTTTTCACACCTTTCAGGTATCTATAATGAGGATTTTCAAATTTTTGGGTAAAAGTAGGGTAAGGGTATTTGAGGTATTTTTGTTTCGATACCATTCGAGTTTATATAACATGCAAGAACCTTCATATTTAGGTAAGATTGCCTAGTATCAATAGGTTTAAGAATGCTATTGACCTACATAATAACTCGGATATGGAAAGATTCTCTCACCTTGAAATACCAACCAAACATCAATATTTGACTGCTATTACAATCTTGATACGCATGGGTAGGTTCTTTGATACCATTATTAATGTTAATTACTTATACCATGCATTCACCTATATACCAGACCAACACTGGGATAGACATGCCAACAAAATCACTTAGCCTTAATGTCGAAACTTCAACACCTGACTCTCAAGCACAATCATTGCATGAGAAAGAGTGACTCACCACTTCGACAAGCTCAGCCATTGCCTGTTCTTTAGATGCAGGATTCTTCCTCCCCCGTCCATCTTGGGGGTTGTATGTCCTAGCGTGATGCAATATGAATTCCGACACAAATGTGACACACTATAAGACATTTTATTTCTTTTACAAAATAGTATTTGCCTCCAAAAGATTGTGATGTCGTCATCATAATACGAGAGCAAGAGGTGATTTAGCAGGAAATATGGATTCCAGTCGTTGTCAACATATTTAGAGACTAGTAATTAAGCATATGGAGGGACAGAACAATAAATATTTACCAAGGGGGGACATAGTGAGCAGGGTCATTGAGCTCCTCTGATGTGGAGATGCAGGTTGGTGTTGGTGGGCATAATGCAAGAGATGGTGGGTCTGATTGCACTCCCAAATACTCAGGCCTTTCACCACTGTGCAATCACACCCGGTGTAAAATCCATTATGTAGTTTAAGAAGTCAGCACAGGGCAGATGATAACAACATTGAAATCATCAACAATCAAAGTCCATATCTACATTAAATTAATTAGCAGCGGCTCAAGTAAATACAGTGTTATATCATGAAGAAGAATAAGAGGCAAGTACCCAAAGTTCAGGAATGCTAACATCAGCGCAGCACCAGTTGACCTCAACACTATTTCTCTGCACAACACAGCAACAAGCAAGAGTGTGAGGATTAAGTGAAATTCATGGGGTTTAAGTGTAACAGACATTAAAAAGCAGATATGCTTATGTTTGTTTTTGCATTTGAAAAGGAGAACCTGGGAAAAGGTCGGGACTGCAACCCAAACTATAAAATCATCATTCTCGATATTGCATGTCCATCACGCATAGCAATGACAAGTTTATTGCACTCCTTGACTGACTTCATTGCAGTAAAAATTTACGTCAAGCTTGTAAGTTTTGATGAATTCATAAAAACATAACCCCTACATTCCAACTTTGAACCATCCAAATTTTCGCACCTGCGTGCTACCTTCTCCGTCTGGGTGTACACATTGTCCTCATCTTTCTGCCTGCACTCAATTAGCCCTAAGTGGACCTTGGAGGTGTTAACTGGAGTGCTCTTCAGCTGAACCGCGGGTAAAATCTGCAATCTGCACAAGGCATGTTATCAGATTATTAAAGGAATAGGGTTAGCTCTAAACTTCTTCAAGGACACATCTGACAAGTAGGTATGCTCCTACTACCGGAAGTTGAGTCTAAAATATTTAAAGGCGGCCTTATATAGAGAGGTTTAGGGTTTAGTGAGGTCTTCTTGTACCACATTTGTCAGGGAGCTCTCAAAATAAATATAAACGAGAACAAGACTGCCGCAGAGAACTCTCCAAATTCAAGAACTACGTATTTGATATTGGCCATCGGGTGGACATAGTTGAGTTCCCAAGTGGCCGGATCCACCCAACATCTAACGTAATTTCATCCGTAACAGATTATGCACATCATTGAGGAAAAATGTAGTCGATTTGTTGGACCATATCACAGTTTCTTCTGAATGAGGTGGATGTGTTTGAACGTGTGGTTCACCCTAAGAAACTACGGCCCTAAGAAACTACGGGTGGAGGGCCCAATCTCTTCTTCCCAATGGAAATTACGATGTGTGTGTCTCTCTCTCTTCCAAGCCTCTCACATTGACACAACCCACAATGAGCAAGCTTCACAACCGGTGGGTGATTGTTCTTCACAGCCATTCACAAAGAAAAGCGATAGGTCCGCCCAATGGCCATCATCTAACGTAATTCATCAGACGAAACAGATTATGCACACCACTGAGGAACATTATAATCGATTTTGTTATTCCATGTAACATTTTCTGGGCGAGGTGGGTGTGTTTTGCATTGGAACGTGTGGTTCATCATAAGAAACTTCGTGGTGGAGGGCATAATCTCTTCTTCCTGATGGAACTTACAAACTAACTCTCTCTCTCTCTCTCTCTCTCTCTCTCTCATTGGAAAAACCCACAATGAGGAAATAACACAGCCAGGTGACAATACTTCACATCCATTGACGAAAAATTTAAGAGATGAAGGAAAGGCAAAGCACTTACCCAGAGTGAGTGAGAGAGGAGGTAAGCAGCATTGACGAAGGCATGATGAGTTCTTTAATGAATCCCTACTAGCCCACCTGCACACACAAAACACACACTCACATGTTTGCAAATTGGCCCTCAAGCACAGACAATGGCCATCATAACTTACATTATCATTGGCCCGCCAACATACGCAGCATTGCAAAGAGTGACTAAATAGTATCCACACTTCAACACTCACGGATTCCTCCTCCAGTGTTGTGAGGTCGGAGCACACTGAGTGGATTGAGGAGTGAAAGCAAGTGACTTACCTACCGGGGGAATGTGCTTGTGACAATACAAGTGGCTTCTGGCTACCCCAGCGGAAAAGAAATGCAAGCCATACCAACAACTGGTGCCAAAACACCAACCTTGATATGAAAAAGTGCAACTTTTGGTGATAAGCTTAGCCTTATGTCTGCCAGCTCCTCCGGTAAATAAGCAGTGTCCGGGGCGATTTTTGGGCACAATCGGTCATAATCATAATGTTTCCAAGTCCAACCGGGTTACATGTTGTGATCTTCCGCTTTTTCTTTGATAATTTGAGAGTATTTTGCACAGATTTCTCTAAAATGATTGGTTATTTCTCTGAAGTCTTGAACCCACAGCAATTTTCTAGAGCCTACGCCAATCCACCCAATCCACATGATGAGGATTAATGTGGGCCACAGTAATTTTCAACCCACACTAATTTTTTAGTAGGAAATTAACATGGACCACAATAATTGTTTTCCTAGAAAATTAATGTGGATGATTATTATTTTTGTTTTTTTTTCTTATAACTAATATTCAGTGTGTTGGTCAAAAGTCTTCATGAAGACTTGGGGGAAGATTTGGGGTCTTGGATCCATGTTAATTCCACCTTGACTAGAAAACTATTGTAGCTCACACTAATAATTTCCATGCTAATTTTCCACCCACACTAATAAGACTATTTAGTGTAGCGGTCGGTTCTCCTCATTCATTGCTGGTAGTTAAACCCTAAAAGGGTGAAGGGATGTTTTGTCTGGGCAGTCACCTCTACACAACCATACCATCATAAACATTTGCATTACATTTTTCTGGTTTGAGACACTTAAACAACTATATTTCATTATGAACAATCTCAACTTTACAAAGATACCATTTGTACAATCGGATCCACTATTAGAGGTATAATGCATACTTTGCTTTGATATGTCGTTGAATGGGATGAACTTTTTCTTAACAATTTTGGGGAGATTTTGCTTGACCTTTTAGGGGTTAACCCAAAGGCCTTTAAAAATTTGTGTTGAATGGAGGTTTTGTTTGGTGCCAGTTATTGAGTCCACATTAAGCACAACCTATTATGAAGGAAGTGAAGAGAAGGTCGCAGGTGATGATGTGATTAAATGCACTTCAATGGTATGTATTTGAGTCTACGTCATTCATATAAATTCCAATCTTCCTATAATGCACTCTACAATACGTATGCTCCATATATACATATGAAGAATGGGTTAATTTAGATAGGGTTAATCATCATAGTCTTAGCTTAAAATATCAAAAATTATTGTTAAATCCCTTCACATGACATCTTGAGGCCCGGATTGGACCTCTTGGACCTTCAAGAGTTAAGGGTTGTAGGTCTTATACATACACTTTAAGCCCTCCTCTCACTTCTCCTAGGATATGAAACACACAATTAATGCCACGGAATTCGCAAATCCAAATCAAGGCCAAAACTATTTTTCTCGTGATTTTTAGAGCTCATGTGAATATCTTAGGGCGCATGCACGATCAAGTACACAACTCCATTACCCTACATAGGTTTAAGTGAAAGTGATTCAAAACCAATAGATACTAACTTTGAACTTTGTGAAGGAAAAAATCAAAAGCATTTGTAAAACACATTGATCTACAAAGCCAAGCAATTTACATTGACAAAAAAAAACTCAAGGAAAGTTTGCATATTTTAGAAGACAATGCAAGTAGTGTGCAAGTAGGTACATAGAACACGTAATTGTTTAAAATTTGTTCTCAATATGATAAAATTACATGAAATTAATGTTTTTGTGCAAAAACATTTGTAACAATGCCCTCAAGTTTATAATGAATTCAAGGATTATGAAAGATAAATCCCAATTTCAATATATTTAAGGTCATGAAATCTATATCCAAAACCATATTTGACAATTAATCATTGACGTAGTGTTTTTAATGATAGATTTGAATTTCTCATCTTGATATTCTATATTTGAGTACCTAACACAACAATAGAGTGTGCCATGTAAAAATTTCCAATTCAAACAACATTTTGCTACTACTTTTAGGTGTTTGACCAAAAATATTATAGTTTTAGTATACCAAAGCATTTTTTCCATATACTTGACCATGCTTGCTCCCCTTAGTCATTATCAAAATGAAGATTTTTTTTCTTACTAAAAAATCATAAAGCATCCCCACACTCGCGCATGTGCGCTCACGCCAAAAAGAATAAAATTATGTTGATTAATGTACCTAATATATATTGGTTATCAAACTTTGAGCACGTAGTCCAATCTCTCGGGGAGTTCATTGCGATAATATTAGAAAACAACGTGTGGGAAAATATAGGGTAATTTATATTCTCAAAAGGAAAAACTTATAATTTTCTTAGAAGTAATATAGGTGAGTATGTATGATAAAATTTGTATTATAAATAATATAGGCTTGATACAAATAACACATATTTTTAAAATATTGGTAAAAATATACCATAGGATTTAAGGATCCTACGTTTTTTTTTAAATAGGGTGTCCTTTGTGTTCAGAGGCAGGAAGATTTTGGATGAAAAACTACATCAATTCAGTTGAAAAAATGGGATGAAAGATTGATGAGGGCGGATGGCGGATTCCTGGGTTTATGATTAAAGGCATGCATTATTTGTTGATTATATACTAGTGTTCTTAAAAGCTAGGAATTGTTTTGCAAGATGAACATGACATCTTTTATTTACTATGAACAGTTTTGCTAGTGTTTTTAAATGCTAGAAACAATTTCTCAAGATAAATTAGAGGAGTTTTGGTTGGTCTTGTGTTTGTCTGCTTCAAGCAAGATGTTGTAGTATTGACTCTATACCCTTCTACATTATTGCATGGACCCTATTTTTGCTTGCTTTGTTGTTGGTGTTGTAATTGTTTTTTTTACACTCAGTATCGTTGTGTTTAATTGTGCGTGTAACTTGATTGAGGAACATGGGTTGATTTTGTTGTTTGGAACTGTTTATGAACACTCTTAATGTAAAACCTTGTTGTGCCTTGGATTTTGATGACTTAGTACTTTGAATGCTCTTAAACCCTTTGGAGCAAAATCAAATAATTATAATGAACATACCTAGCTTAAAATTATAGCTTCATCAAATTTAAAAGTAATTATAGGGTCATTTTAAAAACAAGAAATTAGCAAATTATGTAATAATATGGTACAAAAAATTAAAGATGGATAATTAAATACCCCTTGAATAAATACCCTTGTCACGCCCGTGTATACATATATACATGTCTAGTGAACTCCCCGAGTCCAATCTCTTTTTAAATACATATATTTTTGGTGTTCATACCTAACCACACATCACTCAAATATAGGTGTTGGTTTAACATGATTATCATGCTTACCTTAAGCACTTAATTACAATGATAATGGGAAGGTGAACTAGAGTTTGTCCATTGAAATCTTGATCTCTCATCGGTGAAATAGGTTGAGACCATTCTATTGCACTATACATTAGAGTCAAGGTGCCTCGGGGACCAAAGAAGTTTGAATGAATGAGAACATAACACTAAGCATTGTGCTCACATTCACTACACATGCATTCAGGACCTTCCCTTTAGTAAGTAGCCAATGGTTAGATGTGGACTTTCATTCATGGAAGTTCAATCTTGAGTTGATCATCGCATTGCCAGAGCAATACTATAACAACTTGAAGCATACTTGGCAACTATGCTTCCACATTAGGCCAACACATGTGGAGGCCGTGTTGTTCTGCCTCGGATGGGATTGTTCGGCAAAGCCACCTCACCCATATAAACCTCTAGGACTTTGGGTAGGGGAAGGCAAGTCGAGTAATTTTTTGTCTCTCTCCTAAGAGTTGGGGCTAGGTAGACATTTTCCCTTAGCCGTTGGGCATGGAGTCCCCCAACAGCTTCAAACCTCCATAACTTGATTTTCAAACCTCTGATTCTATAAATAAACCACTATGTTGACATCTGCTCTTTGCGTGGATGTTGACAAACTCCTCACTTGCCCCATTTGGGCAAGTAATGAGGAAGTTATGGTTGCTCTATCCTCGCATTCTCGGGTGCTACTCCCAAGTCATTGTTGTCCCCTACAATGTTGGGCGTTGTCCCTAAGTAGTGTCCCACTCAAATTGCCATATCTCGTAGCTCACACTTCCAATTAGGGAATTCTTGAGCATTCTAGAATTCTAACACCATAAGCTAGTCAATGCTCATGGCCTTAACTTTGTGACTCCTAGTCTCCGTGGGTGGGAGGCATTCTCAACGCCCGGGGTCCTCACCCACATTAAGACCACTTGGACCCTCTCACCTATGTTGCCACAAGTACCGGGCATCACTCCAGGGTCCCCCTAGTGCCCATGGTGATGCATACATTCCTCATGGAGAGGTGTACGACAAGTTTAATCACCAAGCTATGAACTAGGAGGTTGATATAGGGAGCTAACCATACACATGTGTGAGATGTGCAGGGTTAGTGTTCATGGCACTTGCTAGAGTTATGAAATGGTGAGAATAAGTTAAGGGGAGCTAGCAAGGGTTGCAACATGTGGCCACCATAGCGACACCCAAATTCTCCCAAAACAAAATTTTGGACCATTTAATCATCATGTTGTGTGTCACAACAAACAATCATGAGCATTTTGCAATAATAATTATTATACATATGGCAAGGCATTGTTCAATTTTCTAAAATTTTCATGTGATCAAACACGATCCAAGAGTTTATTGGATATCAATAGGACTAGAGATAAAATTGTACAAACATATAAACATACACAAAGGCATATGAACAATGCTTGGACATGATCTTATGCTCTCATTGCTTTGTCTTTTATTCGTTTTCTTCTTTTCATTGGTTCATACAAATAATATGGGAGAACTCTTATCTCTCTTCAGACTATCATTATAGCAAATAAATTAGCACGAGGTTATGTGATGACAATTTTTCAATTTTTTGAATCAAAACAATGTTTAAGTGTAAATCATGCCTTTTTGAACTTCCCAAGTAGAAACAAGTAGGTGTGAAAAGGGCTATGAATTGACAGTTCAGAAAGTAACCGAAAGGAGGCTATGGTCTGATTCTAGAAGGTTTTTAAGAGAGAGAGATGAGGCCATTGTCTGGGTGGAAGTCCGAGAGCTTTTTGGGTGAATATAGTTTTTGATGAGAAAGAGAGAGTAAGGTGAGGAAGATATAGAAAATACCGAGGAGGAATTCCTCAAGGCTGACATGATAGGATCATAATAATAACTTAATTGTTTTTTCCATCCATGGTGTGTAACTGGATCGAACTATGTAACTCTTTAGGCCATAGTTTGTGTAGAGGAGTTTCACATGTTGGCCGATATCTAAATTTAAGAACTTTGGAATTTATTAAAGACTAAATTTGTCTTGGTCGAATTTCTACAAATACAGGCTATAATCAAATCAGATCTTGAGTCCTAAGTGGCACTGAAAGAGAATGTATTCCCAGTCAATATGCTATATGTATGAATGTATTGCCATATATTTGTCTTATTTCATAAACTTGTTGAATTAAGCCGGGTATCGCGAGATGATGATTCCTGAGAGTATGATTTCACCATAATTGATGCATGAATACAGCATGAGTGAGAAAGTCTGATGAATTGAACATCGAGGCGATTTTCCGAATAACAAATGAATGATGATTAGAGCGAGAGGTTACACATTATGCTCAAGGTCCATGGTGTGTCAAAATTAACAATCGCTAGCCGAAGAGTTTTGTGCATGAATTATTCTACAATTCCATAATTAATTATTGTAGAGATTGCAGGATTTGATTCCCTGTAATTGAATACTTTTGTTATCAAAAATGAACTTGCCCGATTGTGGTACTCACCTGGACGAGAGAAATAACGATGCACTCATCTGAATTGAAAAGTGTTCACTTTGAGAGAGATTGGATATGTGCTTAGGCCATTGTCTGATATAAATTACCATGGTGAGGCATTGATTGAGCACTGGAATAACGTGGCAATTGTCCAAGAGGAAGCAAGGTTTTGATTTTACTTGCAGGGCTTGTGGCCGGGAAACTGAAAGGATGAGGCCATAGCCTGTGTGACATTCCAGGGGGAACCTATGTTGGCTCGATCGATGGGCAGAAGCCGAACCGACATTGCGTAGGCTATAGACTTTGAAAGGTTTTCAGGGTCGACTTTTGGAAGGTGAAGGGTCTCGGTTGCAACCAACTTAATAAGTAGGTGGGCCCGATGAGGTCCGCAACTTGCATAAACTTTATACGAACATGTAATGCTCTATGATTAATCTTGCGACCAGATACTTGATAGTGCTTGATAATAATATTATGATTAATAAAGGAGATGAAATTATGAACGACATTCTTTGAAGCAATATTCTTATTTAAATGCAACCTTATAAAACAAAAATGATGAAGTAATGAACCAAATATTATGATCTGTCAATATATATGTATGTGGTTTAGCTTATTGATGCAATTCGAGGATGCTATAGTTATTTTGGCCAAGACCTGGTAAGGATTATTGTCGGACAACTTAACTTAAAATAGCATAATTAATCAAAGAACCTTGACAATCCTGAAAGGATGACAATACTACACATTTCAAATTTCATTAAAAATGGTTAATTAAATACCAGTTTATTAACGATACCAAAATGCCCTTGGCTTTGGTAAGCAAGACTAAAATGATATATTTTTGAAAAATACTATTGTCAATGGCAAGACCTATGCTTGTGCACTGCACCTGGTCCAATTAAAATGAATTCACTGCCAAACTATTGACTGGGTAATTAGAGTGAGGTGAGTGACTGTCATTTTTGCATGTACTGACATGGAGAGGTTTTTAGAGTTTTAATTCCTTATCCATAAACCAATTGTCAATTCTAATCCAAAATCAAGTGACATAACCTTGTGTTTTCCCTAATAAATTTTATCTAAAACACCTAGATGATATACAAGTCACCTTTTAAGTCTTCCCTGATTGTTTCCCTGGTTGTTTGATCAAGCCAAAAACTACATAACACACCATGGATGGGCATCGTATTGTTTGTCCACACCATCCATGCCATGACCTCAAGAATTAGGGGTCCCGAATGGACAAGGAGGCAACACCAAAACAACATCGCCATCGAACAAGGATGGAAAGTAGTCGACCTCATGTATTTCAATACTACCAAAATCTATCAAAGCAAGGTCAATTGTGGATAATTTTTCTTGGTTATGTTTCTCTCAATGCATCCAAGATACTCAAACCATCCATTGCAATGACAATGTGGAGGGGAGGACGTTTGGAGGTCATTTTGCATATAGAGGGGGTGTATGGAGATGTTTTCTTATCTCTATGTGGTTTTGATAATCTCGGATTAGTGGAATGCTTGGAAAAATAAATGGAAATGGGATTGTATCCGAGAGGTCCACTAATGGGCAAATTTCATTGTTAGAATCCGCAAGCACATACACATTGTTTAGCCCAAGCTTTGCTTTAACTATGCCAAAACTTGGAATTTGGACCCTTGATGTACTAGACTTATCAGTGAATATGATAGTGGATTGTTGCATCCACGCATCACACAAACCAATGACTCTAAGGAACCAACACCCAACAACCAACATGACCCATTGGTATTTCTAGTTTTTTGAATTAACACAAACATAGACACAACTCCACTCTCAACAAACATTTCCTACTCGATATACATAATCCCAAAACTAAATCTCATAATTAGCAAACCTTTTGCAACCAAAACATATCCCTCTTCGCTCAAAGGGAGTGTGAATGGGAAAAACAATTCCGTGGCTCTAATGGATGCCATTGTGTTGGGGATACACACTAGCTAATGGAAAGGCCTTTTATTGAGAACGCCAACCCTTACATACTCCCAAAATAGTTGGTTTTACGCACTAGCAACATTTAAATTACCAATAACCGATAATCATTGAAGAATGATACCACGACAACATGGTCATGTTATTATTGCAAGAAATGAGCCCATTTGTTCCCTACATGGAATAGGATCGACACCCCCACACACTTGTGGGACCATGTGTTATGTGGTTGATGATATCCCACAAACACAAACATGAATGTGGAGGCCTTGAAGAAGAAGCACATCTAGTTTGAGGTATCCTTGATTGTATGAATTATTTGTGCATTTCACCTATGCAAATGTTAGAAGGAGAGGATTTTATACATTCGAAGTTCTCTACTCCTTGGAAGAAAAAAAGTTAGAAAGGCTCCTCATAATACTCCAATAGAAAAACTTTGCAAAGATCTAGGATGGGTTAGAATTTAACTAGAATCACCAAATGAGGCATTAGCGACACCACTCAAGGTAATACAGGGTGCACAACAGAGTCATAAATAGTGAAACATGTCTTGAAGACCAAGACAACATGGAAGAGGTTGAGACACAAGACACAAGACAAGCAAATATTTTGCAATGTCTTAATGTGCTTGTGTGAAAAATTAACAAATATTAGAGTTTATTTCACAAGTCTCAAACCAAGCTCAAACCCTAGGATATTGCCATTAGGACTCAGGGTATTGAATATGGTGTGATATGGAGCGTACAACCTCTCATTTCATGTTCTTACAAGTTGGGAAAGAAGGTGAAGGGAGTTTAAGACCCACTACCAAAGAGAACTAGGAGATTGCCGATGCCAAAAGGAGGAGATAAGGTGAACTCGTTGGAGACTGCCGAGGACATAACTGAGGTGCAGTAGGGTGTGGATGAGCGAGAGCACAATGGGGAGAAAGGGGAGGAAGAGGAGACTTGATCATATGAAGATGAGGAGCGACACAAAAATGTAGAGGAGGATTGAGTCAATGACAAAGAGGATCTCAATACCGAACATGGTTGATTTCTAACCATTATTCCTCCAAATTTTATCATTAAACCCTTCACCATTTTTCCAAGTTGCATGATTTGTGTGTAAGTGAAAGGGAAGAGGATTCCATCCCTTACCCCAACTCCAATAATCTAAAAAATGTAGCAAAACTTTGCCAGTGCATATTTCTATCAATTATACTTTTGTTAAAAAAGTTATATTTTGTAGATTTTTGCTCAAATTTGGGGTGAGGGGAGGTGATCAATCCTCTTCCTTTTAATGTTTTATTGTGTTGCATGTATCCTTGTTGTCTATGGGGGAGGGTAGCAAGCACGGTCAAGTATACAGAAAAATGCTCTAATATATTAAAACCATAACTTTTTTGGTTGAATGCCTAAAAATAATAGCAAAGTTTTGTTTGAATTGGGGTTTTTTATGATATCCTTTATTGTTTTGTAATGTACTCAAATATAGAATATCAAGATGAGATCTCCAAATCCTATCACTAAAGTATTGATAAGAAGGTAATGGCTAATTTTGGATTTGGATGTAGATTTCATGACCTCAAAATATTTTAAAGTTGGATTTGTTTTTCATATTCCTTGAATTCTTTATAAACTAGAGAGCACCGTTACAAATATCTCTAAGCAAAAATATTAAATTTAATGTAATTTTGTCATATTTTAGACAGATTTTAGACAATCATGTGTTCCATACATCTACTTGCACATTACTTACACCATCTTCTAAAATATGTAGACTTTTTTGTATTTTTTTTATCAACATAAATTGCTTCACTTTCTAGATCAATGCAATTTTCAAACGTTGATGATTTTCCTCGACAAAACTCAAAGTTAGTATATAGTTTTAAATCACTTTCACTTAAACCTATGTAAGGTAACTAAGCTGTGTACTTGATAGTGCTTGCGCCTAGAGGTGATAAGCCCTCCCTCCACTTGAGGTTGAGGTGAGAGGGGAATGAGTTGATAAGCCTCTCCCCAACCCCTGGCCATTGTATTGAGATTGAATGCTAGCCATGAGAATGGGGGCTTGAAGGAGGCATGATGCGGGATTGATCGCCCACTCCTTAGCCATTATAGTGAGGTCTTCATGCCCTCCTTCCACTAGACGGTTCACTGGAAGAAGGGAATATAATTTTTCTCTACTATGTGTTTGCATATCCTCTTTGTTTTTGCATTTGATTGGAAATTATTGTTGTTTGGTAGTTGGTTTATGTACGGGTTTTGGGGTTTTGGGGTTTAGGGTTTGAGTCATTACAGGTACATGCAAGAGAGTTTGACATTGTCTTCTCCATTACAGGATGATGTTGTTTAACATTTGACAAGCAACAAGATTGTTGTTAAAGAGTAATTTTAAGAGCAATTATCACTTAATTCAACCTTCTCATCTATTGTGCATTAAGGCATAAGTCTTGCCATGTCTTGGAGCTTGAGATCATGGCGTGCGAACAACTATTGGCACTTTAGTGAGTGTGGTGGTGCAACAAGGTGGTTTTCAGGCTTGGCCATGTTTTAAAACTAGTAATCTTCTATCATAGACAAATTTAGATTTGCAGCATAGCACTTTTACACCAAATTACATTCACAATAATTGAAGGGATGGAAAATCACTATCATACATGCTTTAGTTCAAATTTTGATAGCACCACCAATTAACACCAAACTACATTCGATATACACTAAAATGCACCCAATAGGCAATACATTCCAAAGTGCATCATTCCCATACCCAAACATGAACCGAATGCCACCCAATAGCAACCCTAAAGCACCCAATACAACCCAAATGGCAACCCATTCAAACCCAACAACACCCCATACTAACTATTGTTGCACCCTATGCAAATCGAACTACAACCTTAGCAAACCAGAGGGCACCCAACACAAACTGGAGAGCAACCTGTACCAACCAAACAACCCAACCCATGCCACCCACAATGGTAAAATGGGCAAAGGGTATGCCTCACCCTAACAAATTTGATTGGAACCCATATAATACCTAGTGGGTGTGAAACAACACAATTGGGAACACCACCCGGCTTTCGACTAGGCCATCAAGATTGCACCAATTGATTGCTACCATCGGATATGGGTGATCATTTCCATTGTGAATCCTGCAACCTTGCAGGTTGATTTGGACATGATTCTTCTAGTGTATAGACATCATGCAATTACAAACAAATGCACCACAAGCTATAGTAGTTTGAGCATTGTGAATTGTGCATCGTGTTGTGCACTCTTCTCTAGGAGTTCATGGACCTAATATAAGTTTGCATGTGGGTAAAAATGTCACCTTACTCAAATCCCTCAAAAATATATGGGCAGTTTTGATTTAGAGATCACACAATTACAAACAAGTGTACCACGAGCTAGAGTAGCTTGTGCATTGTGTTGTGTAATGTTCTCTAGGAGTTCCAAATGGACATTTTCTAAGTTTTGCATACATTAGGTAAAGGTGTAGGTGCCGCCCTACCCAAAGTCTTCACAACTTTATTGGCACCACTTATATGGAGAACATGCTTTTATAGACAGATGTACCACAAATTAGAGTAGCTTAAGCATTGTGCATTGTGCATCGTGTTGTGCATTGATTTTTACACTCAATAAATGCAATCTAAGTGGGTATGTAAGTAGATGTGTAGGTGTCGTCCTACCCAATGTCTTCACAACTTTATTGGCACTTTTTGAATGGAGATCATGCATTTACAGACAAATGTACCACAAGCTAGAGTAGCTTAAGCATGTGCATTGATTTCTACAATAAATAGATGCAATCTAAGTGGGTTTGTAAAGAGATTTGTAGGTATCGCCCCACCCAAAGTCTACACAACTTTGTTGGCATTTTTTATATGGAGAGCATGCATTTACATACAAATGTACCACAAGCTAGAGTAGCTTAAGCATTGTGCATTATGCATCGTGTTGTGCATTGATTTTCACAATCAATAAATGAAATCTAAGTGGGTGTGTAAGTAGATGTGTAGATTCCGCCCTACCCAACTTTATTGGCACTTCTTATATATATGGAGATCATGCATTTATAGACAAATGTACCACAAGCTAGAGTAGCTTGTGCATTGTGTTGTGCATTGATTTCTACAATCAATAGATGTAATCTAAGTGGGTATGTAAGTAGATGCGTAGGTGTCGCCCTACCCAAAGTCTTCACAATTTTATTGGCACTTCTTATATGGAGATCATGCATTTATAGCCAAATGTACCACAAATTAGAGTAACTTAAGCATTGTGCATTGTGCATCGTGTTGTGCATTTATGTTTACACTCAATAGATGCAATCTAAGTGGGTGTGTAATTAAGTAGATGTGTAGGTGTTGCCCTACCCACACTAGTAGGAAGACAGGTCTTTCCCCACACTTTCACAACACTAATCTAACACCTTTTAGTGACCAGCACACATGTCATGAAGGTTTGCAGCCACTGTGGAGGTAGTGTCATCCCGGACCAGTCCTATTTTTTAACAAATGAGTGTCAGAATTGTGTGGTGGTTTAAGACCTTTGACTGCGATGGTAATTAAGGATTTTGAAGGCCGTGGTAGGTAATTAATGATCTTGATCGCCGTGATAATTTATGATTATCACTTTAAAAGAGATATCCATTAGTAAGTTCACTTCTCACCTTCCAAACCTAGCCATCCATAGGCACCTAGTTCCAAGGGCCTAGCCACCCACCTACCAAGGTAGGCTAAGCCAAGGGTGGGGGCCAAGGGGTTTGGTCCTTGAACCTCTTGGCTCCCACGTAGAGGTCTTAGCCACTAAGCCACCACTCCTCACATGATATAGGAGGAGTATTTAAAACATTCGTATATAGAGGCCCCAAGTTACTCTTTATTTTTTATTTACTGTATACAATATAATATCTACTATATACGGTATAATATTTACTATGCATTGTTTACTGTCTTCTATCTACGACATACTCTTTACTGGGTTTATTTACTGTTTTTATATACTGTTTTTACTTACGGTTTGTATTAATTGTTTTTACTTACTGTTTTTATTTACTCTTTACAGTCTATTATTACTCTTTACAACTTATTTTTACCATTTATTTTATTTTATTTTTTAATTACTATTTACCATCCATTGTCTACTATTTACTGTTTACTGTCTATTTAATATTTACTATTTACTGTCCATTATCTATTGTGAAATATTTACCATTTGCCATTGACTATTTGTTGGATGAATGTAATGTCTCTCTTCTACCTTAGTAGGTAATTAGGTAGGTGACTTCCTTCTAGGTCTAGATCTAGCTAGAAGATCTACAAAAGTAAACAAATTTGTTTACTTTTGTAGATCTTCTAGCTAGATCTAGACCTAGAAGATAGTCACCTACCTAATTAAAGAGAGAACATTCTTTCACGGACTTCGTGCATGTCATTAAAGTGACACAACTCTTACACATGTAAGAGTTGTGTTGCGGAGCTCAAAAATCGAGCGAAAGCTTAAAACTCCCACACAAAAGTTTTTTGTGTCATGGCCTTGTGTCGAAGAGACCGCCTTTCCTACTAGTGCTAGTGGGCCAAAGTCTTCACAAGTTTATTGGCATTATTTTTATGGAGATCATGCATTTACAAACAAATGTACCACAAGCTAGAGTAGCTTGAGCATCATGCATTGTGCATCGTGTTGTGCATTGATTTTTACAGTCAATAAATGCAATCTAAGTGGGTATGTAAGTAAATGTGTAGGTGCCGCCCTACCCAAAGACTTCACAACTTTATTCGCACTTCTAATAGATTTCTACAATCGATAGATGCAATCTAAGTGGGTACGTAAGGAGATGTGTAGGTATCACCCTACCCAAAGCCTTCACAACTTTATTGGTACTTCTTATATATATGGAGATCATGCATATGTAGATGAACGTACCGCAAGCTAGAGTAGCTTAAGCATTGTGCATCGTGTTTTGCATTGATTTTTACACTTAATAGATGCAATCTAAGTGGTATGTAAGTAGATGTGAGAATAACAACATTATTAAAGTATTAAACTGATTTACAAAAGTGCACTGGAAGAATGAGTTAATTTTGGATGGGGTCGCTTTTGATATAATTAACTAAAACTGAAAGTATTTTTACTCACATACATTTTTCTTTTATGTATTCATGGGCTCGTATTGAGCCTCTTAGAAAGTTGAGCGTCGCCATGTAAGATCAAGCCTTTCTCACATGGTGACACACATTGCTCATTTGCTAGTTTTCGTCCAACTTGTCTTGCACTAAAATGCACACTCCACCCAATAAAAATATTGAGCCAATATCACATTTCCATGAATTGTATATAAGGCGTTGGAAGCAAGCAATGGGATGTAACTTGTGGTTCCAAAATAATCACAAATACTAGTTGTTAGGCACCATTAGATAGACTATTCAAGAAGCATTTTCTCCCATGCCAAAGGTGGGGCATGCTGTCCAATTGGGTAGCAAAATGGATGCCCCCATGTGCCCACAACGATTCACGAGAACTTCTCACTGAAAATTCCATAAATATTTGAAATACGATTCAAATAATCTCAATGGGTTGGCTTCTAGATCTACTTTGATTTGCTAACCTAAAGAGATGATCAAATTATTGATTGAATCACTCTAGGTACCCAAACGCACCAAAGTGTCCACAATAGGTGCAATTACCTTAAGTGTTGCCTTAATTACCTTAATTACCAAAGTGCTAATAAATATATGAGCATTTTTTATATGGACATCATATAATTACAAACAAATGCACCACAAGCTAGAGTAGTTTGAGCATTGTGATTGTGCATCGTGTTGTGCACTCTTCTCTAGGAGTTCATGGACCTAATATAAGTTTGCATATGGGTAAAAAGTCACCTTACTCAAATCCCTCACAAATATATGGGCATTTTTTATTTGGAGATCACACAATTACAAACAAGTGTACCGCGAGCTAGAGTAGCTTGTGCATCGTGTTGTGAAATGTTCTCTAGGAGTTCCAAATGGACATTTTCTAAGTTTGCATACATTAGGTAAAGGTGTAGGTGCCGCCCTACCCAAAGTCTTCACAACTTTATTGGCACTTTTTATATGGAGATCATGCATTTATAGGCAAATGTACTACAAATTAGAGTAGCTTAAGCATTGTGCATTGTGCATCATGTTGTGCATTGATTTTTACACTCAATAGATTCAATCTAAGTGGGTGTGTAATTAAGTAGATGTGTAGGTGTCGTCCTACCCAAAGTCTTCACAAGTTTATTGACATTATTTTTATGGAGATCATGCATTTACAAACAAATGTACTACAAGCTAGAGTACATTAAGCATTGTGGATTGTACATCGTGTTGTGCATTGATTTTTACACTCAATAAATGCAATCTAAGTGGGTATGTAAGTAGATGTGTAGGTGTCGCCCTACCCAAAGTCTTCGCAACTTTATTGGCACTTGCTTAAGGGAGATCATGCATTCACATATTATGTGCCACAAACTACAATAATTGCGGATGGAGGAAATTATCCCCATTGAGCTTTTGAGGTGGAGGGATCTAAGTTACTCATATGATAAGGGCTGGAGCCCATGATGTGCCACCCTTAGGCAACATGAGAAAATGTTTTTGAACCCGACCAAAATATGTTGCCTGCCCCGCCCGACTTCATTAAAGTTGCCCACCTTGTCCGGAAAACCCATATTGAGTGCACCTCAACTTCCATGTCCTAAATCCAATATAAATGTTTACTTCCACTTAGTACATAACCAACTGACTTGGATTTCTTTCTTGAAGTGAAGTCGTCAATAAAGTAGGTAATTAACTTGGAAGTTAGATATATGAAAAAAATCTCATTAGCAATGAAGTGATAACTTTTTTACTTATTATTAGAAAGGGCCTTTGTCATTATAAAACTAGTATGATTAAATAATATTATAAATTTAGCTTAGTCATTTCAAAAAATCAAAGCCTTCCCCTTGCACAAGTAAATTTCTACAAGTATTCATACAAAATCAAACTAATTAAGTGCAATTGAATGTTATTGAGAGTAATTAAGCATAGGGAAACATTGTGGGGAACATCGAAATCCACTCCCAGCTGGTTCTTTATGATTATATAAAAGTGCTAAATCTCCACAGTCTCCTTTAATAATATGGGGATAGGATAGTTGGAATAAATTTTGGGAGGAAATAGATGTGGGTACGAATCCCGTTGTCCGCATTTGCATTTGTGTGACAATAAATGGTCACTTTCACACAAATATTTTGTTTTTGAGCATCCTGACAATCAAGTCCCTTAAGTTTCTCCTCAACTTTAAAACACTAAACCATTGCACCGTTAAAACATTGAATGTGTGTTAAACACTGGTAGAATGTGAATATTTACTTGTATGTGGTCCCCAATGCGATATGCTTTGCCATGTTTGACATAACCATAATTAGCTTGTGCATTCATACTTCACTAAATAGTCCCAGTACTATGGGCCACGGTAATTTTCTAGAGCACACGCTAATTTTTTTCATAATAAGAATTCATGCGGGCCACATTACTTTTGAACCCATACTAAATCTCTAGTAGAAAATTAGTCTGCATTGCATTTATTTACTTTTAAAAGACAATTAACATGGGTGACTATTTTATTTTGTGCTACTTTTGTCCTATAAAGAAAAATTGATGTATTAGTTGGAAGTCTTCAATGAAGAGTTAGGGAAGACCCTGGGTCTTGGACCCATGATAACTCCACCTTCACTAGAAAATTATTGTGGCCCACACTAGTTATTTTCATGCTAATTTTCCACCCACACCGATAGGACTAATTAGTAGTGTGGTGACAAAAACTATGTTTGGGTCTAAGTTAGTAAGGTAGGTGGATCTTAAGTGACTAATTCTCTTAATCGGACCCCTAGATTTGATTGATACGTGGTTCCATGAGGATCAAAGAGCAAACATCATAAAGACACGTGCCTAAAGAGATTGGACTGCATCTTCAAATATCAATAACTACTCTACACTCAACAATGAAGACAATTGGAAGGACCTATGCACTTCCAATAACTATATAAGGGAGGTCCGATTTTTGTAGATGTTTCATTGTAGATTTGCTAATGCAACACGAGTTTGGTTGTGTAAATCTAATCGGTAGAAGTTGGAGAACATGAAGAAAGGAACCAAATAACACCCCACATACCTTATGTTGGTTGGATGTGTAGGTGTCGTCCTACCCTACATCCTCACAAGTTTATCATGGGCATTTTTCTATTCTGAAGATCATGGATTTACAGGCAGATGTACCGCAAGCTACATCGTGGTGTGCACTTGGGCTTAGGTTTTTGTTCACGGGCCCCATTGTCTGTAAGTTAGATATTGTATAAGTGCTGCCCTCCCCAAAGTCTCACAGGTTTTTGGGCAATTTTTATGGAGATCGTGCATTTGCACACAAGGGTACCACAAGCTCTATCATCTGCGAGATTTGATTGTTGTTGGTTAGATTTAGGGTTTTGTGCAGTTTTGTGGGTATGGAAGTAGGTAGTCTTGACGTGGTGTGATCCAGCAAGAGCGTTTTGTGTGATACCTTGAACATAAATTTTAAAAAGAGAGATCAACCTGTTGACGAGTTGAAAGGCAAATTTCATAGCCTCTGCAATTCGGTGGTCAGGTGGAGGGATTTTGCCTTACTTGAATGTGAACCTTCACTCAACACTTATTTTGCCTCACTCACCATCGAGGTCTTTTTTGCAGATTAAGGCTGGTTCAAATGCCCGAACTTGTATAGAAAGTGTCTTCGGATCTCGTTCTGGAAGCAGGGGAACTTAGGCTTTGAGTGTCTTTCTCTTTCGAGGCCAGGTTGGGTGTCGATTTGAGCTCCCGATTCATCACAGGTACAATCCTCATTATGATTGCTTCTTGCTTCTTGCATTTTACAGACTAGCGATAAGCTGAAGGTGAAACAATTCAACCTCTCTGTGTGTTCTTGTGTTTGTGGTAGTAGTTTCAACTGGGCTAATTTTGTTGATGGTGGGCAAGCTGATACCCATTCCATTTCATCCCGAAGGAACCAACTTTGGGTTGTATGTATTTTCGTATTTTCGTGTTGTTTTTGGGAGCTTCTCTGTAGAGTTTACTAGGCTCACCGAAGATGGATCTGTTATCCCAGTTGGGAAGATGGTGATCTCTTCGTAGTTCTTTCATGTTCTTTGGTGTTTATTCTATGTGAAAGTAGTGCGGTGAGTATTCTTTGGGGAGATCGTGGGCAAATTCGATGGAGATCCTAGCGTTTCCAAGTCCAACCGGTCACATGTTGATATCTTTCCCTTTTCCTTCATTAGTTAGTAAGGTGTATTCTACAGATTCCTCTGAAATCATCAACCTGCCCATATGTACGTAGCAACCGGATCTCCCCGTTCGTGGGTGGTGATATCAGCAACCAGTTTTCGTTCTGTTTGAAAAAGTAGTTGGCATACTTCAGAGTTGTCGAAGCTGTAGAGTGCTGCAATCCTTGTAAGAACTTGGATTTGGTGTGCTGACCCCCCGCTGGCCGATGATTGGGCATTCACATGGGGAAGCGCAGGCTGTATTACACTCTACATACTCCCTATGTTTTTTCCAAATTGTTTAGAGACGTGAGTAGTCTCGTACCTTGCCGAAAATTCAGGAGTTAATCTCATCGCCTAGAGGTGATTAAGACTACTTCAAGAGCGTGCTTTTGGACAGTGTAAGCCAATGATTTGTCAAATTTGTTCTCGACTTCCAACCGAAACAAACTGTATTCTGTCAAGCACAATCCGGCTGTGTTTCGATACATGAGGCAGTCAGTGTCGACTTTTCTTGTCGGAGATGGCATGTTTGATTACTATTGCCATATATGGTAGAATTTGAGAGGTAACATACGTCGTATGAATTTCCGCATGAGTTTACAGTAATCGTAGTGTGCTGATGTTAGATTCTCAGGCTGTAGTGAAGAATGGACCCCCAACGGACAACTAGAAGGTCATGTGTTACGATCAGATTGCATTATGTGATCAAGATATAGACTCCGTTTTAGGTTCAAGAATTTGAGGTGAAACAATTCACCTTCTCTGTATGTTTCTGTGTTTGTGATAGTGGTTGTAACAAAGTTAATTGTTGTTGACGATCGGCACGCTGATGCCCACCCCATTTCATCCGCAAGGAAGCAACTTTGGATTGTACATATTTCCGTGTTTTCATGTTGCTTTTTGGAGCTTTTTTGTAGAGTTTACTAAGCTCACCAAAGATAGATCTATTCCCAATTGGGAAGATGGTGGTCTCTTTGAAGTTCTCTCATATCCTTTGGTATTCATTCTATGTGAAAGTAGTCGTCACTGGTGAGAGCACCAACCTATTTTCGTCCTTTGTGAAATAGTGGCCAACAAATGTTAGAAATAGAGGCAATCAATGTTGATTTTTCTAGCTAGAGATGGTATGTTGGATTGTTATTGCCATACATGATTGAAATTGGGTAGTATGTATTTCCCACATGAGTTACAGTAATAATATTGTGCTTAGCTCAAATTCTTTGGTTGGTAGTGAAGAACGGACCCTGAACAGACACTGAAAAGTCATGTGTTATGATCAGATTGGACTATGTGATCAAGATACAGACTCTATTTTAGGGTCAAAGTTGTAGAAATAATTGGGAGGGTGTATGTCATTGTTTCAAGAGAAAGAGAACCTTCACTTCAACCTATGTTACATTTTGTATCTCAAGTTTGATTCTGAAACTTGAAATGACAATCTGCCTGATTCGCAGTTGAGGCAGGTAGTCTTGGCATTACGTAATCTTCATCCTCTGCATCTGTACTCAAATGAGGATAGAGGCATCATAATTGAGAGGGTGTGTTGTTTGGATCATACTGATTGGCTTTTGAGCGACAACTCATCATGCATGTGAGGGTTCTGAAGGCTAGGGCTTTGTTTACCTTTTGCTCTTTGCTTAAAATACTGGAAGAATATGATAGGTTGGAATTCTAGAGACTTTGTAGCACGATTGAGAAACAAAATCTTTCGCATACCTCGCAAACTCTTAGATTTCCAAGAAAATGGCTACCTCACATCTCTTGGGAAAGTCTTCCGGTAGTAGTGGGTGCGTCACGGTTTTGTGAGCTTCTCCGTGTCTTGTGGGCGACCTCTTTGGTTAGCTCTTACGTAGTCCCTTCTTGGTGTTTGTAAGGATGCATGTGGATTGAAACTCAAGTTGATTTGGATTATGACTTGTCGTAAGGAGTTGATCAGGATTGAAGCCGAGGCAGTCAATGCCTCTCTTCTTTTCCGATTTTGACACTTTTGTGTCTTCTCCTTGCTCTAACTTGAGGGATGTCCACGTTGTGTGGAGTACATGTTGGGTCAAAGGTGGATTGTTTAATGACTCAAGCAAGGTGAAATGTTTTAGTTCTAGGGTTTAGGGTGGGCGAGCTTTTGGGTTACTTCTAGCGTAGTCCCTTAGTAGTGATTGCAAGAATGCCAATGGATTGAGTGTAGAGTTGATATGGACTACGACTCGAGTTGCGAGGGCAACTCCAAAATTTGATTGGGATTGTAGCCTAGGTGGCTACTACATCTTTTGAATAGCACAATACTTATAGTTCGTAGTATCATGGTAGTTTCAACATTTTGCATTTTTGGATGTTAGTTATTTCTAGGTTTTAGTGAACGTTGTTGGAACACCATAGCAATGTCACCTCAAAGTTGATTCAATGAATTGGTGTTGAAATACTCGGTATCAAAGATTTTGAGTATGAAGTCCATATTTTGGCTATGATCTAGGGTTTTGCAATAGATGAACCGTTCCTTGGAATGAGAAGCATGAGTCTTGTATTGGACTGCATCTCATGGCACTAAGTGGGTTATAGATAGTTGATCATTTTGATTCTAGTTGTTGGTGCCATAAACCCAATAGATGACTTGTCCGTCTCAATTTCCAGTGGCCGCTTGGAAGAATGTTGAAACCTCATTTGAAGTTAGATGGTCAGAAGTCCAATTCAAATTTGGAGACATATTGTGAGGGATTAAGGCTTGGTTATTCATACAATGTACCCCACTCATGGTATGATGCAAACACTAATGTTTGCGAAATGCTACATCTTAAAGCATGTTTAGTGTTGATTTGTATGAGATCTATATTTCCCGAAATGTTTACAAAATTTTATATTTTCATGGCTTGAGGAATATGTTTGGGGCCTAGCATTGTGAATCCAACTTCGTTTTGTTATTGGCTCAACAATGATGTTGAACCATGTTTTAGTGAAAGTTTTTATTTATTTTACCTATTTAAATTTAAATTTTAAATAATTTTGTGCTACTTTGTTATTTCCTTTATGAATTAGATGGAGATAACATTCAAAGGACGAGATTGCAATGTTGGTAGATAGGCAGAGCATGAGTTGTTACGTAAAGTGTGGACATGGTCTTCGTTCCCTTGTTTTGATGAATGAATGCGTTGCCTACAACTACAAGTTAAAATGAATAGTTGACCCACTACCAATTTCTTGAGTTTTGTTGATTTGTCCTTATTTCTTCTAATGATTGTGGCATGCCAACTCTTTAGTTGCTCAATAAAGTCCAAATGCTCATTGTACACTGATCCAAGCAATCCATAACCCCCCAATAAAACCATTGCATTTGTATAGCCTTGTATAGTTTTTCTAGAAGTGAACGACTCGCTTTGGTTGAACTAGCTAAATTTTGCATGTTGTGCTTTACTTGGATTTAAGGGGTTCATTTATAACCATTGACAGTTGTTCGCTTTTAGTATCTCGTATGTCTTCTGTTGCGGGTGTGAGTTGTGTTGATGCACTTCATGTTTATTTTATTATTTGGTAATGTGAAGCTTGTCGGGTGGGTTTATGCATAAATTGTGGTTGAGATGTTGAGAAAGGCGATTCCTCTCATGTGCCAATTTAATCATCTATCCTTTTGCAATCAATCACCAACATCCGATTTTATTTGTGTTAATATGTATTGCTCGTGCATAAGTTGTACCTCATCTCCTAATGGTTGCCAATTTTGTAACTTTTCTTTGGCTTAGTACATTGCAAGTGCTCAAGATGTTACTATGAATGATGATGACCAATAATTCTCACATGTTGTTTTCAACTCTTTGTGGGTTGGGTACTATAAGTTGTCGCCAACTCCTTGCCATCGTAATAACCGCCCCCATCTTTTCCAAGTGAAGTGGCACATTTTTTTGTGATGTCGTGTGTAATAATTTTGGGAAATGAAAGTCTAATGGTTAGAAAGAGCTTGTAGTTTAGGGTGAGTAGCATAACCAATCACAATGAATTTGGTTCTTAAGAAATCTTTTTGAAGGGTGGACATAATTCCTTAACTCTAGAGCGTGTTGATTAATGGTGCAGTGAAATGGAGTTTGCAAAGATGATGCATGTTTTGAACAATGTTTTTCTCCCAAGAAAACTACCTCAAGAAGACCTTGAATCTACTCTTAATCCCGGCGGAGCTTTTGTTCAATTGGTTGCTCGAGAGGTTGATGATATTGCAAAAAAGGTGCCACTTTCAAAGTTCAAGGAAGTTGCACACATGATGCAAAGATGGACAGAGGTCCAAGCTAAATCTGTTAGCTGGAAAGAAGTGCATGACAAGATCACAAGCCTTTGTCAGGGTGAAACTTTTTCTCTTTATGTGAGGGGACAAAATGCTGGTCTTTGTATATCAAGCCCCGTGGTTGCAACCTACCCCGCAACTATGGCAGTGTTTCGTGTTGCGGCAAACTCTGAAGAGGTGATGGCTGCCAAGGGTGACTTGATTGGCATGTTCCCAAGCTGGACTGTCAAGACCAATGTAGAAAGAGTTCAAAGCGAGAGTTTTGCAAAACAAGTTGCAGTAATGGCGAACAACATATTCTCAGAGACGTTGCCAGAGTCAAGAAAGGTTGGAGTAAAGGTAGCAGAGCTACGAGATGTGTCTAATGCAAGCTACATGACAAGATGGTTGGTGCTTGCTGTGGCTGGTTGTTCGGAGATTTCAGGTGGGGAGGATACGGTGCGCATAGAAAAGAAAATCCGTGATGATATCTTATGGCATAGGGCTAAGCAACCATGGCGACGATCAGGAGAATACATGACTGTCAAAGTGGTTCTTCAAAGCATGTTGGAACATCAACTAGGACCGTCCAACGGACGAATTTCTTACAAATTGATGTTGATACAAGTCATGATGAACATCTTGCAAGAAAACTACACGAAATTGGAAACGGATGTGGTGCTCCAAATGTTGAGCAAGTTGGCTCGACGTCTTTCCAAGATAGATGGTGTGTTTCAAACTGTCTCGGTGCTCCCAGAGATTCTAAACAAGGGCCAAGAGATTATAGGAAAATGTTCAAAGGTGTTGGTTAGCATCCGTGGACACATTGATGAGCGGTGGCAAAGGATCATTGAGCGAGAGGCATCCCATCGTCAAGTGGTTGTGGACACATCAAAGCTCAATTTTGTAGAGCACATCAAGCATTTGCTCAACAATGCCACCCAACACCTTGAGGAGGCTTTGACTACGTCACCACAACCTACTCCAATCAACGCAAGAGATCCAATTTGTTGTCAACGGAACAAATCTAAAACAATTCCAAATGTTGATATTTTGGTTTCCAACAAAGCCCAAGTTGACATTGGAGAGGCACTTTATGACATTGAGTCTTGGGTGCAAAATATTCTTTGGCGTGGGCGCGAAGAATGGGATACGCATTTTGAAAGCCCTTCTCTTTTTAACCTCTTAAGGGTGTACATAAAGAAGGGGAAGGAATACTACGAAGATGACCCGTTGGGATCTAGCCGTATGATACTCGCAACAATCACCATTGTTGCAGTATTAGATAATATGGCAACCCGGAAACACCCTTTACTCCAAAACTACAATCATGGTGTAAACACATCAATCCTGCAAGAGTTGCTTTTGCCCCATCGAGGTGATATGGAACACTTGGCCGCGTTGGAGGCTTATTTTGCTGGGCGTGTACACAATGGAAGCTTTGACATTTCTCTAATCAGCGAGGACGTCCCTTCTATAATGTCTTTTTCAGTGCAATATGCACTCCAAGATCGTGCAATGCAGGAAATCAAAGCGGAAATTATCGAATTTGGTGTTCAAAAGGAGCGAGAGAAATTGGAGGAAGTATCACAAAGGCGTAGAGATCACAAGTGTCTTCTCCATAACGCTCAAGCAAGATCACACACTCAGTCCACCGATCGATATGGAGTTATCCATTATGCTTGGAACTGCGGAAAATGCAATTTGGAAAATCAAGCTGAGAACATGACAGTTTCAATCTACGAGTCCCCATTGCCTGCAATTGATCATAATTTACAAGATGCAATTGTATTTGAATTGGTAAGCCCGACCATTTTGATTGTTCTCCGTGATGCTCTGCATGTTCTCAATAAAGACATATTGGGTGTTGAAATGGCATCTGATGATAAAAGGGGAACATGGCTAGAGTACGAACCTTTGAAGAGGTGGGTTTCATTCAGTGCATATTCTAGATTGACCACTCTTTGCAGCACCTCCAAGTTGTTTTTGCAAACGCATTATAATGTCCCACCACACGTTTCAAGTCCAGATGATGCTTTTATCAAGCCGAATGGGTTCAATGTCCATCCAATGGAAACTGATAGCAATGTATGTGCAAGCGCTTCCACTTACAAGAAAGAGGGGGACATATCCTCTTCGGTAACATTGGGTGTAGATGGTGTATATAAGTGCCTCCAATGGACCATGGGTAAAACATCTCACACCGAAAATAAAGTTTTGGCTTGTCAAAATCGGTGCCCCCATGAGCTGAACCTATCAGAATTTAAGGCATTTGGAGCACTACGAGCTGGACATCTCCTTCAAGTCCGAAATATTGCTCGGGCCCTGGAGATGCAATCATTGTCATTTTGCCAACCAAGCGTAGTGAATTTATTATCACAATCATTGTGGCAGACCGGTCCACCAATTGTGGGTGGAAACGTCGATGGGTGGGCGCGGGAATCAAACTTGGACTTGCGCAATGAAGCCTTTGTGGGGTTTGTCATCAAACAACTTGATTCCCTTCTTGAAAGAAATCAAGGAAATTGGAAGGATCATTTGGTCTTGTTGAGCATTGTAACCATAACTGGGCGCCTTTTGGAATTGTCTGAAGGCACTTGGAACAAGGCAATTGCAAATGTTCTCCTATCATGTCGTAGTGTGGCGGAACATTGGTTGGAAAGAATTGAGCAAGTGCTCGGAGAGATGTTGGCATCGCCAATAGAAGAGGTCGAAAGGATTCGAACCAAGCTCGTTGAAATAGCAGCCATAGCAGCACTAACTTTTGATGTCAATGATCGTCATGTGAGTTTGGTTTTGAGAAACGAGGCCGATGTGACATCTTGGTTGCGGACTATGGCTCGTATTCATGACAATATATGCTTGAATTCCAAATCGACTTCGGGAAGGTTCCAAGATTGTTTTAAGCGAAACCTTCTTCGGCAAGTTTGGAATGTAGCATTGCAATTGGAAGAGAGCTTGAATCAATGGTTTTCACGTACACGCTATTGCTTGGATGATTTTGTTTCCAAACACTGGGCCGATGCCGGGCAAGGTCTGTTTGGATCTTGGGTACAATATGATTCGCCTTGCGAGCGTTGGTGGAGGTGTAGTTTTACAATTTTGAACGCCGATGGAAGTGAACGCAACATGACTTTGCAAATGGACACCTTGCGAGGGTCATTTCTTGTGGATGGATGTCCAGTAGCTCGCCTCCCTTCCACAATAAGCGATCATGAAGACTACAAGAGAGTATTTGGCATGCATGTATTTCAAGTGCAACCCGCAGCAGCTTGTTCAGGCTCATTTGTGTCTCTCTACAAACTGAAAGGATCCACCTTCACGTTCGCATTACTAGATAACAACCGTCTTCTTGTGAAAGAACGACATCGTGATGGCTACGAGTTGGAACTCTTTCCAAGTCGGTTTTTCAAAGGCGACCTTCCTTTGCGTCTCATTGAACAACATAGTCATTGGATCCTAAGAGAAGGAAATGACGCGGGGCTCAAACGATCCAAGCTCATGGACCCCTTTGAAACCCGGGGTTGCATTTTATTTCGTCCGGTCAGGTTTGATGATCTTGGATTTGTTGACATTGAGGGTGTCCCATTTGTCCTCAATATTGCATTGAAACAAGTGCGTGACATAAAGAGAGGTCGGGACTTGGTGGATATGTGCAGCACTACTGTACAAGAGCTTCATAGCAAAGCGCTCCACCGTCTTGAACTGAAGCATTTCATTCATGTCTTTGTCAATGAAGATGATAGGATTGTTGCAGAATTACCACGCATGGGGTTGAACTTCAATGTGGATCCAACATCAGGGGAATTTTGGTCTTGCGAGAAACCTGGGTTTTTTGTTTCCAAAGAGCAGGCATTTGGAGCCTTGATTGGCTTGCATTGCGGTATTGTATTGGAAGAAAAAAATTCATCGGCTCCATGCACCCCAAAACGTTGTATGATAATCCCGCACTTTGTGGGGTTGTTAGAAAGCAAGATGGCGGGATCCAATTTTGAAAATCACCATGTGGTGGAAATGAAATTTGACGAGTTATGCTCTCCGAGCTTCTTTATCTATGAAGTTGATGACCGTATGCGTTGTCTTCGAGGTCCGGCAAGTCCAACAGCTTGGCTTTATTTGGCTCTCCTCCATGCTATGACTTCGTACCTATTGCCCGACCCTTTCACTGGCTTGACTGGAACAGAGTCAGCATTGAGATTGCTCCAGTCCCCACGTTGTTGGACATGTGAGCCGTACAAGGTTGAGGCACATTCTATCTTGAGAGCCATTGCGCAACTATCCCCAACTCGAACGTGGTATCCAAAACATTTGCAATGTATGCAGAGTGTTGAATGGCCTGCAACAATGTACTCGTCTACATCTCTTGATGCTTTTCAACTAGTGGTTGGCAGACTCATTGCCGATAATGCGCGCCTCAAATTCCTTTTCCCCATCTCAAACGAGTTGGATTTGCTTCCACCTCAAGAGGATTCTAAACTCTCTCTCAAATATTATTGGAGGTCTCGGGATGTCTTTGGAAAGGAAGCGCAAATGAATGTTGATTTGGAGCAACACTTTGGAGGACGGCCATCGTTGAGTGTGACATATATGAATTTGTCAACCGAGGAGCTTGATGATTTCAAGAAACATGATTTTTTGCGAAACTTGGTCGAAGCAGGACACACGTGGAGGCATATTTTGATATCTCAGAGATCGGACTTGCTAAAATCTCATTTGCTGAATTGCGAGAAGTTAGCCGGTGTTAGCACTGAAGGCTTTTATGGAAACCCAACTGTCTATGCTTGGCGGGGTATAAGTGGGAGTAATTTCTCTCAATATTTTCTCAATCTGTATAATTTTGCTAGAATGGCTCAAGAACAAGACCGATGCAGAGAATTCACCTTTCTTCTAGCATTCCTAGCATATTCATCTGTGCATCGTCTACCTTTGTCCGTGCTTCATTGCGTTGCGGTTCATGCAAGGGATTTCAAGTCCTTAAAACCACCGGTGCATGAAAGCTACGAAGACACCAATGAAGTTGAGTTTGACATGATTATGGTACAGTCTGTGGTGGATAGCCACAAGATTTCTTTTGAGGGTTGGATGTCGAAGGAAGGTGGGAGTCCAATACTACATGAATCGAGGAATGCCTTCCTTACAAGGAAAAAACATGAATTCCAAAGGATCCAAGCAGCAGAAGGTAATGATATTACTAAAACTGCGCGGGAAAGATGGCCAACCAAGCTTCCATATTCTGGTTCATTAAAGACTATTGACAAGGGCCTAGCTATTAAGAAAATCAACGATCTTTTTGAACGATGGTCCCGCAACAAAGAACTCCATGACTTTGTGGCCATGGTGGAGAAGAAAGTGTTGGATATTTGCTATGATCCTACATTTGTATTGGAACATGGGCCTCTTCAGGCACCCATCAACTTGCTCACCAGACACAAAAAACAACCCTTTCGCTTGGTAACCCTTCCACATATGTCGGGCACACTTTCAGACTCACTCACGAACCAATCGGTGTTTCGATCGGGAAACTTTGGGCCAGACATTAGCTCATCCGAACCCACAAGACCAAATTGCAAACCGGATGATGGGTTGCCACCCTTTCCTTTGCAAGAGGAAAATGAATCTTGCGAGATTGCCAAGAAATTCAACAACGACATGAGAACAAGTTGGAAAGAGCACCACAAACTTCAACATGGACCGCCACTTGTTGTGGAGAAAGTGCGGATCATCGAGAAATTAAGGGTTTGTAAAGCAAAATCGACTGCTCTATGGGATCAAATATGTGATGTTTTGAAACCGCGGGACGTGGTGGGGCAAGCATTAGAAGCTGCCGGGCTAAGGTGCCGAGTTGTGCCAGTTATTTTGCTTCCCCTAATAATGAGAGGGGAGTTAGAGTTGCAAAATCTTCGGGTTGGTCTTGGTGCTCTAGCAGTTTTGTGGACGTTGGAGCAACAAGCAGAACGTTGTTTGCGAATGGTGCAACCAAACAAGTCTCCACAGGAGAATGTTGCATTGCAAAAAGAGTTGGCCAATGTCGGTCATTCAAACTGGCAACCAGAGGATCACCCAGAGTGGCTCATTCTTGAGCTCGAAGGAGACTATCTGATGCGAACTGTCCAAGTTGATGTCGCCAATAAGATGTTACACCCAGATGGCAACGAAAATGTGGTTTTGCAATTGAATATGGGTGAAGGCAAGACTAGTGTGATTGTGCCTGCTCTTTGTGCTTCTATTTCTAATGGTGTGCAATATGCACGCCTCACTGTCCTCAGCTCTTTATTCCGCATGAATTTCGATGCATTGGCCTTCAAGCTCGGCGGATTGCTAAACCAACGAGTGTACACCTTCCCTTATCGACGCGACATAAAAATTGACAATGAAGACGTGCGTGTAATAGAGAAGGTCTATGAAGAATGTGTTGCCAAACGAGGTGTTGTCGTGATGCGACCTGAGCATAGGCTCAGCTCTGAGTTGAAAGTTTTGGAGCTATGCCGGTCAGGGCATGATCCAAGTCTTGCGGCTCGATTACGCAATCTCCAAACCATGGTCAACGCTAAAGCTAGAGATGTCCTTGACGAGTCAGACTTACTCCTTCATGTGAAGTACCAGGTTGTGTACACAGTCGGGGAACAAATGAATCTTGATGGTGGGGCTTTGCGATGGAAGGTATCACAAAGTGTTCTCCGAAGCGTTCAACGCTGTTGCGAATCCTTGCTACAAAAATGTGGAAGCGAAGCTATCGAATTCAAACGGGAAAATCAGGAAGCATTTGCATTTCCTCACATCCGGTTGTTACAGGAATCCCTTAACAACGATCTTTGCAAGATGATTGCTGACGACATTCTTTGCGGTGGGGATGACAATTTACCCCTTCGTGAGCTACGTCATGATGTTGTTCACCGTGTTCGTTCTTTCATCTTGCCAAAGTCAATCGCCGATGTTGATGTTTCGTTGGAAGAGATTGAGGAAATATGCCCTACTGGACCGAATTTGGATTGCATCCTCATTTTACGTGGCTTGCTATGTTATGGAGTGCTCTTCCATGCACTTCAAATGCGTTGGCGCGTCCAATATGGAGTGAGACCTTCCGGTATTCCTAAGATGGCAGTCCCTTTCCGAGCAAAAGATGTGCCGGTTGAGCGAGCAGAGTATGGCCATCCCGATGTGGCCATCATGTTGACACAAATCAGCTATTACAAGAGTGGATTGAATGATACACAATTGTTGGAGACGTTCCACAAGCTCCATCGGTTATCAGCATGTGAATCGGAGTACCAAAGATGGTTGAGAGATGTGCCCTCTGAACGTGTCCCAAAGACGATGCGCACTCTATCGAGTGTCAATTTGGAGGACTTTGTACAACGAACCACAATTGTGTTCCCATTCTTCAGGCGCAATATGCGTGTCATTGATTTTTGGTTATCAACGGTGGTCTTTCCAGTGGAAGCCAAACAATTTGAAGGGAAGTTGGTGGCATCAGCATGGGACCTCAGTAATTCTTCCAACGAAGGACGCCCCGTATCAGGATTTAGTGGCACAAAGGACACTAGTATTCTTCTGCCAACCTCGATCATCCAATGTGACCTACCCGAATTGCAAGGCACAGATGGCGCTGTGATAAAGAAACTTTTGCAACAAGGTAATTCTTCTTATCATGAGTTTCCATCGTGCATCACCAATTTGGAGATTTTGGAAAGAATTGTGGAATCAAAAGCTTGTGTTCTCCTTGATGTTGGTGCTCTCATGGTTGACATGGACAATCGTGACGTTGCAACCAAGTGGCTAGAGAGGCTTATTAATCGAAACGAAATCGAGGCAGCAATATATTTTGATGACGACAACCAGATTATGGCCATCGATAGGAGCGGACGTAGCGGGCCTTTGCATTTGTCACCATTCCATCAACAAATGTCTCGATGTGTCGTTTACCTAGATGATGTGCACACACGTGGAACTGACTTGAAGATTCCACGTGGCTCTCATGCTTGTGTAACTCTTGGTAAAGGCATCACCAAAGACCGCCTAGTCCAAGCATGCATGAGGATGCGAATGCTAGGAGAGGGTCATTCGGTGAGCTTTTGGGCTTCCCAAGAGGTCCACACATCGATTGTGTCCACATCATCCTCTTCAGTTAAGCCTACAAGCAAAGATGTGCTCCGTTGGGTCATAAGAAACACCGTGACCGAGATCCAACATGGTTTTCGGCATTGGGGTTCTCAAGGTATCGCACACGTTTGCAAGCAAGTCATTCACAGGAAGTTTCAAGCCAACCAAGGCGTTCGTTCATTGCAGCAACTAGGCCAACTATGCACGGAACAAGAAATTTTTGCACTTTCCCGATCTTATGGTTGTGAAAGAAGGCTCAAGCCATTGCCATCGATCATGAAAGACCGACTTCAACGTACAGCCAACAACATGCAAAGTGCAATGATTGGCAACGAGACTTCCAACATGGTTGTGGAGCTTGGTTGTTCTATTATAAACATGATCGAACAGTACACTGAGCATGTCGAATGCTTTGCTCATGTCCTAGACGAAGAGCAAGAGCGTGAGCTTGAGCATGAGCTGGAGGAACATCAAGAGGTTCAACGACCTGCTAAAGCCACACCACACAAGCCGAAAATTTCAGAAGCCGTTCGTCAATTGGCCACACTTGGAAAATTTGACCGGACGAGCATTGAATTTCTACCAATCTTGGAAGCATTTAAAGGCACAAAAATATGGCAAAAGGCAGAGGCCAAAGCTTGGAGCAACAAGTTGTTTGTTACAAGAGAATTTGCAACTGTCGTAGCACCACATAGTGTGTCTACGGGAGTTGACTTCCTTCGTCCAGTGGCATGGTTAGTAGTGGTCACAAATAGATTGGACAAGGGTTCAAAGCCCCAATCATCATATCAAGGGAGCGAAACCCACCGTGATCTCATCGAAGACCTCGAGGCCATTGTCCTTTTGAGCCCCTTTGAAGTCAATTCACTTATGGCAGAATTCCGGCAAGGAGAAGGAGCCCACCTCCATATGGTGGCCCCTCGTCATCATCAAGGACAAAGCTTCATGGTCTCTGAGCCCTCATTGGTCTTGCCAAAGTTGGGTAGCAAGCATAAGCCATTTGATGATCCCACACACATCGCCCAACTCCTTGGATTTTCAGGAAGCGTTTTCTTTGCCAATAATCGCGAGCAAGATGCTTATTGTGATTTCTTGGGATTGTGCCCCCGTCCTCGAAGTGAAGTTGAAGAAAATGCATTCCATCATGGCGACATTGAGCAAGATGGATATCTTCCTCCAGAACAACGGCAAAAGCTTCACTTGAAAACTGCATGTGTTTTTGAACGAAGCCCAGTGCCTTTTATGGTTGAGGTTCTTTTGTCACGTGGATGGGTGGGTCATGCTTCCACATCTCATGTGGGTGAGATTTTATTCATGGGTCAACGTGCACACATTGGTAACGTTGATAATCCATGCAAAGTCGAAGAATTTTGTGGCCCTTAGAGCCCGTCCCCCCTCCTCATGATTTTTCCACATGCTAAGTATGTTCCACATGCAACTAAAGCAATGATAATGTGATTGCAAATTGCATTTGCTTTCATTTGATGCCGTAGTTTGCATATTGAGGTTGACTATACCAAATTTGTTGTATTTTTGTCTTCCATGTTTTTGTAGTACAAAAAGTTTGGCTATCGCCTTTTGACACAAGTTGTAGGATGTGGATTATATGAAATCGTTTCTCAAAAGACTTTCTAGTCCTAACAATAGTAGGAACCAGAGGCTATAAGAAATCACCAAGAGCTTGCAAATTAATTGCACATGAGTTGGGCATTATAAGAGTAGTCTCTCTAATGCCACAAGTACAACAATTTGCAATCTAAACTTGAATATAGCTATGGGAGCTAGTAGGAGGTAGCGTAGGCCATAGGCTAGGCGAGTGAGAGAGATGAAGCATAGGAATATAGCTACACAATATTGTAATAAGGACTGTGGGCTATAGGCAAGAGTTGCATTCATAGGGTAGAGCAATCAATGAACCATGATATAACATGGTTTTACTTTTGATACATGATTGAGTAGATCCCCATGATCGAGCAACATTGGTCTTGGCGATTTTGATGTGATTGATATGTAAGTTGAGGATAATTCATGGAGAAATTGCTACTATTGTGATGGTTAAGTGGGTCCGATGTTTTGAATGAAGTTGTTTTGAGTGTTGTATGTTTTTGGAGCATTATTCATTGAAGTTTATTGTGTAGCATGGCCAAAAAACAACTAGCGGTAAACATGAAGTGTTTGATGTGATAGGACAAGACTACCTTACTCATGATCATACAAATACTAAAGTGTTTTGGCCCAAAATTAGCTATAGCCACTACTTGATAAATCGTATTGGGTTGTAGGAATTACAGTCAAGGTAGATTGTGGGTAAATTGTGTGTCTCCTGTCAGCCACAAACCCCCACGCTTAGGCGTCGTAATCCAGGTGAGAGCCCATAGCTAACATGCACTTGTTTGACCCTTTCAGCCTTAGCATTCAACTTCAAATACTCCCACCAAGTAAATGTTGATGTGAGGCCAAACCCCCCACCCTTAAGCGTCCGTAGTCCAAGTAGTGGGTTTGGGCTCACATTCCTCCGCGGTAGTGGATTTGGACTTGGATGAGTCCATAGTGCAAGGTTCACCCTTCAAGTGGTCTTGGATTTAACTTTGGTCTTTGCTTCCTTTGTCTTGCCATCACGAGAGTGCTCCACATTCTCCATTAAGTTGTGCACGTGGTTTATTTTTAAAGAGAGGATGCAAGTGTTAAAAAAAACACTATTCTCTATAGTCAATCTCAAATACATTTACTTGTGAAAGCCACACATAACACTAACTAGCATAATGTAACTAACTACTTGTCTATGAGCTAATTAGGTAGGCTATCTACTAAGCTCCTTCATGAACCCATCTCTTTACTTTCTAATTACATAAACCTAGCTCCTTCATAAACCCAGCTCCTTCATAAACCCAGCTTCTTAGCTTCTAACTAAACAAACCCAGCTCCTTCATAAACCCAGCTCCTTCATGAACCCACAACTTTGTAGTTGTAATCCCCAACTACCTCACTAATTATTCAAGCCCTTAACTAATCTTCCTACCTAATTTCCCTAATTCTACTAACAACCCCTTTCTAATCACACAATTCTTCTCTAATCCTAAAATCCTAAAATCCTAGAGAGGAGAGGGGGAGAGAGAATTTCCTAACTTCACTAAGACTAACTAATCCACACAAGTATATTTTTGCACTCATCACAACATCAAGTGCTCAACTCTTAAACATGGAACTTGCAACCACGTGTATTCAAAACATGAACTTTAAGTACCACAAATTGGAATCATGAATTAACTTTAAAATCCTTCACGTCAACACTAATTCTACCAAGAGGTCAAGCCCTCTTCAAGGCTAACAAGCCTTGGCTCTCAAACTAAAAACTAAGCACACACATGTGCTCCAATATGGCTTCCCACACCCACACTTATAACTCGTGGGGTGCCTTGGAGCACAAAGGAAAGAGAGAGGATGAGTGAGGGAAGAATGAGGGATTATATAGTAAGCTTGAGGGGGTGAGCACCCTCAAGGCTCACGATAAGCCCTTGAGATTTCCTCCTACTTAGTAGGCGCCAATCCTATCTTCTAAGTCTTCCTCCCTCAAATGATCAACAAGGATCCTAATTCGAACATTTAAGTAGCCTTGGCTTTCTACCTACCACACTTTACCAAACTTGGGATGCTTCAACCCAAACTTAGCCTCCTTCGCTTTCCGCCGCCATAACTTTCTCCCCTTACTTTCCCAAATCATCGCTCACCACTTAATTCAAACCACGATGCTTAACTCGTGATTTGATTGGTGCTTTGAGAATTTGCTTATCCTCCAC
The DNA here is from genome assembly GCA_950295325.1 of Polytrichum commune. Lineage (NCBI taxonomy): Eukaryota > Viridiplantae > Streptophyta > Polytrichopsida > Polytrichales > Polytrichaceae > Polytrichum > Polytrichum commune. Next base: position 5,230,965 of record OX485804.1, read on the forward strand.
CTTGCATTCTTCCTTGGGCCTTCCCCATTAAGTGGCCATGATGAGGTGGTCCACTTGTGCGCTCCATGTGATCCTCCATTCATCCCAATTCGAACCTTGGCTTTCTACCTACCACACTTTACCAAACTTGGGATGCTTCAACCCAAACTTAGCCTCCTTCGCTTTCCGCCGCCATAACTTTCTCCCCTTACTTTCCCAAATCGTCGCTCACCACTTAATTCAAACCACGATGCTTAACTCGTGATTTGATTGGTGCTTTGAGAATTTGCTTATCCTCCACCTTGCATTCTTCCTTGGGCCTTCCCCATTAAGTGGCCATGATGAGGTGGTCCACTTGTGCGCTCCATGTGATCCTCCATTCATCCCAATTCGAATGCACTTGCCTCTTGAGTCATTTTGGTTGTCTCCATCCATTTGTACTAGCCTACTCACTAACTACTCAATCCAAGTTCTCCTTACCTATCCTCATTCACTCAAATCCTTCCGAAGGTAAAAACACAATAACAACTCACATCCTAGCCTCTTACAACATGGTACTTCTAAGACTAACATTTCACTCTTTTTATATTTTTGTGAAGTAACATGCTACTTCAAAGTGCATCAACTAACGTTTCAAGGGTCTAAAACTAAATGTGGGCACCCTTTTGGGCTCACATAATTGGCGACCATCGGGGGATGAATCCAAACATCTCTTGCTCCAAGGGTAAGTTGCCTAGTCAAGCTCGGTACTTCTTACATCTACTTCCCGATGTACGGGTAGGAAAGAGCTCACCATTCAACGTTTCCAATTGAATTGAATTATTAGGAAAGACCTCATAGACAAGGTAAGGTCCTAACCATACCGCATTGAATTTCGCCGGAAATTCAAGCTTTCGTGCGTCTTGAATCATGACCATCATTCCCGGTGTTAGGGCCCTTCTCTTATGTCGTTTGTCGAAAGTAATCTTTCTCCTTCTTTGGATTGCCTCAATATGTTGAGCCGCCATTCTCCTCCCTTCGTCAAGTGCTTCCAAATCGGTTAGTCGATTTCGTAAGGATTGACTTTCGGTAAGTCTCGTACTCACGGCCACCCTAAGTGACTCGACTTCATATTTGATTGGTAGTGTCGCTTCAAGACCATAGACTAAGGAAAATGGTGTAGCACGCGTAGTTACCTTATAGGTTGTACGGTATGCCCAAAGTGCCGCCGTTAGTTTCGTATCCCAATCCCGCTTCGAGTCTATAACCGTCTTGCGTAGTATACTCACCAAAATTCCGTTAACCCTTTCCGTTTGTCCATTGGTTTGTGGGTGGTAGGGAGTAGTCTTCCGGTGATCAATTTTAAATTTCTCTGTCATCTCTCGAATCAAGTCATTCAAAAAGTGAGTACCCCTATCGCTTACTAGGATCTTCGGCACCCCGAACCGCGAAATTATGTTTTCGTACATAAATGTTGCCGCGTGTTCCGCCGTGTCGGTCTTCACCGCTTTGGCTTCCGCCCACTTGGTGAGGTACTCGGTTGCCACCACAATATATTTCATTCCTTTTGAAGATTGGGGATGGACCTCACCCACATAGTCGATGCCCCATTTTTCGAAAGGAAAGGGTAATGATACATGTAAAGGCATCTCCATTCTAAGGTCGTTTCGGGCATACCGTTGGCAAGCGTCGCATTTCCTTACATAGTCATGGGCGTCCTTAAATAGTGTAGGCCAAAAGTAGCCCGCTCTAAGTATTTTTTGCCCGGTGAGTTGACCCGAGAAGTGACCGCCGCAAGCGCTATCGTGGCAAGCGATTAAAATCGCTTCAACCTCCGTTTTTGACACGCATCGTCGTAAAATACCATCGGACCCCCTTCTAAACAACCTATGGCCCACTACAACAAATTGCCTACTATTTACCCTCACCTTCCTTCTCTCTTCTTTTGTCCACTCTTTGGGCAACTTGTGGGTTGTTAGAAATTCCACTATGCCCGCATACCACTCCGGTGTAGAAGTGACCACAAAGAGGCTATCATCTACTAACATATCATTTACCGGATTTTTTCCTATCTCCTCCGACAACCTAGACAAGTGGTCCGCTTGTAAATGCATACGACCCGGTTTATATTCCACCGTGTAGTCGAATTCTTCTAATAACAAAACCCACCTAGCTAACCTACCACTTAACTCCGCCTTGTTAATTAGATACTTGATAGCCATGTGGTCAACAAAAAATACAACCGGGTTGCACATGAGGTAATGCCTAAACTTTTTAACGGAAAACACCATGGCTAGGCACTCCCTCTCCGTTGTAGAGTAGTTTCTTTCGGCGGGGGTCAATTGCTTACTCGCATAAGCTATAGGTTGATCCTTCTCTTTTTCTTCCGTTGCCTGACAAAGCGCACTCCCTATTGCCACATTACTAGCATCACAATAGACGTGAAAAGGTTTACCCCAATTGGGTGGTATCAACACCGGATAGGTGCTCAACCTATCCCGCAATTCCTCAAAGGCTTTTTGACAAGCATCCGTCCACTCGAATTTGACATCCTTTTTTAGCAAATGGGTAATGGGCACCGCTATCTTTGAAAAATTAGGAATAAGTTCCCGGTACCATCCCACATGTCCTAACAACTTAGAGATCCCCTTGGAATTGGTTGGAGTTGCCAAGTCGCTTATGGCCGCAATCTTATCCAGATCAGGTTCTCTACCTTTCTCACTAACAACATAACCCAACAACACTCCCTTATTCACTCCCAAAAATGTCTTATCCGGGTTCAATGCTAACCTCATCTTCCTACACCTAACCAATGCCTCCCTAACACAATGTAGGTGATCATCCACATTACTTTGTGTGCTAAAATCGTCCACAAAGACGGTCATGGATTTGAACAACAAGTCGGTGAAGATATACATTACTAATCGTTGGAAAGTAGCCGGGGCATTACATAACCCAAATGGCATCACTACCCACACAAAAGTACCCCAAGGTGTAGTAAAAGCCGTTTTATGGATATCTTGGAGGGCTATGGAAATTTGATTATAACCCGCATACCCATCCATAAAGGTATATCGCGAATGACCTCCAACCTCCTCAAGCAACAAGGTGATAAAAGGTAAGGGGAAGTGATCCTTTTGTGTGCACGAATTCAATTTCCTATAGTCGACACAAACCCTTAATTTCCCATTTTTTTTCTTTACTAAGACCATAGGAGAAACCCAATCCGTGATTTCCACCGGCTTGATAAACCCGGCCTTCAATAACCTTTCCAATTCCGCTTTCACCAACAATTGTAATTGAGGATTCATCCTCCTCTCCTTTTGTCTAATTGGCCTCGCCCCCGGAATTAAAGGAATCCGGTGCTCTACCATTTCCCTAGGAATTCCCTTAAGCTCATCGTAGGACCATGCAAAAGTATCACTAAACTCATCCACCAAATTGCTATACTCCCTAACCTCTTTCTCCCCCAATTTGGAGCCCATCTTCATTTGTCGGGTTTTTCCATTCTTTAATTTCACATCCACGTACCGCCAATCCGCTTCCGACACATGTGCTTGTTCCTCTTTGTTCCGATACCAATCGGAAGGCACATTGGGGTAATCTTTCACATCTTGACCTACAACTATCCCCGTAGACGTGGTCTTGAAATGTAAAGGCTCCTCCAATTTCGATGACTCAATAATCACATCCTCCTCTTGAGTCCCATCTACATGAATTAAACTAACCTCACCCTCTTCCACGTCATCTACCCAAGGTGTTAACCCACCGCTAACCCACTCTTCCTCGGTGAGCACCTCACATGGCTCCAACAATGAGCCCTCTCCTAAACTAACACTAGGAAATTCACTCCCTAAGCCTACTTGGTGAAATGTAACCATTACATCAACCTCGGACTCGGGGTACTCCCTTAGCCATTGGGCATAATCCCCATTATCCCCATAATTGTAAAAATTAGGACCTAGACTTCCCGAGCCCGAATCTATAACAACCCTTTGACCTTCGGGATGGACGACTCCCACCAATGCCTTGCCAATCTCATTCTCGTTTAAGTCATCAATTTCCTTCTCCAATGGCAAATACATCTCCTTCTTCATCCATCCTTCTAATGAACCAATGGACACTATGACCCTATTACCCTCCGGACCATAAGTGATGGATGGTTTAGGTCCACCCCAATTGACCATAGCATTCGCCATCCGCAACCAAGGCCTACCTAGCAAAATGGGAAAGGTGTCCTTGTTGGAGTGCATTTTAATGACATGGAAGGTGACCAAGTACTCCTCACCTCCCGTAGTCATTCTACAATCCTTGATCATCCCCAAAGGCGTAGTCGAACTTTGATTTGCCATATTTATGACCAAAGGTGAAGGCCCCGTGGGTCCAAGTCCCAATTTTTTCATAGTATCCTCCGGTAGTATATTTAGACTACTCCCTCCGTCGACTAGCACATTAGGAACCACCTTATCTACTATAACAACTTCTATTTCTATAGCTTTCACGTCTCTTCCACCTTGTGATTGGATCCTAGCGGCTATTTTAGCTTTCACCTTCCTCATCCTCTTGTGTACCGGCATTCCCTCCTTTAATGTTTTCCTTGCCGTGGGTGAAATTTCCAATAGTTGGCCGAAAGTAATATCCGCCTTGAGTGTACTAAGGTCCGCCCACAAGTCGTACCCGGTAGATCTTTCCACCTTAGAATTACCCACTACGTCGAATTCATCTACGGGAACCCCCGGTCCTTCCCATTCACCCACATCGCTATTATCCAAGTCATGTACCGCATTAGTCCTCTCCCTATCTTGTAAAATTATATTTTCCCTCTCCACATCCTTAGTAGCTCTTCTAGCTACCCTATCCAACTCGGAGAGATTAATCTCTTCATCCGAAGAGTAATTTCCTTGCTCTCCTATTCCTACCTCCAACGGGGCATCCCCTCTCCTAGCCCTAGTAGTTACCGCTAGTGCAGGTGCTTCTTCAACCACACCCTTACCCTTCACTAACTCATATGTAATAGCATTGGTGTGAGGAGGCCATTGACTTTGCTCCTCTCCAATTCTCGTTGGGAGAGGAAGCATGTCATCACATGTGGCCTCCAACACTCCATCCATGAACCTAACATCTTGGGAGTGAGATGGTCCCGGATCCGTTGGAGGCGCTTGTCTCCCGTTACTACCATTAGGTGGAACTCCTTGTCTATTTTGTATTGGAATGTAACCGGTTGTAGTTTGCAAGCCCGCCGGTGGATGAAAAGTTTGCCTAGCATTACTATGGTCATAGTATAAGTTAGGTGGCCTAAGTTCATTGGCCGGTACTCCTTGTGGCCTAGCACCTCGCATATTATCCCTTGCTTGTTGTTGTGGATTAGCCACCGGGTAAGGGACATTAATTATTTTGTCCGGTTGGCGACACGTATCCGAGGGATGACTTCCTCCACAATTGCTACAATTAAACTCTTGACTTTCGGACCAACATTGTCCTTGAGCGTGCCACCTTCCACAAAAGGGATGAAATTCCTTCTTCTCTAAATTTTGGCCACCTTGCCCTCTAGGTTGTGGTCCTCTATTGCTTCCATTTCCATAGTGAGGTGGCGCTTGACCTCGTTGATTTTGTTGAGGTGGGTTACCGTTTCCTCTTTGGTCACGGTTTTGTCCACTTCTACAAAATTGACGCGTGTGGCCCGGTTGGCCACATTGGACACACCATAATCCGGAAGAATGCCTACCCGACTCAACCGGGGGTGGAGGCCCCGGTTGTTGACTCCGGATCATTAATGACATTTGATCCGTGAGGCTTTGCATTTGTTTTATCATAGCCTCTTGGAATCCTAGTTGGCTAGCACCTAGTCTTCTCTCAACCTCCTCCAAGTGTGGATCCGTTCTAGGGGCCGGTAGTGCCAAAAGAGGTGCCGGTTCCCTAACCGCTAAAGGTCGGGGACCGGTGTCCACAATGGCATATGGAATTTGGTTCTCATACTTAGCGGGTTCTACCGCTACCACCCTAGGGCGTATGGGGATGAATTGTGGGATCAATTCATCCTCCCTTCTCCATAGCCTTTCGTGATCTTTATCCAAGTTTTCAATATCTCTAGCCGCACGCTTGGCATCCGCCAAGGTCAAGGGGTTCCTTTCTAGAACACCCCTAATAGTTCCGGACTTAAAAAACCCTTGAATGAAAAATTGCTTTAGCGTGTCGTCGTTGAGCATGGTACCCACAAATCTAGTGCACACTAAATCAAACCTCCTAATGTAAGCCGAAATTTCTTCCTCCCTTCCTTGCTTCAATGACGACAATGCCCTTAATGCGGTACTTTGACCCACTTCCGGCCTAAATTCGTTAAGAAACTCCCTTTGTAATTGTTCCCATCCCCTAAAATGTCCCTCGGCATGATCCCGATACCATTCATAGGCTTCCCCCTCTAGAGTGGTAGGAAACCACACTAACCAATAACCCGGGTCGGTTATGAGGAAGCTAGCCAACCGTTCGATATACCGTTCCATGTGCCGAGAGGGGTCCTCATCCTTGGTCCCATAAAATTTAGGGAGATGAGATGGCATATCCATCGCCGCTAAATTTTGTGGAACCACAATTGGTAGGCCTCTTGGCCTAACCAATGGGTCTATTGGAGGTATAGGAGGTATGGGCGGAATTGGGGGTATGGGTGGTGGATCCATCCCCCGTTCCTCGGCCATGGTGACCGGTGAACTATTCAACAATCCCCTATCAACTTCTACCGGGAATTCTTCTCTAAGTGTGTAATTTTCCGAAGAAGTTTCACCACTCAATTTGGAGGGAGTGATCTCCTCTTCAAGTTGAGCTCCAAGTTCTAAGGTGTCTAGAATTGATCTAGTCCTAGGTTCGACGTTCAAACAACTCTCTATTCTAACATTATCTTGTTCTAATCTATCACTGATTTTAGAGGACCGCCTCTTTCGAGTAGATTTCTCTAGTCCTACTATCAAACTTGGTTTTTGTGAGCGAGTCCTACCTTGCATTCCATAAGAATCGATCGACCCTCACTTGACCACACATAATCCTAGCAATTCCCCTCTTAATATTTTCACTTGTCTTGGTGTGGTTATAATTTTTTTAGGAGGTGAGGAAAAGAACCTGCAAGCCCACTTAGGTGAAAGAATCCCAATAGGGGATAGGCATGTTCATGTTAATTTTTTGGTTAAGTCGGAGCATCACCTCCGCACCTTCCCGCAAATTAACACTCACCACAATACCGATTGTGAGGGGGTGACCTTCCGAGTAGATTATGTTAAAAGTCGAGGCTTCACCCTTCAACTTCTCACACCATCCACAATTCGGGAATTACCCTCTACAACGGATAACAACAATCACGAGTACAAAAGGCATTCCTTAATTAGTTAATGAGTTCACTTTGAAGAAATAAACATACCTTGAGCAATCGCATCCCCCTGTGAGTTAGCACTCCCCTCAATCGTGACTCAATGTAACAACACCATAAACTTTGTGAAATATTAATTTAATCTAGAGCATGAAATGACAACTCCCAAAACTTTGAGACTCACCCCGGGGTGAGTGTCAAAGTTCAATGTCCTAAGGTGAATTTACCCTCTAATGTTTTAATGAGCTACTCGGTTATAGGTTCCTTTTAAGTTCTTAGCAAATCCCCAAAAAGGTTGAGGACGTACCTTCGCCGCGCTCCTTCCTCAAAAATGAATTTGCGTAATTGACAATGCAATTCATTCCAAGGAATAGTTGAAATACAATGAATTCAAATGTAACCCAAAGAGAGAATACTTACCGAGTTTCGGGTGCACCTTCCCTTCTCTCAAGTTTGTGTCTCCAATTTTTCCTAGTTGCCTCCAAGTCTCCTAGTCGCCTCCAAGTCTTGTAACTACCTTCCGCTTCGCTCCCGGCGGACGCACCAATTATGTGAGGCCAAACCCCCCACCCTTAAGCGTCCGTAGTCCGAGTAGTGGGTTTGGGCTCACATTCCTCCGCGGTAGTGGATTTGGACTTGGATGAGTCCATAGTGCAAGGTTCACCCTTCAAGTGGTCTTGGATTTAACTTTGGTCTTTGCTTCCTTTGTCTTGCCATCGCGAGAGTGCTCCACATTCTCCATTAAGTTGTGCACGTGGTTTATTTTTAAAGAGAGGATGCAAGTGTTAAAAAAAACACTATTCTCTATAGTCAATCTCAAATACATTTACTTGTGAAAGCCACACATAACACTAACTAGCATAATGTAACTAACTACTTGTCTATGAGCTAATTAGGTAGGCTATCTACTAAGCTCCTTCATGAACCCATCTCTTTACTTTCTAATTACATAAACCTAGCTCCTTCATAAACTCAGCTCCTTCATAAACCCAGCTTCTTAGCTTCTAACTAAACAAACCCAGCTCCTTCATAAACCCAGGTCCTTCATAAACCCAGCTCTTTACTTTCTAACTAAACAAACCCAGCTCCTTCATAAACCCAGCTCCTTCATAAACCCAGCTCCTTCATGAACCCACAACTTTGTAGTTGTAATCCCCAACTACCTCACTAATTATTCAAGCCCTTAACTAATCTTCCTACCTAATTTCCCTAATTCTACTAACAACCCCTTTCTAATCACACAATTCTTCTCTAATCCTAAAATCCTAAAATCCTAGAGAGGAGAGGGGGAGAGAGAATTTCCTAACTTCACTAAGACTAACTAATCCACACAAGTATATTTTTGCACTCATCACAACATCAAGTGCTCAACTCTTAAACATGGAACTTGCAACCACGTGTATTCAAAACATGAACTTTAAGTACCACAAATTGGAATCATGAATTAACTTTAAAATCCTTCACGTCAACACTAATTCTACCAAGAGGTCAAGCCCTCTTCAAGGCTAACAAGCCTTGGCTCTCAAACTAAAAACTAAGCACACACATGTGCTCCAATATGGCTTCCCACACCCACACTTATAACTCGTGGGGTGCCTTGGAGCACAAAGGAAAGAGAGAGGATGAGTGAGGGAAGAATGAGGGATTATATAGTAAGCTTGAGGGGGTGAGCACCCTCAAGGCTCACGATAAGCCCTTGAGATTTCCTCCTACTTAGTAGGCGCCAATCCTATCTTCTAAGTCTTCCTCCCTCAAATGATCAACAAGGATCCTAATTCGAACATTTAAGTAGCCTTGGCTTTCTACCTACCACACTTTACCAAACTTGGGATGCTTCAACCCAAACTTAGCCTCCTTCGCTTTCCGCCGCCATAACTTTCTCCCCTTACTTTCCCAAATCATCGCTCACCACTTAATTCAAACCACGATGCTTAACTCGTGATTTGATTGGTGCTTTGAGAATTTGCTTATCCTCCACCTTGCATTCTTCCTTGGGCCTTCCCCATTAAGTGGCCATGATGAGGTGGTCCACTTGTGCGCTCCATGTGATCCTCCATTCATCCCAATTCGAACCTTGGCTTTCTACCTACCACACTTTACCAAACTTGGGATGCTTCAACCCAAACTTAGCCTCCTTCGCTTTCCGCCGCCATAACTTTCTCCCCTTACTTTCCCAAATCGTCGCTCACCACTTAATTCAAACCACGATGCTTAACTCGTGATTTGATTGGTGCTTTGAGAATTTGCTTATCCTCCACCTTGCATTCTTCCTTGGGCCTTCCCCATTAAGTGGCCATGATGAGGTGGTCCACTTGTGCGCTCCATGTGATCCTCCATTCATCCCAATTCGAATGCACTTGCCTCTTGAGTCATTTTGGTTGTCTCCATCCATTTGTACTAGCCTACTCACTAACTACTCAATCCAAGTTCTCCTTACCTATCCTCATTCACTCAAATCCTTCCGAAGGTAAAAACACAATAACAACTCACATCCTAGCCTCTTACAACATGGTACTTCTAAGACTAACATTTCACTCTTTTTATATTTTTGTGAAGTAACATGCTACTTCAAAGTGCATCAACTAACGTTTCAAGGGTCTAAAACTAAATGTGGGCACCCTTTTGGGCTCACAGTTGAACACACAATTCTTTATTTAAAGAACTTGAGGTACCAAGTATTGAGAAATGCTCACCCCCTTGCCTTTTATCAACACACATTGAACCCACAACCAAATGGATCTAATCCACTACCCTACACATTTGCCTAATGCGGTTGGCCACACCTCATTACCCCCTTTGGTGTGTCAGCCTTCCATGTCTCTATATCTAACAACTCACCTCCACAACCAGTTGAACTACCTAAACTAACTACACATCTAATGCTCCCCTAGTGGCCATGCATTAATCAATTCCTAGAACCATAATCCATCATAGGTGTTGCCCAAGTTCTCTTCACCCTCCCTTAGTCCTTGGACGTGGCAGCCACTTCTCTCTTCTAGTGGACTCAGTTGTCCCCTGCCCATCCAGCAGCCTCCCGCACCCGTAAACATCCAGTTGTGCCTGGCTTCGAGCCCTGCTGCACTAATCCCAACGTTGGAGGCACTCTGTTGTCGCTCCTTCCTCAGCACCCAATGCAACTGCGTTATTGGGAGCATCAGGCCTCAATTCGCCAGCCAGCTTAGTGCTCATGGGTTGCTCTGAATCCTGGCCCGACATTAGAATTTGGATCTCCAGCCAATACGACATCTCTAACTACATTCCTCATCCTTCTTGCCCTCCTTACCCTCAACTTTTGATCACATCTTAACTTCCCTCGCGCCAGTAATCTACGGCACCCCTGCCAGCGTTGAATTGCCATTCAAACTGCCCCCTTCGGAGCAGTTGCTGCCCTTGACTCTTCAGGCCGCCTTCGTCCTACAGATTTCCCCACTACCTTTTGTGACGACTAATGCACCCTTCCAGCTCACCCCGCTGCCATTGTGGACGCCCTCTTCTTCGGCTTTGGTTGCCTCCCATGTTCCTTTAAATTCCATATCTGACCATTTTCCCTCATGCTGGAATCTCTTCAAAGGCCACACCATCCTTGCTCCAGGGGGTTCGCTGGTCCAATTCCCTTGGTTCTCATGCGGATTCCTCCCACCTTCGGAGGCTATCTTCCCTTCCTCCTGAGGAGAATTCCCTCATTGCTCACTGAGCTGCATTCTGGCACTTCGGCACCCATTCAGAGAGACCGGAGCTTAGCAGCTCCTTGTTGCTTACATTCTACCTCGTCTGCCTCATCCACGCACTCACACAACTCCTTCTCGTAACCTTGTAGCGCCTCCCTCCGCCGTCATCCTCTAACTGCTATCCCCCTGGTCCTCGACACCAGAAATCTCTAGGTTCCAGGGGCAGCGAGAGCCTTCAATTGTCAATCTCGGCAGATGCTTAGAAAATGGCAGGACCCCCTCCCCCTGAACGAACATGAGGAAAGCATATTTCTGATAATAAAACTTGACCTTGAGCAAAGCCTAGCCTAACTAATTCCCAAACCATTCTTCTAATCCCTTCGCTCTAAGTGACCACCACCCTATTCTTTTAAACTACTTTGGAACCTAACTTAAAACATCACTTTTTTTATTGTTTTTTGATTGTTCGATGCCATTACAAAACCCAAGGCTTTTGATGACTTTTAGAATAGAAGACACATGTGGGCACAATATTGGGCTCACATCTCCAAAAGCATAGATTGAGAAACTTATAATTTAAGATGGAAGGCTTCATTATTTTGATATTGATTATAATATACAAAACTCGGTAGAGATTGATTATATTCTTACAACATGATAATTGATTATGCAAGGGTAGTCACAACCAACAAGTCAAGTGTATAGCTAAGAGAAGGACAAGGTAGTTAGAGAGATTAACGTGTGGAGTACGAAGTCTTAAGTATTGTGTATTTTAGCAAAAAATAAATAATTGATTGCATAAAGTATGCTATATACTTCGGAGTGGTGTTTACAAGCTTGACCCACTAGACTATACCTTTAGATTGAAGTGGTAGCTATAAACTTTGTGAGACTAAATTGTTGGTTTGCGAAGTAAAATGTGGCTATATATCTCTTTGATATACTGCAAGTCACAATAAAACAAGATTCATTTCTCAACTTCAAAAGGACTATTTGCACCCAGAAAGGCAGCTACAAGAGAATCGGTCAAGCCAAAAAATTGTCAAGACAGAATAAGAACAAACCAGCTAACTGTAATGATCAACTAACTAGGCATACTCACACATGATACTAAAATGACAAAGGAACCATCCTTGAGGAGTGAAACGAAGGGAAATGTGTTTTTTTTAAAGTGTAATCATGTCTCATTGTCATGAATAAACCTTTATTATGATAATATTTTGACATAAGACATTATCTTAGTTTTCTAAGAAACTTAGTACCTTGGGCGTTTTGGTTGTTTTAAGTGATAGCAAAATCCTAACCATAGTGTCAATATATGAGATATAGAAATGTGTTGGGTTTCATACATTTTGTTTCATCGGGTATGCCCTTGCAATTATTTTTGTCATTTGGTTTTTGGACCTTCATTTGAGATTTTCAAAAGCACAATAGAATTATCCACTAACTAGGCATAACTCCACGTGAGTTGGTTGATTTAGCCTAATTCCCCTCCGCTAAAGAAAACTCACGTTGGTAGAGCATATTGAAAACAAAACATGGCTTGAAACATGTTTTAGACCCACCGAGGAGCTCAAAACTACACCAAATATGATATCAGTGTGATATGGTATTTTATGTCACTATGGTAACTTTTTGGATGACACTTCTTATGGATAAGTGAAGAAATATTGTCAAGGATGATGGTAGTGTTCATCATTGGCCAAAGCCCTGCCTTTTTCATGTCGACTATTTTTCTTTTGGTTCCGCCTCCAGCCTAAGAATTCTTTGTATGCTTGAGAGTTTGATGCATGTGATGTGGTGTGGTGCCATGGTGAGGCAGTGAGGCGAGGGTAGACGATTTGTTGGGTACTAGAGGTTTAGTTTGTTGTTACGTAATTTGTGAGAGTTTGTGGAGACAACAAGTGGAAAATACATATGCTAGAGAGAAAACACTTTGATGTGGAGGTATGGGAGATGGTGGCGTAGTTGCATTGCAAAATGAAAGCAAATGATGAATTTGGCGCTCTCAACATCAAAGTGGTTGGCAAGGATACAAACGCATATTTTGCCTCTTTGCAATCTTCCCCATCGACCGCTTCCCTAAGGCTACAATCAATCTCCATCTTGCATTGAAGGTAAGAGAAGTTTGATGCTCATTACATTAATTTGAATGTTCTTATTTCCGCATAGTGTCAAGTTTGATCATTAGCTTCTTAACAACCTTGGGTGGAATTCAATGAACCCCACAACAAGTTTTCTAGAATTTACATGAATCACGATAAACCACCTTGAAACGTATCTGCCCCATGCAATTTACGAAAATGGTGTAGGATTTCTCTAAATGATGATCAATTACCTCATGAATATTTGTTCTCCATGTGATTTACAATCACTTTGTTGGGGATTCCATAAATGATGATCAATCACCTCGGAATGTTTATATTCCATGTAATTTGCAAAAAGTTTGATAGGATGTCCATTCATGATGATCACCTACCTCATAAATGATTTTTCTGTATGTGATGTACAAGAAGTTTGGTTTGATTACACAACAAAAACTTGTGCTGCATATTGCAATTCAAATTTTGGATACGACAAAACCCAACGAAACACTCAGGGCAAACTCTAAAGGTGATTTTAATATTGTCTAGATGTCTCAAATTAGTTTCATTAAGACAATATTAGATTCATTTCAAGTTATTTAAGATTTTAGGTAAACCATTCATACACTCAAGCATAAGGGTTTAGAAGTCTCTCAACCACAACACATGCATATGGTGATACGGTAGTCTCTCAATTTCATAATATTTACCCAGGTAATAGTATGATAATGAGTTCATTTTAATTGGACCTTGTGCGGTGCACAAATATAATCACAATCATCGTCAATAATCTTACACATAGTATCATTTTTTGTCTCTTTACCAAATCCAAGGGCATTTTGGTGTGGTTAATAGCCTTGTGTTAACTAGCCTTTTTGATGTAACTTGAATTGGCAGTGCAATAATCCTTGCATGATTTCCAATTCTCATTGATTAAATCTTAATTTCATTATGTTGTCAAAAAATTGCCTTATTCTTGGTCTTGGCTAGAGTAAACATTGAAAAGACCACATTTGGTCATGGCTAGGCCACTATGAGTATGTTGTGATGCCTTTCAAACTCACAAATGCTTCAGCCACGTCTATGACCTTAATGGATGTTTTGTTTCATCATCATTTAATGTTGGTAATTATGGTTAATCATTTTAAATGGTGGAGGAGCAAAATCAACATCTTAGACTAATGTTTAATATTTCAAAGTCTGATAAGTTTTAAATTGAGCGAAATAGGTGTGAATCTTTTGACCAAACATTAAGTATCTTGGGCATATAGTTTCAAACAAGGGCATATTGGTTGATCCTAGAAAGATCAAAATAATTGTTGAATGAACGATACCTAGGATACAACTGAAGTGCAAAGTTTTTTAGGTCTTCTTAGCTATTATCGAAGGTTATTTAAAGGAATCTCTAAGATTGCAGCTCCTTTGATTGTTCTATTGAAAGGAAATTATGACTTTTTTTTAATTGGACTTCTGATTGTGATTCAAGTTTCTTGAACTGAAAGAACGCTTTAACTTTACCACCCGTTTTGACAGTTCTAGATCCTTTAAAAGGAGATATTGCTTTGTTCACTAATGCTAGTAACCTAGGTATCAATGTTGTTTAGATGCAAGACACACATGTACTTGCTTATGAAACTTATACATTGAGGTTGCATAATTGAATCACCATGTCCATAACAAAGAATTGTTTGTATTAGTTCACACTTTAAAGGTGTATAAACGTTATTTGTTGGAAATAAAATTTTAAATTTAACATTATCACCAATCTTTGGGGTGCTTGTATTCAGCTAAACCTCAGTTGAAGACAATGTAGGTGGATATAGTTACTTCAAAATTTTGACTTTGATATAGAATATATTGAAGGATAAGAAATACTATAGTCCATGCATTGTCTAGACAACCTATGACAAATGCAATCTCTTGTATCAAGTCTTCGTTGATAGATGAGATTTAGAATGATGATGCATTTAAATTATGGTTCAAAAATCTATCTAGCAAATCTTGAAGAGATAGAATAATTTAAACCTTATGATTTGAGAGTTGGCATTTTATATTATAATCTAAGAGTCTAAGTTCCCAAAGTTGGTGATTACATATTTAATGTTATTTAAGATCTCCAAGGTATTCCAAAAGCAAGCCATCCAGAGTTACAAATTACATACATGGCTATTAGACGTGATGCTTATTAATCATGTATAAAGGGAGATATTCGAGAATATGTTGAGCTATGCTTACAGTGCCAAATGTCCAAAGTTGAGCAAATTAAGAATCATGGGTTGTTGCAACCACTTGAGGTTTTTTATTCAAAATTTGTATTAATATGGAATTTATTATGAGTCATTCCAAGACACAATCTGGTTATGAAGACATTTTTGTGAAAATGAAGCCTATTGGAAGCAAGAGGTTGATTTTAGACGTGCCTCCCCCAACAAATTCGTCATCGAGGACAATGGCATGATTTAAATGGGAAGAAGATTGTGATATATCTTTATTAAAATATTTAATGATTGATTATGTAAGAATGATGACAAACTAAATTTTGTTGTACTTAGATTGCAGACGGTGTTTGGAGTTAGACAATCCAAGAAAGAATTGTGCACAAAGGCTAGATAATACATGAGAAATTATGTGCAAGAGGTATGTAACTCTTGATAAAGGGATTTTGCGTTGGAGTTAGACAAATCCAATCGGGAGTTAGACGTTTTATTATGTAAAATCCTTGTGTTGGAGTTAACCCCTAAAAGTATGGGGGTTTTAGCTTGAATAAAAAAATGCACTATAAAGTATGAATTAGAGAACTCATTATGAGTTGAAATACAAAAAAAAATTAAATTACATCCATGCAATTGGAATATGGATCATTGTCCTTGGTCTCCACCAAATCAATTTACAAGCATTGTCCTTCATAAAAAAATAAAAAATTGGAGATGAATCAAAAACAACTTGATATTTGATTAGATTGGCTAGAAACACAAGTTGTATAATTTGACAAGAAGAACCAAAAATATTTATGTCATTGACATTCTAATTTTTCTAAAATAGCTAATTTTGTAACAAAAAAACATTAAGGATTCCAGCTAGTGTTAGAGTAGTATCGTTTTTTTTTTTAAAAAAAAATACCATTAAGGTATCTACACAAAGGATTTCATGCTTTTTGATGGGTATGGGTATAGGTATTTGATGTTTTTTTTTTTCCAATACCATTTGAGACTTGTACCATGCAAGACTTTTTATACCTAGGTAAATCACCCTGGTAACAATGTGATTTTGAATGGGTCCGGTCCAAATAATAACTCGGGTATTCAAAGAGTGTCTCACCTTGACATACCCACGAAATATCAATATTTGATTGGTATTACAATTTTGATACCCATGGGTAGGTTCTTTGATATTGTTATTGATGTTGATTATTGATACCATGCATTCACTTATATACCAGTCCAACATTGGTTCCAACCACTTCAAAGTCCATATCTTAGACTCGTTGATATAAAATATTGATTGGTTTTCCTTAGATGGTGCAAAATTTTCTTATGTCAAGGTGTAAGGGGGGAAAACAAATAAAAAATAAAAACACTTGAGAATCAATCTCTGAAAAACATTTGCAACCATTTTTTGGCTTCTCGGGTAGTTGGGGTCAAACATTTCCAACTCAAATATATGATCAGAGTTAGTCAACTCAATGGACAGGTGAATCAAGTTGGAATTAGACAATGCTCAGAAGTTGATTGTGATTGAGCCAAAAGATGGAAGATGTACCTAGAAGAATCAAATCTAGAAGATTCATAATAGAACCAAAGATAGAAGACTCATAATAGATCCACAGATAAGACCATGAATAGAATGAAAAAAATTAATTGGAAATAAAAGTAAAAGTAATGTCATTGGCATAAAAAGAAACTCAGAGGAGGGCAGAGAATCTTTTGTCTCTCCTTTGGTCGGTTGGTTCGAGCTCATAGACAACTACAATAAAATTGTTAAGTTATGAAGCTATTCCAATGTACAAAGTTTGAAAGTTCACAATACTAATGTGTCATGTACATTTCATGATTATTCATTTTTGTGCAAAAGAGAAACGTGACAATGTCCATGCAAGGTTGGTACACCTTAGGTGAGAACATAAATTCACTTGGCTACAATATTCATTTCAAAATGTGTGGCGTAAAAAGAAATATCTAAGCAACAACATTCTAGACTTGATGGGGACTACCACAAATATAATTTATTTATGTGTACAAAACAATAGTGTGTGCCAATGTGTACTAGTTTGTATTGTACAATACATTTTGTAACATTCTTAAACTTTACTAGAATTGACCTCCTCTTCACTTAGTCATGAATACAATGATTCTCTTATTGCTCCACTCAATCTTGATATCATGCACATTTATATCCTTCCTATTAGTTTAATTGGAGGAAAATGCATATAAAAAACCAACCTTGACCACCCATCTCATGTTTAAACGAAGATGGAATGAGCTAGAGCAAATTTTTGAAAGGATGTTATTTCCTAAGATGACATATTGATTGTGTTTCATGCACTAATGTGGAATGTTATGTTTTGGTGTAAAAGATAGGGTGTACATTGAAATCAAACACTATATAGATTCTTCCATGTGCGTGTTGTATGACATCCACATAACATCATTGTTGCCATCAAAACCATCATATCAAACGACTTGACATGAGTTATTTTTGTCTTCAAGATAAGATGTATTATGAAGTCAATTAATGTAAATATCTTTTCCATATTGTTGTTATACGCCATGTCACATGTCTAGGTTGCACATTTATTAATATGAATCATGTCAAGACATGTGACTCATCATGTTGCTAGGAATGACATTGACTATTTCGATCTAATTTCAATGTATTACAACATTGGATGCCATCCACTCTATTTTATATTAACCTTATTCCAAAGGCCACTTTATTATTAACCAAAATTAAACTCCCTAGTGTTCCAAATTAGTCCACTATGTTTTGAGATTTTCAATTCCCTATTCTGAAGACTACAATAGATTACTGGAAGAAATTAGATACCCTTTGAGTTTTGATGCAATTTAGGGTCATAATTAGAGCAAAAACTTTGAAACAACGGAAAAAAACAGGCAATTAATGATTATTTAGTGGAAATGAAGTGAAAGTCATTTTTTTTCAACTCACTAACCATAGTCCAGAGCAAAAGAGTAGTTTGTGAAAGACCATAGTCATATGATTAATTGGGCAGGACTTATGAATGTGGCTATGGACAAGCACATCGGTTGAGAAGATGGGTTTGACTTGTTAGTGATCATATGTGAGCAAGAATGCTCCCCACCCTTGAGTGCGTTTTAGTCCGAGTGGGGGAATCCTCCTCTCACAAATGCTAACTAATTAATTGCCACATGTGCTTTCATTCAAGTCAATTAAGGTGGAGTAGTGTGTATAACACCATTTTATTAAGACATGCAAGCATTTACAAATACTTGAGTCACACATGAGAATCCTTGTGTTAATTACAATGTCAATGAAGCACGCAACCTCTTTACCTCACACTCATGCCCCACAAAATAGTTGTGTAGAGCCGCGTATAAGAACCAACCCCTCACGCGAAACCTTGACACTATGAGCAACACCGAGTTGGCAACTTCAACCCATCAAAGATGTGAACATGATTAAGATTCTTGATGTCACAGCCGCAAGGGTCTTAGTGAGCTTGCTATGAACTAGTGGGTCTCCCATGTCATCCACTTCTAGCCATGCAGCCATCAACTTAGCCTCTTGACGGTAAACTCTGAAAGTGGTGGAGGAAGAATCAATACCCTTAATCATGCAAGACTAAGAAAGAGTTCCTCTTGCCTGCTCATGAAGTCTCAAGAGAACAACGAAAGAGTGACAAGAGTCTACACATGCATATTCAAACATGGAATTGGGGAAATTGTTCTTGGTAGTGGAAATTTTGAAAGGATTTATGCCTTCAAATGCCTAAATCTAGCTCGAGCACCACAACTACATCTATGGATTAATGGATAAGAGTAATCATGCTTGACAAAAAGGTTATCCAACTTCAGTGCGCTGTTTGAAGTCAACCCAAGCTCTGCAATCCGGCCTTGCAAGGCATGCATTGATGAATTGCCCATCTACGAATTGGTGATAGGGTCTAGTCTCATTCTGCATCCTTTCCATGCAACACACCCAACGGCCTATTTCTCCATTGAGGGAAAACGCCATAACCCCCCCCAAAAAAATGATCACAACTTTGTAGACTCGACCGAATCCCTCACGGACTACACATCACTTGCACCCTCCCTTGCTACTTGGGCTCAAAGTCTAGGAGTTAGGGCACTTGACACCCATTCAAGAGACTATAGCGGCAAGCCTATGATTAAGGGATTTTTTACTTTTGTTAATTTATGGTTCATCCCACCCACCAATCATAGTGAAGAGGGGTTTCTGGCGTTCACATGAGCCCAAAGCTCAAAACACAACCATAGCTTCCACCAAACCCGTGCACGTTTGATCTAGGACAAAGTGAGAATTTGATAGCAACCATGGCAGTGATCCACTGAGGTGCCAACAGCGCCAACAACTTACTGTGAGTGCAACTGAAAAAAAACTTAGTTGGGTGAGGTTATGGTGGTGATAAGCCATGCTACTGTTTAGTGTGGTCATTGTGGGACCCGGTGGCTCCTCCTCGGCCAAGACCTTGGAGCACCAGCTCCCCTGCTCAACGCAATTTCCTCAATCCTTTATCTGAACGCCTCCGCATGAACGTCCAAGGCTATACATCTCATCCCGATCTTTCTTTTGTCACCTCAGTGTTCCACCCATTCGCACAACACGAGATTTGCCAGCAAAGTTGCGCAAGCTCGCATGCTTGCATCAAGCTAAGCCCTAGCGTTGAGTGCAAGATGTTCGACCACAAAAAGAGCAACTTCCATCCTTCATTCATGCTCTAAATTGCCTAGGTGTTAAGTCTCCGATCCAAGACATTGATCTTTGCTACCGACAACAACAACTGCAAAAGATTCAATACCAAAAGGAAGGCACCGCTCCCGCTACCTAACCCCGTGTTGGCACTGAACACTTCCTTCCAAACATAATCTCCACCTGCCTCTACTCCTCTACAACTTTCTTACTTTGGATCACCACTCTTAATGCCGCATGCCAAATTCTCTATCTCCTCTACCTAAAGATCATTAGCTTCACACCAACATACAAGATCATGTAATGGAAGTGCTTGAAAGCACTCGAAAACTTATTTCCCACTGCGGCAGGGCTTCTGCCTCCTACTCCTTTGGTCTCGCTCTCTGCACATGCCTAATGAGGCCTCTCTTCCCTGGGCTCCCGAGGCCCCTCCAACTTTCTCCTATTTTTCCGCGCTGCTCGGCATCTTTGGGGCTGCCCAAAGAAAAAAAACGAACTACCACTTGACTCTTTTTTTCCTCACTTCTCTTTTCCTATCAACGTAACTCTTCAACTTGACTAACCTTAACGTATCTTAACTTTGATCCCTCTTATTCCTTTAGCATTTCTAAGGTGCCTTAAATTGTGCCTTTCCCTTGGAATAACTTTTAAACATGGGGGCACAATTTGGGCTCACACCATAGGTAAAGGGAGAAGAGGAGGGGTATTATCAATTCCTCCCATGAAGAGAATAGTTTTTTCCCTCATCCGTAAGTGAGACTATAGTCTGATATAAGTACTGGGTGTGAAGCCCTTTGTGATGTAACAATGTCTTCCCATAATATAAGATAGCAAAGATTATTTCATTGATATGATTGCAAGGACTATTGTCTTGGAAGTAGTGCTCTTAGTAAAGGAATTGAAGTCAAAATAGATTGGGTTGTATATTGGGAAGAGTCCGGAGAGATTCAAGATTTAGGGAAATTAAGTGCATTCCTTCATCATTTGAATTATATTGTGAGTTGATGGGTTCAAGAATCAATGTTTAAGATAATAATATTTGATCCTTGGGAAAGGGGGAAGTGCAATTTGGGTGTAATTGTGAGGTCGTTCTTCTAAAGAACATCTCCAGAGGGAAGAGATCGTTGACAACTACCTCTCGTGAAGAGAAAATATTTCCTATTATCATGCTCATTGTGTAGGCAACCAATTCGAGTGGGATCCATTTGTAATATGAAGAAAGTAAGTGAATGTTAAATTTCAGGATTAACTCAGGTCACCGTCCATGGTCTCTTGGGAGCGAATGACATACTCATGTGGGGAAGGTTCATGGTGAGATTGGCAAAGCCCATAGTCAAATGAGTAATAAAATAACACAAAGAAAAGAATAAGATAAATAACAAATTATCTCCTCGGGAAGGGAGAGAATCTTCTTCCCATTAGTGTAAAAATGAATGTTTTTCTGAGTCAATGTGATTGAGGGTGTGAAACCCTGATTGTGAATGAGGGCAAAAAGTCCTTTAGAAGTGACAATTTGTTTACCGGGATGGTAATTCACTAAGACAAGGGCATGTGCTCAAATGGAGGTATGAATCCTAGAAATTAATCAAAGATTCATGAAAAACTTTGATTTAATAAACTTAACTCCAACCTACTGAAGAGGGCTATTAAATGTGAAGGAAATATTATCTTGTGGCATCGTGAATTATAGTCAGTTATCCAAGACCATTGTCTAGTGGAAATTTTAAGGAAGAGGGTTTGTTGTGAGCAAACACACAAATAGTCCACAATCTAAAAGTGCCAAGTCCCTAGTCTTATAATATGATAATGAGGTGTTCGTCTTTGGCAAACAATATGATTTTAAGCAATCCAATGATGATAGGGACTATGGTTTGTAAACCAAGCAATCAGAGTGTGATCAATGTCCCTAAGTCAAAAAAACTAATGCAAACAAGTTGAGGGTTGCGAAATCATCTTAACCAAATCCATAGTCATGAGAAACTAATTTTAGCGTATGTTTTGGAGAAGGACCATAGATTACAACGAGGACGATACTCTAAGAAAGACGAAGCGTTGGAGACAGGGAGGCAAACCAAGCTAGGGAGGAAGCGAGGAGTTATCCCATATCGCTTGCTAGGAAACCCAATAGTCAGAATAAAAGAAGAGAAGGGCATGTTTGTCTTTGAGAACTAGAGGCTTACTTGTTACTAAAGACTATGGTTTGCACTACACTATAAGACTTGTGACTTTGCTATTGGATTTTGGTTACTAAACTACTGTCATTGGTACACATATAGGCTCCCTCATACTTAGTTCTCGTCATTCGCTACTAGATTTTTGTAAATCATAATAGTTTATTTTAATATGATGAATGAGATGTTTCAAGGCTAATTAAAGGAAATTGACAAATCATTAAACTAAACATTTTCAACTTATTCAACTAGGATAAATTTGTGAAGAGTGAAACCAGAAGTGTCATGGTTGTTTCTCCTAACGGGGTTTGCCCTATTGTCACTGGATATTTGCAGGGATGATGACACGTTGCCTTATATGGGTAAGGACGATGGTCACAATGCCTCATTAAACATGAAGATAAATTTATGAACTAAACAACCCATGGGGTTGAACTACAACATTTCTTAATATATTAAATTATTGCGTAATGAAAGAGAGTCTATGGAACAAATCAAGGTAACCTTGGCTTAGGGTTTATGAGACTATGGATTATGCAAAAGACTATTGATGAGTTGTGATTCCATGTATTGCCAAATCATAATAGAGAAAAATGATATTGACAAGCAATGGGTGTGAGGGAGAGACTAAGCAATTGCATGTATTGCACACGGGGAGGTCACTTCATTGTCAAGTTGACACCACGTGCGGACAAAGTTTGCTACCCCTATATTAAATGCCATATATAATTTTTAAATTTATGATAATTTTTCTACATATACATAACCATTGATAGTATCTTTTGTATACTTTTTTGAAATTTTTAGTCATCTTTATTTTTTTTAGTAAATTTTTTAGTTCAATTATGTGTCATTCTAGTTAGAAACGGTATGTTTTATAAAAAAAAACAAATCATCAAATTTAGTTACCACTTTTGACTATGTCATAGGTACTGTGTATATCTACTCATGAAAAAAATTTGATAAAATTTTGACCCATTTTGGTGGTGCAACTTACCAAAAGAAGATTTTTTTTGGTCGCACGTGGTGTTCAACTTGACAATGGAGTGATCTACCCGTGAAACTGCTTTGAGTGACCTTAATACCCCATCCCTCAATTTAATAAGTCCCACAACTCACCTAAGAGGTCGTTTTCCCAAGATTATCATTTTAATCTCACTCCTAAGTCATTGTGATCTATCAATTAACCTAATAATGACACTTAGATGTAAAGTCTGACACTTATTTAGTCTTCCCTGTGTGGTTTTCTTAATTGGAACCCAAACCAAAATCCTATCTACACCCTTCACCTCAAGGATTTTTTTAAAAAAAAGTGTCAATTATACTTGAAGCAAGCATGCACTAGTAGAAAACTATGCCCAAAAGAACCACAACCAAAATTGGTTGCAGTTCTTTTGACCAACTTGATTTGCAGTCGCTAAACAACTACAATTTATTTTTTAATTTTTTAGTTTGCAACTGCAGTTTTGGGAACAATTGAGCGTGTAATATACCATTGCAAAGGTATTTTCAATGCCTTTTGAACTATATATTACACGCCCTAAATTTCCTAAACTTTCGGTTGCTAAACCCAAAAAGAGAATCTTCAGTCATTTAACGACTGCAAATTAGGCTAGTCAAAAGAACTGCAACTGATTTTGGTTGCGGTTCTTTTTGGCATAGTTTTCTACTAATGATGACACCACCACAACGCAAGATGAATGTTGCTTATTGAAATTGGATGGTGGTCAAGTGTCCCTATCTCTAGAGATCATATATTCTGCCACTTTTGCTCTTATAATGCAATTGAAAATGAGGCACACTTTTATGTTGGAATGTCCCCTATATAACCCCATTAGAGATAAAATTTTGTCACTATTAGTATTAGGGAACCTCAAGTCTTTCTTTCAATTGGGCCAACAAGTTGACGTTAGCCTCTATTTCATGGAGACTACCATACTCCACAACACTAGGGAATTAACCAATTTAAAACCATCATGATGTACGGTTAGTTCCATTGACCTTTTGCTTTGCGGACTTTAAAATCAATTTAATTTCATTATGAGGTCTATGTCAGCCCTAAACCCCCACCCTTATGCGTCTGTATCCAAGTGAGAGCTCAGGGCTCACATGTGTTATGCTAGTAGCAATTACCCTTTCCTTCGGCCATCTCTCAAGAAGGGGGAGTGGTATAGCAATTTTATAATGTAAAAGAAATTACACTTGAGCATTGACAAATGCCATTAACGACTCTTAAATCACTAACCTCTTCGTCCCTCTACCATATTCTGCTCTAATGTATTCCCACATACTAGTAACCTACTAATCTTCCCTAACCTCATTACTTGCTGATCCTTGATTAATCACCGCATTCCGTCCAACAGCCAGGGTATTCCTCCTCCCCCGACTGCAGCTCTACCAGTTTACCCAGTGGCCTAGGCAGACAGCTTCTGTGCGGCTACCAGGCCTTCAACCTTCCCGTGAACCCCCCCAAACTACCTGCATTAGCTTGCTCCTTCACCCTTCAATGGGACTCCCCCTAATGGCCGCCCCCTCGCCGAATTTCCTCAAGCCTCGGCCGCAGCCCCACCAAAACCAGGATTCAGAGATCCTAACCTGGGATTAGCTTCCTTCTTCGCACAGAATTGTCGAGCCTCCCACCTCAAGGGTTGCAGCTTTCAAATTTAAAGGCACACTGATTTCAACCTCTGGCCTCATCCACCTCCCTTTGCCTCTTGGCCTTCACCTCCCTTAGCTGCCGCATTTGCATAACAACCTGACTTTGCTCACAATTCACCTAAGCTGCAATGCATTCCGCTCCCCTTCATTCTAGATTGGGTTGTTGTTTCTCCTTTCTGGCCATTTGATTGTTATGGTTAATGCTGGCACCCACATTATGAATGCCTCCCTTGTGAGACACGATTCAGTGTGAAGCAACCTGTGATCCAGCATAACCAATAAAATAAAATTTGAGTGTGACCAGCGGAATGGTCCGCTACACTTTGGCCTACCGCTCGATCCCTTGCTGGCCTCCTCCTCCACTGGAGGGAGAATTCCTGTTCCTCCCTTCAATGCAGCTGTATCCCAACAGCACCGCCCACGAGAGAGTTTCTTCGCTCCTAATCGCCCATCATCCCCCTCAGTGCCACAGCGGCGGTGTCGCAACCCTTGCTAACCCCCTTAGCAATCTTGCCAATTTTCAATTCTAGCAAAGGTTACGAGCGCTAACCATTCGCATTCCGCCATGCTAATGGTTAGCTCCTCCTACCCCGGACCTTATAGTTCATAGGAGGGAACCAACCCTCCTACTTTGCTTTAGGGACTCACCCCTTAATCGGTAACCCACTCCTAGATGTGGACTTCCATCCATGGAAGTCCAATCCCATGTTGATCATCGTGTTGCCGGAGCAACACTACAACAACCCGAACCATACTAGGCAACTATGGCCTCACATTGGGCCAATGCCCATGGAGGCCGTGCCGTTCGGCCTCGGGTGGGTGAGGCCACACCACCTCACCCATATAAGCCTCTAGGACTTCACGCGGGGCCCCTACCCCACCGTCAACCAACCTCTTGTCTCTCTACCAAGAGTTGGGGCCAAGTGGACATTTTCCCTTAGCCGCTGGGCCTAGAAGCCCCCACAGCTTCAGACCATCATAACTTCCTTGTATGATGTCTGATGCTAACACTTGACCACTCCATCTTCATCTACGCTTCACGTAGATGCCGATGGACTCCTCACTAACCCCATTCGGGCAAGTTATGAGGACGTTATGCCTCTTTGAACCTTGGCAGTCCCGGGAATCACTCCCAGGCACTGCTGTACCAGGGCGCTGTCCTGGGACAGCGCCCCACTCAAATGGCCATAACTCCTAGCTCACACCTCCGATTGAGGTGTTCTTGAGCATTCTAGAATCACCACGCCATGAGCTACGCATAGCTCATGGCCTTACCCTTGTGCCTCCTAGTCTCCGTGGGTGGGAGGCGTTCCCAACGCCCGGGGCCCTCACCCACACTAGGATCACTTGGGCCCTCTCACCAACGGCGCCACAAGTCCCGGGTGTCACTCCGGGGTCCCCCTTGTGCCCATGGTGTTTCGGGCACTCCTCATGGAGAGGTGCGCGACACTCACCCCCACCAAACGGAGTCGATGCCCTCATCGACTATACTCGTAGTCGGCACACCAATTCTCAAGTTGCCATCCTCTATGGTGCGGCATTGTGTTTACCTTAGGGCGCGACCCCCACAATGCATCTTCAAGTTTGGCATAGTCCCAAAGGTGTCGTTCCTAGGTGGTCCGTTAGCGACCTTGGATCTCTCCTCCAAGGACCTAACCTATACTAGACCCACCTACTTTGGGACTCACTTGGGTTGCCCCTCCTTTGGGGCCTCCCCCGTTAGGCTCCACTAGCCTAACATGACACATCTAGGCGAGACCTCAACGCTTCCACTAAGTTGTCTCGGTTGCAACTCCGAGATGGCTTTCCATTGTTAAGCCACGCCTCGATCGCACGGGGGTGATGCCAAGTCCCGCCCGACTCGGTTCCCACTTTGCTCTTTCGAGACATGGGTTCATGACTCCCATGCGCCAACTCTTGTTAGCTCGCGGGTTGCACTTTTATGAGCACGCGCCATCACCTTGTCCCCGCCCGGACAAGCCCACAACTAAGAAGTTTCTTGGTTTTATCCAAGGCCCCTCCAAGCCATGGCCCCCAATTACTCGGCTTACCCAACCTAGTTTGGCATGTCTATTCCCCCTCTTCCATTAACCAAGCACAAGTACAAGACTAGGACCTCATCTCATACTTTTCTCTTTGCACTACTAAAGTTTGGACTTTATTCCCTCAAGCCAAAGAACAAGTTCATGTTGTGGAGCAATTAGCCTCGAAGCTAAGTGTGCTACTAGCGTCTCTCCCCCACTAAAGGAGATTGATGTCCTCATCAATGCCTACGCTTCATTTTATTGGAATCCTTAGCCTTATTTTCTTCAAAGTGCTTTACCAATTCCTTGGCGTTCATCATGTCTCTTGCCGCTATCCAAACGGCTTCTTTCTCATGGTATCCTCACCATTTCACCAAGTACTCCTTTGTACATTTTCTTTCCTTTTCATTTGGGCTTCTTACACTTGAGGATGCCCTCCTACCTCATGTTCCAAATGATGTCCACAAGGTCGGGAGGTGGCCTAATCACTTGCTTGTGATCGGGCCACAAGGTGTCGTCCTTAAATGGCTTTAGGAATGAGACATGAAATATGGGATGCACTTTGATCTCGGGCGGTAATTCCAACTTATATATGTCCTTGAACACTTGTTCCACAATGGGAAACGAAGCTCCAATTTTGGACATGAACTTTGGAGTGAGGCCTTTCGGGTAAGTGAAGTTGTTCACATTCAATAACACCTTTTGGCCCACCTCATACTCCACTTTGCGTCTTCCGGCATTGACTTGCACTTTGTAGCACCTTCGGGCTTTCTCCACCAACAACTTGGTCATCTCCAAGACTTGTTTTTTGCTCCTTGGCCAAGTCCTCACCATCTTGGTTGAACTCTAGTGTTGAATGTGCCCCCTCGAGAGCTAGGTTAATAGGGTGGAGCGCATCCACTCCATAAGCCACCACCAAAGACCACCCCTTGGTAGCCAAGTGCGTGGCTACATTGCAATTACACTCCGCTCGACCCACATAGTCCGCCCAATCTCCTTGGTCCGCCCCCACCAAGTTCCTCAAGTATTGCTTCAAGACTCCATTCACATGCTCCGCTTTCCATCCATTTGGGAATGCAAGGCCGTGCTAAACCTTAGTTTCATTCCGACCTCCTTAGAGAAATGCATTGAAAATGCACTTGTGAACTTTGGATCTTGATCCCTCACAATCACTCTTGGCAACCCGTGGTGCCTCAACCATCCTTTGAGAAAAGGCTATGCGGTCTCCAACGCGGTGGCGGTTCCCACAATCGGCACCATGTGTGCCAACTTGGCAAACCGCTCTACCATCAACAAGATGGCATCATACCCATGTGACTCCGGCAAACTTGTGATCAAGTCCATGCACATACTATGCCATGGCGCCGACGGGATAGGCAACGGTTGCAAGAAACCGCCTTGCTTTTGGTAAGAGGCTCGGTTCACTTGGCACTTTATTCACGCCTTCACAAAGTGGGTTATATCCTACTTTATGCACCGCCAATGGTACCTCTTTGACACCATTCAATGGTGGTTTTCTTTTTCTCCTCTATGGCCGGCAATAGGACTATCATATTCCACCTTCAAAACCAATAGCCTCAACTTGCCTTGTGGCACATACACCCAACTTTGCTTGCACTTGAACAATCCGTCCAACAACTTCACCTCTTAGAGCACCTTGCTCTTGCGAAGCTCACCTAAAAGCTTTTCTGCTTAGGGGAAGTTAATTTACCCCTCCCGTATCTTGCATCACAAGTTTCCTTCGCCGGCACACATTAGCCACAAGGTTTGGATGGTTCTCATTGCTTGGAACTCTTCCGGTTTACTTCGCGCATCCGGCACCACATTTCCACGGTCCGGTTTGTGGATCAAATCCACCTACATAAGCGCGAAACTATCATGCCACCGCAATGACTTGGCGCTCACTTGCGCTTGTATGTCAAAATTCTTTTAGGACACCTTGTCCATGTAGACCTTTGCTTTGTGCGACCCCAAATAGGGTCGCCAAATCTTCAATCAATGCACTACGGCAAAGAAGTTATTTGGCATGAGTTGGTTGTCTTCTTTGACAACCATCGAGCTTAATGCTCCCATATGCAATGGCCATCCAATTACACATAATTCACCATTGGCAAAGTCATTCACCCCCATATGCACCTCAAAAGGTTTGTCAAGCTCCACGAACTTGAGCACGGGCGTCTAAGAATACTTGTTCTTAAGCTCTCCAAAGACTTGGTGGCAAGGCTCATCCCACTCTTGGGATAGCCATTTCTTCCACAAGTCGGATAAGGTCGGATAACCATCAAGCTTAACGCTCTCATATGCAATGGCCATCCATCTTACATTAACCATCCGCCAATGGCAAAGTCACTCGCCCCCCCGTATGCACCTCAAAAGGTTTGTCAAGCTCCGCGAACTTGAACACGGGTGGCAAAGACAACTTTGTATTAAGCTCCCCAAAGACTTTGGGGCAAGGCTCATCCCACTCTTGAGATAGCCATTTCTTTTACAAGTCGCACAAGGTTTGACAACCTTTAAGCTTAATGCTCCCATATGCAATGGACATCCATCTTTGATCAACATCCGCCAATGGTAAAGTTACTCGCCCCCGTATGCACCTCAAAAGGTTTGTCAAATTTCGCAAACTTGAGCACGGGCGGCGAAGAGAACTTGGTCTTAAGCTCCTTAAAGACTTGGTGGCAAGGCTCATCCCACTTTTGGGATAGCCATTTCTTGCATAAGTTGGATAAGGTCGGACAACTATCGAGCTTCATGCTCTTATATGCAATGGCCATCCATTTTGCCTCAACATCCGCCAATGCTAAAGTCACTCGCCCCCGGATGCACCTCAAAAGGTTTGTCAAAGTCCGCGAACTTAAGCACGGGCGGCGAAGAGAACTTGTTTTTGAGCTCCCCAAAGGCTTGGTGACAAGGCTCATCCCACACTTGGGATAGCCATTTTCCTCAATAAGTTGAATAAGGTCCTAACAACCTTAGAAAACTCTCGAATGAAGTGGTGGTACTAATTGGCTAAGCCAACAAATGACCTAAGCCCTTTTTGAATCAAGGGCCAATTCTCCTTTTGGATTGCCTTGACATTCTTCATGTTTGTCCACCAACTTCCTTTGTCACCACATACCTAAAGAACTCAATCTCTCGTTGAGCAAAGTTGTTTTTCACTCCTTGGCGGTAATTTTTTTGGACAACACATTGGTGAATACATCCTTGTATCTTACCAACATCACACCAATGTTGTTTGGGGGAGGCCCATCTTTCCTAGCCTCCCCATACGTTCTTTGGAGTTGCTCCAATTGAACCACGACCATTATGTTTTCTTTTTTTCATTCGGTCTATTAAGACCAAATTCAACTTAGGTCCTCCTACCATAGGAGTCCTTGTGAATTTGAACTTCAATTTTTTGCCATTATGACACATCATAATGCACCGCAAGCACACCGACTTGTACCTCACATCTATCATGTGAGTTTCAAAGAAGGCGGCCTTCACAATGACATGCATTTCATCTATTTCACTTGGTGTGAAATTTTGACAAAAATCCAATGTCCCACATTGAAAGGTTACATGCATCGCGGCCTCCTTTGTCTCATGCGGTTCGCCCTTTCCAAACCGCACCTTGGTGGGCTTGCCCGCTCTATCAATCGGCAAGCCCCAACTCCCTTGTGAGTTTTGGGCTCAAGAAGGCATGGCTTGCCTCTTTGTCAACCCATTAGACGTTTGTCCCATTCATTAATTTGAGCCTCAAGGTATAAAATGGTTGGCGTTGGCTTAAGGCTACTAGCCTTGGCCACAAAGCCATCGTCTAACATTTGGTCCTCGGCAACACCATGAGTTTGGCTTGGTCCGCAAGGCCAACTTTTAACACTCCGTCCGTGGCACAAATATGATCTAGCTTGGTACCACCAAGCCACCTTCTCACATTCCGTCCGCGGCACGAGCTAGCATGATTTGCCTTGGTATAATGGGCCAAACTACTTGCGCTCATTTCCTTGGGACCTCTTTCGGCTAAACCCACTTTGTGGTGATGTGCCGCCCAACTTCTTCTTAGGACCATCGGCTTCAATGCTCTTCAAATCTTTATGATTCGCACTACGTCCTCAAGAAGCTTTGGGGTCTTGAACATGGTTTTCACCACCCGCTTTTGAAACCCACTTAAAATGATGCATTTCTTAGAAAGCTCGTCCATCCTAGATGTACCATTCATTTGGGTGTGAAATTCGCACATATACACCTTAAGAGACCCCGCGTGCCTCATGTGCCCCAAGTTCATTTCAACATCACCACCTTCTAAGCATTTCGAATTGGAATTTCAATCCAACATTAATGCCCTCCAAGGTTTTGGGTGCATTCGGTATTCTAGGCCCCAAATACTTTTTGAGGTGTGCGGGAGCCCTTTCAAAGGACTCCTCCATTTTCCTTACCGATCCACCCTCATGCCCACCATTGTCATTAGAACCAATGGTAGGGTCAAATTTCATTTGCACATGATCCTTGTTCCAATTTGAGCCTCACAACCTTTTGGAAACCCCGGGCTCATCAATATGACCCGCATTTTTGATAGCCATGTCTCCCTCAAAGTGCTAGCTCAAATATTGGAACCCTGCTCTGATACCAAGTGTCGCAACCCTTGCTAACCCCCTTAGCAATCTTGCCAATTTTCAATTCTAGCAAAGGTTACGAGCGCTAACCATTCGCATTCCGCCATGCTAATGGTTAGCTCCTCCTACCCCGGACCTTATAGTTCATAGGAGGGAACCAACCCTCCTACTTTGCTTTAGGGACTCACCCCTTAATCGGTAACCCACTCCTAGATGTGGACTTCCATCCATGGAAGTCCAATCCCATGTTGATCATCGTGTTGCCGGAGCAACACTACAACAACCCGAACCATACTAGGCAACTATGGCCTCACATTGGGCCAATGCCCATGGAGGCCGTGCCGTTCGGCCTCGGGTGGGTGAGGCCACACCACCTCACCCATATAAGCCTCTAGGACTTCACGCGGGGCCCCTACCCCACCGTCAACCAACCTCTTGTCTCTCTACCAAGAGTTGGGGCCAAGTGGACATTTTCCCTTAGCCGCTGGGCCTAGAAGCCCCCACAGCTTCAGACCATCATAACTTCCTTGTATGATGTCTGATGCTAACACTTGACCACTCCATCTTCATCTACGCTTCACGTAGATGCCGATGGACTCCTCACTAACCCCATTCGGGCAAGTTATGAGGACGTTATGCCTCTTTGAACCTTGGCAGTCCCGGGAATCACTCCCAGGCACTGCTGTACCAGGGCGCTGTCCTGGGACAGCGCCCCACTCAAATGGCCATAACTCCTAGCTCACACCTCCGATTGAGGTGTTCTTGAGCATTCTAGAATCACCACGCCATGAGCTACGCATAGCTCATGGCCTTACCCTTGTGCCTCCTAGTCTCCGTGGGTGGGAGGCGTTCCCAACGCCCGGGGCCCTCACCCACACTAGGATCACTTGGGCCCTCTCACCAACGGCGCCACAAGTCCCGGGTGTCACTCCGGGGTCCCCCTTGTGCCCATGGTGTTTCGGGCACTCCTCATGGAGAGGTGCGCGACAGGCGGCCGCATTTTCTCTTTGTCTCGCCTTGTTGATCCCCCTATGCTCTGAGCTCCTGCCGGTGCATCCAAGACCCCTCCCTGGCCTCCTCCTTTCCCGGTCTAATCCTGGTTGCGAGGGCTTCCGCCCCCCCCCCTAAACTAACTTGGAACTTAGCTTAATTCAAACAAATTCACGGGTCTCTACCAATTGACCAGGCTGGGCCCTTTTCAACCCGCAACCCTTTCTCCCAATGTGAATATTACAAGGCTTTAATTCAAACATCACTCAGCCCCCCCTTTGCCCAATCTAAATATTACTACATAACTAAACAACTTAGCACAATACAACCCCATCACATACTAGCCCAAAAACGCTACCTTAACACTTAATTCAATTCCAACCCAAGCCCTACCCTAGCACTTTTTTAATGCTTTTGTAAAATTGCTACTAAATCAAACCTATATTTTAATAAACTTTAAGGGTTAAGAACACATGTGGTCACCCTTTTTGGGCTCACATAATTGGCGACCATCTGGGATTGGATCCTGAATGTCTTGCTCCGCAGGCAAGTATCACCTCAAGCTCGATACTCCTTGCACCTACTCCCCGCGGTTCGGGTTGGGAAGCTCTCACCGTTCAGTGTCTCCAATTGCAAGGAGTTGTTGGGAAATGCCTCACGAACCAGGTAAGATCCCAACTAGCATGCATCAAACTTGTCCGGGAAGTCGAGCTTCCTCGCATCTTGAATCATCAGCATCATACTTGGCCTTAGTGCCCTCTTTTTGTGTCATTTGTCGAAGGTGATATTCCTTCGGCGTTGGATGACCTCGATATGTTGAGCCGCTCTCTTTCTCCTTTCATCAAGTTCCTCTAAGGTTGTCAATTGATTCCTCAAGGATTGACTATCGGTGAGACGTGACTGCATCGCAACTCGTAGTGATTCGACCTCGAATTCAATAGGAAGTGTTGCCTCCAATCCATACACCAAGGATAATGGAGTTGTATGTGTTGTCACCTTGAAGGTTGTGCGATACGCCCACAATGCCGTTGTTAACTTGACGTCCCAATCTCTTTTCGAATCTAACAATGTCTTGCGAAGGATGCTCACCAATGTCCCGTTAACACGCTCCGTTTGACCATTGGTCTGCGGATGATAAGGTGTTGTCTTCCTATGGTCAATCTTGAATCTAACTGTCAAGTCTTGAAACATATTATTCAAGAAGTGTGTACCCCTATCGCTAACCAAAATCTTGGGACACCCAAATCTTGAGATGATGTTTTCGTACATGAATGTTGTGGGAACACGCGAATACCAACATATCCGGATTGGCGGTTTTAAGTGCCTAATCCGGTTTAGTCTGGATGACCCTAGTATCGTCTAGGGATTCTGTGAAGTGTAGGAGGTCTAGAGCACTTCGTACCTGCTTATTTTCTCTCCCTTAGCCAAATTTCCGGAAACCCTGATTTCCGGACTTTTGGTCTTTGGGACACTCTTCGTCTTCTTCCGGAGTGTGTTTTTCCGGATTGTATCTCTAAGTCCCAATTGTAATGCTTACTCACCCCTTCATGAATGCTACGATGTGAGCGGTGAGCAGATCTCGTGAGCAGAAAATCAAAATTTAAAACTCCACTTTAAAAAAAGTTAGGACCCTTATGACCATGGATTTTGCACATATTTCAAGAATATTTCCCAAATTTATTGACAAAAAGAACCTATATCCGTGGTGGAGGAACCTATACTGTATTTGCTTCCACCTTCTATTACAAGGTTTGTAGGTTGGGAATGGGTCTCGGATGGTTACATGTTGTCATTTGAGGTGGACTAAGTCCCACTTGGAGAAGGCCTCGGATCCGAGGCCTCATGGCTGCGGTATCATTTCAAATTGGGTATAAGGTTTAATTTGTAGGTTGGGAATGGGTCTCGGATGGTTACAGGTTGTCATTTGAGGTGGACTAAGTCCCACTTGGAGAAGGCCTAGGATCCGAGGCCTCATGGCTTGAGCCCCTAAATTCTGATTGTGTTTTAAAGTTGGTGGTTTTTTGGTGGGTCTTCGCATTACAAGTGGAGGGGCTACTTTGCAGAAGGCCTCGGATCCGAGGTCTGTTGGCCTTGGGGTTTGCTGTTTGATTTGAGGTCAAGTTTATGGTTTCAGGTTGAATGAAGGCATGCCATGTTTGGGTTTTATGTTTAGCTACATTCAACCTGACTCCATAAATTTGACCTCAAATCAATGGTCTCAATTTGGGTCTCGACATGCCCAATGACTTAGATTTCATGTTCGGTCTCGGCATGGCCACTTTGGACAAGGCCTAGGGGTTTTATGTTTGACTTGAATTCAAGTTTATGGTTACCGGTTCAAAGTGGGCATGCCATGTTTGGGTTTCATGCTTAGCTACATTCAAACTGACACCATACATTTGACATCAAATCATTGGTTTCTGGTTTAGTGTCGTTGGTGCACTTGAAATGTGGCAACTAGACTTGTATAAAGTGAGCACCTGAAATCTCAAACAAGAGCCGAGGCTTCAAAGTGTTAGATTCTAACCTGAAAAGAGGCCAAACACACATATATAAAGTGAGCACCCGAAATATCAAACTAGAGCCGAGGCTTCAAAGTGTTAGATTATAACTTGAAATGAGGCCAACTAGATATATATAAAGTGAGCACCTGTAAATTGAACCTTGAAGCCGGGGCTTCAGGGTGTGACCCTCTAGACCTCAAAAGGAAGGTTTCGGTCCCGAAACCCATATATTGGACACCCACATAAAGTGAGAACATGATATCTAAGCCTATATGCCATTTTCAAAAACTTAGATTCTAACCCGAAATGAGGCCAACTAAAACAACATAAAGTGAGCACCCGAATTCTCATATTAGAGCCTAGGCTTCAAAGCGTTAGATTCTAACCTGAAATAAGGCCAACTAGACTTATATAAAGTGAGCACCTGAAATCTCAAACAAGAGCCGAGGCTTCAAAGTGTTAGATTCTAACCTGAAATGAGGCCAACCACACATATATAAAGTGAGCACCCGAAATATCAAACTAGAGCCAAGGCTTCAAAGTGTCAGATTATAATTTGAAATGAGGCCAACTAGATATATATATAAAGTGAGCACCTTTAATTGACCTTGAAGCCGGGGCTTCAGGGTGTGACCCTCTAGACCTCAAAATGAAGGCTTCGGTCCCGAAACCCATATATTGGACACCCACATAAAGTGAGAACATGATATCTAAGCCTATATGCCATTTTCAAAAACTTAGATTCTAACCCGAAATGAGGCCAACTAAAACAACGTAGAGTGATCACCTAAAATCTGAACCTAGAGCCGAGGCCTCTAATTGTAAGATTCCAACCTGAAATGAGGCCAACTAGACATATATAAAGTGAGCACCCGAAATCTCAAAGTAGAGCCGAGGCTTCAAAGTGTTAGATTCTAACTTGAAATGAGGCTACTTAGGGACCTCCTAATAATGGTTCGGTCCCGAACCCCATATATTGGACATCCACAAAATGTGAGAACATGAAATCTTAACCTATAGCCCGCCATCAAAATTCACATATTTCACAAAATCATTAAGACTATTCCGTGACGCACCTGAAATATGAAATTTGTAAACACATGTAATGGTAACGAATACCAAGTCTTCTGAGACTTCTTGCATTTTTTGAGGTTGGTTGGACTGAAAATGTCATTGAATTGTTCAATTGATATAAGACCATATTTCTGAACCCTGAAGAGGGTATGGACAATGTTGGTCTTCATATGAGAGTCCTCTGTATGTCTAAATACAAAAATCAAATGGAAGATATTAGATTATCGTAGTAAGAAAGAAATTAAAATCATATTGAATTTTCAATGAAAGATTATATATCAAAAGAAAATGAACATACTTGTTTATGTTGTGCATGACTTGCATAACAAGTCCATTTTTTCCCTTTGTGTCAAGGAGAATTGAATCCACCAAATAATGCCAATCCTTATCAGTTCGGTGAAGTCTGTCAATGTGATTTAACCAAACTTGACGCCTATGGTTGCCGTCGCACACAAAAAACATCAAATTTGTGAATGGAGCCAATGCTGGATCCGAGAGGAGAAATGAGTTGAAAATGACATTTTTGGCGTCCCAAATAGGACCCCAAGAAGCTTTATCAGCTTCCGTCACTTCATGGGTCTTTCCGTCTTCATTGGTGGTTGTAACATAAAAGACCGAAGCGCCTTCCCTGTATCCGTGCACAAATTCTTGCTCGAGATTAGCAAGATCGGATGCCAGAGTTGGCCGTACCATTGGCATTGCCATCAATCTGCACAACGGAATATTAAATCGCGAGGAACTGTTTGGTTGAAATTTCAAGCTTGTGATCGTGGCCACAGAGTTAACTTTCTGCCTGGTCCGAATCTCATCCTCATTACCTAGAAAATGAGCATCATCTCCAAGAGACTCTTCTTCTACCTCATGCTCGTCCTCTAGTATATCCATATCTGGAAGCTTTCCCTCCGATACTTGTGTCGAAGGTGGCGAAGATATAGCATGCACCTACCAAAGAGTCAACACATTGTAGGTCAAAGTAAATATCATTTGACCCAAATTGATAATGTTGCTTTATAATTAAACTCTAACCATTAGAGCCATATAATGTAAGGACCTGAAATCTTAGCCTATAGCCAATCTTCAAGTACTAGATTCTAACCTGAAATGAGGCCAACTACACATATATAAAGTGAGCACTTGAAATCTCAAAGTAGAGCCGAGGATTCAAAGTGTTAGTTTCTAAGTTGAAATGAGGCCACCTAGGGACCTCCAAAGGAAGGTTTCGGTCCTGAACCCCATATATTAGACAGCCACATAATATGAGAACCTGAAATCTAAGCCTAGAGCCCAATTCAAATTCTCCATTTTCTAACTTGAAATGAGGCCAACTACACACATATAAAGTGAGCACGTGAAATCTCAAAGTAGAGCCGAGGCTTGAAAGTGTTAGTTTCTAAGTTGAAATGAGGCCACCTAGGGACCTCCAAAGGAAGGTTTCGGTCCCAAACCCCATATATTGGACAACCACATAATCTGAGAACCTGAAATCCAAGCCTAGAGCCCACCTTCAAATTCTACATTCTAACTTGAAATAAGGCCAACTACACACATATAAAGTGAGCATTTGAAATCTCAAAGTAGAGCCGAGGCCTGAAAGTGTTAGTTTCTAAGTTCAAATGAGGCCACCCAGGGACCTCCAAAGGAAGGTTTCGGTCCCGAACCCCATATATTGGACAACCACATAATATGAGAACCTGAAATCTAAGCCTAGAGCCCATCCTCAAATTCTACATTCTAACTTGAAATGAGGCCAACTACACATATATAAAGTGAGCACCCGAAATATCAAACTAGAGCCGAGGCTTGAAAGCTTTAGATTATAACCTGAAATGAGGCCAACTAGACTTATATAAAGTGAGCACTTGAAATCTGAACCTAGAGCCGAGGCTTCAAAGCTTAAGACTCTAACCTGAAATGAGGCCAACTAGACTTATATAAAGTGAGCACCTGTAATTTGAACCTTGAAGCCGAGATCTCAGGGTGTGACCTTCTAGACCTCAAAAGGAAGGTTTCGGTCCCGAAACCCTTATATTGGACATCCACATAAAGTGATAACCTGAATCTAAGCCTATAGGCCACTTTCAAAGAGTTAGATTCTAACCTGAAATGAGGCCAACTAAAACAACATAGAATGAGAACCTGAAATCTTAGCCTATAGCCCACCTTCAAATTCAAGATTCTAACCTGAAATGAGGCCAACAAGACATATATAAAGTGAGCACCCGAATTCTCAAAGTGGAGCCGAGGCTTCAAAGTGTTAGATTCTATCTTGAAATGAGGCCATTTAGGGACCTCCAAATAATGGTTTCGGTCCCGAAACCCATATATTGGACATCCACATAAAGTGATAACCTGATATCTAAGCCTATATGCCACTTTCAAAGACTTAGATTCTAACCCGAAATGAGGCCAACTAAAACAACATAGAGTGATCACCAAAAATCTGAACCTAGAGCTGAGGCCTCTAATTGTAAGATTCCAACCTGAAATGAGGCCAACTAGACATATATAAAACCCTCCCTTGAACCGAACACATCTTACGGCACTCGAGAGTCCATAACTTATGATTCTAAAACAAAGGAGATGAGTATCACGAGATCTTATACAAGTGTTCGCACGAGGGACAGTCCTATATTTAATGCCCACTTGGGTCTTTGTCATTCGTTCTATTCATGTCTTGAAACGTCAAGTCTATCTCTAGACATGGCATCCTCCGACTCTCTGAAAGCTTGCATCCGTTCCATCACTATGATACCTCATCCAGGACATGGTTGCATCATCGGGTTGGATTCGGGTGTTTCTCTTGCCATCACACAGTACCAGGTCACCATCAGCTCTTTCATGGGTTGCACTTGCCCTGCATTCAAGAAGACGATGACTAAGTTCCGAGGGAGGACCCAATTCTCTTATTGCAAGCATGTGTACTTCATCCTTTTGAAGGTTTGCCACCGTGATCCCGAGGCTGACCTTTTCATTCACGCGCCTACCTTTAGCTTCAACGAGGTCAAGCTAGTCCTAGAAAGCGGACTCTTGACTCACTCTTTGGCTAAAAAGTAGGAGGCAATCTACAAACAGCCTAGACTCTTGTCAATGGACGGTGGCCACTCAAAATTCCCTCGTCATTACATGAATTGAGTCAGCAATATAAGATTCATATTGTCTTTTTCAATATAAAGGGTCTTGTCATTCACATTGATTGCATTGTGTATCTATATCTTTAACCACTAATGTCTTGCCACCTAGCACAAGTACACTATGCACGACTACTTTGTAAGCACCCACCAATGCACTATTAGTAGATAGATAGATAGAAACTCCGGTCCCTTTTAAGGGCTGCACTATTGGTACTAACTATGTATCGCTTTATAATTGCCAATCAATGGTTGTTCACTTGGTTTCATTGATTGAATTTAATGCGTTTTGGTTTGCCCCTTGCCATTTTGGCGTAACTACGAACCTCCGGCTCCACTACAGGACAAACTACATTCACGTCCATTTTCGGCACCACACTTGGCATTTGTCCTAGGTGGGAACGTTTCAACAATGGACCTCGTCCCCTCAACCCACTAAGTGTTTCCCGGGAATAAGTTCCCGGGGGGATTTTTCCAACCTTCGAGTATGCATGAGGTGGCAAGGGCACCTCCACCTTCTCCTCAAAAACCAAGGTGTCACTAGTATCCTGTGCTGGTGAAGGGTCTCCTCTCGGAACTAATCGGACCTCGAGATCCCCCATCACTTCAAGCCCCTGGCTACAAACCTCCACCTGCTCTTCTTCCCCACCCTCCACATATGGTTGAAATGGGCCTACACAGTCACCAAGTGAAACAACAACACCTCTGTCCTCATCCATAACCCTAGTAGTAGATAGCCCAACCCTATAGTGATTAGGTAGCAAAAAATCAATCGAAAAAAAAAAAAAAAAATCGACCATAGCCCAAGGTTATATATCCCTGAGAAAGGTGTTTGGCGCCCTTGAGAAACGACCTTCGAAGAAATAGATGATACTCATCCTGTAGAAGACAACGAAAACATACCCGTTAAAAAAAATTGCTTAAATCAACCAATATTACTGGAAAGTGAGAGCACGGTAATAGGCAAAAAATAGGAAATTTTCAATCTTTAAATCCCTTGGGTCCACGGTTATAGGTCTCAAAAATAGGCCAAAAATAATGATATTCTTTGAATATTTCTAAAATATATTCCAAACTGCTAAATTTTACGAGCTAAATTTAGCAAAAATGTCTATATTTGGATTATGGTCTCCATTTTTTGCTCTCCGCTCTCCAATTCTCCGCTTTCCGCTCTCCGCCCATTGCTCGCATACAAGTCTCGTCCCTCACCCCTCTATGTCTACCCTCTAGAATAGGTGGTTTCTTCCGGTGAAGACGTCCCTTATAAGATTGGAATCCGGAAACTCTCTCACAATCAATCCGGATTGATCAGATCCGTCTTGGCATGTCACACTGTCACCAAAAAGCCTCCACCCTTCAATTTCGTCATAGCCCGAATGGAGAAGTTTATAATGACATGTAGAGATTTCTTTCTTTGTAACACAATGTATGATTCCAATCTATCGTTGGAATATACGCAACTTAGCCAAGTCTATACTATGTCTTCTTACACTCCTTAATCTCGAAGTTTGGAAGTTTGGACACAGTCTCGGTTTTTTGGCTCTCAAAAATTCATATGAAGTCCAAAAAATGAATTCTTGGTATCGATGGATAGGTAATGAAGTCCTCTACATGAATATGCAATAATATTTCTACTGCCACAAAGTATATGGTCGCAATTCTACGCTGTTCTCTTTGAACCTACATTTTTTTACTAGTTTTTGGAAGTTTGGACATAGTCTCGGTTTTTTGGCTCTCAAAAATTCATATGAAGTCCAAAAAATGAGTTCTTGGTATCCATGGATAGGTAATGAAGTCCTCTACATGAATATGCAATAATATTTCTACTACCAAAAAGTATATGGTCGCAATTCTACACTGTTCCCTTAAGAGACTTTGCACATCCGTATAAGTATAAGGCTAATCAATGTAAATCCAAGTACTCAAACAAAGCCATAAATTGAACTTTAAATCATTCACGCCCAACTATTACTAACAAGAGGTCAAGCCCTCTTCAAGGCCAACTAGCCTTAGCTCCTAATCTTACACCCATGCACACACACGTGCTCTTATCTTGCTTCTCACGCACCCACACTTATAACACGTGGGGTGCCAAGGAGCACGAAGGAAAGAGAGGAGGATTGAGGAAAGAACGAGGTCTTAAATAATGAGTTTGAGGAGGTGAGCACCCTCAAGGCTCACGATAAGCCTTCGAAATCTCCTCCTACTTTATAGGCTCTCATCTTATCTCTTGAGCCTTTTTTCTAAAACAAACACCAAAGGTCCTAATTCAATCATTTAAGTACACTTGGGTCTCTACCTACTACGCTCACCAACTACGGAGCTTCATTTTACTACTACACTTTTAATCAATCCACTCCAAATGAGCCTAATGCTTAAACCTAGCTTCTTTCAAGCTTCACTTTTTTATATTTTTGTAAATAATCATAAAATACTAAAACATCACTTGTAATGGTTTACAAGAGTTAAAACAAACATGTGGGCCCATTTTGGGCTCACAGATGCGACTTGTTGACGATCTCTGCCGGATGCCCCACCAGCTCTCGGATCCGGCTGAAGAGCACTGCCTGCTCCGCGTGATACTTCCGGATCTCTTCGCTCTTCTGACTCAGCTCCTGAGTCATGGCCGCTACCTGCGCGGTGAGGTGAGCATTCTCCGTCTTGGCCTGCTTGAGCTCCTTCCTGTCCGCCCTTTTGGCCAACTCCCGGAGAATATTTCCGGGTCCGCAGTCGTCCAGGGCATGGTTCGCCCCTCGGACGATGTGTTCCAGTCGGTAGTACTGGTTCTGCAGGTCTTCCATCCCCTCCTGGACCCGCTTGAAGGGATTTTCCGGAAAGTCCCAAGCGGATAGATCCACATTCCGCCATGTGGTCTCCCGGCAAGGTCCGGCTTCCGGATGATGAAGAGGAGGAGGAGAAGAGAGTGGCCTCAAGATGGTTGGCGACGGGCTTCCGGGTAAGGAGGGAGGTGCTTCCGGAATGATTGGGTCGCTGGAAGTCTCCGTCTCGAGGTCTCCGGCTTCCGGGAGGAGCTTGTAGGTGACCTCCTCCGCCGCTATCGTTAGCAGGTCCTCCTCCTCTGCCAAGATGCAGTCGAAATGCTGGTAGAGATGCAGAATGAAGGGGGAGAGGAAGGAGGGTTTCCGGCCAATATGGGGGAGGGCCCGCCCTATTATTTCATGGATAATCAACCCCCAGTTCACAGGCCGGACTCCGGACATAGCACCGAACAGGGTGTTAGCCATGGTAAGGCTAATCCGCTTCGGCTTGTCCGGGTTAAGGATAGGCAGGAGGAACTCTAACACCCTTCGCTCTCTCAGGTTCCGGCAGTTCCCGGGGTGGAAGCCGTCCTTCGGATCCGCATCCCCTCTAAATTTTCCGGCAAACAGGCCGTCGCGGCGGCCGGCCCACCCCTCTGCAATCCCCCTAGGAAACCCGTAGACCCTATTCCAAGTATCCGGAGTCCAATTTTCCGGATCCCTCCTCTTTGTTCCTAGCCCCTGATTTCCTCTCTCGAATTTGAATTCTCGGAGGGTATCTTCTGCTCGGAGGTTCCAGGGTTTGGCGAGCAACCCCGCGCAGCCCATAAGCCGGAGATCTTCCGCGAGCTTCTGCAGCTCCCTATCCTCCCTCGGGATTGCAGGTGTTACGAACCTCTCACCAGTTGGCAATTTGTTTCTTGACAATAAAATCTCAAAGTAAAGAATTGAAACAAATACCAATTTTATTTCTTCTTCTAAGTACAAACCACAACCAAATAAAGTTTGGTCAACGAAGCTCTACCACCCGACCATAGGAGAGATACAAAAAAGATCCTCTCTCCTCCCCCGAGCTTCCTCTTATACCGAAATACTAATTTTACTTTCTATATTTACATATAGTAAAAGTATTCTATTCATAGCTCTATCTCATAGTTCTACTATGAATCTTCTATCTTTGGTTCTTCTAGAACCTTCTTCCATCTCTTATTTCAATTCCATTCTTCCAATTGGAACTGTCTAATTCCAATTGGATTCATCCATTCTTCTTTCTAGTTGGAACTGTCTAATTCCAACTAGCTTTATCTATTCATTGAGAGTTGTCTAACTCCAATGAATAACTTCCAAATATGGAGTGGTCTAACTCTTGTGCACCTCATCGAGAGTTGTCTAACTCACATGCACATGTTCTCAATTGGAATGGTCTAGTTCCAATGCACTAAATGCGGAGCTGTCTAACTCCAGTGCACATGTTGTCAATCTGGAGTTGTCTTACTTCTTTCCATTCATCCTCAACTGAGAGTTGTCTAGCTCTCATCTTTCTCTGCTTACACACTGACACATGTAGTTAGAATATTCCTTAATAATTCTAGTTACATTACAGCAGGGGTGAGGGCTTTGAGCAAAATCGAGATGGGTTCCCTCTGATCCTCTTCCCGCGCTTCCGGCATTTTCCTCTCCTTTCTCATTTTCCGGCTCGACTACGGAAACTCTCTCTCCTCCGGATTCCCTCTCTTCCGTCTAATTGCTACAGAGTCCCGGCAAGCCAACTGCCGGTGACTGGAAAGTGCGGAGTCCCAGCAATCCAACTGTTGGCGGCTTGAAATGACGACAAACTCACCACTCGTTCTCTCAACAAGTTGCCTTTTGTGAACAGAGAAAAAAAAGTGGGAAGGAGAAGGAAGGGACCCTTAAATATCCTTCCTCCCTCTTCCTTCCCCTATTACCGTTTGGTTTAACGGAAAACGGTTGCCAACCGTTTTCCAACGGTTTTCCCCCAACCGTCATAAACCCGTTGTAACCGCCACTTTCGGACCGTTGGCTAATCTTGGCGCGACCGTTACTTGGTCCGGACCAGCGGTTCGGACCATGATTAAACGGTCCCCTAATCCAATTTCACGGACCAGTCATAATACTACTTTTTATCCTTTTTATTGCGCAAGGCGGGTTTAGAATGCCTTATTTCCTAGTACAATTAATTTATCCTAAGAGACCCTATTACTCTCATACAAGCAGGGTAAAATATGGAAAATGAATCCGTATTTCCGTATTTTCGTCGAATTTGGACTCCCACAAATGTGGCGGCGTGGGCGGCCTTGTTCGTCTTCACCGCCTTGGCTTCCGCCCACTTAGTTAAGTACTCGGTTGCGACTATAATGTAAGTCATACCCTTTGAAGAATGGGGATGAACCTCACCAACATAATCAATTCCCCATTTCTCAAAGGGAACTAAAGGTAAGGATATGTGAAGAGGCATCTCCATGCGGAGGTCATTCCTCGCATACCTCTGACAAGCATCACATTTTCTAACATATTCTTTAGCATCCTTGAACAAGTCCGGCCCAAAGTAACCTGCTCTAAGTACTTTTTGGCCAGTGAGCAATCTTGAGAGATGCCCACCACATGCACTATCATGGCAAGCTGCCAATATCGAGGGGGCCTCGATCTCTGACACACATCGTCATAAGATCCCATCCATTCCCCTCCTAAATAATATATAGCCTATAATTATGTAATGCTGACTATTCACTCTAACCTTTCTCCTTTCCTCCCTTGTCCAATCCACAGTCAATTGTTGAGTCGTGAGAAATTCCACGATGCCCAAGTACCAATCCGCTCTAGCCGTGACCAAGAAAATGTTGTCATCCCTCAAACTGTCGTCCACGAGACTGTCGCCCGCCTCATTAGACAACCATGATAAATGGTCAGCTTACATGTGCATATAACCAGGTTTATACTCAACCGTGTAGTCGAACTCTTCCAAGAGTAGCACCCATCTAGCCAACCTACCACTCAACTCCG
The DNA here is from genome assembly GCA_950295325.1 of Polytrichum commune. Taxonomy (NCBI): domain Eukaryota; kingdom Viridiplantae; phylum Streptophyta; class Polytrichopsida; order Polytrichales; family Polytrichaceae; genus Polytrichum; species Polytrichum commune. Next base: position 5,275,862 of record OX485804.1, read on the forward strand.
CTTTGTTGACCAAGAATTTGATCGCCATGTGATCGACAAAGAAAACTACCGGATTACACATAAGGTAATGGCGAAATTTCTTGACCGAGAAGACCATGGCCAAGTGTCAGCCCTAAACCTCCACCTTTAAGCGTCGTAATCTAGGTGGGAGAGTAAGGCTACACATGCTCTTATTGAACCTCTTTTCCATTCCCTTTGTAACTCACGCGTAAATCACATTCACATTCAATTCCTAGCTTTATTCAATCAAATGAGCACGAAGCATTTAGAAATACTTTACACCACTCAACTCAACTAATGACTAACAACCTAGCTAACTTTAATCACTATTCTAATCGCCATTGTCCGGTCATTAACACCAACCGGCACTATAATTAAATCAGTGGATCCCTAACCCCCTGTTCAACTGCAACCACCTTCTAACCCAGCAGGCCTCCTCCCCATCTAATCTAATGGCTGCCTTCTCTAAGCCCCTGTTGCCACTTGCCCTTCCGACAGCAGGCCTTTCTCCCGGCAGTCATCCCTCTGCAGTGTCCACTCCCTCCTTCAGATCACCTTCCTGGGCCGCTCCAGCTGCAATGCTGTTGAGCTTGAAGGCAGGGTCCTAGCCCAATATCGCCCCTGGTCTGGCTTCTGGAGCAACCTGAACCAGCTCGATCCTTGACCTCAGACTAGGATCCCTCTTGGACCTAGCACAACTGAAAAGTTGAATCCATTCCCTGCATCCGCCACTCTGGGCCTGATTCTTCATCCCTGCTGAATTTTCCACACTTCCTCAACCATCAATGTGAGCTTTATTACCTGTCGAGACCCAACATTCGGTTAACTTTGTTATGCCTAGTAGTGCCGCCCATGTTCCTTCCTTCAGCAGGCCGACACCAAGCGAGGAAACCGTCACAATCTAAGAAAAACACATTGCACTGGTGAGCGGCTGGTGATTCCTCACGCATGTTGCCGACTGCCGCCTCGAATCACACATGACCCTCCTCCTTATGGTTTCTCCCAGTGATTGCGCATGATGATCCGAAGGCCCTTGCCCAGGACCCGAATCTCCCATGTTTTCCGCCCAGACACACAATGTCCAGGTTGTAGCATTCACTGACTTTTCCCTCCCAGCTCATTTTTTTTCCTTTTTCTGTAAATCCCGTTAGCTGCCTCGACCTCTTCTTCAGATCTCCTCCGTGCTACCCAGTGCTTCATCACATTGTAGCCTCTAGCCGCAGATCCTCAAAAACCTGAAAAAACCACACCCTACTCCTTGCGGCGCCCTCCTCTTCTGTGCAGCAACTGCCGAGAGTTCCCTTCCCGAAGAGAGGACCCCTCCATTCCCAGGTCCCGGAAATATGGCGGTTTTCTTATCTTTCTTAGCAGCAGTCCCGTTAAACGGACACCTTCTCATCCCAGAACGACCACCCTTTGGCCCAGTAGCTAACCCAACCCTTAAGTGGCACCTCCATTAGCCTAAGTTCCCTAACTCAAGTCAAGGCCCGCAAGCTCGGGTCCTAACTATTAATTGAATCCTAAACTAGCCATAACACCAAGCAAAACAAAATCCACTTCTCACTTTCTCCTAATTGTGGCTTCACCCCTTGAATAAACAACCCTCTAGCCCTATTGCAACTACCCACAATCCCTAAACAACAGTGAGTTGGCCTAAGCTGAACCCTTCCCTCAACCTAATTAAACCATTCACCCCGTGTAACTCTAAACTGGCATTGTTCTCATGACCATTTTAATTCCACACTCCCAAATAAAATGTCGACACGAGTCCTATCCTAACCTTAAACTTCAATTGCCCCTCTAAACACCCACTTCACTCTTTTTATGTTTTCTGTCATAACAAATAAAATTTAGGTCCTAAGTCTTAATGATTTCTAATCCTAACACACATGTGGGCACATCAATTTGGGCTCACACACTCTCTCTCAATGCCATGTTACACAAAAAGTTTCAATTTTAAAATTTTACACTAAAGCACCTAACAATGAGCATCTTTATAAAACAAATGATTATAAACTCAAAGGATCCTAAATCTACATACATGGAAAGAAATCATACTTACCATGAAGTGGATGTAACAAAGATGTAGATGAACATGGTAAAGTAACCAGGGTAATAGACGGGACCCACGTCTCTAATCTATGGTAAAAATAGGGCTACGATAACTTACCATAGGTAAGAACTCCAATATAAACCCTTAACCCTAATTTTTTTGATACCATTCACACAAGTGAGAGGTGCGGCGGGCCTTGTGTATACGCATCAGGGTAATAAATACGTGCTAAGAGTAAGAGAGAAACTAGGGCTCGTCACCAAGAGGAGTATTCTACTTGGAGTAACCCAATCATGGCCAAGGAACATGTTTGAACACTCATATGTTGTTTTACAATGAGTGTTGTATTGTGAAATACTCCGGTGCATTTGAAATGGATTATGTGTGTGCGACATGGATAAGAACTGGGTCCTATTGTTATTTACCTTGTGTACGTAATCAATCCCTCAATTATTTGTTGGTTGGTTGCATGGGCACAGGTGAGGTAGGCCCTTCACACATTCAATGCAGTGATGTATTATGATTATGACATTTTATGCACTTCTATTGATTGAGGTTACTAGGAACATCTCCTTTGTAAGTACCCCATACATGTGGTGGATTAATTAGATGTACTTTGTAGAGAAGCAAGAAGATTAGCTTCCAAAGCATGGGACAATCAATATCAAACACTTGATGGTGGATACCATATGGTAGCAAATACTCTAAGTAAGGTGCATATTATTGCAAAGCAAGATAGATTATGACACAAAATGACTATGTGGTACAACACATCCAATTAGGCATATTTGCAAGTAACTTGCTTATGCAAAATATGATTATGCTATCAAATAGGAAGATGCAAAAGACATAGAAAGAGTCTAGTGGATGTTCCCACCCACCCACCCTTGTATTGCAATGATGAAGAAATTGAAGGATTTGGCCTCTGAAAAGAGGAAGTTCAAACTTTGTAACGGTTTTGAAAAAATCATCTCTCTCTCTCTCTCCCTCCATGCATTCCTTATGTCCACTTCTCCTCATATATATATTGCTCATTAACCCTTTATATGCCCCATGGTGCATTCCAAGGAACTTGGAGATTTCATACTACCCTTGATGTCGAGGGCATTTGAGTCCATTATCATCAAAACTTGTTTTGTTTAGCCACTTGCATGTAGAAGCTAACTTCATAATGAAAACATGGCAACACAAAATATTATCATTCCAACAACATTTGAGAAGATCCTAGGATATTGTAGAGATTGAATCACCAATAGAATTGCAATTACCTCACTCAAAGCAACGATTGTTCAGAGCATTTGAAACAAAGAAGCGATGTTGTTTCGTAGATCTAATCATTCAAGAAAGTGCTTGACCAATCAAGGGTTAAAAGTCTAGTGAGCAATGTGGTGTGCACGGATAAAGTGGTTGACATTCTTAAGAGTACATCAAGTCACATCGTCTGAGGTTTTAGGAGCATTCATATAGATATTCAATATATGTCAGTTCAATTTCAATACTAACTACCTCATATTCTTAATAATTTGATTGTCTTTCAAAACATATTCATATATAAACACCTTATGGCTCTGCAAAGTCTTAAATGCGCATAGTTGCACTTAATTAGGCTTTATTAGTTTGAAGGTGTATGAAATATTGTAGAAACTTAGGTCTTGCACTGAATTAAGCTCAGTTAGGCTTCATTGTTTTTAATCGCGCTTAATGAGTTTGAATGTGTATGAATACTTGTAGAAACTTAGGCCATGCACTGAATTACGCTCCACTAGGCTTAACTACATTTAATCAAGCTTAATTGGTTTGAATCCTAGTTCAATGTGTATGAATACTTGTGAAAGGAGAAGGCACTGATTTAAAAATTACAAAATGAACCATCTATGACTAGAAAATTATTTTAATGTCAATTCAAAAAGTAATAAAGCTCCTTTCAAATGGGAAGTAATTAAATCATGACCTCAATGTTAACGCGGAATTTTATATTTCGAATCTCCAAGTTAATTGCACGCTTTATTGATGGCTGCACTATGGAAATGAAATCCCAATTAATTTTATATTTACTAAGTGAAAGTGAATATATAAATTGGATTTTGGGCCTTGAAGGTGAGGTGTTCTAAAATGGGTTTTGTGAACCAGTTAACGGGGAGAACCGACCACTAGCTATAGATGAACTGGTTAAATTTTAAAAATAATTGGTTGAATTTCAAGACTTCAAAAAAATTACCGATCATTTCAGGGGAACTTATGTAATATACTCAAATTAATAAAGAAAAACCGAAAGATGTGAACATGTAACCTGTTGGATTTGGAAACACTAAGATCTCGATCGGTTATGCCCAAAAATCTCTCCGGGCACTGTTGTGGGCAGCGAGGTCCAGCGGGCGGGCAAGGCGGGCAGGCAGGGCGGGCGGGCAGAGGCGTCGCCTTCTTTTGAGGAGCCGTAGTGACGAGGGCTGGCAGGAGAAGGAATTCGCCGTGAGAGTGTTGAAGGTTTGAAATCACTCGAGCGTTGTTTGGAATTTTGTTAACGGATTGACTCGCAGCAGAGCAGAGAGAGGGAGAAAGGGTGAAAGAGAGAGAAAGAGAGTCCGCCCTGGTGCATTGCGTGTCAAATAGCAATGCCTCGCTCCAGCAAGGTGGAGCTCCCCGGCTGCCCTGCCTTTCGAGCTCTCTGCTGTGACAATCTCGGCTACACCAAAGGTAACAAATGAAAACCACTTCACTTTTCTAGCAACAATGCAACGGCGTCAGATTCTTTCTTTTGTAGTTCCAGGCGGAGTCTGTTTCTCAGATTGTGTTGCGTGCTTGCAGTGGTGGACCTTGACCCTGGAAAGGGGACGCCTCAGGTAATTAGTCGCTGGGGACAGCCGGATGGACATCAAGGAATTCTGTGCACTTCTTATTCCGATGACAACTCACAGCCGGTGAGACACTGGTCTTGACTCGTTTTACAAGTCTCGCCAATTTAGGGTTTAGGGTTTTAGGGTTTAGGAGGTGTGCAAGAATCTTGTGTGCATTTCGTTGTGGAGTTTCCTTGTAGGTTGATTGAATTCAAGGTTGTTAAGGGAGATTGCTAAAAGGTTTTGGATTCTGGCCTGATTTTCGTTGTGCAGGGTTTTGCTGTGGCAAGAAAGAATGGCAGGGTGAGATTTTCTTCTTATGTCCATATTCATTGAAAGCTAGTTTTTGTGCACAGCTTAGGGTATAGTGCACTACATCACTCCTTTTTCGCCAAGAGAACAATCCTGTTGGTGACATAGAACTAAGCTGCACTACACATGTCTACCAAAAGCTAGTAGTTTGTGAAACATAACATCTTTGTTGCCAGGAGAGTGTGACTGGAGATCACTCACAATGTTAATTTTTCACAACCTCATTTCTTTTCTGCAGGGAGAGTGTGAGTGAACTTACATAATCTAGTAATAAGCATTTTGGCTACTCAAGGTGATTCAGAATCAAGTTGTCGTTGCATTATCAGGTTGAGGCTTTAATTGCTGTCTCCATCTTCACCATGAGAGTGGAGGTCCAGATTTTAGTTACATGCATCTCTGTGACTCGATTGACAGGAGAAATTTTTTAATGCTTTTTCAGGTTGAAGTGTTGCATCCTGTTTCTGGAGTGGTTCTTGCTAATGTAGGAGTGCCCACCTTGGCTGACTCCGCCATGGGAGGGAGCAAAAGGACAAGAGAAGATGCTAGCACCTCTGTCTGCGGGATTCATCTTTTCAAGAAGAGTAGTTTCTGGTAAGAGCTTTCTTCTGAGCCAGGCACTTGTAGTCATCTGAAGTTGGCCGGTGTGTGGTCACTCCTATTGCACTGATATAAACCACATCAAAGGTCAAATTTCACTCCCTTTCTGTGCTATCCCAAGGACTTAAGAACTTAAGAAGCACTGGAATGTTTTTGAAACGTTCTTGAAACCACCCTTCAAATGCGAACTACTTCTTCCTTCCTTCCTTTCAGTCAGTAACTGACAGAAAAATACCAAGCTTTGGGTGGGTATGGTAGTTCTGAGGAAACTTGCTGTTTCTCATCCAGATATTCTTAATTTGATGCTTAAAATCTTGTTTGCAAGGTTTTTTTAATCATTTGAAGTTGGCTGGGGTGTGCTCACCCCTTTTTTTATGACATAAGGCAATTAAAGGTCAAAATTCATTGTGTTCTGTGGCTTTCTTTGGGTGCAAGAGCTTGAGAAGCACTAAGATCTTCACGAGTAGGTGTTACTTTCGTCTCATTCTGTCTATGCAATATGCAGGGGTACATCTGTGCTCACTTGCACAGAGGAGGGTGTAGCAGCAATTCAACGCATCTCGTATCAAGATAAAGAGGGAGATGATAATATGGATGTTTGTACAACTCACAAAGATGTTGTTGATGAAGCGTCAACAAGTTGGAGTGTGACTGAGTCAGGATGTGTCTTGTGCTTACAAGTTGATGGCACTGAAAGTTATGCCATCTTTGGAGGGTAAGCCCTTGCTTACGAGTCCAAGTTTTCTTCATGGCAATGTATTATATATATGTTACTGCATTGCATGTTGCAGAGTTCTTCTAAACATCTCCAACACCGACCTTCTAGATTTCTTTGTAAGCAGATAGTTTACACCGAATTCAGAATCTCAGTATGGGATTAATGTTGGCCATGTGCTCATAGAAATATCCTTGGAAATGTTTTGTCCCTGAGCTTTGCAGCCCCTGGAAACCACCTGGTGTCTGCACATTGAATATCTCATATACAGAAACAGGAATACGCAGTTATCTTCAAATGCCATATTCTATTGGAATTCATGTCCACTTTTCTTGATGATTTTTCCGAGGTAGTTGTATCATCTGCATACCTAAATGCTTATAAAAGTCATGTGCTTTTCTTCATGGAAGGTACACAAGTTATTTTTCAGGAATGAAATTCTATCACTGCATACATTTTCAAATAAACACTTCACCTTAACTTTGCAGGAAAGGTGTGGATGTGAGCCTTTGGGACCTTAAAAAGTGCTCCCAGATATGGAGTGCTAAAAATGTAAGTCACTAGTTGTAATGACTTGTTGATTTTTGTTCTAACGTTCTGGTTATTTGATGTTATTTGGTGATGTTTCAAGTCACCTTGTTGCAATAATTTGTTGTTTTGAGGTTCTCTTGTGGTTGTTAGTTGAAGTTTCAAATGTCTAGTTAATTTTGCAGTCTCCTTCAATCTGCCAGGAAGAAATTTCGTTGATGTGCACTTGAAGGAACTTTGCAGTTCAATTTTGTGTCTGTACAAGTTTCATGTGTTTCTTGCTGGCTATGGTGATATGGGCTAGTGACTAAACTTACTACCATGTCATGAAATCCTTTCTTGCATGATCTTGCAAGGTTTAGGATTGTTATGAGGGTTAGGTGTTAGGGGTTCAGATTGTCCAAAGAATGATATCTTAGTGCTTATTTGTTTTATGCAATTGGCAGCCAAGAAGGGACAATTTGGGGTTAATTGCTCCATCATTTGTCACCTCATTGACATTCTTGTCCAAAGATGATCATCAAAAGTTCGTTGTTGGAACTGGCCAGCACCAGGTACTACATTTATTTCAAACAGATGTCACCTACTTGGGAAGATCTATATAGTGCATCATGCATCAGTATGTTAAATCGTATTTGATAATTTATAACAAATATTTTATTTTGAGGGTTTCTTAAATTGAGTGCAATAAATATTTCTGTTAATGTGGTGTTCCTAAGTCCCATTTTTTTCAATTTTGTGCAGATTCGACTATATGATGCAAAAGCACAACGGCGACCAATCATGTCTTTTGATTATGGTGAATCACCAATCAAGTCTATTACATCCGATGGTGATGGTTACACAGTTTATGTTGGAACTGGAAACGGAGATTTAGCATGCTTTGATATGCGCAGTGGTGAGCAACTGAATATTGACACAGTGGGTTAAATAAGTCACAATTTAAATTAATGTGAATATAGTGAGGACTACCGACATGTACATTCAATACCGAAATGTTTTGAATTACTAGGGATCGTATATCTATTTCCTAGTCAATTTTAATTTCTGGAGGGGATGCAGGTCAAAATGTTGGAGGTTTCAAGGGAAAAATAGCCGGGAGCATTAGGTCGATATCTCGGCACCCAACCTTACCCCTGATTGCATCATGCGGTATGTGGAAGATTCCTATTGGTCCAAAGTCTCTTACATTTTGATCTTTATCTTGTTTGTTTCAAGTTACTACACGTTTGTGCATAATTAAAAAGTGCGCCAAATTTCACCAAAGTACTGAATTAGTAAAGAGGACCTTGTGTTTACTGGGGATTTCATATTTGGTGTAGTTTATGTTCTGGTTTGATCCTATGACATGTGCAGGACTGGATCGGTTTCTTAGAATCCATCACACAAAGACAAGGCAGCTTCTCTCAGTGGTCAGTCTCTATTGATCTTTTTATTATAATAATATTTAACAAGTAGCTTATGGACAGAAATGATACGAATCAATCAGTCATGTAGCATTAACAAGTATTATCCTATTTGCACCGCATAGGACATGCATTGGTTCCACTTTTTCTTAGGCAACTTGGATGTACCTAGCGCCAGTTTAGATTGGGAATATTGTTCATTCTTGTAAGCTTGTTCTTATCAAACTAAAGTTGAGATTGATTTAAGTAATATTCTGATATTTCCTGTGTTCAGTACCAAATAGATGGGTGGGAAACTCAATAAAATCATGGTCTCATGTTCATAAGGGTTAAAATAAATGCTATATTGTGCAGTTATTCTTGAAGCAGCAATTGGTCAGTACGGTGTTCTCAAGTATCCAACCGCCACTTCCACCATCAGATTCAACAGAAAAAGGTAATCTTATTGATCAATGTTGATTAATTCTTAAAAATATATTGGAATATGGTATCACAAATTCCAAAGTTTTCCAACATGAAATATGCCTACTTTTCCCTATATATTTCCTGTTAAATCATAGTTGGAATTGTGTTATGTAGAATCACATCCAAGGTAGACAAGTTAGTAAATTTCATCCATAGTCGACTTGCTTAGAGATTAGTTATTTGTGTACATTGATTGGTGCTGGGTTGAGGTTTTTACTTCTGAAATAATTTCAGATCTAAAACTCTTGTGGAGCTCATCATGGGTGTATCCATTGACAAGGGAGTTGGCTTCTCCAAATTCTGTCTTACATGAATTCCTTTAAAAAGTTTGATATTCTCAGCCGCTAAATCTTTTCTTGACTTCAATGTTTGCAGAAATATTAGAGTCCTCACCCATGGAGGAAATCAAAGAGACGGAGGCAGCTAGAGAAGAACTGGGGAACGGGAACAGTGAGCCCAGTAAAACATCAAAAGCAAAGAGGATCAAATCTTCGAAAACAGGAAAACCTGAAGGTTTGAATAAGCTTAGTAAGACAATTAAGAAGTCCCGGAAATTGAAAAGCAGTGGACCATAGTGACAATACCATTCAAAGACTGGTTCTTCGTTGTTTGTCACAATTTTGACCTTATAACAAAGATATGCAGAGGCAACTGCTAACAGGATATATTGTTTTTGAGACAAGCATTTGTGTGACTTTCTGAACCAGGGATGCACTTGCCTTTGTAGGTTATGAACCTAGGATTATCATGTCCAAGGAGTTACTTGTCAAATTGCAATTCGAACAAAGTCATGATTACTCCTATCCAACTAAGTCATCCTTATCCGAATGGTATTCAACAATCCAGCATATGCTATAAGCTTTGGTCTTTAAGTTTCCTCTATAAAGTGTATAATAATACAGAAACTAAATTTGAATTAATAATTCTATAAACATTTCTTCAATTTGATAAATGATATTTTGAAGGAATATTTAAGAAATGAATGATCGTTTATAGAATGATCGATTTAATATTCAATTTCAACGTATACAACGCATCAATATTATACTTTCATATCTTAAGAAATATGCTACAATCAAAAATCTTTCAAAATCAAGGGGATTGCTGATGAGTGTGAACTTAGGCTGGCCCACTTGGCATGGTCAATGTGTTAGATCTACATTGATATTAATGACGATCAGTAGTACAACAAGTATAGATAGCCACAAAACTGCATACATGCAATTAGGTTGCCTCACACTAATTTACTGAGTTTCCACGCTATTTTGAACATTTGTTACCATAGTAGCAAAATGCAAGAACAAATCTTTTAATGTGGTTTCTATAGAGAAATTGCTGGAGTGAGGACCAACAAGATTTGACACATCAACACCACTCCATTTTGTTTTATACCTTAGACCCAACCCATGTGTCCGTGTCCACATTTGACACGTGCGAAGAACTTGATGAATCCTATGACGAAATTATATTTTGGCACTTAAAGCGCTAAACTAGACATCATCATGTAGCCGTAATGGGCATACCGCATTTTATAAACATGAAGTATTAATGATGGAGCTGTGCCTAAACATTTGATTTCGTGAAGCATACCAAAGGCTTCATCATGACTCAACCTGCACAATGTTCGAGGGATTGACATTAGTGATTTATCTCTCACTCTGGCCCGTCACAAGGCACATCTCTTTGTTGCCATTGAGGAGTTGATAAGCTAGATAAGCTAGACGGGCCTTGAATGGATTCTATTTTTTGACTAGGCCACTTCTACTAGGATATGAAAACAAGTAATTCGGGCCACTCCACACCCGAGCCAAGAGCCGTGACCATGAAATTGTGAGAGCCCAAGAGAAAGTGTTCAAAGGCCGTCCAAAGGCACCTCCAAAATCATGTAGTGTGGTCACGGATCCTCTAAGTGTCGCGCACCTCTCCATGAGGAGTGCCCGAAACACCATGGGCACAAGGGGGGCCCCGGAGTGACACCCGGGACTTGTGGTGCCGTTGGTGAGAGGGCCCAAGTGATCCTAGTGTGGGTGAGGGCCCTGGGCGTTGGGAGCGCCTCCCACCCACGAAGACTAGGAGGCACGAGGGTAAGACCATGAGCTATGCGTAGCTTATGGCATGTAGATTCTAGAATGCTCAAGAACACCTTAGTCGGAGGTGTGAGCTAGGAGTTATGGCAATTTGAGTGGGGCGTTATCCCGGGACATCGCCCTGGTACAGCAGTGCCTGGGAGTGATTCCCGGGACTGCCAAGGTTCGAACATGCATAACTCCCTCAATACTTACTTGAATGGGGCAAGTGAGGAGTCCATGGGCATCTAAGTGAAGCGTAGATGAAGATGGAGTGGTTGTTTGTTAGCATCAAACATCATATAAGGAAGTTATGATGGTTTGAAGCTGCTGAGGGCTTCTAGGCCCAACAACTAAGGGAAAATGTCTACTTGGCCCCAGCTCTTGGTAGAGAGACATAAGGTTTCTTGACGGTGGTGAAGGGGCCCCGCTTAGAGTCCTAGAGGCTTATATGGGTGAGGTGGTGTGGCCTCACCCACCCGAGGCTGAACGGCACAACCTCCATGGGCTTTGGCCCATTGTGAGGCCATAGTTGCCTAGTATGATTCGTGTTGTTGTAGTGTTGCTCCGGCAATGCGATGATCAACATAAGATTGGACTTTCATGGACGGAAGTCCACATCTAAGAATTGGTTACCGATTAAGGGGTGAGTCCCGAAAGCAAAGTAGGAGGGTTGGTTCCCCTCCTATCAACTATAAGGTCCGGGGTAGGAGGAGCTAACCATTAGCATGGCGGAATGCAAAGGGTTAACGCTCGTAACCTTTGCTAGAAATGAAAATAGGCAAGATTGTTAAGGGGGCTAGCAAGGGTTGCGACACTAAGTGTAGTGTAAAGTCATATTCATGCGAGTCCTCACACATGGTAACATAGAATAAATCAACAGTTGTGAGCATTCGGAGTGCCATGGTCTCGCGGTTTTGTGCTAGGTCTACCTCCAAGAGGTGGTTTTTGAAAATAATCCAAGTGACCATGAAACATGATCCATTCGATGTCATGTAGGAATCCATGTAGACTTTACATCCATCTTGCATTCACAACCTCTGTTGGTCCCTCAAGCGTAGTGTGAAGTGAACTTGGACCGGCTTTGCCTTGTCCACTAATGAGAGTGCTTGAAGTGTAATGGTCATGGGCTCTTAGTCTTGTGTGTGAAGTGGCCCTTAGTTCGAGCTAGTTAGGAAAACCAAATTGAGCATGTAGCCACTTTTCTAATGTGTTTCGGAGCTCATAAGAATAAGATAGCTTATTCAATATCAAAGTGAAGATACTTGTTCTCATTGAATGGTCATATAGGTCCACCCACCCCCAATGAAGTTGACTATTGAGTTAGAATGGTTATCTTATTTTGAGCACATAGTCCCAATTTTTTTAAACACTTGTCTTTTTTGTAATCATTTTTGAAGCCACACCTAACCACACATCACTCAAGTATATGTGTGTAATCAAGATAAGTAACCAAATTAGGCACGTCTACCTTAAATTTTAGCTTCTTATGGGGCCACCTCTAATTGGTATGCAACAATGAAGCCTATCCTAGGTATGAAGAAAACAATAATAGACATGCCTAAGTCAATTACTTCTCTTCATTAGACACCCATATTTGAGTGGTATGTGGTTTGATGTGGCTCCAACAATGGATAACGTTGAGCATGAGAATATTCACTTTGATAATGAATAAGATATTCATATGAGCTTTGAAAATCATGAGGAAAGTGGCTACAACCTCAATATGGGTTTGCTAACCATCTCATGCTAATTGCTTGTTTCATGTCCTAGGAGAAGTGGTCTAGTTGAAAAAATAACCATTTAAAATCCATCTACCTATATACTAAGCTTACGGAGCGAAGCCTGATGTGAATGTTAAAAACATGGCCAAATTTCCCTTTGTAATTTGAGGTACCCGTACTTTGTGTAATGCACCCCATGTATTTTGGAGTGCATTATGATTCTAGGTTAGAGCAACCGTTGAATCACCTCCTTGGACCTTTACGTTTGGTAATGCATTTGGGGGAGTGCATTATAATAAGGGCGTCGCCAACCTTGATTTAAAAGGTAGGCTCGCTCGGGAAATCGAATTTAATCTAGTGCATATTTTTTCAAGAACAATTCATTTTCTATATATGACCTAGGCTTTCAAGTGGGCTTTCGGGCCCAAGGTAGGTCCAACCAGTCTGGGCCTAGGCTTGGTGACACCCCTGCATTATAGGGGACGCGGACAACCGATGCTCAACTACTGCCTTGCACGGTGTCCTTAGGCCCAACTCAACAAGCCCACGGACAAATCGTGAATAGTGACACCTTGGCTAATCTTTCGTTCCCCCCAAAGTGCTTCATCAGATGCGGCTTTAGACCTGCCGACAACCCTTATCAGCTCCAATTGAACAAGCTGGAACATTCCTCTACTGAAGAAGTTTGGAGTCATCCCCAAACATAACCCACAACTTCTCCATCTTGTCCACTGAGGTGGCTACATTAGTTGGTGACATGACGGATTAACGAAATGGACAAACTCTGGACTTGAACAACACACTGGATGAAGTTGTTGTTTCAGCCAATGACCTTTGACAATCTTTTGTTCAAGCGCTCGTCTGAACCGGGCCTTATACCCCATTATGCTCTTCCCCTCATGCATTACGTATTACGCACAGAATATCAACTCCTCCCGCGTGATGTGGCTTGCAGAGAAAGAGAGAGAGAGAGAGCGAGCGAGAGAGAGGGAGAGATGGGAATGGTCTTCGAGGTTCCTTGAACATTGTGCGTGGAGACGCTTGAATCGTTCGTTGATTGAGTAAGTTAAGAAAGAAATAAGAGTAAGAAAGAAGAGTGAGAGTGAAGAGTCTTCCTGATGAAGCTCCTGGTGTGCCCTTCCTTGCGCCCCCTGCCATGCGCCTTCTTCAGGGCCCTCCGTCTCCCCTCCTCTCCTGCCCAAAATGCCCACCTCCCATGGCCTCCTCCTCCTCCTCGTCATCGATCATCATTATCAAGGTAACTAGTTACATCAAAAGTCTCCTCAACAAATCCATTTCCTGCATTGCCATTGTTGTTTGCCTCCTTGCTGGCTTGCTGGCTTGCTGTGTTGGAATCCACAGGGAAGGAGGTTTGTTTGTACACACATTGGAGCTCTGAATGTGCAATGCCTTGGAGAATTTGTCTTGTTTGCTTGTTTGTGTGTTTGTTTGTTTGGTGTTTTAATCGTGCCTGAACCGTTACTTTAAGCGCTGAGGATAGAGACTATTATGAATGAGATAGATGAGTTTTGAATGATTCTTGTTAGAAATTGACAGGGGATTCCAACGCACCAAAGCATGTCTTATTTGATTTCCGTATGTGATAGTTATAATAGTTCAAAATTTCATTGGTAGATGTTCCAAAACCATTAACACGGGAGCCTGACGGTAAGGTGGTGAAAAACATTCTCATAATCACTGTGCACGATTTCAGGGTGTGGGTTTTAGCACCATCTACGTTAGAGAATTTCTTACCACAATTCTCCTTCACAATTCCATTTCCTACACTGCCATTTGGTTTGCCGCCTTGATTGCTGTGTTGGGAGCCACCTGGGAGGAGGTTTGTTTGTACACACGTTGGAGCTCTGAGTGTGCAATACCTTGGAGAGTTTATTTGTGTGTTTCCTTGGTTGGTGTTGTATGGGGCTGTGTTGACAGCAAGGGAGGGTAAGGTAGATGGTTCTAAAACCGTCACTTCTATCGCTGAGTATATTATGAGATAGTAGAGTTTTGAATGATTCTTGAATGATTCTTGTTTGCAATTGACAGGGGATTCCAACTCACCAAATCATGTCTTGTGAACTCCATATGCAAAAGTTATAAGAGTTTAGAATTTCATTGGTAGATGTTCCAAAACCATCAACCCAGGACGGGAGCGTAAGGTGATGGATATTCTCATAATCATTATGTACTTATTGGGCAAGATTTTAGGCTGTCGCATTGGTTTTAGCACCATCTACCTTAAAAGAATTTTGTGCCTGTGTGATGGAATTTTGTTGTTTGCCAAAACAGTACCATGGCAGGGAAGAAGTCGGGGTATGAGAAGATGATGGAGCAAGCCCGGGTAGGGCTGAAGGGGAGAGGGCGAAGGCCGGCTTCCTCAACAGCGAGAACGAAGGAGGCTGTGAAGATGGAGGCATCAAAGGCAAAGAGTGGAACTACCACTAAGGAGGATGTGAAGATGGAGGAAGAGATGGAGGAGGACACGAAGGTGGCAACCACATCTTCGGTGGGGCAGTCGGTGGCGTTTTTGTTGAAGAAGGAGACAGAGTTTGACCCTCGTTTGGCTGCCTATTGGAAGCCCGGGGAGCATGTTCCATTCACCTTTCTAGCCAGTGCATTTGATAGTAAGTCAAATATCTAACCTCATTGAGTCATGGGTCATAGAGTGTCTGTGATGATATTCTTCTTCATTCCCTCATCGTGCAATGAATATCTGGGTTGTCTGAATTTGTACCAGAGAATGCTGAGATTGACTGAAGAAAATAGTTCCCATGTTGATCATCACAAAGTTGCATATCTCAGAGAATCACAAATCATAGAGTGTCTGTGATGATATTCTTCTTCATTACCTCATCAATCAATGATAGCCACGGGTTTTCTGTATACCAGAGAATCTTGAAATGAACTGTTCATGCCTGCAATCCACACAAAATTCGTTCTACAAGAACAGCAAGATTGGATATGGATGGTACTGGCAAAATAGCACAAAGTTCTTGGATGGTGGATTCTGTGTATCCTTGAGTATCTCCAATGGAGAAGTCTTATCACATATTTTGATAGTTATGTAAATTTGGTGCTATGTCTAGTGATTTGGTTGGTAGGTTGATACTGTTCTGTATGCTCTTCAAATTGGGAAGCTGCACAAAATTAACACCACCAGCAAATATCTCATAGTTATGTAACTCTTGCTCTTCTTGCTTAAACCCTAAACCCTAAACCCTCAACCCTGTTATCAGGAAGTGTATTCCAGGAAGAGGCATGATGGTTGCACTTCTTAAAACGGTTCCATTACTAGTTTGCTGACGTTGGGGGTTGCAGATGCTACTCTTAAGAGACTTACTTTTTTTAGTAATTGATCCAGATGTGAATACTTATGAAAGAGATGTGTTATCGATGAGATTTCAGTCATTTAATGTTTACTAAGACTTCAATGCATATTGGGATTTTTTAAAAATAAAATTTCATTTTCATCTGGCTTGTCATTTTGTGCAGTGATATCAAACGAGTCAGGGAGGCTGGCAATGACAAACATACTCTGCAACGTGTTCTGGACAGTCATTGCAACTACACCCAAGGACTTGTTGGCTGTTGTGAGCCTGTCAGCAAATCGAATTGCGCCAGCTCATGAGGGGGTTGAGCTTGGTATTGGTGATGCATCCTTAATCAAGGTCCTCACAGAGGCATATGGGAGAAAAGAAGACCAAATAAAAGCACAGCTGAAGGTGTAGTTTATGTTCTTATGCCAATTTCTGGGTACTACCTAGTTGACCCCATCACTTAACCACAATGATGTTTGATTTGTCTCTCAATCTGGTCTGCAATTTAACATGTCTTTGACATACAAACACATCTCTGGGGCAGCTAAGTGTGTATTCTATGCAATTTATAACATTGACGTGACTTTCTCAGTGATCAGTCCTGAGGTAGTACATGTTTGCCAATTTTCCAGTCAAGGAATTTCATTCTGAGCACTCAAGTGTGTTTTGGAGATTTCGTCAGATTTGGACCCATTCATGTTTTTTGGAAATATCATTGGTTGATAATGAAGCAAGTCCTTTACACAGTCTTGGAGAAACTCAGTTCAGTCAAGTATCCATTTTTTGGAATCTAGTCATTATTTGAATTTTTACTTCACGGTACTGCTAGAGGTATTTAACTTTGCAGCTGCATTATGAAGAATTGTTCATGGATATTATCATGAATATTAAGCTACTCAAAAGACATTGTAAGTTGCTGGGCATGTCTAATCCCTATGTTTGATGCTTTTTGACACAGGAACACATGTGGAATTATTTATATGCTGTTGGAAAAATTTAATGTGGCTTCAATTTGTGAGTCTCGACAATCTCTCTCTGAGCAGTGGTGCATGTGAATGATTGCAGACATTGGGTGACTTGGGTCTTGTTGCAAAGGCCAGCCGCACCTCACAGAAGGTCATGTACAAGGCACCTACTTTGACATGTGTTAAAGTGCTGGAAACCTTCCGTGAGATTGCAAAGGTTTACCAAACTTCCCCACAATCATCTTGATGGTTCCGGTCATGTTTTTTCCTCTGGCTTCCTTATTTGCAGCTACATTCAGCATCTCATTTTTCTTGTTGGAGTGTTGTCATTGCGCTTCTGATTGATGAAGAGTTTGGGATTGAAATCTTATTGCCTTTTTTTTTCCTGGTTATTAAAGTCATCCATAAAGTCATCCTGTATTTTAAGGGAATCCGGGCCCTCTAAGCGAGTTTCTCCTGAAAGTAAAGGCACTTGAGGCATTTCTATATGTAACTCGTGCAGCCTGGATCATGGACCCTCGTTTAGACTCAAATAACAAGAAGGTGACATCATTTTGGCCTAGTAAGGATTGTGGTGTCTCCTTGGCCCACATGGAGGAGGGTGATGTCTTGCCTGGGGGTAGTCATAAATACTCTGTTCTTCACACAAAACTCAGTCTTCCTTGAGTTTTTTCAGGACTTAATAGAGGATACTAAATATGGTAATCTGAGAGGATTCCTTCAATTTTTATGGTTTCATGATGGGATGAAAAGTTTTAGAAATATTAAGCACTATTTGAATCCATGTGTCAGTTATGTGTGCTTCTGTGACTGCAGGATTCTGGCAAGGAGAGCCAAGACAAGAAACGTGGGCGTATGAAAGCTCTCCTCGTCGCAGCTACAGACTGTGAACCCCTGTATGTGGTCCGCCTACTTCAGGTCTCAGCTACCCTTTCTGGCCATGGACTGTCAATGCAGATTTATTGGTCATTGGCATTCTTATTTTACCTTCAACATAATTTTTCTATGTGCTTATAGTTTTTCTGGGTTCTTTGTCCACAGTCAAAACTGCGCATAGGACTTGCAGAGAAGACAGTGCTGGCAGCATTGGCACACGCATCAGTGCTATCCGAGGACCCTCCTGTACCTGCCTCTCAGCTCCAAGCGCGGTTGAATGAGGTAAACATTATAGCCAACAAAGTGTTCAGAAGTATTTAAGGTAGATGAATTTTAAATGGTTAACTATTTCTGAATTACCCACTTCTTCTAGGATATTAAACATGTGATTAGTATGAGAGGATTAGCAAATCCAATTTGAGGTCATAGCCATTTTTTATATAATTTTCAGAGCTCATATGAATCTCTTATAATTTTCAAAGTGAAAATTCTTGGTCTTGAATGATTGTTTAGGTCCCCTCGATTATGTTGGCTATTGAACCTAGAACAATCTCTTTTGAACACATGTCTTTCTAGTGTCCGTTCTTAGATCCACACCTAAATATAGGTGTCCCGATTATGAATTAGGACCACTTACATTATACCACACCTATACTTTGTTTCCAAAAAATGAGGCAAGTCAGGGCCGATGTTAGTTTATTTTCACTGTTCATTTGGTTGTGGTTTGAGAGTAATGAAGTCATTTTGTTCATGTTATTTGTCATTACTCTAGTTCAAGGGAGGGAGGCATGAAGGTTGTTCAGTCATTCGAAAATGACACATCATAAGTGAATACAAACAGCAATGGTGCCTTTTGCTTAAAGTTTATCAACCTTTTAAGAGTTGCTAGAAGTGCAGGATTTGTACTTCAATATCAATTTATAGTTCTTAAGGCTTATAATTGGTGGCTGGGTGCAGGCAGAGGAAATTATGAAAAATACGTACTCTGTACTTCCATCATATGAGAAGATCATAAGTGCTATTGTGCAACATGGCATCCGCAACCTATCAGATACCTGCAAGTTCACTGTAGGTGTTCCCATTGGGCCCATGCTGGCTAAGCCTACAACAGGTGTCTCGGAAGTTCTTAACAAATTCCAGGACATGGAGTTCTCCTGTGAATACAAGTATGATGGAGAACGAGCACAGGTCATAGTTCATTTGAATTCATCGTGCCAGTAAATGCTCTTCTGATGGCTTGGTAACTAAGCTTCTGTTCTGTTGTTGATCGTATGGCTACTGATGGCACCAAAGCCTGCCTTGGTTCTCAAGTGACTACCATAAAGTGCTTCCTGGTTCATCCTTTTTGATGCTGAACTATGATTTCCGCATGGGATCCATGTGGACTTAACCCATGTAATACTGCCATGTGGCATTACATCAAGAATACATATTTATTTAAAGGCCCAGCAAGAAGCACTTTGTGATATCTGTATAATTGTGGATCTAGTTCGATAATCTAGTCCAGAAGTATTTTTACAGTCATCCTTGAAACTGCAGGTGCATTTTCTGGAAGGTGGGAAAATTGAGATTTATAGTAGGAATGCTGAACATAATACTGGAAAATTCCCTGATATAGTTGGAGTGATGCCTAGGTACGTATGATCCTCCTTCCTCATCTGTTTATTGTACAAGTACATCTGTAACTACTTCTGAAACTCTTCTGGGATTGAATGGGTTTAACACTATATTACAATGATGTGGTACTCTTGTTGTTCTATACCTTGCTTTTTCCAAGTTAAGCTTCTCAGGTTTTAAGGATCCTGGTTTCATTCTAACGACGTAGTTGTCATCTATTCTTTTGAAATATGGAGGCTTAGCATTTAGAGCTTGCTCATGAAGGAAGGAAATAGACAACCCTGTTATCTAAGCCACTTGGCTGAAACATCAAAGTTATCCTCTAACTCAACGTGACTTTTGGTCGGGAGTTGGTTGTTTTGCATACAAGATCTTCCATCTTCCTTTTTTGGAAAATTCTTGGTGTATGCTCGGAGGTAGTATAACTACTAGAAATGTGGTAGTTTCATGGCACAACAATCTAACAAGAAGTGACCAGAATGACATGGGCTGGTGTCATTCGCGGTCACTTCTTCTTAGATTGTCGTGCCATGACAATACCACATTTCTACAAGTGTGTGGATGTTTGAACAAAGAACATTCTATATTGGTTCATTGAGAGTCAAACTCATTTTGGCACGCCAAGACACGCTAAAATAGGTTGCACTTCATTTATATTCAAACACTACATACCTCCGAGCAAGAATCAAGAAATTATTGATATTGTGTGCAAAACAACCGATGGAAAAGTATAGGGACCAATCCCTGACGAAATGTCCCATTGAGTTAAAAATAGCTCTATTAAAGTGTAAAAGGGATGGTATGTATATGCTTTTTTTTGAACAGTTGATATTGCCGGACTTTTCGCTGATGAGGACTGCTATCAGTGTGCAGGTGCATGAAACCAGGGGTGAAGAACTTTGTACTTGATTGTGAAGTGGTGGCTTATGACCGGGAGAAAAACAGGATATTACCCTTCCAGGTGGGTTTCAAACTCTTTTTTGTGTTACCATCAGGATGCACGTATGCTGAAGAAATCTTGTCAGCAAAACAGCTGTATTTCCATCAAGTTGGCTGATTGGACATGCCTTGAGCAGATCACAGATTGACTTGATCAAATTACTACGTTAGCACAGCTATCTATCTATCTATCTATCTATATATGTCTCTAAATAATCTATTTTGCAGCTACACCTAAATTTATCCTTGATGAGGTACATGCTATTTTATGTGAATGTGCAGATTCTGAGTACAAGGGCAAGGAAAGGTGTTGTGCTAAGCAGCATCAAGATCCAAGTGTGCCTTTTTGCATTTGACCTTCTGTACTTGAATGGTCGTTCATTATTACAGGAGCAGCTCAATGTGCGGAGAGAGGTAGGTGATACCCAACTTCAACAAGTCTATAGCCGTACTCCTTTTTAAATGTGGAGTAGTTCTTGGTGATTGATATGAAGATTTGATTCACATGGGTTGCTCTTCATTGTCCAGTTGATGTATTCTTCGTTTCAAGAAGTGGATGGAGTGTTCAAGTTTGCAACTGTGAAAAACTCTAATGACCTGGAAGAAATCCAAAAATTTCTTGAAGATGCCATTAATGCCAGGTATGTAATGACAACTAATTGGTTTCCTTTAATGCATCAATGCATGATGTATGCAAAGAACATTGAAGTATACTGCTTTGCTTCTCGTTATCTAATAACTTTTGAGTGCTTAGGTAATAGGGGCAGATGGATGACCAAATGCATTTTTCCTTTGTGGACTTTGACTATTCTGGAGTTTTAATATCTTGGCGGCAGTTGCGAGGGCTTAATTGTAAAGACTTTGTCCAAGGATGCAACATATGAACCTGCCAAGCGCTCAAATAACTGGCTCAAGCTCAAGAAGGACTACATGAACACGTACGCTCACAAATATTGTTCAAATAATTTGCTGCTTTATATAAAACACTAGTTTTTGGATATGCCAAGCCTGCTACGTTATTTGCATCTTAAATCGCTTATCAATTATGTTTGTTAACTAGCTGTATATGGAGTTACCCTGGTTGACAAACGACACAAGTCCTGTATATGAGTGCAAAGTGCTGGAATTCATTAACAGTTCCAATGTCCACCTTTTGATTTGATCCATCATGTTGAATGAGTACACTAAAGTGCTCTTCCAAATTATTATTAGAAATTCTGATTTGACCAGTGATATTCCTTGGCTGAATTCTGAAGAGGATGTATTTTTGCAGAACTGGAGACTCGCTGGATCTGGTGCCAATTGGAGCATTTTATGGCCGCGGAAAACGTGTTGGTATGACTAACTACATCTCGGTATCCCTAGTTTAGCAGAAGTATTATTGAGAGATGCCTTGCAAAACCTCTCCAAATACTTTTGAAGATTTGATTATACTGTTTACTCTTTTTGAAGAATGTTGGAGGGATGTCAGTAGTGCACAAAGTGACCACGCTTTGCTGTTAATTGTGCGAGTTCTATTCCATGTTGCAGGTGTATTTGGGGCATTTTTACTGGCTTGTTATGACGAGGAGCATGAGGAGTTTCAAAGTATTTGCAAAATCGGTAAAGTTTGAAGCCTGTTGTGCCCCTCATCTTGAAAGTGACTCTGAAAAAAATGACAAACAAGGAAGTAATTGTAAAGTCACCACTATGAGATAATTTCTCATAGGTCTTCTGATGAAGTTTCTTGGTTATGTCGTCAGGAACTGGTTTTTCAGAGGCAGTACTTGATGAGCGTTCTGTCTCGCTACGTAGCCATATTATACCTGAACCCAAGGTACACAAATGGAATACTCTCAAAAACTTTACGATGATCCAAGTTTTAATTGGTTTACTTCACATAAGTGAAGTTGGTCTAGAATGGATGCTTTTAGCTCTGGACTCACTTCTCATGGATTTAACCACTTTCTTTGTTTCTGTTGTTAGGAACTTTTACTAGATATGTATTTCAATAATTGCTATATACCGTGTTGATATCCATTGAAGTTTGTCATTTTCTCTGCATGAACGTTGTTGTTTGCCTTGTAGAAAATGCGCAAAGTAGGTAGTCTAATTTAATGCACTTGGGACTGTCATCTGTTGCATTCTGTGCAGTCATACTACCGATATGGGGATGTTGGAGTAGATGTCTGGTTTGAGGATGTTGAGGTATTTATTGCACATTCTAATTCACTGTCTTAGATAAACTGTTTCATCAGTTTATATGCAAGTAGGCAACCTATTTGTCATAATTCTTTTTAGCGTTGTGGCATAGATGTGGAGAACTTGACATGGAATATGACAATTTTAAAGTTTGTCTTCAAATGTGGAGTAGAATTGCAACTGCAGTTAAGGGTAATCAGTGCAACTGTATACTTTGCTTTTACAGGTATGGGAGGTAAAAGCTGCTGATCTAAGTATTAGTCCTGTACATCGAGCTGCCCTGGGTTTGGTTGATACCAACAAGGTGCACATTCTTACAAATTACTAAAGAAAGAGTTCATGTTAAAGTTATTTGTGTTCTTTCCTTATGTTGCTTTACCATTAAGCAAACCTAATTACTTATTTGTCAATTGAGCAAACCTAATCCATTGTTTTCATATGTTGCTTTACCTCGCTGAATTCGAGTGCATAAACCCATATTATTGTTCATCATTTTTTTGTTCAGGAATGGGAGTAGGTTTGACCAATGAAATAAAAATAAAAATGGTGTGATAAACAATGATACAACAAATCACTGTTTCTCAATCAAATAATTTTGCTCAATTCATTGTTTATCAAAGAATGTGGTCTGACTAGAAAACTTTCTGAACCTTTGATTGCAGGGCATTTCGTTGCGGTTTCCAAGGTTGGTGAGACTAAGAGAAGACAAAACACCTGTTGAGGCAACCTCTTCTATACAGGTCTGTTGAACAAATGACTTAGGACTATAGTGTGGGTGGGTATAGTTTCAAATATGGTTAATAGATGCATTCGCATTCCGCCTCAAAGGAAAG
Source organism: Polytrichum commune (assembly GCA_950295325.1). Taxonomy (NCBI): domain Eukaryota; kingdom Viridiplantae; phylum Streptophyta; class Polytrichopsida; order Polytrichales; family Polytrichaceae; genus Polytrichum; species Polytrichum commune. Next base: position 5,299,293 of record OX485804.1, read on the forward strand.
TTTCTGAGTTGGAGAGGGGACATTCAGTGAAAGCTATTTATGGTCATATGATTGGGAATGTCAGTGACATCAAGATTTGTAGTATAGAAACATTGGAACAATTATAATCTGTTTTATTAATTCCCAAATACACACTGGTTTAATCCCTTTCTGATCACACTGTACCTTATTGCCTTACTGGTTTTTAATTTGTATTGACACTCCTATTATCAAATCTGTTTTGTCAGGTTGCAGAGATGTACCGGGCTCAGAAGTTCAATCATGGCGCAGGTACTAATGATGCTGATGACAACAATTAGATTAAATCAATAACTTACGACCAAGGTATTATTCTGTGGAGGCTCAATGGAGTTCTTCATGTGTTTCTTGTACACTCACATTTGGTGAGTATAGTGCACTTTCTGACATTAGTCAGTCAGAAATTTGTGTAGGTTTGTAATTGTGGTGCACTTTTTGAGGGAAGGTAAGGTGACTCAAGATACACGGATGGATGTATTAAAATGTATGCCTTAGTCACTAGATTCTACACGTTTCTCTGGCTTTTGATAGTCATTGTTGTTTAAAAGATTGAGTTTTCTTGTATAGATACAGGGATAATACATCATAGCTAGAAAATAGTTGTTAGACAAATTACCCAACCATACAGCTTACTCAGAAGTTCAGAAAGCTGGTGACGTTCTGTTTATTGATCAAAGTGAAAGGCTTTCAAAGAAGTGATTCCAAAGCTCAACAATTCGCTGACAGTTATGTCTTGAAACTATACTAAGAGTCCAGGGCAGGTTTTCAGTGCTTCATCTCATTGAATAGGATGAATTCAAACTTTGGTTGTACATACGTATATCTTGGTAATACTGTTGAACACACATCTCCCTGACTTGTTATTGTCTGTGGTTGGTCACTCAATGGATGCATTTATTGATTGCCGGTTTTGTTCAAAACCGAGCCTCACATGCACTTGCTGTGACAGTTTTTGTACTTTCAATGATGTAATATATGTGAATGTCACACAGATGTTTAGTCTATAATTTTTGTAAAGCACAAAAAGTATGTTCTGTACCGAGAAAGTTTTTTTGCAAGTTGTGAGCTTCTGTGAACTTAGGTTCAGCACTGGTCTAGGGCAGTCATAGTGAACGCACATCCCCTGACCTTGCACCCATTTTTGACAAGTTAGCATCATTTATCTTGCCCATTAATTACGACAACATGACTTAAGAACATTGGAATGTGCAAAAAGATTTACGGTCATGGAGGTTGACTATAAATCTTGTTTTGAGAGTGATTCATTGTGAAATGAAAGTATGCAAGTTGAAAGTGTGATGTGTCCGTATTCAAGTGCTCTCAACCGTTCTATTCTAATAATATCATTACACTATTGTATGTCACCTTAGTTTTTCAACTTGAATTTGTGAATGCAGTGCTATGCTATGAGAATAAACAAAGTATAATTTTGAACAAAATCTAGCTCATTCCTGGCTCCACCTAACTTACAGACTCAACTGAACAATGTTATGCATCTCCTCAATTATCTATCTATCTATTTATTACCTAAATAGAAACCAACTACTGCAAGGTAGGCAATAAACCCCATCATGTACCAAGGGGACTCTTGAGTAGGACAAAGCCAATGGGTTCAAATTCATGTCAATGTTATTTTTTCTTTTCTTCTCTTTCTAAATCTTTGAGTAACGGGCTTGTCTTCTCTTGTCCTAGATTAATCTTGTGTGTGGGATGTATGGAGCTTGGAGAGAAGGATTGCAGAGGAGTTGTCTTAAGATGAATTTTGTTTTACTGAAACAAAGCACACAACCACATGGCACACTTGGTAGGTAAGTTTGTTTCACAACTTCCAAGACTTTTTCTATCTCAACACATGTATCCTTGTAAGTATGAGTTTCACACGGATGCTGGACCGGTATATAGGTCAATCCCTAAAATCAATACATAATATTGATATTGGCATCTAAATAACAATCTACAGATTGGTATCAAAATTGTGATACTAGATAGTTATTGCTAATTGGTGAGACTTACATAGGGTAAGAAAACCTTTGCATACTCAAATCAATATTCGGATCAATGTCATTCTAATACCGTATTGCACATGTATATTGAAGGATGGTATAAAAAACAAAAGTATTCTCAAATATATGTACCCTACTTGTATCAAAAAATGTATAATTCTTGTTATATATTCCCAAACTATGGCAACTGATACTTATAGGTAAAGGTAAATAATACCTCACTACAAATAAGAATAAGGAGAGATAGTTAAGCCAAAGCAATCAAAACAAAACAAATAATGAACAATTCACAATATTGTTTTGGAACATACCAATATTGACTCGTTACAGTTGCTCTCCTCTTTGTCAATTTCGTTTGTGTGTTTGTGTATGTGGGCGGGTTTCGCAAGAAGCAAAAATCTCCAAAATTATACAATAAGTGGTTGTGATTCCTGTAGAGGTCACAAATTTGCACAACAAATTTTCTTACTCGCCTTGGAAATGTGGTCTATTGTAGGTTTCCCCTTGCCTGTTGAGTTTTTTTTATTTACAAGAAAATTTATGAAATTTTTCTCAACCCATAACATTGTAACCTCCATAAGAATGTATTGGAAGAGCAGGTATCAAAGGCCACGGAGACCTTATGTGATCACTTGAAGAGAGAGAATTCTCATTTTGCCTCTTATAAGATTGAATGCAACTCAATTTTGATTCTGAAACTTAAAACGACAGTCTACATGATTTACAAATGTGAACCAAACGTAAACAATTCCCAATTCAATCCGATGCTCAAAATAGTTTGTGGAAGTGCCCACAATACAATAAGAGCCACACACCTTATAAGTGAATGTCATCGAATGTGGTGGCAGCTTCAAATTCATCCCACTGAAGACCTTGGTCCTCCATCTCAGCCTCTCTTATGATGAGGTTCACTGGAACTTCAAGTGGCGGAGGTGTCTGTTGCGCACCGAAACAAAAATAAAGTAAAGTTTTGAGCCAACAAATATATTCACTGCAAAAATCTGGACAACATTTTTTTACCGGAGAGAGCGCCTTGTCTCATTTTTCTAGAGATAAAACATTATGCCAATTCTATTATGAAAATTTAGTTGAAAACGAGGCACGCTTTGCGTTGGAGTGTCCTCCTACAACTTCATTATAGATAGGTTTCTTTATCTATTTCAAAATGTAGTATTAGATTGTCTCAAGTCTTTCATCCTATTGGACCATCAAATTGATATTAACCTCTATCTTGCTGAGGCTACTGCATTCCGTTACTCTAGGAAATTAGTTTTTGTGACATCATCTTGATGTACTTCTAGTCCGAGAAGCCTCATGGCTTCATGGACTTTAGATTCAAATGCATTTCACTAATGCTAAAATGTAGTTTCCACATGGGGTCCAAGAGGACTCTGCCAATGTAAGATTGGCATGTGACAAATATGGAGGAAACAATTGTTACTCTTCTTTAATATAGATAGCCGTCTATAGTAGATGTGGAGAGTAAGAGCATCTCCCACTCATGGAGCCACTAACAACCGTCTACCATCGGTTTTTGAGACCTTTGAAGGCTTGGTCACATGCTCTATCTTGAGTCCTAAAATTCAAGTCCATGTATATCACAAATCTTTTTGCCCACCCAATCATGTTATAAAGGGTCCTCTCCCAAGAAAAAATCGGCTCTCCAAGTGTATGAAACCAAATAATTTTTGAAAGAAGACCCTCTATAACATAATAAGTGGATAATAAGAATTTAAGATATATATATGAACTTTAAAAAAACATAGAGCATATGACCTTGCCTTAAATGGTCTAGAAAGGCAGTGGTAAGGAGAGGCCCACTTGTGGCACCATGAGTGGAGGGTCAAAATATCTTTGCAAAGCTAACTTCATTTGAGTCTCACCATGCACCGAATAAGGGGCCAGTTGATGCCGTGGAAGAATGGATGGCTCTTAATATCGTGCGCTCCACGGTGTGAACCCAGCCTCATTATTGGGTCTCGTGTTAACAAACCTTTCATTAGTTGCTTAGCCTCCATGCTCACCTGCAACAAAGCTCCAAATCAGGCAAGGAAGAGTCGATCAAGCTTACGCATCTCAATTGGACACCTAGATGTGCGTGGTGGGTCATTAGATGCGGATCTAAGAACGGACACCAAAAAACATGTGTTTAAATGAGAAAAAAACTACGCGCTCGAAAAGTTGTTAATATTCTAGGTTCAATAGTCACCACGATTGGGGAGGCCTATGTGAACATTTAATACGACAAATAATCTACACTTTGATAACAAATAAGATGTTTCACATGAACTCCAAAAATAATGACGAGGAAGCTAGATGGTACATCCGTGTTTTGGAGTTGCTAATTGTCTTGCACTAATCATGTGTTCAAGTGTATGTTTTAGACTTGTTTTACCTTAGAGATTGTAGCCTGCCATAGCGACCCTACTTATTAGCAACTCTACCTTTATGGGGTCTATGTGAGCTCATCCATTGCGGATGACGGGTCTCTAGTAAAAACAAGCACCTATGATTGAGGACAATTTCATTCCAACTAAATCCCACTAGACAAATTTGTGGGTGTTTGATGCCTTTAGATTTGAAACCAAATTTAGATGAAAATAAAATATTTCAAGAGTATAGAGTGGATCACGTTCCGCTTTCACCTTCCCAAAGAATGAGTTTTCCTCATACACCACGAAGCTCTAGCTAGCTACACCATTTATAGTATTCAGCGTCACATGCATAAAAGTGTCACTTACCTTATTTTGAGGCATATGGTAGGTTACACTAACGATCAACAACTTCACCATTGATGTCGCCTCATGACACTTGGCATTCAAGTGCGCTTTCTAATATCTTGACATGAGTATGTTCTATAAAGGTGCGTGCTTACGTTACACAATGGTCTACATGTTGACGCAATAATACTTTCCCCTTGCATACGAATACGCAAAACTATCATCTCAAGTATCCCAATGCACTACCCTAAATGTCATGATATAAATATATCTTCACTTTAAAATGTTACTTATGTTGACAAACAATATCATACTTGACAATTAGCGCATGTGAAACTTTGGGATCTCTGGGCATCTAGTTTAGGTCCTTTGCAAATAATGTGTGTGACACTAAATAGCATAAACGGTGTACTATTGATTTTCCATAGATCAATGGAGAGAAAGCTACTTACTGGAATGTTGACGGGGAACACAAGCTCCTTGTGCAACACATTCTCAAATGTGATGTGTCGGTTCTTCCCTCTAAATGGGGTGCGTCCAAACAACATCTCATACACTAATATGCCTGCAGCCACAGCATATCAAAGCACCACACGAATTCGTAAATCTCCTCCATCACTAAATCAATGAACTCTCCTTGGTTTCTACAGTAAGTACTCCATCAGATACTAAGGTACTGGATGTGAGCCTTATGTGGTAATTTTTCTTAATCGGAAACCCATATTTGAGTGGTATATGGCAAGGCTTTGTAGTTATGATGGACACCAAATAGACACTTGTTGCATCAAGGTTGGACGATACTAGCATTTTAGGCTCAATAGTGTACCCCAATTGGGAGGACCTCCCTCTGTGATCATGTAAAGAGACACAGAAATCTTCACTTCAATTTGATTCCTTGTGATCTTTGCGTCTCAACTTTGGTTCTGAAACCTCAAATGATTTGTAACCGCTAACCGGATGAGACAACTCCCGTTTTGATTCGACGGCTAGAATTGGGAATGGAGTTGGAAGTGCACATAACGCCTTGACTGAATGCTAGCAGATTATTCATTCGAGCACAAGAATTGGAGAGTTCGATGGCTGCTAAAGTCGGAGAGCGAGCTTACCAAGGCCCCACCAATCCACGGCACTCGAATGTCCTGGACCTGTGATTATCTCCTGCAAGCACGATCAGAGAGTGATGTTTGAGACCGATCTAACCAACGAATTAGCTAGATTGCACGGCGCAAATTCGGGGAAGAAATTAATGGTGAGGAAGTGGTCTTACGGGGGCAATGTATTCCTCGGTCCCTACGAATGAATTGGTGGACGCCACCGGCTGTGCATAGAACACCGGAGTCGGCAAATCCTTGGACTTCTTCTTGTGCCTTCTCTTTTTCTTCGGTTTTGGTGGTTTTATCAGCTGCACGATGGAAAAAACGGTTTGATGTAGAATTGTGTGTCAAAATTGACCCGTAGCACATCTTAGAAAGTGAATAAAGGTAGTTATGAGAGTTAGTAAAGTGGAAAGCAGATGAAACCATGGGTTCAGTCCCAAACCTGGAGTTTAGGAGAATTAACACAAAGGCACCCAAGTTTTCTCCATGCTTTTCATAATCACCATACACAAAGAAATGGTGTCGGGCTATTGAAAATCTGGTTTTGTAGCCTATCCTACTAGGATGGGTGGGCCAAGCTAGCCTTGCATAGGTTGATCTAGGGTTCGAAGCAGTGGGTCCCATGCACATACCTTAAAATTCTCTCAAGAATTTTGAGGTGGCAAAAAGAAGTCCCAAAATTTTCACCCAACTTTGAAAATAGGCTCCGACACATGACAAACACTCAATAGAAATTTTTCTCAAAGAATGATCAAACCCACGGTTTCGTCCCTCTTTGAGGTACTTTACGGATAGCTCCATTAATTTATGATTCTCATGAAATAGGCAAGGCCTAATACATCGATTAAGCACTGGTATGTACAACAAATAGGTACAACAAAATACACGTTAAACATGTGCGAGGGTGATTTGGTGGGAAGTGGAACCCCAAAGTGATGGTGGCATAACCTGCATTTTGGCCGGATTGATGATCGACAAGTCGAAGTCAGTCAGTATAACATGTCCATCTTCTTGAATCAAAATATTTTCCGGCTTCAAGTCTCGGTATACCACACCTGAAAGAAACGATTTCAACACTAGTCATCAATTTAGGTAATTAAAAAAATGAACATTTAATTAATCCACAACATAACATATCAACACGGTTATCGGTTTGAACTACTGTAGACGTGTACTGAAGAACGCAATACCGTAGGTTGATAGTTGGTTGGGTGGAAAATAATTAAAAATAATGACGTCTAAATTTTTATGAGAATTATTGGATCATTTGGAAATTTGGTGCATTTCGAAACTTCAATATAATCACTTGCAAAACTCAATAATCTCTCAATCTTGTCAATGAGATGGAGCATGTGACTGATTTGCCTCTCCTTCTTAGCCATGCTTGCAAATTCTCAAACAACCTCTACCGAACATGAGCACAAAACGACTAAAATGACTGTTCACAATCCTAGTTAGCACACTAAGAAGGTCTAACCTAAACCCTAAAGGTTGACATTGTGTCCTTAGCTGCCACAAATGAATGAAAAATAAGTCACAATACATGATTTTGTATGTAAGATATGTTATATGCCTAAATAAATGAATGAATGAATGAATGAATAAATAAATGAATAAATCTGCCTAGTTTTTTCATGATGTTTTTATAGACCGCCCAAGCTTTAAAAAAAAATCAATTATTGGGAATTTATTGCCCAACCTGCTATTAGCCTACAATATTAGTCATGGTGAATTCTCATTGAGCAAGGAAGGCAATCTTACCCATGCAATGAAGATACTCCAATGCAAGCACAACCTCTGCAGCATAGAACCTGACAAAGTTGGCACAAAAGTTATAAAAAATTAAATTACAATGCATATTGTCATTGGATCCAAACTGAACTAGATTCCTAGAATAGTTCTATTACTGTAAGGCACATATGTTAATTTATTCTCACAATATAATCAATGTAGGCCACATTAAAATTTGACCTTGCATTAAATTAGCTTGGGCCATATTAAATGTTTTTTCTAGAAACGTAATGTGTGTAATTATTTGTTTTTGTGCTACTTATGATGTAAGGTGACTATTACATTCACTTTGCCCTATGGGAAGAGACCTAAGGGTGGTCTCTAAAATGGGCCAAAGTTTGGCAACCAACCAAAATTGGCCCCAAATGGTGTTAGTAATTTGTTCTTTTGACAAGTAGAGTTCAATTGCAAATGATTGTTGATTGTAAGTGGTCTCTAAAATGAGCCAAAGTTTGGTCTTGATCAGACAACCAACCAAAATTGGCCACGTGTGCAAGATAATACTAAAGTAAAGCACTATTGTGACTAGCTACTTGTTTCATGCAAGGTGTTGGTCAATAATCTTCAATGATCAAGACTTTGGGGACGACCCGAGGTCTTGGGCTCACGTTAATTCCACCTTGACTAAAAAAAATAGTGTGGCCCATGTTAATTATTTCCACACCACTTCCCACCCACACTCATAGGACTATTGAGTGTAGTGACTCAATCAGGTTTAGGTGTAATCCTCTTGAATAACAATATTAGCCATCTACATACACATTCAACAATTTGTTTTCCCAAGTAAACTTTTGAGGTTTAAGAGTAGTTTATAATCTTACCTAGCTGATTCTTCTCTGAAATGCTTCCTGGGTTGTTTTTCAAGTATCAAGAACAGCTCGCCGCCAGGGCAAAAGTCCGTTACCAGGCACAGATGTGTCATAGTCTGCACAATGCAAAAAACCAAACGTTTGTCATCCTATTTGACATCTATTGAATACCTTCAATCAAGTGAGCTTTGTGCCAAACATTACTCGGTGATGTGGGCCCAACAATACAACAATGGGATATTGGGAGCTTAGTTTGAATTTGAATCTTCATGTGCAACTTTTCGAGCATCTGATTGTTATATTCTAAGGGCCCACAGAACAAGAACTGAACATTGAATATTGTTAAGTGAAAATTAGTGCAACTATGAATTACCACGTTTTCTAATTTCATTATCCATGTAAAATTAGAATTTGGTAATGATTCAGTGCTTCCCTCACTCGACTTAAGGAATCATCACCCAAGCGTAGATCCAAGAAGGTTCTCTCATGATAATCAAAACTCGGCCACTTGGGTTTGTCATTGGCTGACTATTACCGAAGGGTGCTATTTGGTTCGACACGTAATGCTTACTTTATGGAAGAAAATTAACACGTGTTGTATCCACATTGGTCAATCCAACATGGAAATTAGCTTTCCGACACGCACAGTGTTGATTGAACAAGCTAGCACTATGGTTTATTGGTGGACTATTAGTATAGAGTTGCTTCTGAACCGGGGGAAGTCAATTGCCACAAGCCAAATTCCATATTCATTTAGTTTCATAGCCACTTTAGGGCCGGTTCACATGGGTCTCAAGTCGTAAGTCCATGTTCACTTAGGTCAATCCATGTCATCTTAGCTATTGAGAGCATGGAAGTTGGGACTTATCACTTCACAGAGGGTTCCAAGTCTCAAGTATGACATGGATATCTTACACATCAACACTTTTGGAGGTGAAGCTTAAGGTCTTGTGTTGAGAGTTGGGTTGAGCCAAAAGCTAGACCCAACTCGCAACACAAGTCCTCATAATTCTTTTGCATAATATAATCAAGATCTGACTTCAATGGATATAAATAAACTATACTCTAATGATTTGTCAAAGCTCAAAAGCTGGGACTTTGCCTCCATGTTGGGACTTGCTGAGATGAGTGGAACTTGAGACTTGGGACCTTATGTAAACTGACCCTCAGTTTGTTTCAAAAATAAAAGTTTAGCCACTCATTCATCAATCTAAAATCTGTTAGTTTGTCCCACCTTAACCACAAGTTAGAAAAACTACAATAAAGATACCAATTAGTGAGGGTGGGAAATTAGTGAAGGTAATACTAAATTCCTTTATGCTATGGATTAGTGCCACCAAATGATCTAGGAAGCATTGTTCATCTTGGCACTTGGCACTATTCACTTGAAGAACCGGCACTTGACATGAAATGATCGGCACTTGACACTAATTACTAAAAGTATCGGCACATGGCACTATTCATTGACAAGCATGTGGCACGCACTAAATATAAACATGCACTAATTTCCTTGAAATCTATAGTGAATGAGCATAGAAGTTATAGTAGTCATGAATTTTGTATCACTCACTAGCAACTTTAGCTTTCAGTAACTTTGAGATTTGGCTAGATTGTGTGTGTGACTTGAATTAGTGCTGCCCTCACCAATTGGTATATTTAGTGTACATGACACACGGAAGCATGCAAATGACATAGCGTACCTGAAATGAGGCATAAAGGGTGGGTAGGAAGGGATGGTCTATGAGTTCCAAGATGTGTCTCTCCGCACATGCTCTATGCACCTGTAGACAAAATAGTAATGTCGGTTTAATTACCTCCCAATTAAATTCTCCACACCAACTCCAAGCATGCACCGAAAACTTGTTGAACATGGAAAGTACTGTATGCAAAACAACCAACTCCCAACCATAACTCCAATTGAATTGAAGAACATTAACTCTAACACACCTTCAAAATAATAAACAATTCAACATGGAGCAGATTTGTCTTAGAAAGATTTGGATCCTTGGCCGGTTCTGCCCAAATACCCCCCGGCGCACTCACTTGGATGCACACACTTAGGGGTTGTAAGGTAATATTTATTTATTTATATACATATATAGATATAGATTTGCGTCTGTACCTTGTTCCGATTCATCATCACCGTTTTGTCCATCGCCTTAAGGGCATAGAGTTGGCCACTTCCACATAACTCCACCAGGTGTACACTGCATGTGAGATTAAACAAAAAAATTCATTACTATTTACTATTAGTTCATGGACTTATCTATGCTCTCATCCAAAAAACGGGGTGTCCATGATCATGTAAGAGCCATGGTCTAATGCCTTGAGTGCTATTAATCCATGTGGATTCATCCGTTAAGAATGTCCAAAAATGCCCTCATGTAAACGTTAAAGTGAGGCTAGTGACACTCTCAACTGATGAGGATTCAAGGATTCTCAAGAGCCATGGTGTAATGGCTGTTGTGTAACCCTTAAATCTAGCGCACCAGATCCGTCTAGAAATAAGTAGAATAGAACGTTTCGAAATTATTATTGAGTGGTGTGGAATGTGCAGCAGACCTTCCAGTATCGCCTGAGCCGAGAGGTTTGATGGGCTTGAAGTGCTCGAGTCCCAATTTTTGTCCACTGCTCCTCACCTGCTGAGGTCACAAAAATTGTTATCTTCCCCTTCGTGGACATCGAGGCTCCAGCCTCGGGTGAGTGAAACCAAATTCCAAGACACTTGTTATTAATGAGGATCACGTACCTTCAAGATTGCTTTCCAGGCTGGGGAAGATCTCATGTGAGGCTTGGGGAGCACAAATTTGGAGTGGTTGAGCCACAGGTCTTCGGGCGTCTGCAAAACATAGCAAGGATCAAGATGTGTAAACTTGGTGAACGATGAATGCCATGGACCACATGAATCTCACAAGGGTAACTTAGTGATTCAAATGAGATCAGTAATCTGAATTGTCAAAAGCAGTGTTCAAGGAGACGTTTGGGCATAATCGGTCGAGATCCTAGTGTTTCCAAGATCAGCCGGTTACATGTTGACACTTTGCTAGATTGAGGAATATTCTGCAAACTCCTCTAAATGGGTTGCTTGTTTCCCTGAAGTCTTGGATTTTGCACCGGTTGCTTCTCAAACTCAAATGGTTCATCTATAAGTAGCGGATCGGTTCTCCCCGTTCACTGGTCAAAATTTCATTTTTGCTCAGAATAAGAAGGGGGCAGTGTCACACACCAGATTTGCATCTGGAAGCTCGCGAACTGCGCCATCAATGCTCATGGCAGTTTGTTCCACCTGCAGATATTATACAATTAACAACACGCAATCAATAAAATTCACACATCGGTTGATTCAAGCATCATAGAAAAATCACGAACAATCAACTTCATATGAACAATCGACGAGAATGACACAAGGGTCCCATATTAGTATATAACATGAGGGGGAGTTTAGCACACCTTTCATCTAGGAAGGTCACTCATAAGATGTTTAAGAACCACATGCAGAATAATTATAAGGTGGAATAAAATCCAAAGGAATAATATTTCTTAAACAATTAACATAACTTCTATAAGATACTAGATATTCATTTGTGAATCTTTTAAGTGTAATCCAAGATTAATAATCAAATATATGGATCATCTCATGAATATGCGCATTACTTCACATTTCCCATGAAAATATCGGTCCTTTATCGCACATGGTTCATATCTTTACAAGCGAGTTACACTCTCCTTCCTCCGCGGGTCTTTCATTGTAAAATAGTCATCATATATATATATATATATATATTACATAAGAGAATACCTAATGCAAAATGGTGAAAGTGGTGTCATTCAATCGTGGATCTAATTGGAGGTAAACCTAGTTTTGTCACATTTCTTTCAATTGTTTAGTCATTTCACATCATGGATAATGTCCGTGAATCTGTGTGCATGTCTTTTTGTGCCACATTAAATATATGGCTATTCCCCATGCGAGGATGCATATTAGTTACTTCACAAAATTGATTGTTAGCTCATGATTTGATGTTATTTGTCAAACCAATTGATTATATAACTGAAACACACACCAGCTTGGTGCTCTCTTTCTCGGTGTTTGGAGACAGTCGCTTGCGCTCAGGTTCCACATATTCACTTCCATCCAACTGCACTCCAATGAAGTATTGCAACTCGCCCTGCATGCACCGCGAATTTGCAACAAATGTTTTCCAAGCATTATCAATAGAATTCCAATCTCAAACTTGATTTGCGGCTTGATGGTTTTGCGATAGTGAACTAGGTAATGGATATGAGGAACACTATTATGGACTATAATAGGCATCCAAACTACTGACCCGCGGTAGGGCGACATGTGTCTATAACCATTTGGTGCATGAGGTGACGACCTGGGATTGGGAAAGAGGACGTACACTTCCACAACATAACCCTCTCCAAGTTCCCATACCCTCAATCTAAGTTGTTGATCTTCATGATTGGAAGGTCTAGAGGAGAGGCCACCAAAATGATTAAGTCTAATCACCCTCTCGACCTTCCCAGACCTTGAAGGTTCCCGAATATTGCAGCGTTCAAATCACGACAAGGTCATCAAGTACGGGTGATTATGTACCTCTTTTATCCAATCAGGAATAGACACAATAGCAAATTACTTAACAAAATCATGCCAAGACTTGAACAATGCGCAATTTGAGTGAGTACCTTCTGGTCGTGCATAGCTTGCAAGTGGAAGAGGTTCCAGAATGGCTTTCCTGTGGATGAAACGGGACCAATTTAATCAACCCCGAGTAAAATGAATTTATAAACTATAATTCAAGCTCTACAAGAGACTCGTTGATTGATGTAACTCGGTAATATGGTGAATCAGTCTGAATTACCGCTCTTGGTGTAATTCAGCAATTGCACTGTGATGTCTCTGCAATCTGCTATCGCATCTCGGATTTGTTGAACTGTAGCTTGATCGGTGTCAGGTCCTTGTAGGAACCTGCAGCATTTTTTGGATGTGCAACCAATTTCAAGTCAATTGGTATTGGATATTGAACAAGTTTTAATTCTACACAAATTCATATTTCTGACATTTCATGGAGGATTTCTTTTCCACACCTGCAATTGCGCCCTAGAATCTCCTCCCGCGTATACTCGGTAAGCTCCAAAAACTCGTCCGACGCAAAGATCTGTATTGTGACACACAGGAATTAAATTGGGGGCCTCACCCTTTGTCACAAGAGATTGTTCATCATGAGCATACTGACACGAGGAAGAAAAATAAATCCAAAAGAGATGTGGGCATGTCACCAAAATTTGGCTACGGGGGGCACAACCAATCATGTCCTGGCTTCAGGTTTGCAAAATTTAAGGTGGGCTTACGATGGGATTGTCCGGAAGGCGGGGATCCGTGATCACAAAATTCTTGTCAATGCGCTCCAATGTGGTTGCCAAGTCGATTCCTCGGCGAATTCCCATTTCTCGATCATAATTTTCCGCAATGTCAGAGTTCCCATGATAGTCCAAATTGAACGGCTCCGGCTCCTGCTCCTCTGAATCTAATCTCATCGCACGTTGCGATTTTCTACCGATTCTGTAGACATAATCAATCAAGTTTGTCCTAATCTTCGTCATGAACCGTAAACTAATTGCTACACCAACTGGACAACTAAACATAACATTGTTTAGACCCAAACATGTAGACCATTTTGCATAAACAACAGCTTGTGCAACCCCAGCATATTTAGGATGACAGAAAACCTGGGTACTAATTTACCTAGATTAAACCTTAATGCATATGAAAGCAACCCATTAATATTCTTGCTCTAGTGGTCTTTAATTCTTCATCTCTGAGGGATGTTAGCGATGCTATGAATGTTTGAGTACATCAACTGCATATTTTAAATTGGTTTAATTTTCACCTGAGATTCAGGGACGTGAACCCAGATGTACGCCTTCTTGGGGTATTATCACCATCGGACTGAAATACTCCAGAGAGCTTTTCTCCATTACTGCCAGCCTGATGTAATGGTGTGCTAAAATTTATCAATTGTTGTTGCTCCCCATTGCTGCGTGTCGGAGTAGTTGCTGGACTCCAGTCCAGAAGATAGGGCGATTTGAAAGCCTCCACCAGCTCTGTTACCGCTTCGGTAGCCTTGTCTTTCTCCCGAGCTGCACATAGAAGGCAAACCGATTCCGGACATAGTTCCATGACTTTCGTCAGCCATGCTCATGTGTTCATCTTTGGTTTTCAGTTAAACCTATCTCCGCCCTCATTGCAAACTCAATATTCAGATTCCAGTATTTATCGCAACATCTACCTATCCCGATTTTCTGGGAACCGAACGGGTAGATCTGGTTGTAGAATGTTAATAGGTATGTTCGTTTTGAACCAGGCTCATTGACCTAATTGAATTTATGATGACCTAGCTACGTCTGTGGGACTCACATATATAGGAAGCAGTGTTTGAAAGGATTTTTGGGCATAATCGGTCCAAATCCTAGTGTTTCCAAGTCGAACCGGTTACATGTTGTGATCTTTCGGTTTTTCTTTATTATATTCTACAGATTCCTCTAAAATGATCAGTAATGTTCCTGAAGTCTTGAACTTCATCCGGTCATTTCTCAAACTCAATCGGTTCATCTGTAACTAGTGGTCGGTTCTCCCTGTTCATTGATGGGAAGCTGGCCGATTCGAAATGGAGCCCAACAGGTGATTTATATTTGTCTCTAGTACTTGTCCTTCACCAAAGGTGACCATTCAAGTTAGTCATGAACTTTTAAATCGAAATATGAACTATGAACTATGGGCTTCTTCGAATTTGGAGGTGACTAGCTTGAGATGGTCACCCCCCACGAAAACAAAGACGAGCATATTCATCATTCCAGTCACCATTTCAAGTCAGCAAGGCCGCTTGTGTGATGAGTCATGTATTGAACGTAAGATTCTCTCTAAATGCAAAAATGCAAAATTCTCATGACCAAACATCCACATTGTGATCCCGGGGGGTGCACTTCATTGTCAAGTTGAACACCACGTGCGATAAAACAAAATCTACTTTTTACATAAAGCATCACCAAAATGGTTCAAAAGTTTATGGATTTTTTTTCATGAGTAGATATACATGGTATCTATTACATAGTAAAAATTGGTAACCAAATTTGATGATTTGTTTTTTTTATAAAACATACCGTTTCTAACTAGAATGACGCAACATTGAACTAAACAAATTACTACAAAAATGAAGATGACTAAAAATTTCAAAAAAATATACAAAAGATATTATCAATGGTTATGTGTATGTAGAAAAATTATCACAATTTTAAAAATGATCTATGGCATGTAATATAGGGTAGCAAACTTTTATCGCACGTGGCTATGAAATGTAAGGGGGTGTGATCGCCCCATGATTGTGATATGATAACATGGTGGCAACTATCTGTAGCATCCGTAGGAGTCAGTGTTTTTAGGACTTTGTTTAACTTGTTAAAACATTTTTAGGAAGCACTACACTAAATAATATTTCTAGTGTCATATGGTGTTCTATGTCACTATGTTAACTTTTTGGAAGACACTTCTATAATTCGCCAAATTTTATACAAGGAATGACAAATAATGTTGGGTAAACAATTAGTATTGGTGACATTACACAGTGGTTTACAATTAGTATTAAGCAAGACAGTTAGAATTGGTGACACTAAACATCATATTTAATGTAGTATTTAGGATTTTTATTCTTACTATAAGTATTGTGAAGACTATAATTAATTATCAAGTTGGAGATCCGTATTCACTTTCTCAGGGAATATATTGATAACTTGGCTGCACTTTGAGATCAGAAGAAAAACTTGTGCAAGATACATATTATTAATCTTGATCCAATTCAGCTCGAATCTCAAGTGGATGAAAGCGAGGGTCAGTCAATAAGTTTCACTAGGTCTCGAAAGAGAACAAGCTTCATAGGCTGAATTAATATGTTATACAGAAGGGATTCCAATAAAAGCTAAAAGTTTAAGGGGAGAAATGCTATTAAACGCACCGGCATATCGGATGAGCGAGCTAGATAGACCATTGGGACGCACAACGTTCTCTCTTAAGCCTTCCGTATGTTTACTTACTTCCACCTGCATGCTGCTCCACCGCTATTCTAATTGTCAAAATATAGATTTTTCAACATAATTCTCACTCCTAAATAAGAGTATCAAGGTACCTTTTGAAGGCATATCAACAATTAGGTATGGGGTGGGATAAATATAATTGATTATGTAACTTGAGGAGCCTCACCCTATGAATTTGATGACCTTGTCATTTTCATCTTTGATTGGAGTGATGGTCAACAAATTCCAAAACGGGGTCCCATCTTTCTTATAGTTAAGCAACCTGCCACAAAAATTTGTCCCATTCCTCACAGCATCTCGGATCTTTGCCACGTCACTTGGGTTGGTACCAGGTCCTTGCAAGAACCGGCTGACAAATACAACCAAAAAGAATTCATTAGTTGCAAAATTAAAGTGCAAAACAAATTTATAAAAGGTTTGCATAGAATTAGGATGGCCAAGCAACATCAACTCCCATGTTCTCTCAAACATGGCTCCCCCAGCTCCCCTGCTCCCCCACTCCCCCTTAGTCTATGGACAATATGGGTAGAATAGAAGGACTTGAACTTTAACCATTGCATAATTATGGGATAAAAGAAATGTGTACCAAACCATAATGTGGCACAAATTGCTTAGGCCACAACACATGTAAACAAGTATGCTAAACATGCTTTCAACTTTGACATCCTTTGGAGAGCTATTGAACAACTCGCTCTACTTAGAATTGAGCTATTGAACAATCACTTGTCTAACCCTAGGAATCATTCCAAGGTTCCTTGTGTTGGCAAGTCAATATAACAAAACATATTTTTTATTGGGAGCGATGAGATAGGTATTGGGTGCCTACAACAACTGCAATGAAAATTTGCGGGAGTCATGAGTTATGGATGATAATGTACTGTCTCACTTTATAATATGAAATGTCCGGGGAGATTTTTGCACACAATCAATTAAGATCCTAGTGTTTTAAGTCCAACTAGTTACATGTTGTAATCTTTTGATTTTCTTTACTAATTTGGGGTATATTCCATAGATTCATCTAAAACGATCGGTAAATTTCCTTGAGCCTTGAATTGCAACCTGTTATTTCCTAAACTGAACCGGTTCATCTGTAACTAGCAGTCGGTTCTCCCCATTCATTGATATTGTGGCTCCCAATCCAAGAATATTAATCAGACACAATTGCCAAATTGCTTGGCATGATCACTAAGAACTAAGCAATGGATACAAGATTCGATAGATTGAGCTCCTACTACAATTTGTATATGGCATGACATTGTATGTCTAGTATTGGATGTAGTGCTCACTTACTATCTCGTATCCTTTATTACATATCATGCCTTCTTTGAGCATGAACATGACAAATAACTTCACTATAGATTGTAGCAACTAGCCCTCGCGACATGATGATCACTATATTCAATATCGTACACATGTTGCCACATGGCTTTCTCATGTACAATTTAGACCTAATACGTAATGATCATGTCATAATATGGCTCCTAGTCCAAGAATATTAGACACATAGTTTGCCAAATTTCTTGGCAAGGCCACTAAGAATTAAGTATTAATGGATACGAGGAGAGTGCAATAGCGACAACTTGGCTCCTAGTACAATTCATATGTGGCATGACATTAAGCTATGCGTCTAGTATCGGATGTAGCGCAAACTCATTATCTCTGAAGATCTTACTAACATGGAGTTGAGTATTCTTTGAGCATGAACAAAACAAATATCTCATAGACCGTAGCAACTGGCTCCCGCAACATGGTGAATACTATGTTTGATTTCGTACACAGGCTATAGCAGGGCTCCTTACGTACTCTCTCTCTATACATATATAGTGATCAGGTCAGTCATAATATTCCCCCTTGTATACAGGTAGGCTAGTATTAGACGTGAGCCTGAGCACTATGACTTGTGCAATGCACGGGGAGAGCCGACCGCTAGTTACAGATGAACTGGTTGAGTTTGAGAAATAACCGGTTGAAGTTCAAGACTTCAGGAAAATTACCCATCATAGAATCTATAGAATATACCTCAAATTACTAAAAAAAACCGAAATTCACAGCTTGTAACCGGTCGGACTTGGGAAACACTAGGATCTTGACCGATAGTGGGGCGAAAATCTCCCCGGACACTGGGCTCGTTCGGATTCATTTTTCCTCAAGAGAAAGGAAGGGAGAAAAGGAGATGGGTGGTTGAGAAGCACCAGTTGCAGCCGATGACCTCGCGAGGCGAGTAGCCGGTCATGGAGAAGAATCCCGCACTCGCATACATGATGGGGAGATCAGGCTGCAACGCATCCGACACCACAAACGTCTGCTGGAATGTCGACAACGCCCCTTGCAGCTCATCGATGATCGCCACTGGGGCTGGTACTTGTTGCATCACTCCGCTCGGCTCACGTTCGTCCTCCGGATCCTGCCCGTTTTCACAGACTAATATTCTAGTAGCATTAGTAGTCTCATTCTCTCGTTCGTCAGCAACCGCCGCCTCCTGATCATCGGAGGCTACCCGGGCTGGTCGCGCGTCCGAGGATGACCCGGCCGCTTTCCTGGGATTGGGGCCGATCCGGTAAGAAGTCTGGTCCTGATCCGAATCCGAGTTCCGAGTGCTGGCCAGCGCCGATCGTGGAGTGACGGGCTCACTGGATCGCCTCACCACCAGTCCCCACTCCGCTGCCCTTTCCGCCATGAATTCTTCTTGCGACGCCTTCGACTCGTCCGATCGCCGGCTGGGAATTAGGGTTGCGGGTTTCGTCACCTGCTTAAATACGCACATCAGTTTATTGGCATTCACATCTCGGGGTGCCAATTATTAGATCAATTGCCCTATTAGATCAGTTGTTTCTAAATCAGTGCTTCGAGTACCTGTAATGAAATGATGATTTGTTCTTTCAACAAATAGGAGAAACATGCCTGGAAAGAGGGCATTGAGTGTATTTCACAAATGTGTCATTTTGCACTTTCGAAAGTCAATTTTATACTAATTAGATGCAAGGGGCCACCATCCAGGCCCCTTAGGTGTTGAATTTCACTCGTAAAAAAATTTACAAAATTTCATAGAATTCAGTCTTAACAATGCTTATAATGGGAAAGTGGAGCTCTCCCAAATGATGCTTCTCAGAAATGGGTTAGCAGCTCCAAACCATGTTCTAACTCACAGACGGTGACCCCTGCAAGTGCTACAGATAGTTGAATGTCACATGACATTCCCGATGAATAATTTGGTGACAAACAAGAGTCTTAAGTACCAATTTGAGATGGAAATGGGGGCACTATTACAAGAAGTGGAGATCCAAAAACAGTTTGAAAAATGTGTGATATGAGATAGCTTCGACTGACTTCGCCAACTGAGAAGAGTTACTTACTGGCCTCGCGGTCACCTCGTCAAATCCTCGAGGGATTTGACGAGGTAGGGGTTACAGGTAGGGGTGGTCAGTCGCAATGTGAGATGGGACTTTCTGAAAATGGGGGCACTATCTAGAAGAATCAGAGATCTACAAACACGAAAAGGAAAAAGAAAATCGGCGAGATGTGGGAGAGACAACTTCGACTTATCTATGTCGTGGAGTGGTGGATATTATCGTGACCTGGTCAATGCAGGTTTAAGTTATTGACACTCAAATCCTCGGTGAATGAAAATGTGAGCCTACGGGGTTATTGGAAATGAGGCTTGAGAAGAAGCAAACATCACAAACCACCCTGCTAGTGGTGGTGGGTTCATTTGTTTAACCAGGGAGTAAACAAGGAAGCGCCCTTTGCCGCAAGTTGAATTTGAAGCGAACACTCCTGAAGATGCTTGAGAAATGGAAGGCTGGCGTTTGTGTGCACTCATAATTAGAGATCGCAACCTTCAGGAGCAACATTCTTCATCTCTTTTGTACTTGTTTTATCGCAACTAGCTGATTCCACTTGAGCAAATGTGGCGATGGATTCAGGCTGGTCTCATTTTTCAGGCTTCCACTGCTTAAATCCTTGGTAATGAATCAATTATCCTGGTAATGTATCAAGTTTCCATAAGGTTCCATAGACAGAGGACCCGAACAACGAAATAATTGTGCACAGAGATGGTGAACCGTAACAGGACCGAATATTGTCACAGTTTAACAATCTTACCTCGTTCGAAGCTGAATTAGTACGCAACTTGGTGTGCGAGCTACTCACACTAGATGAATTAGACATCAAGGGCCTGGAAGAAGAATTTTTCTTTCCGTGCAACCCTTCCACCACCATCGCCCTGTCGGAGATGGACTTTTCAATCTGCGCCAGCTTCAAGCTACTAAGTTGTGCAGCAGACTTGGAGGATTTGAGATTCCCGGGCGCCTTCTGGTGCAATTGTGCAAGCGACACGTCCACTCCCACCCATAGTGCACCTTGGGACGACGATGCAGCGGCTCCTGCAGCATCAAATTTCCAGTTCAAGAAATCATCATAACTCTAGTATAAATGGTTTTATTCATTGTTAAATTCACTCGGAGGTAATGCTTGAATTGAATGAAAATCACCCTATGTTGGTCTATTGCGGACCACATCATTTTAGCACCAACTGACTTTCACCCTCAACGAACTGATAAAGGAAGACTTGTTTTCTCCGTTCCAACCTCCACACTACCTCCAAAGGTTAGGGTAACTCTAATAATATCAACAATGTGTTGCATCCACTTGTGGCGCACTGACGCTCGAAGGTAATGTTGAATTGAATGAAGAGCGACCAGTTTTGGTTCATTGAGGGCCGGATCATTCCAGCTTCAAGTTTACTGAATTTTACCCTAGATGAACTGATATACGAAGAAGACTTTGTTCGTTCGTTAATGTCAGATTGTTTTTGTTCTAAAAAATTTCCAGTTTCTTCTGCAGGCACCTGGGGGTAATGGATCTTGCTCTGCATCCACTTGCGTCCATGAGCGAGAGACATGATGATGTTGGCGACCTGCTGCTGCTTCTGATTCTTGAAGAAGACGTGGAGCCCCGCCGAAAACTTCAATTGAACCTCGAGAGGTCCGACTGCCTGACTCCGACCTCGATTTCGCGTCCTTCCAATAACTTAATGCTGTGCGTCGGCTCGACGACGGCTCCGAAGTAGTGGACATGTCGATTCTCCTGCTCACGTTGCTCTGTTCATCAACCTACACACGACAGACATCGCCGACTCTATCTTCACTGCACTTCAGTTTAGAGAGAGAGAGAGAGAGAGAGAGAGAGAGCCCACACCAAAAGATTAAGCAAAACAATTTGGTATCTCAGGAATGGAATCTCCGATAGTATTTGTACTGGAGGTTTGGTACACATTAGTGCGGTCCAGCTCGTCAATCGTGGGCGATTTTCCCCAAATATATATTGAGTCTCCTGTGGGATATTAAGTGAGATAATATAGATCTCTCCGGACTGAGTCGTCCAAACCACAGGAGGAAAGTAACCATTTGTTATTTCGTGCAGCGGCTGCAAAAATTTCTGCAATCTCGTATCTATCTATCCTGGACGTCCAAGCAAGCCGTACTTGACTTTGGTTAGAAGCTTACACATGAATAGTACTGTCCAGCTCTCAATCGTTGGAGATCTTCCCCAAATTTATTTCCTGTGAGTATTTTAAGTGAGTGATTATGAATCTCTGTATCCTCCGAACTGAGTCGCCTAAACCGCAAATGTAAGTAGGTAATTGAGTTGTTATTTCGTGGAGCAGCTACGACGATTTTTGCAATCTCGTACCTATCTATCTATCGATCTATCCTGGACG
Source organism: Polytrichum commune (assembly GCA_950295325.1). Classification (NCBI taxonomy): domain Eukaryota; kingdom Viridiplantae; phylum Streptophyta; class Polytrichopsida; order Polytrichales; family Polytrichaceae; genus Polytrichum; species Polytrichum commune. Next base: position 5,321,541 of record OX485804.1, read on the forward strand.
TCCAAGCAAGCACGAAGGGAGGTTATTAAATTACATGAGTACTGTCCAGCAAGAGAGACAATCCTTGGAGATCTTCCCCAAATTTATTGCATTGAATCCTGTGGAATTTTAAATGAGAATTTTTTTTCAATCTGTGTAATATCATCAGCATTTAGAGTGACTTGCGAGGTTTGCCAATTTGGCATTCCATGAAGAATCTGCATCTATACTGGGTGTTCAAGCAAGCAGATTAAGACTAGAAGGTGTACACATTGGAATTTAGGACAGTCCAGCGAGACAATCGTTGGAGATCTTCCCCAGATTTATTGCATTTCCTGTGGAATTTTAACCGAGAAATAACCAAGCTCTCAACCAGAAATTCTCAGGCAGAAGATTAGGAGCTTACATATTAGGAGTGCCAGTGTCTTCAATCCCCGATCTTGTTCAAAAACTTTGTTTTCTCCTTTGAAACTGACGAATCCGAAATTGCTTGCACTGGCTCGGGACGATATGATCGCCAGACTAACCTCCCAATTGTAACTGATAAGTCATCTCAAAGCCCTCACGAGAATACACAAAGCCTTCCAGGCAGCCTGAAAGCATAAACTGTCATCGTCCGTACTGATAAGTTCTCACATTGAACGTCCTTTGAGATCCTACAAGTTTCTGCAGGAAGTTGCAACTAAGGCTCACAAATTAAATACAAAAGCTCAATTATCTGCAACCTGCTAATTCAGTCATCCACAAAATCTTCATAATTCAATTCACACGTGTTAGTAGCACACATAGGTATTTCACTGGAAATTCCACAAATGTCAAATTCTTGGAATTGAAAGTTTCCCATGGAAGATATATAGTACATAACCCGTGCAGTGTTTCAGATCATTAGTCGATGTGACCTACTAATTCCTGTCTCTATAATTTCACGACAAGCCAAGCTCTTGAGATTTGCACAACTCCCCAAAAATGCTGCAACTACGCATTATCTGACTTCACTTTTTCTTCTCTTCTCTCAAATTGGAGACAAAAGAAACATGTTGTACATTCCATTGCCAACAAAAACCACAAGAAGACCACCAGAACCCCAGATTCTGCTCCCTAGAGTGGATGCATTACCTTCTGAGTTGAAGTTCTTAGTACAAAATTACATCTGGCCAGAAAATGCTCTCAAAAGTGAGACGTACGCACTACGAGCAAGTCCTCCTTGGATTCTACTAAAACAATTCTAGCTCAAGTAATTTTCTCTAACATGTCAACCTTGAAATTGGTCGCACACTAGCACTACTGCCTGCCTGCCTGCCTCAACCCAATATTTCAGCTGCCAATAATCCATTAATTTAGTCTGTCAATCCTTTACTTCAAACTCAGAGCACGTGAAGATTGCTCATCATATAGGGGAGTATGGTGCAAAAGTGGCCCGGTTGATGGAACTTTTGCTGCTTTCGTAGGACTCTTTATTTCTCTACCCAAGATGTTATCTAAGTAGTTCCATCCGACCGATCCATAATAAAAACAAAAAACTTTGGAGAGTTGATGATGATGGTGTGGGCCACGATGCATGTGAACACTAAGCATGTGAGGTATAGTAGCTACCCCCCTTCTTCTTTTTGACAAGGCTAGGCTAGGTTAATCTATTTTCTAATGTGCAGATGACTGATTTGTGGTCATGAATTTTCTTTTGGGGCTTTGTCCCGAAGCACACCACGCGTGTGAGGCTGGTAAGCTAGATGAACGTGCGGTAGGGCCAGGCCAGCTTTTAATTTGGCACAAAGTGCGACGAAGTATATGCCATGAATGAGACTCGGGAGTTGAATTGAGTCACTGGCGTCTATTGTTGCTTGTCATGGGCCATCAAATTCAACCACTACAAACTGGGTAGTTGGATGATGTGAGGAGCTTTTCCACCAGTGTCCAGGGAGATTTTTGGGCATAACTTTAATCAGATGAGTCCTTCCATGTCCAACCGGTTACGTATGTTAACATCCTTTATGTTCCATCCTCATTTATAAAAAAGCTCCAGTAAAGTCATTTCATCTCGCCACTATGATTTGTTCTTGTTATAGTGGTGAAGATCAACGTTGGATTGGTACACCCTAAACTCCATAGTATCAACCTCCATGATGTCACACACTCTCTTATATCCCGAAACCCTAGGGAACGGATGTTCGTAGTTCAAATCTCACTCCTTATATATTGTCACATTTCTCTCCCTTATATCATGAAATTTGTCATTAATGCAAACTATTTAAAAAGTCAGCCCACACCTCACATTGCGCCATGTGTCAACATGTGGAGTGTCACCTTCTCATTGTTGTTGTTGTTGTTGTTGTTGTTGTTGTTCTTATGCCACTTGTTGAATGTTGGTGCATGCATCCGCCACATCGCTCAAGAAAGGCCAAGTGGAGTGGACCACACTAGTGAAGGTGATGGGAGAACAAATTCAAATTGTCCTCACATCTCCTTTGTGTTATTCCATAATGTCACATGCTACAGTAACTCTATAGTACCACACATCCATGTTGACATTACAAAACTCCGTAATATCACGTGCACTTTGGTTGCCACAGGTGTGATGCTACAAATTTTAGAGTGTATTGTCTTGTCTTTTTCTTTTTCTTTTAAAAACAAATTGGGTATGTATAATAAGGAGTCCGTAATTTTTGATACTATTAGGGTAATGGTATTTGACGACATTTTTGTTTTTGTTATCATTCGGGTCTATTTACCAACAAGAATCTTTCATATCTAGTAAAATTTACGTAGTATCTTATGGTTTAGAATAGCATTGACCCAAATAAAAACTCATGTATACAAAGATTTTCTCTCCTTGACACACCTACCAAATATCAATATTCAACTAACAATATAATATTTATACCCAGAGTTTGGTTCTATGATACCTTTATCGATGGTTATTATAGATACATATGCATTCACTTAATATTTACATGTCCAACATTGGTGAACACCATCGTTTCTAGGACATGTTGAGTTGCATCTTCTCCCATAGGCAAGCATCCTATCTCCCACATGTATATTGGATAAAAATGGGAAGAATTTGCTTCAGAGTAGAAATTCGGTTGGTGGTTGTGATTGCTCAGGTGCCTCAATTTCTTTAAAATGATAATAATAATAAGACAAAGACTCGGAGGACTCTAGCATTCACCAAGAACCAACATGAATTATAAGCTCATTGTCACATGTTTGTTCAATGATTGGATTGTGTGCTACGGGTTAGTTTCCATGTAGGTTGCTCACCCACCAAATTCTAGTGGGAATAAGGACAAACTCGTCCAAATGTAGATGGAATCTTGTGGAGTAGGGTTCATATGTGCCAACTAGCTACTCTCATTTTCTCAAATCCCGGCCCACCTACTAACTTTCTTCTCTAGGTTAAAACCACCTCCTCCTCCTAAAACCGGTATTCAATCCTTTGGTGACCAACACTTGTAGGTGAAAAGGTGCTTTAGTGGACACATGGGAGTCTAGCGGCTTATGTCCACGGCCCTCCACACTTCTGTAGCCCACCAAAATATGGTTGGTTGATGGCTTGTGCTTATCTACATGTAAACACCTCCAACTCACTATCTCTAGAATTTGGTGGGCGAGCGGCCGACATGGAAAGTCACCCTATGCAAGTGTTGCCTCCATCACAATGGTGAGCACATTATTTTTATTATTTTTTAAGTGCATGTTGCAACCTCCATGTCTATGTCTAAGGGCCACTTCACACATGAGCCAAGAGCCGTGACCATGACATTGTGAGAGCCCAAAAAAAAGCGTCCAAAGGCCGTCCCAACACACCTCCAAAATCATGTAGGGGGGTCACGGATCCTCAAGTGTAGTGTGAAATCATATGTGACCGGGCCATCAACCAAATGCTATTTCATTCAATTTCTATTCATGCAGGGTCCTCACACATAATAAAACATAATAAATCAACGGTTGTGAGCGTTCGGAGTGCCATGGTCTCCCAATTTTGTATTAGACCTACCTCCAAGAGGTGGTTTGTTGAAAATAGTCCAAGTGACCATGAAACATGAACCATCTGATGCCATGTAGGAATCCATGTAGACTTTACATCCATATTGCATTCACTTATGTACTTTGTTGGTCCCTCAAGCGTAGTGTGAAGCGAGAGTGCGTGAAGTGTAATAATGCTCACGGGCTCTCAGTCTCGTGTGTGAAGTGGCCCTAATTAACCCAGGAATTCACCACGGCAACTTTGAACGTCACCCCCACCTCAACATTCTTAGTAGAAAAATTGAAGTCGGGTCATTCTTGTGGCAACCACAAATGTCAACCACCAATGTACTATGAGTGACCATACACTTTTTTTTCATCAGTATGCATGGATAATGCATGGAAGTTGCGATTCGAGAAACTTTGGTTGGCTTGCAGCAACATGAGACATGTGGTCCGGTATGATTTTGTGCGCTTTTCAAATGTGAGAAAGGATGTGTCAAATGCATGGTGCGAACTCATTTTGTCCCCGTGACCATTATTGGTTGCACTTGAAACTGGAGTAAGGTAGAAATACCATAACCCGTGAAAATAAGGTGATTCACATTGAAGATCTGGTCTGATAATCATGAGATAATTTTCCAAGATAGACGAGAAGGATTCATGAAGAATGCAAGTTGTTTCATATTTTTTTGCCCTATACAAAAAATGCTACAATTTTTCAAAGTGGAAAGTTGTCCAAATCCCTACTCATTCACTAGATTTTTCCTACACCAAACACGGTAATCGGCATTTCCATACAGTACATTGCTTAAATTGGTTACCTCATGAGTGCATTAACACTTGACTCCCATTGGCTACATTAAGTGTACACGCACTGAAGTTGCCGCCAAGCCATGATCGGTTTTAGAAATGGCACTTCACCATTATGACGGCGGTCTAGTGCACGGCTAGCGGGTGGTTAATGGGTTATGGTTTTTCTACCTTAGCCGATGTAGTAGAGTAGCAGCCTAGCTGGCTAGGTTCACGAGTGGCCGAAGCTAGTAAGGTAGATGGTGCTAAAAACCCCTTTGGGTTGGGGGGGGGGGGGGGCTGAACTCTTCATTGGAAACCTAAGTGACGTGCGGGTTGGGGTGAGAGTTTAGGCATCCAACAAGGAACGAGTGTATGGGTTGTTTCGCCCAAATCGTGACGTGCGTGGGCCACTATGAATTTAAACCCCCTATATACAAGAAATTTACTGAGGAAAACAAATGTATACGTATTAATGGTAGGCTGGAAAATGGACTCAAGCTTTTCATTTTCATGTGATGAATGTCTCCTCCACATATATAGAATATCAATTAGGAAATAAATTGGTCCTTATTACATATTATACAATCCACTTTCACATTCCAACGAGAAAGTCATCAAACACTTTTCCATACATAAGATGTAAGTCAAAGATTGCATCAAACAAACGAAGAGAAGAGCACAGTAACTTAGCCACAATTTGGAAAGCAAACTTGAAGGGAGGCGATGAGTGCACCAAGAGTCTCCGAGTTGTAAAAACCCCAAACCCATATGCAAAATTTGACAAGAATGGATAGGGTAGTCATTAGGGATTGTTACCATATGACAACAATGGATGAAAACATAAATTGGACGAAACCAACACTTATAGTATATAAATAATTCTCTAAACCCTAAGACCCCGCCTTTTGTACATGTACCTTTATTTCAACATTTTACTAGTCTTTTTAAATGTACGCACTAGTGGGAAAAAAAATAAAACCGCCTCTTATGTGTACTATGATGTACATCGTAATGCCTTCATTTATACCCCTTTCTACACGCACGTTAGTTCATACATGGTATGAAAAGGCCACCCCCCGAGTAAAAACCGTCCCTTTGATTCTTATTAAAGACATTTTTTAGCTCATTACTCCCAAAATTTTGGCCTAGAGGGAAATGAGGGGTGAAGCATTTTCTAAGATGCACTATGAAATAACAAATTTGACAGGGGTTGCTTGAGAACTGTTACAAGAATAAAGAAGTTGTGAGACACTATTGAAATATCACATCCAAAGAAAGAAAGAACCAGAAACTCCGGTCCCTTTTTAGCAAGGGGCCGGCGTGAATAAAGTGTCCGTTCGTAATGCCAGTGAACCCGATGGCCACTGGACAAGGGGACACTGGGACAATACTACTCTCCCCTTTCGAGGATGGACACTATGTGACACACTATACTAGTTCCTAGCTAGCCACTAGTGCCTTGAAGATACCGGACATGGTATCCCCCCAAAGGGCTTTGAGGTACCCATACAACAAGGTCCAAGGACCCCCCACCATAGTTGGGTGGACTAAGGTGGTGAGCACCACGCCGGCATGGGGAATAGAACCCACAACCTCCTCATTGGGGGCCATGAGCCTAACCACCAAGCCAAGGCCCGTGGTGCCCTGATCACATCCATATGTTTATGATCACAACTAATAGGTTTGGTATCTCTTTATGATGAATTCAAGAGGAAGTTGATTTGCAATTCATCATTTGTGTGATGAGAAACTTGATTAGATTGGTTGAATTCCCAAATATTATATATCAAATTGGTGGAGAGCATAATATGATCTTGAAGTGATCACATCTGTCAAAATGTCTCTTGAGATGTGAACACTTCATGAGGTACAAAGAGTGTACATGCATTCAATTTTATAATCAAGCTTTGGGGGGTGACAAACAATTTTAATAGCTATGAGTGAATTCTAGGAAGAAAATGGCTAAAAACTATTTATTTTTTAACATGACCCATGGTGTGTTGAAGCTATGGACAAAATGTCCTTGTAGCCCTTTAGGGGTCAAGCCTAGATACTATTATTAGATGAAAATTAAATAATTTTTCTTAACATTTGACAAAGGGATTTCCACACATCAAAGCAAATCTTCTTTGAATTCCATATGCAAAATCTATAACTTAGGATCAATGTATTAGTGATAGATGACCCAGACCAACTTTCGAACCTTATTGATAAGGTGTTGGACATGCTCATACTAGGCAATATATACGTCTTGTGTGATACTCTTAGGATTCAGGTTTTGGATAAGGTGTTAGTCATTAGCACCATCTAAGTTACCATATTGCCCTATAACTTTTAGTTGAACCATCTGATTATCCCAATTATTAGGTGTTACTAATCGGAGTTACACAATGCAATAATGTCTTACTTAGGAATTCAATCTTTACTAACGAAAGTTCAACAAGTTGTTCAAACATTAGAGAACATCAATGACTTTGCTTGGTGATATATTACATCCTCATTAAGTAGTTATAGCATTGCATAACTCCAAATAGTAACACACGCTAATTGGGGTAATCCGCATAGCTATGGTTAAGTTTAAAGTTAAGTTGGTCAGAAATTAATTGGATGGGATGGAATGCCTGCATTGGAGGCCTAGTGACCATCATGAAAGATGACAAGAAAGGGGGAAAGACGACGGCAAAATTTGTCCGTCATGAATGAGAGCCCATTTAATATGTAAGTGACCACTTAATATATGCCAGTATTTGGATGAGCATGGATGTTGCCGAGATTCATCTATGTAATTGGCTTCATCATCACTACATTTAAAATTTGTCAACTACACCAAACATTGTGTTTGGTGTCACTCATTCTATTTGTGTTGCTCGATTTACTAATTGTAAACCACCCATGTAGTGTCACCACCATCAAATGTAAACCTAACGTTACTTGTCATTCCTTGTATAATGTAACAATTATTCTCATTCATTGATGATTTTTCATCTACTACAATATTTCATTACATAAACGTTAGAATACACAAAACACCAAGAGTAGATGAATAAAAAATAAGTTGGGTTGGCAGTAGTTGTAAACTTGTTCATAAGAAGTGTCATAAGAAAAGTTACCACACAATGACATGAAATATGATACGACACATAATGCCCCCTCCCCACCTGACTTTAGCTAAGCCCAAAAGTTGGTTCTAAAAACATGGCCTTCACACCATCGGCATTACCTAGTGCCGAGTCTAGCTGGCAAATGATGTGGCATGGATTAAAAGTGGAGGTTTTAAGCCTCAAGTACCGACCCTCCCATCGGTACCTAGACATGAGGCAAGAATGTAGGACCTTTACAAGTGTCGCCTCCCGCCCTTGTGATTAGTTGCTTTAAGTGTTAGCTATGAGGGCACGAGGAACTCCATTAACAAAACCGATAGTAAAATAGGTGAGTAGTAAGGCATTTGGGGATGGGACAAAAACTATCCAACATTCATTGCTTGATAGACTTAAAAAAAAACAATGAACATGTGTGAAAACTACTTAACCAAAACCTACTCGAAAACCTCTAGAACAAGTTCTTGTAGGTGCTTTGGGATAGCCGGATGCCTCTGCTATAACCGAGGGAACTTTACCCGGTTTTTAGGAAAGACTTTGATTATTTGGTAAAGTCAGGTGGGAAGGGGACTATGATTGGAGAGAACCGGCAGTTAGTTACAAATGAACAGTTGAGTTCGAAAAATAACCGGTTGAAGTTCAAGACCGCAGGAAAAGTACCCATCATTTTAGAAGAATTTATAGAATATACCCCAATTTAATAAAGGAAAACCGGAGGATGTCAACCTGTAACCGGTTGGACTTGCAAACACTAGAATCTCAGCCGGTTATGCCCAAAAATCTCCCCGATCACTGGAAAGGGTCATAAAGACAATGGTTATTGTAGTTAGGTCCCCTCGTAGATTTGGAAGAAACTTTTCAATTGTAGAACGTTACGACTCGCATGTGTAAAGGGCACCAGCTTTCGACAACATCAATGCAAGGGCAGCCTGCATGAGTAGAAGCCCTGTTGGGAGCTCAGAATTTGATGCCTCGAGGGTGAACTTTTACATGTACTTATACTCGAGTCTGTATATGAATGAGACTAAGGCATCTGTTGTCTGAATGGCCGAACCACAAAAACTTTAATAATCGTACGAGAGCCACAGTGGCCGATCTACTAGCTTTTGTAAAGTATGAATCGTGTAGACACAAATATTCGAAGCAAAAGTGAATAGATTACTGTAGGTCTGAAGAACAAGCACTACGGATGGAGAGAAGGGAATTATCATCATCTACGAGCGCGCCTCTCATTCATCCAACGTAAAAGCTTTGAAATAGTATGCAACGCAGAGGTTACTTTTTTGGGGTTGATTTGACACCAGTATTAGTTCTATAGACTTTGAATTAGTCGAGTCCAAGTCGATTGAGATGAATCGGTCATAAAATTATAGGGTGTCAGGTTTATATGTTGGATGGATAAGAGGTACGCTCATATGGCAATCATTCCCTCTCTCCAAGCACTATAAGCATACGGGTCTTGGAAAAGTGTCTTGTGGCACTAGGAATCTTGTAAATCTATCCAAATGGTAGATTTGGGAGATTTGGGAGATTTGTTCAAGTGAAACATGTTGGTTGCCTAGGCCTTAGATGTTGGGCAATGAGGTCGTTATAAATTCAGCTCTAAAGTTATGCAAAGGAATGGGCCAACAATGTGCAAGTATGACGCAATTCTTATTAAACTTTGCCCTCTCATGATTTTTGCATAGTCTTGTTGGGTAATACTGCATGGAATGGCCCTGATCAGTGCATTATATAAATGTACTACATTCCACATGCAAGAACCACCGTTGGACTAGTATATATGTTAAATTACAAGGTATCAAAGAACCTATCATCCTAGTATCAAAATTGTAATACCAATCAAAATATTGATATTTGGTAGACATCACAAGATGAGAGAACTTTTGGATCAACCTAATGCCATATTGATGGTAGGGTAGGTTTTACCTAGGTATGAAGGTTCTTGGATGGTATATAGACCCGCATGGTATCAAAAACAAATAAGTCTTTAAATACCCATACCCTACCAGTATCTACAAAATTCAAATCCTTGGTGTATAAGGTTTGTGGGTGTAATTCAATTTGTTTTAAATACCTCATCAATGTTCCCTACTTCTACCAAATAAATTCACACAACAAAAATTATGTTGCATTTGCAAATCTATGATGAACCATCGACAAAAACTAGATGGAAAATCATAGCACAATGTTCCTTTACCTAGTTATAACAACTTGTTGGAAGTGCATATTTGTTGTTTCCATAATTGAATACATAGATCCTCTCAATCGTGTTCACTATTGAGTGTGGAATAGTTGACATAATTTGTAGACATAGTCCAATCTATTTCAAACATGTGCATGTATGATGTTTGTTCTTTGATCCTCACCTAATCATACACCAACCAGATGCAGGTGTCCCGAATAACAGTCTTACACCAGTAAGAGCCCTATCAGAACAAACTTACGAGTGAAAGGGCATGAGGGTCTGTGCATCACCCTATACTTTCAAAACCATACTTGAGTGATATTATAGGCATCAACAGTGTGAAGCAGCATCATTTATGAAAGACTTTTGGAAGGGTGCAGCTGGAAATTAATTCAATTCATCGTTTCCAAAATTCAGCTCAACATCATTTGGATCATTGCTCTCCGACATCAATCTGATGGCATTATAGTTCCTAGCAGTAATTGTGTACTAAAGCTGTGAAGATTGGCCACTATCATCATTTCTATCAGAAGGAGAACACCAGACTTTTGCCTCAGAGTAAATTGATGATAAAATTGTTTGATAGCGTTGGGTGGCTTAAACCCAAGGTCTTACCACAGATCTCATGAGAACTCTGAGGTTAAGCCACCTAAGGCCGGAATAGTACTCAGATGAGAGCACCATACTAACACTTGATTTCTAGTGCATCCTATCATCTATGCTCCATCCAATAATAATGGGGATGTTAAGAAAAATAGATATTTTCAACCAACCATGTGGGAACCTAGGGACTTGCCTTTGGGGAAGATAAGTGCTTGCTAACTTGTCTGTGCCCGTTCAAAGTGTTCACCTTTGAAAGGAGGCAATATTCTTTGAGGGCTCCTCTAATTCTTATACTGCCCGTTTTGAGATTACATATAGACTTAGAATAACTCAAACAAAGCAACACCATAATTCACCCCGGTGGCAACATTGGAGTCGCCTTTTTTTCCTTTCTGATAGCCTTCTACAATATTTCACATCGCAATGGCTTAGTTGCAGAGACCTAGAAACACAGGATTGTGAGTTACTGATGAGGCTATCTATAATTTAGAGTAACTTGAAGAGACTGTTGAAAGAATCAACATGCAGTACCAAGTCCATTTCACCTTGCTCACTGTCTTCCCTGATATGGTGACGACCACTAAATTATGTAATGTTACTGGGTCAGCGCCTTATTTGTGAAGAATTGGTCACACAATGAATAATGCATGTCAATAAATGACAGCTTGACAGAAACTATCAAACTACCGAACTTCTCTCAATGCCTCGCTGCTTCCTCTAGCATGAAATTAGCATCAGATTTCAGTGATTCTTAACAGATTGAAAGATGCTATCAAATTCTTGGGATTGAGTGCAGCTGTGTAAATGGCATTGATTCTAACCCCCTACCATATTGCAATTATGTTACTGGCAAAGCTTCAAGAAATTGATGAGCAAAAAATCATCCTCCATTTTCAACCTTCAGTCGATGTGTTGGTGCCGGTGCTTGGTTTCTCATATTTTGGGCGACAGTCGAGTGTTTGCAAGTAAATCGGTGATTGCATCTCTAACAGTCTGGACACCTGTTAGACAAGAGGACAAATTAGTCAAAGATTTGGGCCAAGGACCCAAATGTGATGTACCCATTAGGAAAACCGATCAGAGAGCCCTACACCAAAAGGTCACAGTAGCCTGCGGAAGAAGAAGAGGCTCTTCCCAATCCGAGGCCCCACCCAATCATAGAGGGGGTATCTGAGTAAACCGGATGTCTTTCAACCAATACCGGTGTGTCATAGCCACCATCCAAGGTGTTGACCTTTGAAAGGAGACAATAATCTTCAATGGTCCTCTAATTCTCGTGATGATTGTTTTGTGATTACATATAAGCTTAGATGAACTCGTAGATGAAGCAACATCAAAATTTACGTCGGTGGTAACATCGAATCATCTTTCTTTCATTCTTCTTGGGACAAGCAATCATAGAGCCCTTCATCAATAGGTGATAGTATACTGCAGGCGAAGAGGCTCTTCATTTATGCTTGTTTCCATAGGAAGCGATTATATCTATCTCTTTATCTAGGAGAAGCAAATGTGTCAATGCCAAACTTACCGCACGACGGAAGGCAAACATCTCCTCTCGTCCTGAATGGATGGATTGGAGACCGATCCTCTCAGTCCGTGTGGAGCCTACTGGAGCTACACCACCTTGCACTGTTACATCTCTGCGTAATCGGCTGCCTTCTGCTTCAGTTTCAAACTGTAAGCTGCAGATTGAGGAAAAAGTATGATCAATCAAATGATGTATTAATACAGTTTCAAACTCACCACTACAAGTCAAATGGTGCATATAAGAGCATCTCCACTTATGGAGCCAAAAACAGACCTCTGCAATTGGCTTTTTTTTGTTCTTTTCAAGCAAGACCACAGGTTCCATCTCCAAATTCCAATTTTGAATATATTTATGGAATTTGGAGATGTGACATAGTGGGTGGCAGACCTTATGGGTGGGACATATTACCATGTTGCCTTAAAAGGCCTAAAAAGCTTATTTAGCATAACAATTAGCTTCTACCACAAAGAATTGAACGGATTTAGAATGACAGATAGAAAAGTTTCTAGTTATAAGACAAATATGGTAATGACGAAATGAAAGTTGGCCTAAAAGGCCTAACAAGCTCCATGAGCGGAGACACCCAAATATTTCAAATGACCTGAGCTAAAAGGACCTGCACAAATGAATCGTATCATTTCAGAAAACCATATATACCTTATATACCTTATAACCAGAAAATGCATACTTTTCATTAAAATCCCTCAAAAGCCAGTGGTCTTTCTAATTTACATTCAGCCTTCACAAGTAGTACGGCATTGGTGCCAAGAATGTCAATATTGTCCAACCTTTCCAAATCAATAATTGGCCCATCAATTGTGCCCAAGAAGAGATCATCAGGTGGTCCCGCAGCACTACAAATAAGCCGGCAATGGTGATTGTAGAGTTCATCCACTAATGTTATGAATCTTCTAGCCTGAAAAAAAAAAATCCACATTGAAGTCATTGTAAACATTTTTGCATTGAGGATATCTCTGTAAAAAACACAAGGTCGCCGCTTGTTAAAGGAGCTGTTGCCTATGATTAGAGTAAGATTGGGCTTTCTAATGAAGAAAACATTTCCTTGGGTCATGTGGCTGAATTTTATCCAACAGCTTTAAGGAAATAAAGGAACATACCTTATCAATCATGCGCATACTCATGATTGGGATATCTGTGATAAATACTGTGTGATACTGTTGAGCCAGAGCTATGTAGTCCGCTGCTCCAACCTGCATGGTTCTTCGATGTGAGAGTTTCTCCCTAAATGGACCAAGGGGCTTAATGTACAACCTATATACACAATTTCTACAAGCCTCACCAAGTCTTAAAATTATAATCACATTATTTTAGATTTGAAATCTTATTTAGTGCATTATCTTATTTCAAGGAGAAAATAAAATTAAAAACTCATACGTGACATTGATAATTGAAATACTAAGTATGTGTTTGCATCCAAGGGCACCCAGGTTGTGTATTTGAATCTAAATCTTCAATCAGCTTAAGGTATTCAACTGATTTGAGAAGTGCACTTGAAGGATGAGTTAAAGTCAGATAGGGTAACTAACAACAGACAAAAATATATATTTGATGTACATACTTCCATTTGTTGGAAATTGTGGCACACTCGTAGACCAGGAAAAAAGAGGTAAAAGAGAGCTTACTGGACGACCACACGCTTCTTCGAAGGTAAATCGAGCAACACCATTGCAGCTCTCTGGGACCTGTAAAAACCTGTTACCTCAAACATGAGACAACTATGTCATGAAATTGAACTTGCTAGAAATACACCTGTATAAGCCCAATCAGCATAAATTGACCTGAATTAGCCTAGGAACCTAACAAGAACTCAGGGTCATGAACTTGTATTTGATGATAACTCCACAATCAGCTCGATTGAACTTATCAGCGAAACATGTTCTATCTAGATAATAAAGCTCAAGGGAAATTCTGAAGCTCTATTCAAGTTCTTATGGACCTCTTGACAATCTCTAGAATTTTCTCAAGTTTCTGAAAAGTATCACCTTCCAAACATCACGGGTATGCAGTCAGACCGAAAGGAGGCATTGGACATTTCAATAATTGGTGTTGTTATGTCATCCCACAGCTTCTCCAGCTCTAGTTGGGCTTGGCTGTTCAGGGGCCAAAAGTAATGGGTCTGCTCTCCCTGCCCACCAACACTAGTGTCAACAATATCTCCACAACCAAAAGGTTATCAATGACAATTACATTTGAATTCCTCTACGAGGCAGATACCTATAATGGCTGTAGTTTAGGTTTTTAAAACTCAGATACCTGTAGTTCATAACCGCGCGATAACCAGGTTGATAACCGGCCAACACTTGTGCATACCACTATGGCAGGACTGGAAAAGAACAGAGGGTACCCTGACCTAAACTCAGCACTTAAGAGAACTTGAATGTACATGCATCTATCAAGAATTGCAGGGACAAATTTTAGAGGTTTAAGGAAAGGATTGAATGAAAGAAGATCATCTACATGTGTGAGTTACAAATATATTTGGTGCAGTGCCTAAAAATCGAGTAACAATTGAGTGACCACAAAAGAATGTGAGCAATTATGCACACTTTTTGTACCTTCAGAGGTGTTGCCATGAGACGGCGGTAGTCTGTATCAGTGCCAACAAGCAGGGATTGACAATGACGGTTGATTTCATTCACAAAAACAGCAAACAACTCCTTCTGCATGCCTTCCTGGTGAAGAAAAAAGAACATGCTTTGGAATCAATCTCAAATTCCACTGTCTATTTTCTTAGCTATAGTAATAATGACAATGTAGCAAGTCATGAAGCAACATGATAGTGTGTGATCCTTATCAAAATAACCCATGAAAATAAATAAATAAATAAATAAATAAATAAAGAGAGAAAGAAAGGAAGAAGAGAAGAGCACCTTGTTTAAGTCCCAGGGAGCACGATTGCTAGTGGCTACTATAACAGCTCCCCGTCTCAAAAGGTGCCCCAGAATGCCAGCCAAAGCAACTGCTGTAAATACATCCAAAACCTGCAAAACATAATGTGTATGTGAATGAAATGAAATCAATTTTGAAGTCAATGAAGCCAACAAATTTATGAGATTAGTACGTCAGGGTAGGGTCAAATAAGGCTGATTCTCTAGAGTAAAAAAGAGCAGAGGCCTCTATGAGATAATGGCTTATATCAACCTGATGATCCACTTGATGAATGAGCATTGCATTCAATATTTAATTGAAGAACAGACTAAATTTACCAAGACAAAACCAACGCCCTAAAATATTGAGAAGAGCCTGCTAAAACCACTTACCCACCTAAAACCAACATCCTAAAATCTTGCACAGAAAGTACACATTGATTTTGAGGATGTCCACTATCTTAATATCCCATGATGGGTTTTGGATCATCTACCAATGAAACTTCAAACCCTTACAACTATTGTATGCAGAATCCAAATAAGGCATACTATAGTACATTGGTCTCTACTTTTCAATTGCTAACAAGAATTGTTCAATTGTTCTATTGATCTGATAATTGTAGCTACACTGAACGCTTTAAGTGACAGTTTTAGCACCTCCACCTTACCTGCACCTCATCAAAGCAGAGGAGGCTTGCACCCCCTTCTACATCATTTTCAGATGCAAGAAGTTCATCTGCAACGGTCTCCAATATTGCACTCTCTGTTTGCTGCTCAGTTTCATAACGTTGAGTTGCCTCAAGCCATTCTTTAGCCGCAGCTTCTACAGTTAGAGCAGGTAAATTTACAGACGAATCGGAACTTTGGTCCAACTTGGGTGGTCTCTTCTTTCTCCCATGACTCCAAAGCATGTGCATGCGGTGATGAACCTCCAGCATTGCCTAATCCAAGAGAAATTCGCAAATTTTACCCAATCTATAAGTAAGAGTAGCTCAATGATTACACCCTTCCTTCATTTGTTCTATGTCAAACATAATGATGCTCAAAAATCACATGGACCAAGATAGAGCACAAAATAAAGCATATTTTGAGTTTTGTGTTTTTTAACCCTGCAACATGATGGAAAATGACTCTTTACCGCATTAAAGTGCATTCTTCGTCTGTAACGAACCACACCCTCTGCTGACTTAAAAAACAGGTCCATAAGGAGAGTTTTACCTGGCCAAAGATTCTGAGTTAATACCAGGAAATACGGAAAGAACATAATTAGGGGTTGATAAATAAAAAATGACCACAACAAATAGCTTGAAGATTGGATAATTAATACTCACCGCAACCAACGTTCCCATACAAGTAGATTCCTTGTGGTGCCGAAGGCGGCTGTGGTCGTGTGCCCACTAAGGAATCAAGTTTTTTCTCCCTCTCTATGTGTGCTACCAAGAAACCTGCACCTGGTTCAACAGCAATGTTCTTTGCCTTCCTAAGTAGACCCCACATACCCCCACACCAACAACCCCAAAAACCTCTAAGATTCTCTACAAAGTGTTTAATTTTCTGTTTGGAAGGCTATCTACAATGTTTCAATGGAACAAAAGTTTCCAGGATAAGGGGTCAGCAATATGACCACATGTGAATGTTGAGTTACAATATATGAAGCACCTGGAGAACCACCGGGTGAGCCGATTCTTTCTCTGAGCATCTGACATGTTTTGTATCCGTCGCCGCGCTTCCACAGTAGCTTCTTCTTCCAGGATGATTCCTTTCATTTCCTTCCTCTTTGACATCCACTTGTTTAGCTCCACCTAAAATTTCATGTCGGATTAGGTGTACATGGGATGACTCATATCCTGAAGAACGTTCTCTTTCTATCTGCCTTCAAGAATGGATTTCCAAGGATCAAAGTCCTTGAGTACATGTATGAATGCCAAGCATAACTAACTGGCAAGCTCTCATTGGTTGACACCTCATTGCTACCAATCTTCAGACAAAGCCTTCTCCCATCCACCAAGCTTCAACTCAAAGACCTTGCCAAAATGATTGATAAATAAATGACTGCACCACCTCTGGCTAAACCCTAATTGACTTGTTGAAGAATATTGTACTATACACTGCAATAGATTCCTGTTTAGAGTAGCTTACTTGATAGATTTTCATTTTCTTCTCATGTTCTCTCATATTGCCAAGAAGCTGATCCAGAGCCTTGGCAACACTCTCCTGTCTCGCATCGTGCTGCAACATTCCTCCAGCCACCATGCCTTTATACAATTCCAAGGGCCCCTCTTTCTCTGCACACGTCACCATTAATCACATCAAATACCCGGCAATGCCTAGCTCTGGCTGCAAATTAGGGCAGCAGATCTTCATGCTGGTCATCAATACCATCTTCCAAAATTGCGCAAAAAAACCCTGAAGTCATCTTCAATTCTGAGAAAAACTCTCAAATGCATTCTCCCCTCACCTTGCCTTCCAGTTTTGAGATTGTAAATAAGGAGAAAATTCTACAAATCAATGACATCTCATTGAACCCTCAAGGAGCACCCTCTCTTTCTACACACTTTGGCATTCACATGAAATAATGGGCAATGTCAATCTCTATCTACAAATTAGGGCAGGAGCTCATCTTGTTAACCATCAATCCATCTTGCAAAATTGTGCATTAAAAAACTCTGGAGCACCTTCAATTTTGAGGAAAACGCTCTCAGTTAAATTCTTCCCTCACCTTTGCCTTCCAATATTGAAATTGCACATATAGTACGAAATTCTATCAATTAATGACGTCTCATTAAACCCTCAAAGAGAACCCTCCTTTCTACACACTTCAGCATTCACATCAAATAGTGGGCAATGCCAATCTCTATCTCAAATTAGGGCAGCAGATCATCCTGCTGGTCATCAATCCGTCTTGCATAATTGTGGGAAAAAAAACCTTGAAGTCACCTTCTTCAAATTGGCGATGAAGACCCTCTCATCTAAACTTTTCCCTCACCTTGCCTTCCACTTTTTAAATTGCGTATATGGTAGGAAGTTCTACCAATTAATGAAATCTCAGTAAACTCTCATATATTGGGCAATCAATTCCTAGCCCTGGCTACAAACTAGTCAGAAGCTCATCTTGCTGGCCATCATTCCGTCTTGCAATATTGTGAAAAATGAACCCTAGAGTCCCTTCATTTGTGCTATCACAGAAAAAACTCAATTAAAACTTTTTTCTTCACCTTGCCTTCCAATTTTGAAGTTCTCTCAATGCTTTAGGACATTCTACCGGTTGATGACAGCTCATAAACCCTCAATATTGAGCTGATCGGTGACAGATGAGTACATTGAAGTGCACATACCCCAAAAATCCTTACAAACACAAATTTCTCAGCATTTTCAGCGCAAATTGGCCTACCAAGAATTTTTAACCACATTTAAGCAGAGTACGATCTTACCAGGTACCGAACTTAGAACTCGGATGTGCCATGGCGGGGGGGCTTTGAGCTGAATGACACGCCTCCACTGCACTCGTTGCATCATTTTGTGCTAACAAAATTTGCACCAATTTCTCCTTCAAACATCCACCATAATAAATTTCCGCCTAACCCCTCTGCGATTCGCTCCCTTCCAATTGCAGCTTCGATGGCATGCAATTGCGAGAGTGTTGGTGAGAATTTGAGACTTCTCTCAACAACCCAAAATTGTAAAAGGAATTGTTGTCACATGCAACACGTCTGTGGTGTCGTCATCGGAGGCCAGAGAGAGCATAAATGAATCAATGCATCGTCGAATCATCGCTGCCATTGCATTGCGGAGACGTGGATAGCTCTAAGCGCTGCGGAGGAGGAGGATGAGAATTACAGGTTCTGGATGTCATTCATCCATTGCCTCTCTTTTTGGACAGATTATGATTGTTTTAGACTTCAATTTACATCCAAGAAACTTCCAGTGATTAGAGTTATCCTTATAAGTCTCTCAAACTCTCATGTTTTGGTAGGGAGTTTCATCACATTGTTGACATTTTAAAATGTTCTAAGGAGCATTCAAAATGGTGTTGGACCCCCAAGTTTAATAAAATGAAGGGGAGGCATTTGGCTTCAGGCAGGAGCCGTTTATAGGAAAATGAACTCCCTATCAAACTTTAGAGAGCATCATTTTAAGTGCCTTCAAAAGTTTGTCATGAGGTTTTATTTTTATATAATCATATGTTGAGCGAAGTCAAATGTCTCCCTTTCATTTTACCATGTTTGATTGTGTCCCACACCACTTGAACAACCTTAAACATTCTAGAATGTTTCAAGTGGGACAAAACTCTCTACTAAAATAGGAGTTTTCAAGAAGGTAAATCTATTGTGTCAAAAAGTCACTAATGGCTAAATTATCCCATAATTGGTTTCTCAATTTCAAAAGATCAAATCTTGCTCAGTATATAAATAAAATAAAAACAACATCGATGCTTTTTATTTGCACCAATGTGAATGGGAGCATGTTCTTCCTTACCCTGATCTTGTTTTATTAGGTGACAAAGGTAGGCATACTTCATACCTTCCGGGAGGTGGGCCCCTTCAATTAATAGTTTCAAGATGGGGGGGGGGGGATGTCATTTGTGAGTTTTTGGTGAATCGAGTGTGGGTATTTGAGTTCATGAGGGCAGGTCGATTGGGACTTGCTTGTTGTCAAGCTATTCTTAATTTAGAACGAGGTATGTGAGATAATTTTTGACTAATTTGATGCACTTACTTAGTGATAAGCATGTGTGTAACCTTGTTTTATAAATCTATCATGCTAGCCTAAGGACACTTTACATGTTTGTCGAGTCACTTTCTGATGCAAAGAGTAAGACAACGCATTGGATTGGAACCATTCTCAATTATTTTATTGACCGTGACTCAACCTTTCACATCTTCCACACAAGCAATGTAGTAGCACATGTACGTGTATTACCACATTCAATCAAACTTTGGTTTTAATATGCACACATGACAACCTAATGTCCAGAGGGCAATACGTGTTTCCTGCTCTCCATGTATAATTGTAGAACAACATTTAGGTGTTGGGAATGTTCGGAACCATGGCCGTATATTTATACTCAAACCACCCTCATAAACCATCATAAGGCTCCAATTTTCATCCATGAAATCACTTCAAATTGAATTCACAAATTCATAAGGTTGTTTCATTATAATGAGATTGTGCTCTAAAATTATTGTTAAGGCCATCATCCCAATAGCATCAACTATGTGGCTTTCAAAAGGTATTTGTATCGTTTAGCACATTGAAGGTATCATGATGAAAGAATGACCATTGTGGGTTGTTGGTGGTTATCCAGCCGAGTTTGTAAGTTGGGTGGGGCTAGGAATAAGCCAGATTCTATACAAAATTATACTATGTCTATTCCTTCAGCAAAACATCGCATTGGCAAATTTAGCCTGATAAACTTGGGTGAAGTAGTGTCATTGATATTATTACGGAGTATAATGGAACAACTCAAAATTTAACAACCCTAAATAATATTATGTTTCCCCATATCTAGGTTTCAACGTAGCAATATGTGTCTTTGGTTCCTTCGTTGCGATCCTGAATGTATGAAATTCGGTGATCCTTAACTATTCCAAAATGAAAAACAACCCTTCCCAAACGACAATTTTCCTTGGAAGGTAAATTCATAACCTCTACCTACATCCAATGATGGTGACTGCAAATAGCATGATAATATTCCATGCATAGCCTCGGGTTGAATGGTTATTCCATAGTAAGCACATTTATGTATTAGGTATTGGTTAGTCTGACTGTCTGAGGACGCATTATGATCATCGGCGCGCCCGAACGCGAGAATCCGTCATCACCCTCCCCTTACATCGTGGTGTGCGAAATTCCTTCCACAGAACCTTGACGTAACTCAGACTAAAATTAGTGCACCGCGAAATTTATCGTACGATTGTGAGGGACCAACGTCGTAAACCTGCAAACTGGCTGGGTGTAACATGAATGCTAACATATGATTTGCGTCAGTCTCGAGCAGGCGGCCGGCAACACAAACTATAAAGTCCTGCTAGAAGCATCTACTACAATATTTCTAACTCCAGAAGCAGAGACTGATGTCAAGATATTGATCACTTTTGCGCACTAAGTTATTCAGAGTATGCTGCCGTGAAAGTCTTTCGCTCTACAGCAGCTAAGCATCACTTCATCAACTCTGCCTTACGAACAAACGAACCCGAGCGACCGTCACTGGACCAAAATCATCGGCAATATAACATTGCTTAAGAGTTCCACGAGGAGATCATTTTCTTACATGCAGACTTTGAAGTTTTTCGTTAATTGCCATAGCTACCTTACCTCTGCACCTCGTCGGTGCATGCATCAAAAAGCCTTAGAAGTCAACCGCTCCTCCCAAGACTACGACGGAATTTTGATTTATCGAATAGGTAGTCTAGCCGCAGTGCACATCGCGGTTCTGTCGCTTATCTTTCAGACTCTATTTCCCCTTACCAACTAGTCTCACAAAACGAGCGACCGTGGACCAAAATCATCGGCATAGCATTTACTCAAACTTTCATCGAGGAGATCATATTCTTACATGCAAACCACGAGGATTTCCGTTAGTTACCATAGCTATCTTACCTCTCCACTCGCCCGTGCATAGCTTAAGAAGCATTGGAAGTCAACTAATTCTCACAGGACAACGACATAAATTTAAAATTCATCAAATAGTCTAGCCGCCGCAGTGCATGCGCTCATTGTTCCTGACGCTTATTGTTCGAACTGTAGGTAATTTCCCTTTCCACTTAGCCCCACAATACGGATCCAAGAAAGATTTGTCAAAGTGTCTGTGATTCGTTGTAATCAAGGAGCAATCCCGACGTCTGTCCATACCGCTATTGGGCAATATTTATACCTCAAATGTGTGGTGACTCAATACCGGGAAAACTTGAGTTCACCCTCTGACATGCATCAAATGTAACTTAGAGCTGCTTGAACCTCTTCATTGTTTGCTTGTATTTGGCCCAATAGAGAGGGCCGGGTGCTCCTCTCACTCTTTTCATGCCAACGATTGGCCACTCGTTACCCTCCACATCAAACGCGAAACCGTTGTCAGTGAGCACATCCGTGTCATGATCAGTGAGTCTTACATACTCCACGATGTCTTTCTCTGGGTTGTAGCGGGCGAATATGTCTTCCATGTCACGCGCCGCAGCCTTTTCTCTCGCCTTGATGTACTTGAAGCCAATGTAGACAACAACAGCCAGTATAATTGCAATGGCTATGCCAATGCCATGAGCCGCCATCCTGCTTCCAACTTCTGTTGCACACAGCCTACGCAGTTTCGCTCAGCACCAGCTTAGCCTCACTTAATCAACTTTGCCTTATTAACAAACGAACCCAAGCGACCGTGACTGGATCACAATCATCGGCATAAGATTGCTCAACGACATTCAACCCAGAGATCATATTCTTACATGCAAATCCTGAAGAATCCCATTGATCACCATAGCCACCTCGCCTCCGCTCGCCTGTGCATGCCTCAACAAGCCTTAGAAGTTCTCAACCAATCCTCACAGGACTACGACACGCATTAATTTCATCGAATAGTCCAGCCGCAGTGCACATTAATTGTGTCAATGAGGCGATAGGTTTTCTCACGTGCAGTCCGTGAAGAAACCCGTTAATTACCATAGGTACCTCGCCTTCACTCGCCTGTGTAAACCTCAAGAAACCTTAGAAGTACTCAAACCGATCCTCGCGGGACTACCACACGCATTTGATTCATCGACTCCTCGTTCCTGTCGCTTATGGTACATACTGTATTTCGCCTATCCATCTAGCCTCACAACCCGAGCGACCATGGACCAAAAATCATCGGCATAACACTACGGAAGACTTCCAACGAGGAGATCAATTTCTAGCATGCAGACCGCAAAGAATTCCGTTGACAAGTAGAGCTACCTTACCTTTCCACCTGCCGGTGTATGCCTCAAGAAGCCTTAGAAGTGAACCCGCTCCTCACAGGACGACGACACACATTTTGATTCATCGAATAGTCTAGCCGCAGTGCACATTGCGCTCACTGTTCCTATCCCTTATAGTTCGAACTGGAGGTACTTTCCTTTTCGTAAAGACCTCGCCCTAATTTTTGTTTGTTACTACAGGCACCTCACGTCGCGTAATCTCCCTCCCGCCATTCTGCTTTCCCACAAAATCCGGAGACCATTGTGATTTCCCATAACTCCCGCTCTGTCAAACCATCAAATCCAACCACCATGAATGAAATGAAGGCTTGCTCTTTACATGCGGTGAGGCCCTTGAGACAGGGCATCATAAAAAATAAGGCCCTCTGCTCGGATTCCCGACTTTGGGGTCTTCATTTTCAATAACGCCTTGTCTCTTGGGCCTCAACTAATTTACCTAAAGACCCATAACGAAGTCCCCTTTGAAATCTGAGGTACCCTTATACATATGAGTGAAGGCGAGGTACCTATGAAATATGAGGTTCCCCACATATTTCAAGGTACCTCAAATTTAAAAAACATTATGCACTTTGAAAATCCGAGGTACCCCACACATGTTATGCACCGAAGTCCCTTTTGAAATTTGAAGTACCCTTACACAGGTGAGTGAAGGTGAGATACCTATGAAATATGAGGTACCTCACATATTTCAAAGTGCATAATGTTTTTGGACAAGACATTACGTTCCTCCAATCAATTAGAGCCGTTATAATTTGTCTTTGGGCCTTTACGTTTGGGGGGAGTGCATTACTTATTACTTCATTGTTTCCCTTTACTTCTATGTGAAGGAACTTTTACTCTTTTGAAAACTTTGAATGTAAGAATACTAAGGTAGAAGTACCATAAACGGTTAACCACCCTCTAGCCGTGCACTAGACCGCCGTCATAATGGTGAAGTGCCATTTCTGAAATGGATCATGGCTCGGCGGCAACTTCAATGTGTGCACACTTAGTGTAGCCAATGGGAGTCAAGTGTTAATGTACTCATGAGGTAACCAATTTAGGCGATGTTCTGTATAGAAATGTGGATTACTGTGTTCGGTGTAGGGAGAATCTAGTGAATGAGTAGGAGATTTGACAACTTTCCACTTTGAAAAATTGTAGCATTTTTTGTGCATGGCAAAAACATATGAAACAACTTACATTCTTCATGAATCCTTCTCGTCTATCTTGAAAATTTATCTCATGATTGTCAGACCAGATCTTCAATGCGAATCTCCTTATTTTCACGGGTTATGGTATTTCTACCTTAGCCTTAGGTACCTCACGTGTTTTAGATGAGAAGGCCAGATTTCGGAGTGATTTTTGCTCTCACGGGGCAGAGAAGCGATTGCACAGACGAGTGGCGGTCGGAGAGACATCATGTTGCAAACTTTGAGTCCGTGATGAGCACTTTACTGGTGATGAGGCTGGTGCATGGGCGCATGCAGAGAAGACGATATATGGATCTCTGGCGATGGCAGTCACGTCTCATAGCAGTACTTCTAGGAGTAGCGATGATCATCTGCTCGGGGCTTGTAATGGTTGCCGGGGTTGTGGTGGTGTGGAGGAGGAGGAGGAGGAGGCAACAAATCCAGCCAGCCGTAGCGTTTTTCTATCCGAGGACAGAGAACGGAGGCGGAGGAGAGCGAGTCCTTTGGTGAGAGCCGTCCAGGAACTTGCACCGGAGCTTTCCATTGTGGTGTACACTGTCGATGCAGCCACACCAGAGTCTCTGGCCGCTCGTGCTCTCGAAATATTCGGCATCCAGCTTTTTCGATGTCCTTCTGTATGTGCCGGCTTTAATTCTTCTTCTTCTTCTTCTTCGTCTTCTTGTGTAGCTAAGTTTATTCATCAATTGCTACTAGCTTCATGTCTCTCTATACATGAATACAATTCATATGCTAGTTAAATCTGCATCTTCTTCAGCTGCATAAAGTTGCAGACAGCCTCCTCTATTACATGTGTACTTTTACTCATACTTCCGGCATGTGGCATCTCGGAAATCTGCAACTGGATAGAAGTTTAGTATAATTGGACGGCCTGCCGCCTGCATCATTAAAACAACATCAAGGAAAATTAAGGCAAAGATACATTCACGTGAATTAGAAGACTACTAGGTTTAGTAAGTAGTCACCAAAGAAAGGAAAGAAGTGGATTTCGTCAATGACCAAAAATTGTAGTGCAAAAAGACAGTGTTCGTCATCCTACAAGGTAGCCAGTCAATATCAGAATTGAATAGGAGAAACACATGCCTGCATAAAACCGACCTCTGACATAGTATTAAGATTAGGTTTCTTTTGAGATTACGATCTCTTTCCCTTTTTGTCACAAATCAGGTTATGATAAGGTTGGAGAGAAGCGGAAGAAATGCAACTACGTCTATTAATTGAGACGAGAATTCGAAGTTAACACAGAATGGAGTCGATTTCGTGCGTTGTGGCAGGTGGTGAGGTTGCAGAAAGGGAGGTGGATTGAGCCAAAAATGTTGCGGAGACGTACAATCTTTCTCCAAAGCGTTGGCTCCATGGTTCTAGAATGGGAGGTATTGAATAAGCTAACTCCAGTGTTGTTCGTGGATACGAGCGGTTATCCTTTCACGCACGCAATTGCGCGTGTTGCTGGATCTTTTGTTGCATGTTACACTCATTATCCAACCATCAGCACAGATATGCTTGCTTGATCAAGCATATCTGACTTGATCAAGCATGATAGACTTGGATATTGGAAAGCAGAAGAGTTTGTGCTTTTCATACAGTGGTGTTTACCGTATATCTTGGATCGACTGGGTTACAAAAAAGATGAAGAGTTTTGTCTTTTGGGGCTGATTTTAGTGGAAATCTCTCGAATATTCTTTACCCATTCTCGAACACATGGGTGGACATTTGAGGCAATAACCATTGCAAGGGAATATCTAGCTGCTTGGAGGGTCCGTTGGGAAGAGCTTTATGGACCTAATGGATCCATCCTTGAACACGTAGCTGGTAATATTGCATTGTAACTTTTTATGTGTTAATTTCGCTTTCTTTTATATTATGTTATTATTGTGACATGCATATGTTGGATAGTAGTGATTATTGATTTCATCGTTTGTATTGTAGGGAATGGTGAGATATTGGACGATGTACTACGACATGGATCACATGACATCTTCTGGTGCTTTAGGCATGAAAGGAAGGTGTCAAGTTATGTCAACATCAAAACCAACAAGAAGGAAAATGAACTTACATATGCAGCTTACCATGGGAGAACAAGATTTAGTTCCTTATATAAGCAGAAGCAAAATGATTTGGACATGTTACTTCCGCCTCATAGAGCTATTCATTTGTTGCATGATCATTTGATGACTTCATCAAGAAGGCATGGAGTTGAAGGTATGTGAAATTGAGACGTGTTTCTCAATTCTGTTTTGTACATGCATTATTAAAATTTTGTTTTATTATCTGCTATGTTGAGGCATAGGGAACAATCAGTGACCAATCTCAATGCGTTCCATTGAAACAACTTCCATTTTAATTGATTGTTAGTTTTATTCTTTGTATACTTATTCTTTCAACATGAACAAGTATTAATGGTGGGTTTGTTGAACATAATGATGTGTTTGCATACAGGTGTCTATCTGGATAAATGCTCTTTAGATCACTCAGACGGATGTTTTGTGACATCGTCTCAAGATACTGCCATTGAATTATGGAAACTTTTTCCAACTCTTCCAAATTGTACATGCAAAGAAGTCTTGCAGAGAAAAGGGGTCGGCGTGGGATGGAAAAGTGGAAACAAACGGCTAATGAGTAAGACAGTAAAGGCATACCTTACAGAATATTGGAGGAAAAAAGGGCTGATGAATGAGGAGAGCGGACATCAATTCAAGGACGAGATTGAAAGAATGTCATTTTTGATCCACAAGGGAACACACTATAAGATGAATGATTTAGTAGTGGTTAGGCCTAATGGGGTCGAGGAGTGCGAAGAGATGGACTACTTGTCTTGGACTTGGAAAGCTAAAATAATGAGTATTTTTGTACATGAGTTCATGGGAGTACATGAAGTTTATTTCCGTTCTGAGTATTTTGACCAAGTACCATCAAGTGAAGGAAGTTGCTCAGCAAAACAGTCCGAGCTCTCTTCTATGAGAATCTTAAAATCAAACCCTCGGCAACACTTTGGAGATGATACACGACTTGTCAACCAATTACTTCACAAATTCATTAAACACCCGATACCTAATAGGAAAGACGCAATAGTGGCTTATGAATTATGTGATCATAGTGTCAGGTCTCATTTGCTCTCAGATGGTCATAGAAGTGTTCTACCACCTTGGCCCGAAGTTGGGAAATTGTATTGGTTTGAAGCAAGTCAAGGTTTAGGGAAGTTCAATTTAGGTGTCGTGAGACGGGTGTCACTGCCGAGGCACTTACAAATTGAAGAAGCTGGAGAGGTTGAGGGAGATCAAAATGATCCATATGTAGGGTTGGTTCATATGAGTCAATTGAGGAAAATTGTAGGCAAAGAAAGGGAATATCAAGCGTCAGTGAAGGACTTTCCTCTTTCGTGGAGATGCCTTGGAGAGTACGTGATGTCAAATTATCACGTGACACAAATCAAGAAGGGTATTCCCATCTCATGGGGAGGTGTGTAGACAAACATTTGTTCTACCTCAAGGTATGTATTTTAGGTTGATTTATACAGACAAATTACTTAGACAACTGCTGCTTGGATATGGTTTATTGCAGGACAATGTTTAGATTTCAATTGTCATGAGCAGTTCTCTGTTTTCTTAGAAAGTTGCATGGTGTAATTTAATTTTTACCTCAAGTATCTTAGTTTGTAGATGTCTGTTTGAGAACAGATTCATAGATTTTATGCATATATGAAGATGTGTTTTCTAATTAGATTTGATTTTCTGTCAAACAGGGGTTGGAGTCGAGGGAATTTTGTGCCAGTCTGCTGATGTTGAACCTTCAAATGCTATGATGCTTGAGCTATATCACATTAATTGTAAAGTAGTTTCTAAGTCCTCTCAATTGTGGATGTGGGGAACACTTACTGAAAAGAGCAGGAAGTTTTATTACCACTCTGTCGTGACATTGAGACTGATCTTCGCCTACACGTACACTCTGCTCACCTGAAAGGCACAATCAATGTCAACCCTACAAAGGTATTTCTTTACCTCTTTATCTTGGATGCATTTTATTCTTCTGAAAGTCATAAAAAGCATAAAAGTGCTGTGTGGAACTTGGTAATGGGTGACCTTACATTGAGGAAGAATAATTTGCTTTGTCAATTGAAGCAAGCTTATCCCTTCTAATGCGTATCCCTCTCATTGGGTACTAAATCATAGTTTTGAAATTTTGAGCCCAGGTGTTCTCCACCCATTAAATTTCGAAGTTGAGTTATTTTGTGGCTCCATGTGTAGGTTTTCATAGAGAGGTTGTCAAGTGCAGCATACCGTAAGCACATCAATACGATCAGTATCAAGCATGTAGCAAATTCAATTCGAACTCACGGCACTGGTATCATCAGTACCACTGTAAACTTCACGTATCAGTTCTTGGCACAGAAGTTTGTAGCATTTTCTCAGTTCCTATATGATGACCATATTAAGTCACGACTTGTCAAGGATTTCTGAATCTCTGCTCTTGTAATGAGCAGGGCTTGAAGGAAAGGGCACTCGCATCTCATCCATGAAAACAGCTTTAACTGATACATTTAATGAACCTAATTGGCGTCTATTACAAAGGTCTGGTGATCTCATGCATCTATTATATTTGGAGTTTTTACAGAGGTTCGAGAAAATGAACGTTGTTATATTCAGATTGTTGTTCAAACAATAAATACGAATTGTTTATTGTTGTTTTCCTGTATGAAAATGCGAAAATGTATGAAATTGCCCTGCAAGAAAAACAAACAATTTTCCTTCAATGTTAGTGTGCAAGTTTCCATGAATGAAAATGCCCTGCGAGAAAAACAAACAATTTCCCTTCAATGTTAATGTGCAAGTTTCCCTATATAATAATTCCTTGCAAGAACTAAATTTAATTCCCTGTTATCACTTAAAATTGTGGGAAATAATAGTATCTTCCCTACAATAAAAACAATCCATTTCCCTCTAATATAAAATCTTTAATAATATCCCTACAAGGATACATTCAAACACAGGGAATACATACAAACTAGGAAAGGAGACAGGGAAAACGTAAGAAATCTCCAAAACATACACAGGGAAAATGAAAAAAGCTCCTTGTGTGAGTCCGCAGCCGAGACTCGTCCTACAACAACGACACCAAAATCTCGAGCAGGTGAGTGACTTAGTAAATGGTGATATTCATATACCATGAGTTGATTCCTTCTGCAGCAACAATTGGTAGTATGCTGTTAAAGAAATCTAGGTTTATCGTCTTGATGTCGTTTTGCTCAACATGTTGAATAATCATAAAGTTGATGTCGGAGGGCGAGATTTCGGAATGTCTGTGTTTTTTCTTTGTTATTCATTGGCTCAGCCTGTTGTGGATGTCACATGGCTAAACTCACTCTTGCATGAATTCATACCGTCGTAGTTTTTGGTTATCCACTGCAAAAGTGTGGTACTATAGGCTCCTGGCGCAGTTTTACGGGTGGGCAGGGCGTTGCGCACATTTGGGATTGGAGAACTCATCGTGGACACAACCACATCAGTAGACTATGGAGGAACCTTGATTGCATATTCCTAGTCTATCCACCTTGTGGCACCCACTCTCTCGAGGTCCAGTTAATATTAAGATGAATTTGTTGGATTTGAAATTTGTTCCTTTGACTGAGTTGAAGAAAGTGCTGAAAATAATAGACCTCTTGATACTTGATACATTTTGGGGATGCAAAAAGTTTATGCGAATTCCCTTAGGAATTCTATTGGACTTGGATCAAGGTAGTTGCGGTTGTTGATAATACCGTACTTCTTGGCTCATATCGTATTCTCTCACCCACAAGCAAGCGCTTCCTTTCGATCGACCGACACTGCAAGAACCATATGTAATATTTGTTGTTGGCTTTCGGCCAGAGAAGGTACGCAGGCAACCTGTCCAGAAATTGAAATAGCATTTTAGCAGTATGATGCACAGCCTTTTCCTCTTTTGTACTGGTTGTAAGAATCTGAACCATTCTTGTGATTCTTTTTGGATGGTATCGAGCTGAGGATCTCTGTTGCCGGAATCTTATCGTGCTGATCATACGGAGAGTCGTATACTAACGTAAGCTGACATCTTTGTGGGCAACATACATTGCAATTGCTTGCTTTTGGAAAAGCATTAGAGAAGCTTTCACTGGAGTAAAAAAAAGGCACGCTTGAAGTTGGTGGGCTACTTCGACCATAAGACGAGGAGAGGGTACAGATCCTCAGAGACAAGTGCAAACAGCTTGGTTTGGAGTCATATGTGGAGTTCCACTCAGGGCTGGGAGATAGGTAAATGGTCTTCCTGGATCAAGTGGCTTCGAAGTCTTCTTGTGCACTAATTAAAGCGGCATACAAAGTCTGCATGATCATAAATTGGCTTTGCATTTTTTTTTGGCTTCTTATCTTGTGATGCTAAATGAATGAACTCAAAGATGATGTATACAGGGAGAAGGCAGAGCTGGTTGGGGGTGCGATTGCAGGTCTACACACAATGGCTGACGAACACTTTGGAATCAGTATCGTGGAGTACATGGCTGCAGGAATTGTTTCCATTGGTGAGGATTCAATTTGTTTTATTTTGAACGAATACTTCTCATTGGATAGATGTCAATTTTTCAAGTTCGGTAAGCTAGGATTTGTGACAATGTTGGCGCTCATGAATACTTATGTTTCCTTGATTTGTGCAGCCCATTATTCTGGAGGTCCAGGATTTACAAGGGCGTTTCGAAATATCGTGGAGTCATAAGGTACATACAATAAATTACTTACCCTATTGAATGAACCCGGAAACTCACGGATTTATGCTGGATCTCAAACTTCAGAGATGATCATATCTTGTTATGCAATTGAATCCCATGTAATTAGATTGGGTTTCCATTCAACAATATTCTACTCCGAGTTACACTGGATCTCATTAGAGTTCCGATTGTTGGCAACTACTATTAGTTAGTTGTAATTAATTAGGACTTAGTTACTAGTAACTGTCACGTCAGCATTCTTCCTCTTGTTTCTGGAGGCTTCTCCGAACGTCCTTCTAGGATCTTCCACACACAACCTACGCACAGACATAACCTCACACATTACAGAATTGATAGTTAGTTGTTTTACTTACACTTAGAGTTTACACAATGATGCAGAGATAGGATTACAGTTAGATAGACATGGCTCGAGCAGGTAACATTCGATGTACTCGTTTCATGCAATAAAGAACTACTGTTTAGCTTGCCTGTTGTGTATTCTGAATGCATGTTTTCATCTGTTCAAATCAATTAGATCAACAGGTTATGGGCCCACCACGTTCGTGATAGTTTAGGTTTCAATTGATTTTAACAGAAAGAGAGGAAAAGAAATGGAGAAAGAAGGAGGTATAGGAGCAGTATACAAATTCACATGAAAGAATTTTAACCTGTGGAAGCATCAACTCCGAATCGCTCTTGATGGACGCGAGATCTTCACCATTGTCGATGGTACTAAGACACTTGAAAACACTGAAGACAAAGAAGCGTGGAAGAAGAAAGATAATCTCGCCAAATGGATTATCACCACATCTGTTGACATGGAGCACCTCAGCATGATCATTAACTGCAAGACATCAGCAGAAATGTGGGAGAGGTTAGTATGCATACACGAGCAAGTGTCAGCTGAGAGCATGTTTATGTTAATTCAACAATTTGTTGATTATAAATTTAACAAGGGAGACAACATTGCTACACATGTGGCTCAGATTGAAATGATGGCACAGAATCTCGAAGACATTGGACAGAAAATGTCAGAAGAGCAAATCATTAGCAAATTAATTACTAGTTTGCCAAGTGAGTACAGGCATGTACTTACCGCATGGAAGAGCATGCCAGCAAAGCAGAAGGAGATATCAAAATTACGCGAAGAGCTCATGATCAATGGCTGGATGGAACCCTACACGATGTGTTGTACATTCCTGACCTACGAACAAATTTGTTTTCTATTGGAAGAGCTGCGGATAAAGGAGTAATCACAATCTACGGGAAGAACACTTGTCAAATGATTGGTGATAATGGCAATGGAGATATATTGCTAACAGGAGTACGCACAGGTAGCAGCCTATATAAATTACAAATGAAGGCAGTCATTACAGGTGATGGTACATCTCGTGCTTACCAAGTTTCCACCACAGCATCGACTTCATATACATCTGCAGAGACTACAGCAGATTCCAGCAAACAGGGAGAGTCCAACAAGCAGGGAGAGAAATGTTTAATCAAACGACCGCAAATGGACAGCATAGAATTATGGCATCATCGATTTTGTCATATTAACACACAGACATTGCGACAAACAGAGAAAGCAGTTCATGGCATGACAATAAAGGACAAGAAGACTGATAATTTTTTTTGTGAAGGTTGCGTACTTGGAAAGCAACAACGACATACTTACCCAGCACTCCCGGAAAAAGAACGAGAAACTCCACCTGGTACGTATTTTCACATCGACTTGTGCGGTCCCATGCGTACAACATCGTTGGGAGGAGCATCATATTTTATGTTATGCAAAGATAACAAAACAGGTTACATGGTTATTTTCTTCTTGAAAACAAAATCAGAGGCCCTCAACTATTTCAAGCAGTTGTGTTCCTTAATGAAACAAGAGCTTCAAGTGGACATCCAAAGAATTAAGACTGATCAAGGGGGAGAGTTCAAGAATTGTCAATTTGAAGATTATACTCATGAGAGAGGTATCATTCACGAGTTCTCTGCAGCATATGCATCGGAACAAAACGGATTCATAGAGCGAAACAACAGAACAATTGTCGAAACAACAAGAAGCATGTTACACTCCAGAGATTTACCTCTATCCCTATGGGCTGAAGCTGCCAGCACAGCCGTCTTCATATGGAATAGAACAGTCACCAGACATCATGCAAACACAACTCCTTTTGAACAATTTTTCAAGGAGGTACCTGATGTTTCATATTTCCGTGCATTTGGCAGCGATGCATATCTGCACATCCCAAAGAAACACAAAACAAAGTTAGCTGCTAAGAGTCAGAAGCTCATTTTCGTAGGGTATGATCAGAAAGGGAGAGCATACAGATTATGGCATCCTCATACAAAATGTATTTCTGTTGGGGTAGATGTTGTCATACATGAAACCCTAGGCATGCAAACCACAGATACTATGCCTCATTCTTCTGAACCCTATCTTGATACTATTACCGTTCCTATTCCATCATCTCAGAATATACCAGTAGCACAAATCCCAGATGTTAATCTACCAACATCCAGTGACAGACCCAGTGTCAATTTGCCCTCTTTAAGTGATGGATTCAATCACATTCCTCAAAAAAATGACAATTATTCTGAGCCTCATTCTCAACATGATCAAGAAATCAACAACCCAGCAGTTTTCCCGGGAGAGGATATAGGTTCATCTCACCTTCAATCGATGTCCTCAGTATCCGACTCCTCATCAACAGACTCAACGCCCAGCAGCGAGAGTAACAACAACGACAGTAACAGGAGCAATGAGGATAATCAAAATACTGAAGATAACACAAGTCATGGGGATAGCAAAAATAGCGAGGATATCAGAAGCAATGACGATATCACCTCAAATAGAGAAGACTTAGGGTTTCAACTTAAACCTCGAAGTCATCATCCTCCACTTCGATATGGAGATTGGGTTCAATATGATGATAACAGGAGTAATGCGGGATCTGTTGCATTCATTGTTTCACAATCAGAAAGAATACATGAGCCCAACACATACAAAGAAGCAATGCAATCTCCATATGCTCATCAATGGAAAGAAACAATGACAAAAGAATTTGCATCCTTACAAGCAAATAAAACATGGGTGTTGAAACCTTTACCTGAAGGCCGCAAAGCAGTCAAATGCAAGTGGATTTACAAAGTGAAATACAAACCGTCCGGAGAGGTTGAACGATTTAAAGCTTGTCTGGTTGCTAAAGGTTTCTCACAGGTAGCAGGTGTAGATTTCACAGAAACATATGCCCCTGTTATCAAGTACGACGTTGTTCGAGCAGTTTTTGTTATCAGCAACGAACATGGCATGGTCAAAGCTCAGTTTGATGTATGTACAGCATACCTAAATGTTGATCTCCTGGACATTATTTTTATGGAGCAACCTGAAGGTTTCCAAGACTCTCAGTGGCCTCTATATGTGTGCTTACTCCTCAAGAGTCTATATGGACTGAAACAAAGCGCACGGCGTTGGAACAAAACTTTTGATAAGTTTGCACAACAGTTTAATCTCTTACCCAGTATTGCAGATTCATGTGTCTACTACAGCAAAGATGTACAACAACCAGACAAAGTAGAAACCATTCTGGGCATTTTTGTTGATGACGGTATTGTTTGCTCCACCAATGCCGAAAAACTTGAAGACATTCTACAATATTTAGACCAAGTTTTCAAAATTACCAGAGGTGACATGGGTTATTATATCGGTCTGGAGGTTTTTCATTCTCCGCAGGCAGGCCTTACGTTTCTCCATCAACATAGGTACATTCAACATACTCTGCAACGTTTTGGCATGGCTGACTCCTATAGTGTTAGCACCCCAGCAGATCCTAACGTCAACCTTTCACTAATACCTGATGACTCTGAGAACACAGAGATCTTACATGTTCCATACAAAGAAGCTATTGGTTGTCTTATGTTTATTTCTCTTCTCACTCGACCCGACATCACATATGCGATCAACACTGCTGCAAAGTTTTGTGAAAAACCTAGGAACATCCACTGGACAGCGGTCAAGAGGATCTTACGTTATCTACGAGGTACCCCAGATTTCGGCATCATTTATCAGAGACAATCCTCTACACCACAGCTTACAAGTTTCTCTGATGTTGATTATGGGGGGGACATTGATACTCGTCGATCTCGATCTGGTTACGTGTTCAAATTTGGATCCAGTCTTATCGATTGGAGCTCTCAGGGACAGAAATGCACGGCGCAGTCCACAACCGAAGCAGAGTATATTGCTGCCTGCATGGCAACCAAAGAAGCAATTTGGTTAAGACGATTACTTCATAGTATTGGTTTCACTCAAACTGATCCCACCCCTTTGTTTGGTGACAATCAAAGTGCCATCAGATTAGTAAAAAACCCCGAATACCACAAGCGAACCAAGCATATTGATATCCAATATCATTTTATTCGGGAGAAGTTTGAGAATGGCGACATAGATATTTCATACATTTCTACAGATCGACAACTTGCCGACATTATGACCAAAGCTTTACCTCGCGACAAGTTCGAAAAGTTTCGCACTAACCTACCCATGGCCTCTCTCAAGGATTTACAAGACATATATGCTATCAATCAAGGAGAGGTTTCTCGGGGAGTTCACTGTGATAATATTAGAAAACAACGTGCGGGAAAATATAGGGTAATTTATATTCACAAAAGGAAAAACTTAGAATTTTCTTAGAAGTAATATAGGTGAGTATGTATGATAAAATTTGTATTATAAATAATATAGGCTTGATACAAATAACGCATATTTTTAAAATATTTGTAAAAATATACCGTAGGATTTAAGGATCCTAGGTTTTTTTTGAAATAGGGTGTCCTTTGTGTTCAGAGGCGGGAAGATTTTGGATGAAAAACTACGTCGATTCAGTTGAAAAAATGGGATGAAAGATTGATGAGGGTGGCTGACGGATTAGGGTTTAGGAAAAATTGGGGGAGAACGTTGCTGGAGGATTAGGTTTTGAGAGTTTTTTTCACCGTTCTGAGAGGTGGGGTTTGCGGTTTAGTGTTGGCGAGAGTTTTTTCTTCGACGTTGTTGACATTCTGAGAGGTGGGGTTTGCAGGCGGCCTGTGCAGGTCATTCTCTCTCTC
Organism: Polytrichum commune; assembly: GCA_950295325.1. Taxonomy (NCBI): domain Eukaryota; kingdom Viridiplantae; phylum Streptophyta; class Polytrichopsida; order Polytrichales; family Polytrichaceae; genus Polytrichum; species Polytrichum commune. The sequence continues at coordinate 5,357,540 of OX485804.1, forward strand.
TACTTTGAGTGGAGGTCGAATCTTCATAACGACCACACAAGTCCAGCTTTGGAACTCGTGCTTGCATGTAAGTCCCATTTCACTCCCAAGTCCTGAGTCCAGACCGATGGTTGCCATCCGTTTGTTGTTGGTGTTTTAATTGTTTTTTTTACACTCGGTATCGTTGTGTTTAATTGTGCGTGTAACTTGATTGAGGAACATGGGCTAGTTTTGTTGTTTGAAACTGTTTATGAAAACTCTTAATGTAAAACCTTGTTGTGCCTTGGATTTTGGTGACTAAGTACTTTGAATGCTCTTAAACCCTTTGGAGCAAAATCAAATAATTATAATGAACATACCTAGCTTAAAATTAGAGCTTCATCAAATTTAAAAGTAATTATAGGGTCATTTTAAAAACAAGAAATTAGCAAATTATATAATAATAAGGTACAAAAAATTAAGGATGGATAATTAAATACCCCTTGAATAAATACCCTTGACACGCACGTGTATACATATATACATGTCTAGTGAACTCCCCGAGAGAGGTTTCGACAACTTAACTTTCAGATTTCAACACACCATTCTTCACGGCGCTCACTGGTCTGCACACATTGAAGGACACACACGGCACCAGACTTCACCAGGCACACATCAGCACAAGACATCTCGACACTAGACTCTACACTCCTGCGATGTTTTCTTGCACTGTTTCCTACCATACGCTCTCTACTACCATACGCTCTCTGGAGATAATGCCCAAACTAGCCGGCAGCAGTGGGAGTTTCTACATTCATCCTCTCTTACCCTAACTTTTGCTTACATATCTGTTTCCGTTTTTTTTCCTTGTTTTTCTTTTTCTTTTTCACCTGAGTCATCTCAGACAACTGTCCGTTTTTCACCCGTCGTAATCTCACTTTTCACTGTCTTTCACATCACTTTAGGTGATTTTCTTATCATTACTCGGTTTTGATTCGATTTACTTCATAATTAATTGTGTTTGACAAGGGAGAGTTATGTAGGCAATGCAACCACTTAATTAATTAACAAGTGGGAGTATTAGTTAGTTGTAATTAATTAGGACTTAGTTACTAGTAACTGCCACGTCAGCATTCTTCCTCCTTTTGTTTCTGGAGGCTTCTCCGAACGTCCTTCTAGGATCTTCCACACACAACCTACGCACAGACATAACCTCACACATTACAGAATTGATAGTTAGTTGTTTTACTTACACTTAGAGTTTACACAATGATGCAGAGATAACATTACAGTTAGATAGACATGGCTCGAGCAGGTAACATTCAATGAACTCGTTTCATGCAATAAAGAACTACTGTTTAGCTTGCCTGTTGTGTATTCTGAATGCATGTTTTCATCTGTTCAAATCAATTAGATCAACAACTACATGTTTGTACTGTAACCGGGGATATACTTGTGAGGAAACCTCTTAGCCTGTTGATGTCCTCAGAATTGATGAAGGTGCTCTGCAACATTTGTGCAACCACAGCAGAAGAAGCGGCCAGATCCTCTGATAAAGCTCTGGTCACTTACCAGGGGCCCTGTGCAGTCACAAATTTTGAGATCTCCAACCACCATGCTTTCATATATTTCCAGAGTACCCTCCTTTCTCTGCACACGTCGACATTCACATCAGAATACTGGGCAATGCCTTGCTCTGGCTACAAACCGTGGCAGTCAGCTCATCTTGCTGGTCGTCTCTCTTGCCAAATTGTGGAGGAACACAACCTTGGACTCACCTTCTTCAAATTTGCGATAAAATCCCTCTCGATGAAATTCTTCACTCCCTTTGCCTCCAAAATTTAAAATTGCACATCAGTAGGCCATTCTACCAATTAATGACAGCTCATTAATTCCTCCAGGTTGAGCTGATCGATGACAGGTGATCCCCAGATTGATGAGTAAATTGAAGTGAACATGTCGTCACAGAAAAAAGATCTTATCACATCTTATAACATCTAAGCGTTTTCAGCAAAATTCATTGTTGATCACAAGATTGAAGCAGAGAATGACTACCAGGAACCGAACTTAAAACTTGAATTTGCAGGCGTCTCCACACTGCACTTTGTACTAAGTCCCAAAATTGCACCAATTTCTCCTTCAAACATCCACCATGGCTAATTTATGCCTAACCCCTCTCTGGTTCCGTCTCTTGCAATACAATTGCTGCTCCAATGGCAAGCACGTTGCAATTACGATAGATTTGGTGAGAATCTGGGATTTCTCTCAGGAACAAACCCAAAATTGTGAAAGGAATTGTCCTCACGTGCAACACATAAGGTAAACATGCCTAAATTGGTTACTTATTCTATAGTAGGGGGGTCAATTGGGTTTATTCCAATTGCTTTATGGTCCCTTATTTGAGTGTAACCAAAAAGTCTTGGAGGGCTTCTTTGAGTTTTAGACATTGACATGTCATATCTTTAACTAACTAAGAGACTTCTCATTTTCATTCCCATCTATGTGCACATGCAGCTCTTTGAACTCATATTTAAGTAAATTTGGACATATTCTCAAAATTTGGACTTTTTGGTTGCTTCATTTCTATGGGCATATCCGTCGATACACTTCTATTAAACCTAAATTCAAAGGAGATGAGTGAAATTTCCTTCGTGATTACTTGAATGTTATGCTATTAAAATATGATGTAAGAACCAAATGTATATTATATTATGCTTATTATACATAATCAAATTCTAAGAATTATAACTAACATTTAAAACTACCACTTTAATATTATCTTGATCAAGTCTACATATTCTATTGTCCGATCTCACTATACAGTCCTATCACATAATAGAATTTTAGCATGTTATAATTATGGACTTGGACTTAGTCCAATTTTACTTAAATATTGGTTTTTGCTCCTCTCACCACTTGTGTACTCCTTAAATAGGATCAAACTTAAGAAAGAACTCAAAATTTTCTCAAAGTTATTTTTGCCCCGAAATAGAGCAACTTCCCTCCCTAGTTTATTATTAGGTGATTGACACAAGTGCTGGAAGTGGCAAAGCTATGAGATTCAAACAAAATAAACCCCACACTAAATTAGTGACACTCCACATTATTTGAAATATTTACTACCACAATACTTGGGGCGATCACACCCCCTTACGTTTCGTAACCACGTGCGATAATGGGATATTTAATGGGGGGGACTATTTATGCACCTCTCAATATTTTTTCCCTCCCTATTTGTAGATAAAAGCTACTTTGACGTATTTTTTAGCACCTTATATTTATTTTTAATTATTAGAGGGGCTAAATTTTTATATACTTTTTTAAAAAATATTTAAAAAATCGTACAAGTATCAAATAATAGACGGAATACTATAACATTGCGAAACCGAATATGTAAGCAACAAATATTCCATACGATTCAAATTTCCCACTCATTTGGTTTTAATTAGTATTACCAATCCTAAATCATTCAAAGTACCATTCTAAACACAACCAGTAGCACTTGGATACTAGTTAAAGGGTTACCAATAAACATGAACATAACAAAATATACAATCTAAAATAAACAAATTATAAACACGGATAGAACAAAACAAGAAATACAATCAATTATGACAAGACTAAAATTTCGCACAACTACATACTCCAGAAAAATAAGGTTGCATTCAAATACAACAAAAAACTAAATACAAAAAATTAGAAAATATTTACTTTAATTATGTTCACAAACATATTCAACTATAGATTCATTCAAACCTTGTAACAAACAATTACAATGTGAAGGGTTAGGATACAACTATGTACCCTACAATATTATCAAGATACTAGAATTCAAACCTTAAATTCTTCTTCTTTTCTAGGCGTACTCTTAGGTCAACTGAGGATTCTCCATCCTCCCCCTTCATAGTTACAATGTACTTTGGAGATGCTCCTTCATCAGTAAGTATAGACACCTTGATCTTCCTCATTCGATTCTCATGCCAAACTACAACCCTAAAATTAGACCTTGCAAGACCATACCCAAAACCCCAAAAATAATTCGTAATCACAAAACCAACAAAGAAGAGACGAACCATGAAAGTTGAACCCTAAACCAAATACACGCGGAAAACATTGCAAAGGAAGTGACCACTCTGTACCATCAATCTACATGAAAGAAATTCCATAAAATGCTCAAAAAAAGCACGAGCTTGACGATCGAGGACTTAGGTTGTGACAAAACCAAAACCGATCACAAGAAGTGGTTGAGGGTGACAGTGAAGGCTATCAGGTTCTAAGCATCTAATGAGGTCCCATATATATGTCCAACGTCATTGTAAAACCAAACGGCCGTTGAAGAGCGCTGACACATTCCTTCTGCCAAAATAATCTCACAACATTTCCCTCCATACTAACTCTCTTGATTCAAATTTAGCCAAAAACTACACACTTCTTCATCCAAAAAGTCAAACCCATAATTATTTTATTGATCCTATTACACACTTTTAGGGGGATCCTATGTCTATGACCTTCTTTTTTTCTATTGATTACTAAAATGGAGGAAGTATCCATCACCTTATTTTACATACAATCACGTAGGGGACATATTTCCAATGCTATGGTAGATCTAATGAAATCATAAAGTTTACCCTAAATATATTTGAATTGACCCTATTTTTTTATCTCACGTGATTTTCTAAAACTACAATAGTCACCTCTCCAAGCCACAATAACAAAATGCATGATATATCTCTATTTCTTTTTTACTTTGGTTTATTATACGGATGAAGAAACCAAGTTATTAGTCTTGTGATCCGGTGTCGACCCAAGATAATCTACACGGGTAAAGAGTCAACCTAATTCCGAGGTCAACCTAAATGCACGTACTAATGTAGGCCCAATGTAGGTAGAAGACAACTATTATCCAATTCCGCGAAACTCTTAAGAACAAATTTTTAGTCGTCAACTAGAATTTTTTTGTGGTCGGGTGCATACTTTGTCTACTTGCTAAATGACAAGGTTTTCAATTTTGTTTGTGTACTATGATCAAGTAATTGAATTAGTAGTATGCCACCACACGGATCTACGTTGGGGATTGTGGAGAATTATTGCATACACATTTCATGCGCATTAAGTGAACTACTAAGAGTCCTTTTTTTAGACATTATATGATTCATTTATTTCAATGGTATGTTTGTTGATTATCATAGTTATGGCGGTATTGGTCATTCGGAACCAAAATTACTTGTGGAGATCCTAAATTAGATGCTAGACAATTTGAGCCTATAAGCAATCTTGTAAAACAAATTGTGCATCTCGAGGTTCGAGAAAGATCCGCCGTACGTTGCAGTTGAATTGGATGTTTGCAAATGGACAAACTTTGAGGATGATGCCATCCTTCCAACGTGTATCGAATCCCCCTTGCATGCCTTATTCCACAATTTTGCCCTCATTTTCTTCTCAAATACCGTTACTTCAAAATGATCTTCAATCATTTTGATTCCAATGGATGTTTAGTGAATACTATGTGAAACGTATAGTTTTGTGCAATTGCGAGGAGCCCAATGAAGCTCCAAGTGAAATGTGGAAGGAGGAGGGAGAGAGGGAATTATATCATATAACAAGCATCGAACTCCTCATACGTCCAACATAAGAACTTGACTCCCTATAAGTTTATGGTCAATCAATCTCAAATGACTTGGGTTGGACTGATTCCGGGTTGTTATAACTAACTATGGTGTCACGTCAACTTTAAAAATTGACCTCCAAAGAGCATACTATTTCACGGTTTTTATGTTGGATGAATGAGATGTATGCTCGTATTCAAGAATTCCCTTTCTCCTTTCGGAATGGGGTCTCTAGGTAAAAGAATCAATTCTAATTGATCGGAAACTAAATGAATGATTCTATATGTAAGAATCGCATCTACCGTGGGGATTTGTAAACTCTTCAGCATAAGTGAATGCAAGAATCTAGGGTTGCCCTAACGAACCATTAGGCCCACCCTCGGATCAACTCCGAATGGCTCAATTTTTGTCCTCATGTGGATCACATATGCCATTCTACACCAACTCATGCCCCGATCACACCAAACTTTCCGTCCAGTTCCAGTTGTGAAATTGTTGGGGATTATGTTCAAAATTAGATGTTGGCCCACCACTTTTCACATTATTACATGTGGAAATGCCGACGGATGGTGCCTGAACTGGCCAGTGTGATCAGCCCCTCAAGGACTACCCTAGCATTGCCTAGGCAAGACGGGCTGCATGGTTCCGTATATAGCTATGTGGATGCACGAAAGGGGTATGATCTAGCTTGAACATATAACATACATCATACAAATAGCAAGGGATCATTTATAGAGGAAGGTTTGTATATAGTGTTAGAAGGGCTTTGATGATAGAAAATGAAAACTTAAATTAAGGCTATGTTGAGCCTATGTTACATCGGCACCGGCAAGTAGTTGCAGATGAACCGGTTGAATTTGAAAAATAACCACACTAAATATGATATTTAGTGTGGTATGGTATTTTATGTCACTATGGTAACATTTTGGATGACACTTCTTATAAATAAGTGATCAAATATTGTCATGAATGCTGGATGATTCAAGTATTGGCCAAAACCCTACCTTCTCTTGTCAACAACTTGTGATGAAATATTGTCGTGGATGATTAAAATCTGGATGAAAAAATCACTTGGCAAGTGATAGTAATTGCAACACTGCAAGTCTATAATCCCCCAAATCTTTTACAAGGAATGACATATAATGGTGGGTTAACATTTAGTGTTGGTGACACTACACCGCGGTTTACAATTACAATTGGTGACACTAAATATCCTATTTAGTGCAGTTCAATTTCAGGAATTACCTACCGATTTAGAGGAATATTCCTCCATTTAACAATGAAAACAAGAAAGATGTCAACATGTAACCGGTTCATATATGAAACACGAGGATCTCGACCGATTATGCCCAAAAATCTCTCCGACTATGATTCCATTCCCAACCCCAAGATGCCAAGTTTTCAATCTTGTAACGTTGGTGGGCCAAGCTAATACGATTCTATCCCTTTAAATATGTGCATAACATGGCAAGAGGGAATTCTCGCATATGAGCACATGGGCATATGTTCATTACACCTACGGGGGGGGAGGGTGAACCATGGGAAGGTGAAAACATTGGTTATTATAATAAAGCTTGGAGGTCAAATTTCTATTTTGAGTCAAATTCACTCTAAATTGAGATATGAGACCTTGAATCAGTCTACTCTGATTATCCCAATTAATGTGTGTGGTACCATTTCTTGAAACACGCACTATTTTACCAAGTCTCACAATTAGTCTCGGGGGGAGCACTCCCCCATTTTTGTTTGTTAGCGTGCGATCGAATGAAGGGGTATTATAATTGCCTTGGTCCTAAGATTTAGAAAGGGCTTCGAAGTAAATTAACATCACCAAAATGGGTATTATGAATTTTATAAATAATGAAGGGTAGGTGATAATACTAAATTTTAGTTGAATATTTTATCTACAATAGGCTTGCCAAAAAACAAAAGTAGATTTCAATTTGTTTGGAAGTAAATTAGGGTGGTCTTAATGGGATCCAATGTCCTCATGTGCATACGGTTATAGCTGATGAATATCGGTGGATGAAAAATAGAGGTCAGCATATGGATGAATTGTTGGCACCACAACTAGAGTTCAATCTTCCTTGGGTTTGTTGTAGAGTGCAGTGTTTTCACCACAGCTAGGGTTCAATCTTCCCTCGGTTTGCGTTAGAGTACAGTGTTTTCACCACAGCTAGGGTTCAATCTTCCCTCGGTTTGCGTTACAGTGCAGTGTTTTCACCACAGCTAGGGTTCAATCTTCCCTCGGTTTGCGTTACAGTGCAGTGTTTTCACCACAGCTAGGGTTCAATCTTCCCTCGGTTTGCGTTAGAGTGCAGTGTTTTCACCACAACTAGGGTTCAATCTTCCCTCGGTTTGCTGGAGAGTGATGTGTTTTCACCACATCTAGGGTTCAATCTTTCCTCGGTTTGCTGGAGAGTGCAGTCTTTTCACCACAGCTAGGGTTCAATCTTCCCTCGGTTTGCTGTAGAGTGCAATGTTTTCACCACAGATAGGGTTTGTTGTGTTTCTTGAAACAACCTTGCTAACATTGCAGTTTGTGTGTGAGGTTTCTTGTGTTTCTTGAATGAACATTGCTAACGTTGCAGTTTGTGTGTGAGGTTAGACTATTGTTTGGTTTAGGATTTTAGTGGTACATTCCAGATTTAGGTTTCAGGTATGGTTGTGATTCCGCCCGATAGGATCACGCTGTGGACGTTGGAGGGGGAGGGTGCATATCCGGAGTACTTTGGAAAGGTGGACATTGGAGGCGCGTCGACGCTGCAGGCACTTCGGGTTGCACTAGAAACGAACGATGCATTAGAGTGGCCTTTTGATTTTTGGGACGCCGAAGATAAGCGGCGCGTGCGGAAGAAGTTGGAGCGCCTGGACGGGTTTTCTAAAGAAGTACATGTTATCAGGGTTGCAGAAGGTGAACTTGCTGGAAACAAGCGCCGTCGACTTGGAGACGGGTTGTTCACTGCCACCACTGTGGAGGCCGCCTCTGCTTTGGAAAACGAAGGCGGAGGCGTAGGCATGGATCCAACTCTCCAGCCCGTCGGATCATCTAGGGTTATTGGAAGTGCAGACTCCGCCGAGGTAGATGCATGATAACCCTCTCAAGTCCACACTCTTGCCGAATGAGGTTATGGATCGGTATTTAGAGAGGGCAAAGAAGTTCAGGGCAGAGTTGAAGAAGGTCGCCATGTCTGACCACGACTGGTGGTTGAAGACGTTCGACTTGAATGGCAACGGAGTGGTGAAGCTGTGGTGCGGTGAGTGCAAAAAGGATTGCGGGGGTGGCAGCAAGGATCACACCAAAGCACATATCGACAACTTGTTCAACAATTTCAGGAGATCGCACATTGTCAGCACAGCCCACGTTCGGAATTTTTGTGCTGCCAAGAACGTCAATTTCGACATGGAGGTCAACATCAACAGGGAGGTCTTCACCAAGGATTGGAAGCTGGACTCCCCAATCCCGGAATACTTATGCACAAGCTCGTTGCACGAGCTTAGCGTAGGAGAGTTGCGTCGTCTTCAAACCCTTATTTATGGAGGTTGGAATGAGGAGATCACAGCGCGTACCGGAGACGGACAATCCCAGTCCCCCCGTATGTGGCTAACACCGGCACACAGAACTTGAGGTAAATCAACCCTATAACTTGAATTATTGGCACTTTGCGATTGTTTGTGAACAATTGGGTGCACATAATCCACTTTGAATGCCACTGATATCAATGGTTTTCTGGTGTTATGCAGGTTTACAACGTTCTGCGCATTCATTGTGATGCAATGAAAGGGCTTTGAATTTAGGGAACTTTTTTCCTTGAATAGATATGGAAGTGTATAGAAATACCCTAAACTTTAGCTTCCCTCAAACTTGGAAGTTGCTACCTAAACATTACAAAGTAAACACTTGTGTAGTTGTGAGCCTTGTAAATGAAATGTATTGTGTTTGTGAACACAATCCTATACTCTTCAATGAACGTTATCCTAACCCTAATCCTCACACTTGGACTGTTTTTTTGTATGGACTCATGCATGTTGAATGTTTTCATTTCTAGGACATGCAAATTTCCGTATGATGTGAAGTTTTATGTGAAGCTTCAGAATTCATGTGAGGTTGTTGTATGTTGATGAGGAAGGATTTTGGTTCAGAATGGTCCAACTCATTGATTACATATATTTGGCGTAGTTTCGTGTGTCTAAACTTCATGATTCAACATACGGTAATTAATTCCAGGCATTCAGTTGACTCTTTCTACATGAGATGTAGTTGCAGCTAGAGTTTTCATTTGTCTTCTCGATCTGAAGTGTTTTTCTTGATGAGGAATTCTCTAAGTAGGAAAATTTGTTCCCTTGGTTATCCTGATTAGTCAGAGTGACGTTTGATTGTAAAGATCTTTGGTCTGCCTGAATGGTCTTAATGTCATTTGTAAGACTGTAATGCAGGATATCAATTCAATAGAAGGATAGCCAAAGTCGTGTTGGATAGTTAGTTCAGAGCCGGATTTTGACAAGCCTTACTAGCAATTTCCCTGTGAATAGGGTCAATAAGTTGATGTCATAATTTATGAAGTGTATGTACTGATAAGGCTTTTGCACACATGCATTGTTCTGTAGACTCGATACTGTGCAATTTTGGGCAATTTATGTCTAAACCCCTACAAAATATGCTCTGATGTTGTATTTATAATGAAGATAGCCTACAAATAATTAGTCCAACAAGAAAATTATAATGAAAGGTAGGGCACATGAAATGAACAAAATTTAGAAATTTGGGTAAACATAGGCCTACAATAATCCACAAAATTTACATACATAGCCCCCATGTAATGGGGGCTTGAACGCACGTGATCCTCAAACACCATATCTAGTGCTCCCCCCGGGCAATTAGTGAGGGTTCATAACATTGTTCAGATCCATAACACTGTTATGTGGGACTTACAATTCTCTGTAGAATATTGTGAGTCCCACAAAACATTGTTATGGATCTAAAAAATGTTATGTTGAAATTTTTATTGAGTGATACTTAATTCATGAATACATCCTCATTTACCATACATTTCAAGAAAATTAATTTGTGCTCTAAGGTGTTTGTAGAGTGCATAAATTCTTTTGATGGGTTGAAAGAGGTTTCTTCTTCTTCTTTTTGGTCGGCGCCACTCACTCACAAGGCATCTCCTAACACTAAGAGACTGAAGAGAGCTTGCATTGAGGCTTTCCGGAACTTTGACACTTTGGGCCCCCAAAATCCTATATCTTCTAATGACACTAATTTCATCGCATAAAAATAGTTAATATCACCTTCAATAATTTACCACACGTGCTATTAGCTCACCCTCAATAAGTGGGATAATCACTGTAATGAGCTTATGTTGGGATGAATCAACAACCAACCTATAGCGGGGTATTTTTTACTATTACCCCCTCAATAGGTGTTATGAATACAAACCCCAAGCATACGTCTCATCCCTCCAAAAGAAAGACTTGACCACCTATAGGTCTGTGGCCGATTCATATCAAGTGACTTTAGCTAGACTAATTCAATGTCTTTAAAGCTAATTTCAGTGTTCAATAATCTAAAAATAATAACATCCAAGCTACATAACATGGTGGATTTTTGTCTCAAAGAGGTAGTCCCCATTTTTTTAAAGTAAGTATTAAGTTCAAGCCCAAACTTGAACTTGCAGAATTTTCAAGTTCGATAACAAAGATATGTGCCAAGCTTTATGTGGTCACTCTTCTTGAGTGAACACCAACATACAAGTGGCATAGGATAACCATGTTTGTGCTCAAGAATGGACGTGCCGTAATGACATATGTTATAATGAGGTTGGACTATGTGTTCGTAATATAGACACCATTCTAGGTTTAAATAGCCAACACCATTCTAGGCGGGCCACATAATCATGTAATGTGGACATGGCTTCATCCGACACCTCTAATAAGAATATTTTTACTTCAAGGTTGAATTGTGGTGGTCAAGTTTATTAAGAGATCGCTCACCTTTCAAAATTGTATTCAACCTAGAATGCGACCAAATTTGCTCTATTGTGCAATTATTTTTTAGGAAGACTTGCAACACAATATGAAAATAAATGCACCCACCAACTACACAATTTACTTTGATGGCCCACTTGGAGTGAAAATTGTGTCCCAAATATGCAACATGTGGCTCAAGATGTGGATAATAGATATTGTACGTTAAATTAAAAAAACCATTTATTATTGGAGAGAGAGGGAGAAAGAGAGAGTCCCATGAGTTCCAAATTGGTATTGGAATTTTGCTATCTCCTCCCGTACACATTTGTAAGTACCTCAAATATCTAAGTGTTGAAGATCTCCCACAAGAACACTTCAATCTCAAAAAATGTCAATTGATAAGATACATCTATTTTGAAGAGAAATCAAACGTTCACTTTGACCAAGCCTTGACTTCGTACTAGTAACTTTTACTTCTAAACTTTGATTTTGAAACTTAAAATAATAGTCTTGAATGTAGGTAACTCTTCAACATGCTAACCGCATTAAGACAATTCCTAGTTTTAACAATGGTCAAGATTGAGCAACATAGTTGGAATGCCCACACTAGGTAGAGCCACATTCATATACCTCAATTTCGGTCCATCAACCTTGAACGTGAAAACCAACCTTAAAAAAGGGGGGGGGGGAGAACCAAAGCTCCACCATTTTAGGCACATCTACGTGTCCACACCATGTTATCACCTTGGCCCACTTCAAGCTACTCAGGGGCGCTTTGGATAGGGGTCCAAAAGGGGGAGGAGGTGTCCAACAAAATGGAGCAATACTATTAGTTGAGAGATGTAAATTGGATTGATGGCCTTTAGAAGAGGGTCCAAGACAAAAATTGAGGTGTCTCCTACATGGAGAGAAACACTACAACATTTATGGTATTTAGTGTCACTTACTATTTGGAATCACGCAACTCTATAACTTCTCACCATTGATTTCACCAAAAAAATATCAAAAAGGTTGTGTGTACAATATACAACATGAATGACTTTGTTCAAGGTCCTAGATGACCCTAAACTATCAGATGATGGTGGAGAGATACCCATATCTCAAGGAAGACTGAGGTTGGCGGTTTGATTCCTGGCTGTGAAATCTCCGTTCTACATGACGGAAAAACTTGCCAGGTGGTCAACTGCCTCTTGTGCTTTGGCGTTGGCATGTCGGCCTTCTGTCTCAAAAAAAAAGAAAAAAAAATGACTTTGTTTGGTAAAATTTTACATTCTAAGCAACAAAAAAATATCAATAAATAATAAGAATAATTGAATCATAGCTCTCTGCAACTCCGGATAGTAAGTGACACTAAATACCAAAAACGGTGTATGGATCCGAACCGAGGAATGGAGCTCAAAAGAGAGCTCATATTTTGGAGAACCGTTGTGGGAGAATAAATTCCAAAGAAGAGCCCGGTTCAAGGGTTCAATCTGCCTCAAGTGGCCTCAAATTGGTCCCGTGGGCCCCTTATCTAACTTAACCTCCCAGAATCATGTTGGGCTCAGTGCGAAGGCAAATTGCAGTTGCAGGTGTCAACAGTGGCATTATTGCCGCAAGAAGAATGAATGATCCGGGGCCGGCGTTAAGTGATCATCTTGATGATGCTTATAAGGATGACATTCGATTCGTGTCGAGTATCTCCATCAACTCTCCAATAGTCATTGATGCTGCAGGTATGAAGGTCCTACTGTCGCAGTTTGTTCATCACCTGAGCTTGAGGCTTCTGAGAGTTTTGGTGTCGGTGCTTTAATTCGACCGCGAAGACGAAGAAGACGAGTGGGTTTGCTGGAGCGTTTTAAGCTATGGTGATCCAGGTCCATGGCGCTTGGTACTCTGGGTCCACACAGAAGGTGGTGGCTACTATGATGGAGAAGGGAGCTGAGTTTGAGCTAGTTTTCACAGACATCCTCAGCGGAGACCATAAACAGCCCGCCTTCTTAGCCCTACAGGTGAGCATTGATCGTGCTATGTATATAACTTTCAGGTGAAGATGTTTCCCATTCATGCCTACTTCCTCAAGCACCCGACGTCTATGTCTACCAGCCATCTAGCCATCAAATCTATACAGTCATGAATGGCGTCTCCTGTATGATAGAGCTACTCCTTTGAGTTTTTGAAAATGTTAGTCGTTGAGTTCGGTTTCAGTACCGACATCCTCAGCGGAGACCATAAGCAACCCGCCTTCTTAGCCCTATAGGTGAGCATTGATCATGCTATGTATATAACTTTTAGGTGAAGATGTTTTCCATTCATGCCTGCTTCCTCAAGCACCCGACGTCTATGTCTATCAGCCATCTAGCCATCAAATCTATATAGTCATGAATGGCGTACCTTGTATGACAGAGCTACTCCTTTGAATTTTTGAAAATGTCAATTGTTGAGTTCAGTTTTAGTACTGGCATCCTCAGCAGAGACCATAAGCAGCCCGCTTTCTTGACCCTACAGGTGAGCATTGATCGTGCTATGTATATATAACTTTCAGGTGAAGATGTTTTCCATTCATGCTTGCTTCCTCAAGCACCCGACGTCTATGTCTATCAGCCATCTAGCCATCAAATCTATATAGTCATGAATGGCGTATCATGTATGATAGAGCTGCTCCTTTGAGTTTTTGAAAATGTCAATTGTTGAGTTCAGTTTCAACACTAGCATCCTTAGCGGAGACCGTAATCGGTTTCAAGGGGTTGTATCTCACCTACATGGCGCACTTTAGTGGTTCCAAGGAGGCCAATTATTCAACGATAATCACTACTCAATGCCATATCATGTGGGTAGGAAGGTCGTGGCAAGCAGTCATTGGTTCGATACATCCCTGCCATCGATTATGTGCAATATTGGGTTCCCTAAGGCCGGGTATCGGTGTAGAATGGTGTCCCCTTTACGGGCTTGAGCTACATGCCTCACTCATTGAGGGTCCCCATTATACACCAATACCCATCTTCAAAAAAACCAACACCTAAAACGTAACCGGTTGGCCGCTTTGTTTCGCCGAGGTGGCACTACACGATTGGCTCTGAGCACACAGGTTTGCAGACGATAACCTCGACATCCCAGCCAGTTATGATCATCTAAATCGGATATGTTGAAGAAGACGACAGGTGACCCACTGTTTAGGTCACCTGCGCGGCTCAACAAAGCGGCCAACCGGTTACGTCCGGTAATCGTTTTATTGGAACCGGTCATCAGTGCAGAACAGGTTCTGTCCAGCGGGCTCGCCACCTTGACAGAACCGGTTCTGCACCGATAACCGGTTCCAATAAAACGATTACCTGATACATAAACAATATGCCTTCTTCATAGCCCTATAGTGAGATTGATGATGCTATATATTCAATTAAAGACTCTCTTTGTTGATTGACCTCCTCAAGAAGCCAACGTTTATATCTATCTATCTATCTATCCAGCTTTTAATAGTCAAGTTGCATCTTCTATATGGTAGAGCAGCTAAGTCGAGCTTTTGGAAATGTGAGTAGTGAGCATCCTCAATGGATACCTTAAACAACCTCCCTTCTTAACAACCCTACAAGTCAGATTTAATTATGCTATATGGTCGAGTGAAGACATGTGTCATCCATGCTTGTTTCCTCGAGAAGTCTGCATTTATACCAAATATTTAATCTATCTATACATGCATGTGGATGTGTCTCCTTTATGGTAGAGCTACTAATTAAGAGTTGCATTTCAGTAGCCTGCAATTAATGACAGACCATTTGGGATCATGATGCTTTTGAAAAAGTCGTCACTAAGTAGTTGTTGCATTTGATCTTGCATGGTAACACAATAGCAATATTATTATTATTTGTCATTCCAATGTTGTGTGTGTTGCAGCCATTTGCAATAATGCCAGCTATTCAAGATGGAGATTTGACCTTGTACGGTGAGTTCCCTTTCATGTATCTTTGAACCTTCAAGTACTTGTGGTTGATGGTTGTAGTTTGCTTCCTTTGGTTCTGTTTAATAAGAAGGGATAAGATACATTGATAACGAAATAACCGATCGAGTAGTTGTGTGTATAGGCCCCTTCAAAGGATTCGGTAGGTCCGAGTGGAGTACTAGACATAACCATTTAGACGCCTTCCCATATGAGCTCTCATACCACAGAGATCGACAGCCTAGATTGAGAGTGGGAGAAGGCAAGGACTATGCACAGCCATCTAATAATTATGAAGCTGAATCTATGAGCTTGCTGTTTTGCTCTACACAGACACACATCTTCTGGCATTCTCTTCTTCATTCATGTCAAGTAAATATTTCACATGCTGTTCACTAATTTAGTACTTTACTGTGGATTTATTACGGAGAAGCTAAATGTCTCAAGACATGACCGTTGTGTTGCGTGTCTCACTATTGCCACTGCACTCCATTATTAGCCAACCTTCATCTTACAAAGGCCACTGCACCACTGTCTGGGGAGATTTCTGGACATAATTTGTCGAGATCCTAGTGTTTCCAAGTCCAGGCAGTCACTCCTTGACATCTTTCGATTTTTGTTTATTGGTTTGAGGTATACTCTCTAAATTCCTCTGAATTGATCCATAATTTTCTCGAAGGCTTGAACTTCAACCGATTATTTCTCAAACTCAACAGGTTCAACCTGTAACTAGCGGTCGGTTCTCCCCATTAGTTGCACTGCACTGCACCACTCCAAGGAATTCGCTCTTTTGACACCATATTCTCGATGTGCTTCTAGTCCCATCTATTCAGCCTGTTAAATTGGCTTCCTGGACTTCCAAACCAAATGCATTTCATCTCATTGCAGAGTCCAGGGCTATCATGAGATACATTTGCGAGAAGTACCAACACCAAGCCGAGACACCTTCCCTACAGGGGTCGAACTTGATCGAGAAGGCGAAAGTTGACCAGTGGCTAGACATGGAGGGCCTAACTTTCACACCCATCATTCTGACGCTCGTCACGGAGCTATTCTTCAACCCAGCCATCTTTGGAAAACCGACAGACACCAAAAGTGTGCAAGAAAGCACGCCAAAACTGGCGGAGGTGCTGGATGTGTACGAGGCCCAGCTTGCGACAAACAAGTTCATAGCAGGCGACTTCCTAAGCATTGCCGACTTGAGCCACTTGCCTCTCGGCTACTTCTACTTCAACCTCGCTCGGCAGCAGGATTTGCTCAGCACGAGGAAGCACGTGGCGGCCTGGTGGGCGGAGCTCACCAATCGGCCAACATGGCAGGCCATCCTCCAACGTGCCGCTCCGTGGCATGAGAAATGGACCTTAAACCTCCATTCAGCAGTGGGAGAGTGTTCACCTTGATAGGCGTTTCTGTCTTTAATGTACACGAAATTGCGATACATTACATTCAGTGAGATTATTGTGAGGACGACAAGAAAAGTTTTTTCTTATAGCGGTTTATTTCGGAGCGGTTTATTTCGGAAAGAGATGAAGTTTCTCTATCAAGAGGGACTCCTCCAACTGCCAAGGAGCAGCGACTACCCCAGTGATCAAGGAGATTTTTGGACATAATCGGTTGAGATCCTAGTGTTTGCAAGTCCAACCGGTTACATGTTGACATCCTTCCGTGTGTGAGTGTGGGCCACATTCACTAGCCCTAGTGTGGGCATGGCATCAATCAACACGCAACACCCCCAAGGTGGAGAGAGAGAGAGGTAGAGAGATAGCTCCTCACTGTCGACTCACCTCCTGTACAACTTCCCCCATGTCTAACAGTTTAAAAAGGGGGAGGATTATCTTCATTTGCATCATGAAACAGATTTTGTTTTTTTTTTATTAAAAGTTAATAGATAGATCATGACTCTAAGTGTGTGATGTCTGCTATTGGGTGCACAACACCTTAGACAATGATGAAGTAAGATTATGACAAATGTAGCACAACCATATGGATTCAATCATGAGTACAAATGAAGTTAGGTGAAGATTTTGGTGCAAAATGTAAGTGGAGTATATTTTTGTTAATAAAAAAGACAGTCATAGTAGAAGAGAAGAACTGTGCAGTCACTCCACTATGGCCTCTATTTGAATTTGCTAACCATATCATACTAATCATGTGCTTCGTATCTTAGGAGAAGTGGGCTAGTGGGAAAAATGTAACCATTTAAGACCCATCTACCTTAGTATTCTTTACAGTGGACAACCCTACACTTCAAGTAGCATGGCTCACCACAATAGTTGGGTGCTCAAGTAGCACTAACTTGCTATCTAAATCTGAGAGGACCAAAGTTTGGAGGATCCAGTGCCCACTCTCTTCCACTCTCTTGGTTGTTTCAAATCCCACTAGAAAAGTAGAGTTCACCTAACACACCCCTTACAGCCTGCGATATGCTCGGTCTGATACCATGTTATTTCTATGAAATAAAATAGAATGCTTGAAATCAAATGAACATTAGGATATGTACAGAGAACAATCCGTAGCCCCTAAGGTTACACTACCTACTCAGTAATGTTAACCAAGTCTTCATGCAAAGAAGATGCAAAACGCTAAGTGAAGTGTTACAAAGCCTTTCAGGTGCCATGGACTTCACGTAAAATCAAAACCCCAGCAAAGATCAAAGATCAAAGATTACCAACCAGTCTATAGCAAGGCTCCTCGCATCCATTACCTAGTTCCTGTCTGAAGCTGATTAGATGGCAACGAAATATACTTCCCCTTTAACAATAATATATGTGTGCTATGTCAACACTAATTCAAGACATGAGTGCAACATCAAACATTTCGCTTTCACACATCCAATCTCAATCGGCAGAGTTGCACGATAATACGAATTTTGTTGCACGAGAATTGTGCAACCTCCTCCACTAGTAGTGGTTAAGCCAAGCGACTTTGTCAATGTCTCTGATCATGATTGGATACGAGGAGGCACATTGTCATCCGTAATAGATGGCCTTGCCTTGGCCTCACTGTTACATCCAATATTGAACCCTGCCCTCACTTGCCACAACTCAGTAAGTTGGACGCCTCCTACAGCCCGTAGCAGGGCTCCTTGCTATAAATTACCTAGTTCGTAACAAACTCGATGCCTCACACTAGCTGAATGAAAGGTCTCCACAAAGACATACATATGCTGCCCCCATATTATCCCTACTCTGTCATCACAGTGTACATGCAAAGAATATGCAAAATGCTAAGTGAAGTCACTGCCTTTCAGCTGCTATGAAGAATGTGCATCAAAACCCACGCAAAGATCAAGATTTACCAACCCACTGTTTTCAACAGTGAGTGAAAAAAAGACAACTGTACAACATCAGCAAGCCCAACCAAAGCATTTTAGTCATCCTGATTTTCCACTCTTCCATGCTGCAACCTGAACATACGGGGGATTGGTTCAGGTATGATCACTTCTCATGTGGACGATGTGCTGTTTTAACATCATAATCGGTCGCTTGCTCATCCAAGTGAAGACCACAACCCACAACTCTCTTGCGCATTTCTACCCGCACAGAGAACATTTCACCCACAACCTTCAGTTTCCGTCCATGAGCAGCCCGGTTATGTCCCATAAACAAGTACATGGTTGTCTCGCTGCTACGTTGTTGTGTAATGCACAGCAGCTAATTAATTCAACTCATGAATGCAACAGCAAACATTTCACTTCGCATATCCCGGTTCTCAGCTGGCAGAGTTGCATGGTAATACCGGTTGGGCCGGAAGAGAATTGTGCTCCCTCCTCCATCGGTAGCAAACTTAAGAAGAAGTCCAGGTATGACAAATTCACCTCCCGAAGGTGATCCTAATTTTGTCCAACATACAACCTCAAATCGAGATGTACTCGATTCTGCAGTTTCCTGTGTGGAAGTGGTACTAGAATTACCTGCAGTTTCACGGCCACCGAGTCTTAATTTCACTTCACCGCCTCTGGAAATGTAGAGATTATGGAATGGTGCAGTCTCACCACCACCAACTCCAATCCTGAGCTCTTGGCCTAATCCCACCAGGTTCTCCAGGTGGTGGGAAACTTTAGCTCCAAAGAAAGACACCATGCTTTTGTAAAACTGGCTCCCAATGTAATTTGCATCTTCAACCAAACAGTGGTCCTGGAGGGTTGAAGGTTGTCTCTGCGAATGCACAACTGCGTTTTCCAAACAACAACCCGGGGCAGGTGCTTTCACTTTACCTCGGGTCGATTTTCGGGATCCAGTATGAAGAGGAGTGAATGTATGCACAGTGTTGATCAACCGAGGTAAAGCTTGCGCTTGAAACTCATCCAGAATGTTAGGCATGTACATGACAAGAACATCCTCCAGGGTTAAGTCTGTCAACTTGTGCTTGCTCAACAACACGTTCCCATAAAAGGCTACGAATGGCTCCTTAATCCCCCTCACCTTCTCCTTCATGGATGCCATCCAGGAATCTTTGAACTGAGATGCCTCCAGATTGATTCCACTGCCTGCCATAGCCATCCGCTCCCGTACATCGGAATACACAATCTGTATCATGGTGTCTCCCTTAAGATTGAAGATGTGACGAAGGTATTGAGCCTCTCTTCCCAGCACAGTGCAATGCAGAACAAGAAATGAAGCATTGGTCTTCGCCTGCTGTGCACTCCACTTTTCGTAACAAGCCACAAAGTCTTCGGCAGATGTAATTGCCTCATCCCCAACCACTGTGTCGAACAACAGTTTCGTGTCTGAGTTCCAGTCACATTTGAAGCACCTTCGGGGACCATATTGAGCAAGACAATCTGGGCAGAGCTTGTGGCAGTACTGGAATGGTTTGGATTTGGCAATTCGCGGCTTGGACGTCATCATCTTCACATTGTTCTTCCACGGACACTTCACCAGATGTAACACATGGTAAGGGGCTTTTCGGGAACCGTGGAGGGGGTTCATGCATCCATGTTTCACTCCGTTTCCATCGTATGTTATCTGTACCGTGCTGCCTGCCGCTGTCCATTTCGCTTCGATCACCCTCGCATGCACCCTTCTCCGTTTCACCACATCTGCCAACCTCCTCCAACAACCAGATCATAAGGAGCTAAAATTGTTGATAAGTACGTAGTACTAACTTTGAGAAGTTTTATTCAAATGTGGGATGACAACACCAGCCATTAAATGTAGCAATGTAATGCAAAGACAGTAGACTTCCGTGTAACAGGCTAGTGGCTCTTCTCAAAATCTAACAACCAGATCATAAGAAGGTAAAACTGCTGATGAGCGGTACTAACTTTGAGAAGTTTAATTTAATTGTGCAGTGACACTGACACCAAGCATCAATGTAACATTATAATGCAAAGATAGTTGACTTCTGTGTAATAGGAGTGGCTCTTCTCAAAATCTATCAACAACCAAATCACAAGAAGGTAAAACTGCTGGTGAGTAGTACTAACTTTCAGGAGTTGTCTTTTAAACTTTGTGCGGTGACAACACCAACCATTAAATGCAGGACTGTAATTTAGCGATAGTAGACTTTCTGTTACCTAGTGGCCCTTCTTAAAATCCTTCCTGGCGATAGTGTTGGATCAAGCTAAGAGGTCATGCCAACGTGAGGTCCATATCCTTGTTAGGTCTCCTATTGACACTTAATTCAGTAGCACTAGTACCCATCTCCCATGCCAAAAAGATTCAACAATAGAAGAAGAAAATGAAAAGGAAACCAAGCAATCCAAGCAATCCAAGCCGTGACAAAAGTGAAGCATGGCTCGAGTGCGAACTTGTAATTTCTCTTCAATCGCCTTTGTTTCGCCACATCTACAAATCTCCAGCAACCGGAGCATAAGAAGGTAAAACTGTTCATGAGTAGTACTAACTTTGACAAGTTTGCTTTAAATGCGTGGTGATAACACCAGCCAAATGGAACACTGTAATCCAACGATTATAGACTTTCTGTAATCTAGCGACTCTTCTCAAAATCCTTCCTGAGCATAGCGCTGGATTAAGCTAATAGATCATGCCGATATGAGGTTGATATTTCTTGTAGGGTCTCCTATCGACACCTGATTCAGTAACAATAGTACCCCTCTCCCATGCCAAAAAGATTCAACAATAGCAGAAGAAGAAGAATTTAAAAATAAAAACCAAGGGATCCAGGTCAAAACCATTAACAACCAGATCATGGGTACACTGCTGAAAACTAACTTTGACAAGTTGCGGCGTGGAATAGCAGCTGTGATTTTTTTAAATGTGCGGTGACCACACCAATCATTACGTGTAACAATCTCATGCAGACGATATTAGACTTTATATGATCTAGAGGCTCTTCTCCAACTCCGTTCTGAATATGATGATGTCTTCAGCTAATATATCATGCCAATCTATGAGGTTGATATCCCTGCTGGGGTCCCCTACCGACACTTGACTCATTCAGTAGCACTAGAACCCCTCTCCTATGCAAAAAAGATTCAGCAAAAGGAAAAATCAATTTAAAAAGAAAGCAATCCACGTCGTGACAAAAGTGAAGCATTGCCCGGTCACATGGCAAGAAAGCTAATTTCTCTCAAGTTTCTCAAACATCCAAGTGTTGCGATAACTAACCTGCTTGGCAGCCGCCTTCCATTTCTAAAGTATCTATATGGATTAGATATTGTACGTACGATGGGTTGTAGCAAGGCATCATCATGCTACCTTCTCGTCGCTCCCGCAACTTGGTAGGTAGCAGGAGGAATCCTGCTACAACCCGTAGCAAGGCAACATGTGTATGATATCATATGTAAGCAACGACCATGTTGCAAGGATAATGTCCTACGGTCTATAATCGGCGTGCTCATGTCCAATGACTACATGACACATGACGCGTCAACGAGATTCGAGATGGTCAGCACTTCGTTGCAATGACTAAGCCACTGAGGAATATTTTTCCTACTTGCTACAGACGGTTCATATCATATATCGGTTCAAATTTACCGACGATCAGTACCAGATTGTTATTTTTTTGGGTCAAACTTTTTTTCTCAGCTTCTAGTGTCCCCCTAAAATGGTTGCAATGATCCACACGGTGAAACATCTCCATCAACATCCCAAGGTCAATTAAATTTCAAATGCCGGTATGAAAGTACATTCAGTCATACCTTCGTCCTCATAGCCAGAGGAACTGGCCGAAAAATCTTCGGTTTCGGATTCTGAATAACTAATACCTCTTCTCGCACAACTCCTACCAGATCCTCGCCGTCCTCGCCGTTCTTGCTCCTCGGAGTCTGTGGAGCTCGCCATTGAAATGTGGTGCACTCCTCAAAACAACGATCCACAATCCACAAGTGTAGTACTACCAAGTCTAACCTGTAGTTGTCAATAGCGTGCTGGTGAAAGGTTCGGCCCACTGGTAAGATCCCACAACGTCGTCATCATCATAATCCCTCCAACTACACTTACTTCACAAGATATTCCCACGACAAATATAATGGGTCACACATCCAATTTAAATCACGTTGGACTAATAATACCGGGTCACCAATGCTAAATTTGATGCCATATGATTGAAAATGGTAGTACCAATCTCAAGAGAAGCTATAAGTTACCTCGCCATTCGATAATTGTCACTTGAGTGCCGTTAGCAATGAGAGGAATCCCATTCCACTAGGTCATGTAGAACTGTCTCGTTCACACAATCCCACATAACTTATAGCCAGGCTAAGATTATTGTGTAGATGTCACAACATCATGTGGGATTAATTGAACAACTTCACGTGCAAGTAAGAAGTTTAGAAACGATACAAAAGGTCTCAAGTCTTCGTGACCCTCATCAGTTGATTCAACGCTACTTCTAAACAATGCTTCTAGCAAACTGATAATTTGTTAATTCACAAAAGAGTCAGAGCCACATGCTTGTAAACGATAGGCACTGAGAGGCATCATCCAGCGATATCCTTTTGTGACTGCATGAGAAAAGCCTTACACTTTCAGATGTCGATGTAAACAGCCACTTTTCCTCAAGGAGGTACCCCCGCCCAGACCAGACCACCGAGGTATATTTTAGTTTCACTTCTAGAACAATCTATATAGTTTCTTCGACCATGTAGTCTTTGAATATGTTTCTAAACGAAAGGCAGCTCCAAACACAAGAGAGCTTAACTCTGCTTTAAAACGTTTTAGCAGCTCCAAACCAGATTCTCAATAATGGGAACACTAAACCCCGTGATGATAAGTCATAGCATGCAAGAAGAGATTTCAAAGTGAAAAAAAGAACACCACTGCCTACCCACATTATCCCCAAAAGAACGACATTATCATCCGGTGTGGAATTTAGCTAGTGTCCCTCTATACTTCCAAAAAACAATTCACTCGGCCTACCTCAGCACTACATTGTCCTAATTCACCATAAATACCTTCTTTCTCGCTCAAACTCCCGGTATACTACACCGCCATAGCCAGCAAATTCATCAGCTCCCAAACACCTTCACAAAATTCCACACTCCCGAGTCGCGACATTGACTCCAGATAATTCAAACTTCCCACACCTCATGCATGCACGCATGCATAAACACATACATACACGCAGCTCCACACCTAGATTCCAGCCTACATAAATTACACTCGGAACTTCAGAACCCCGAGTTCCCCCCCTCCCGACATTCCGCGGGCAAATTTGGTAGCAAGTTTTCGTACATTCGGAAGCTCGAAGCTCCCCTAACCCAATTTTTAGTAGGAGCCGTAAGTAGAGGGAAGGGGGGAAAGAGAAAGAGGTGCAATTCAAACCCTGGCGACGAGGCAGCAATCATCATCATCAGCAGCAGCAGCAGCATTCCAAAGCTATTTGCGTGCACACAGTATGAATAAATATCTATCAATGTATGTGTGCGTGGGTGTGGAGAGTATGTACGTACCGAGAGAGCATTTTGTGTGAGGATCTAAGCTTAGCGGCGGAGCATTGAGGAGTTCCCTCGTGGGAGGAAGATGAGAATAAATAAATGCGGGACGAAGATGCGCACGCGACTTGAGAAGCAACCACACCCACACGGCCGAGAACTCTAAGCAAGAAAGAGGAGAGAGGAGAGAGAAGGGCGTAACCTTGACCCGCCCCAGCTAGTTGAGATAATTAGCTAAGTGACGAGTTAGTGAAGATTAGCTAACCACAATTCTAGCTAACTAAAATCATGGCCTCACCACCTAGTTAGGAGAATTAGCTGAACAGTATGAGATAGTATGAGATACTAGAATTAACTAACTTATATGTTAGTTAATTGATCACACAAGCCGCACATCCTAGTTATGACTATCTAAAGGTTGGCCAATTTAAGAGAGAAGTTAAGGTTGCTCGATCGAAGTTATATTCAACTACCCCAAGTCTTGAACATGACACTAATTATGGTACATTTTCATTTCGTGGACCACACCATTTGTGTTTCATTGTGATTGAATTCAAATAATATAGTATAATTATAACTAAGTAATATTTGTTGTCTAAATTTGGACATTGAAATGATAGTTTAATGTTATTCTATTGTTTTAAAGAGTGTGGTCCACCTCGTAGCAGGAGGGAGAACGGAAGAGAGATGGGGAAATGAAAGATGGGTATTCAAGAAAAAACAAAAACAAAAACAAAAACCTTCACATAAGCAAGGTCCCAAAACTTAGCTAACTCCTAGCTTGATAACTTTTATTAAAAACCTTCATTACTTAAAAGGTTTTGCGGCCGTGAGATCGATTAGCTTTCATATAGGTAAGTTGCCTCATATATTAGGTACACTAAATATGATATTTAGTGTCACTAATTGTTTGGAGTTACAAAATTCTATATAATTTTACTATTGATGTAATATTTTTACCAAGTGAAGTTTTTAATGTTCTAAAATGTCCAAACAACCAATTCAACATTTGTTGGTAGAATTTGAGATATACAATACATAGAAATAGCATTTGCGTAGTTCCAAATATTAAGTGACACTAAATATCATATTTAGTGTAATTATTTTTACCCGGTCTCACGTGCGAGCACAATATAACTAATTTGAGTGGTTACTTACTCAAACTAGATGCTTAACCAAGATGTGTGGCTAGACCTTTATTAACCTAATTTTTAACCATATGGTACATCCATGAGACTGATTAGCTCTCATAAAGTTGAGCGACCTCATGTGTTAGCTAATTCTCTTAACCGAGCAGTGCAGACATAATATAAATAATTTGAGTGGTCACTTACTCTAACCAAAGCCTTTATCTATGAAGTGCGGCTAGACCTTAGTGTGGGTGGAAAGTTAGCATGGAAAAGAAAGGAGAAAGACAAGTCCAACGTCACCACCAGTGTGAGCTATAGAGTTGTTTCATTTTCAAGTTGGTTTAAGTCTATATGTACTCCCAAAACGGACATAACGAGAACTATAAAGGTCCCAACGATTTTCGAGAGTGAACACCTTGAACAACGGTGGACAAGCTAGTTTGCACCTATCTCCCTCAAGGGCAAGCCCCTAGGTTCCCACATGGTTGGTTCAAAATATCCAGTTCACCCGAATGACTCCAAGTATGATTGGTGGACCATAGGTGGTAAGGTACTTTAGCCTAAAAGCGACACTTTAGGAAACCTTTCCTATTTCAAGCATGCTAAATAGCTTGCAATTTTTTCAAAACAAACCTATACATAATCTATAAAATAAATTGTAAAAAATAATGCAACCTACAAAAATTTGCAAAGTTGCTCTAAGAAATGAGCATTATACTCTCCACCTAAGGGGTTCCATTGATGTTGAATTACTAAATGAGTAATACTTTAGTTAAAGTTTTGCTATAACTCCAAACTAACCCAAGGGAAACAACCAAGGTACTAGATCTCAAGGAAGATTGAGCTAGTCTTTAAGGATTGATGTCATATTGGATAACAATCTATGTTTTTTATTCCTTCATTCCTCTTCATTGGACTTAATTCACACTCTTGTGGTTCCTTGATGCTTTCTCAGTCGTGTGTGAGTTTGTCCTATGTGCATAGACTCCTATACATCACTCTAATTTCCACCTTCTATGTCAGTCATGCAGCTCTTTCAAGTTTTGGCAATAGTCATTGTATCAGCAATGGTCTTTTATATTGGGCTATAGTCTTCCAAATGATCCTTCGTCCATTTCGAATTAGTAATTATTTCTTAATTATAATGACATTTAATCCAATCCAAACACACATGAAATTGCCTCTTTCATTTATTTATTTTCCATTAGTTTCAATTAAGAATTCACTTATCTCAAAATCTTCATTGCTACACAATACACAAAGCTTGCTCAATTCCTACAATATCTTTGAAGCAACCATATAGGTTTATAGGCTATAGTCACTTAGTCATAAGTTAATAAGCTTCAAAACTTAGCCTAGCCTAATTCCAATCATCACACACTCTTCTTTATAATCATATCAAAGCATGTTCTTTGTCGAAGTCCTGGACGATTGCCAACCAAAATGTCATCATTAATCTCAAAATTTTATCATGTTTCATCAATTCTTACCAAGTCTTAGTCATCAAAACCATGATTAAACTTTCTTTATGTACTCTACAATATTATTTTACCACTCTTATAGATGGTTCCTTGATGTCACCAACTTTTGCTCGATTGTGGTGGGAGTTGTTAAACCTCTACATGTCATTGCCTTTGACTATTGCCCTTGTACTATCTCATGCTATTGATTTTCCTTCCATGATTCTTGACGTGGTTCCGTCACTCCTATAGTTTGTCTTTCAATGCTATTAACCCTCACTTAGTCATGATTTCCTTAATATATTAATACTTCATACTATGGCCTTGGGATCTCCACAGTTTAGGCTATAGTCGATTCTTCCATCATGGAGGCCCTCCTCCATCCTTGGTGTATAATGTGCCACTCCCTCTCTTAATTCCACCAAGTTCCTTTCATGGGTTGATACTATTGCATGTTTTGGGTCTCATGTCTAATAAGCATCAACGTTTCTATTCCTAAGGCTTCACTCTCATAATTCTCCTCACATTCCTTATGTTTCATTCATTGGCTTCATTCACTCTTACGTCCTTCATCATAGTTGCTCCATGTTTTACTCCACTCGTTATCTCCATAAAGAAAACATCAATCGACGACTTGCACATTCATATATTAGATCTTAGCCATTCAAATATTAAATATAAAAGCACCAAGATTTGCTCAAACTCCAAACCAAACCATTCATGTACATCCCCCTTAGTGCATGCGACATTTCTACACTTTGGATCTCATCTTCCTATATTAGTGTTCATTCAGCCGTCACATGTGTGAATAAGACATTTTAATCTCTCATCTATCTATGTCTAATCCCTCTCAACTTTCTTGCCTATAGCCTATTGCTCTACAACTATGGCCTTAGCATATTTAGCATGTAATTGTAACCTCCGAAACTACACTAAATATGATATTTGGTGTCACCAATTCTAATCGTCTTAGAGTATTAGTATGCAAAGTTGGATATTTTGATGCTCAAAATAGGGAGACTCTGGTGAACTAATAGGGAGTTCAATTTACTTGCCTCTTTGGGAAAGTGTAACTAATTATTTGCAAAGAATAAAAATTCAAAACAAATAGTATTCCTCATCATTTCCTCTACTCTATCTTTGAAGAATGTTGCACAAACTTCAAGCCACTATTTATGGTCGAATTAGCTTTATTTTTGTTTTTGTATATCTACCTTAACCGTTGTGATTGACCAAAGTTGGTGCTCTTTTAAAGCACTTTTGCATCCTTCTTACATTGCTACTATGAATGACAGACGTGGTGTTGTCTTGTACTTAGTGTTGCATGTGATTAATCACTTTCAGCACTAACTTCCTCGATGTCACCATTGCACTCACTTGTTGACGGCTTAAGGATGAATAATGGGTGTCGCCAAAAGGAAGGTGTTACTTTAAGGCACTCCTACCTTAGGGTGCAGTAGAATTCAAGTGTTGGAAAGGTCACCCCTTGACTACTAAGTGAACGTGTGAGTGCGGGCCACACTGATTTTCTAGTCAAGGTGAATCCCATTGTCACAAGTTCCTTAATGTGGGGTCCAAGATGTCAGGTTTTACATCAAGTCTACATAAAAACTTTCAACCAACACATTGAATATTACTTCTATGTAGGACAAAGTAATCAAATAATCACCCATTCATTTTCTAGAAAATAAATTAATGTGGCCCACACTAATTTTCTACTATAAATTTAACATGGGTTGAAAATTAATGCAACCCACATCAAACTCTCACTACGAGGATTAGCATAGATTGTAGAAAATTATTGTGGATCAAAATAATATGATTATTTAGTGTACTTACACTTCAAATCAAAGATGTATTACAAAGTACCATATCATATCACCACTCTTATTTTATTATCAATAGATTATAATACCATATACTAATAGTAATAAACACACACACAATCACCCTTAACCACCTTTATGAAACCAAGTTAGCATAGTACTTATCCCATACGTAGGTATTCACTTTCTTTTGTGTGTGAGCTCCAAAGTAGGTGTGAAATTCTATATTTTGTAATTGAAGTATCTTTAAACTTTCTCAAAACCTCATGTTTTGGTAGGGAATTCCACTCCATTGTTGACAATCTATGATGTTTAAGGAGCATTCAAGTGGTGTCAAAAGGTCTCCTAATTTTTGGTAAAATAAAGGGGAGGCATTTGACCTTGGTCAAAGTATGGATATGCAATGATGAACTTTGACACGAAAATTTCTGAGGGCACCAAAAATGAGTGCCTTGAAAGTCTAACAACGAGTTCATTTTTAAAAGATTGTAACTATATATATTTGTACATGTACCTTATTTTTACATAGCCATCTTTTGACCAAAGTCGAACACCTCTACTTCAATGAACCGAAATTGGGGTTTTTGACATCACTTGAACAGTCATGAAACATTTTAAATTGTCATAAATGAGGCAAAACTCTCCACTAAAACACAATGTTTTTGAGAAAGTTTAGGGATGATGGAATTACATAATGTTATTTTCACACCTAGTTTGGAAGTTAACAAGTACATGCAATCACAATGACTATCCCAATTACTGCATGTGGTATTAGTTCCTAGAACACACACTATTTTACCAAGTCTTAAAAATCAACGAGGGCTGAATTTTTTACCAAGTGATACTAAATGCATGAATGCATGCTCGTTTACCATAAATCTCAAGAAAATGAGTGGGTGCTTCAAGGTGCTTGTAGATTGACAAAAAATTTAAAAAAAAAAACTATATTCAAACACATGCTTGTGAGTGAATAATAAAACTAGGATGAATAATGCTAGTACTTTCAGTACATAATGTTGTTATGAATAGTATTTTTAGTGAATAGTGCCAACATGAACATTGCTTCCTAGATCTTTGGGCAACACTAATTTTATAGCATAAAGAAATTCAATGTCACCTTCACTAATTTCCTATGTGCACTATCAGCCCTCCCTCGTTAATTGGGATAATCAGTGTACTTATGTTTTTAACTTGTTTCATAGAGACGGTTAACCCCTGAGCTACGGGAGGGAGGGAAATACAGTAAAACCCTTCTCATTGCCCTTTACTTATCTTATTTTATTGTAACTCTAATGTGAAATGGGTGAAAACAAGGGTGATGATAAGATAATATTCATGCTCCACTTAGAAGTAGTATTAATTGGTCCGAGATGACCTTAAACTACTGGATGATGGTGGAGAGATACCCAAATCTCAAGGAAGAGGTTGGCGGTTCGAATCCCGGCTGTGAAATCTCCTCTCTACTTGACGGAAAACTTGCCAAGTGGTGAACTGCCTCCTGTGCTTTGGCGCTAGCCTGTCGGCCTTCTGTCTCAAAATAAAATAAAATAAAAGTAGTATTAATATGGCTACACTGAATATCATATTTAGTGTCACTTACTATTTCATATTATGCAATGCTACAATTATTTATTGTACATCTCATTCTTTTTAATCAAAAAAAATGAATTGGTTGTTTGGACATTGTAGAACATCAACAACTTTACTTGGTAAGAAATTACATGAATATTAAAAGATAGAGGAATGTGTATTTTTGAATAGTAAGTGACATTAAATATCATATTTAATGTCACTTACTATATGGAATTGCACAGTGCTAAAAATGTTTACTTTACAACTCATCTTTTACCAACAATGGTTGAATTGGTTGTTTGGACATTATAGAACATTACAATCTTTACTTGGTAAAAATATACGTTAATAATAAAATACATAAGAATGTTTTTCTCTAAATAGTAAGTGACACTAAATATCATATTTAGTGTAGTTTATGAATGTTTTCATTACAGTCAGAATATAAGAAATGCACAATCAACCAACTTTGTTGATAATTATTATGATTGGCTTAAAATATGGATTTCATAAGATGATGGAAAATGACCTAAAACCTTGTATCGATAGACTAGAGAACTGCCAACCATTCCATTAGGTTTTGGGTACCTTTCCTCTATCCTCTAGTAGTTTGGGGTCGAGAGAGAGAAAGATATGTTCCAATCGCGAAGGCTTAGTAAGAATCGTAGTCCATTAGTCAACCCTAAGTCACATTACTTACATTCTCTACAAAGTCCACAAGACAAAAACTCATGGTTGTTATTATTAAGGCATTGTTAAATCAATGTACAATAGTTTGTAAAAACGACCATGTAGACACGTCGCGTGATGACATGACTTGTCAATTTATATTTTCATTTATCGGACACATGAAGAGGAGCAAGGTATTAGCTTTGCCTCCTCTCTCTTTATAATTAAGCTTACCACTATAATTGTTCAAATTTTCATATGTCATGTAACTACATCTATGTGGTTGTTTTAACTAGTGCAGTGGTCAATTTAAGAATCCCTATTATTATTATTATTATTATTATTATTATTATTCACCAACACGACGATGTTGATTGTTGAAGATGAAAGATGCACCCAAGCGATTTCAAAGAGAACCCCAAAACTATTAGGTTGGTTTTTTCATGAGATTAACTAGATGCCAAATTTGGCTTTGTTCTTAGTTGTACGTCTCCCTTTGGCTTGCATTCCACGTCACCAAATAAATATTTGCTACGATGATCTTCGAGCTCCACATGAATTGATTAGCAATCAATGGCTTCAATTTGTCCTTGTCAAAACAACTCCATGATGGTTGGTTTTGAATGGTTCAAGTACCTCCCATGTAATCATATCATGACTCATCTTTTGGAAGTGCACACACGGTCCCAAAAACAAGAGGTTTTGAATTTTAATTGAGAATCAACTTAACCATGGAAGCTCTCGATGGAGATTCCATTGAATGCTTTTGATAAAAACACGTGCTAAAATATTTATCTATAAACTTATACAACAAAACACATGATGGTGCTAGTGATCAACACCCCGTCATTCCTCACTGTTCTACAAAGGTAAGAAGACCACGTTAAAGTGTTGTGTTGTTATGTGCAAATGCAAAGGACCGGGATGACATGGACCCATGTTAGTTTGGTTACACACACAATCACATGTGTGTTTGGATTGGTGTCTAGACATATTGGAACTAGACATATTGGACCAATCCAAATATGTGTGTTTGTGATTGCTCCAATATGTCTAGTTCTACTTATATCTCACTATATGCATATGGCTTTCACAAAATCCAATTTGCTAGACTCACAATTCATAATGTTTACAAAACATGTCATAGTTGGACGTACACTTCTCACTTATGTACCATTCATATCAAAGTCAATGATGAGCCAAAGTTTGATTTTATAAGATACTTTACCCTTGATGATAACCAAGCCACTTACAAGCCGACCTCTTCATAAGTCTCTTGCATACGAGTGGATTTTCATTCCACAATCAACACACTTATTTATTTGACTCGCTCCAATTCCAAACAATAACATAGCTTTTCGAGTAGTTATCTCATTTATCTAATTATTATTAAACATTGATCTTTCATACTCTCAACACTAGCTTTAGACATAGCCTCGTGGGTACCTTGGCCATAAAACTCTCACAAAACCATATCCCAAACACTCCACTAGGACATGTAAACATGTCACCAAAAAACAAATACCCCCCCCCCCCCCCGCGTCCCCCACCCAAAGCTCTCTTATTTCTACTTTACTTACCACAATCAATTTACCGAGTCAATTCATTATAAGAACTTCCATTAGATAGTGATAATAATTTGCATGTGAAGAAGCTCCCCATGTATGCTTGTGTCCTTAGGCAATCAATGTTTGCAAGGCCGACCTATTTTATGTTATAGCATTGATTCACAATGGCAACGATGTTATAAGGGGATACTCCGAGAATGAAGGAGAGAACCCAACATATGCGTAGTATCTTGAATGAGAACTCAAAAATTTTGAAGTTTAAAGATCCAAAGTTCAATTCCTCGTACTCGAGGTGACGGCTACTTACATAATTTAGTGTGTTGGACACACCTCATAGTGAAGTGGTCCATGGTTCACTCCTATCAATGCCCTATAGGCTCTTCTTGGACCAATCACTTGACCGTATTATAGCTCTAAACTAATGCTTTGGTATCATGGTAGGCTTATCCGACCCTCTTTGTTTGATTGGTAAAGTTGCTTGCCAAGTGTGCCAACCTCAACCAAAAAGGGAAATTGGTTGGGAGGATCATATCTTATATGCCTTGATTACGACCATCTTCGTCAACACAATCCTCAAAGATATCAAAAGGGTTTTGATGAGGTACCGTATATGTGAAAGATGGACAAATGAATTGTATTATAGTACCAACTTATGCGGATGACCACTTACCCCAAAACGATCATTTACACATCTTCTAGATTTGCTTTCGACATGAGCTTGCCATGTTGTGTTTTAGTTGTAACGATAATCATTGAATGACCAACCATCTTTGGGCATCTTAGACATGTGGTTCACACATGGTGGTAAACCTAGCTTCGTGTGTAACTTTACCTACCCAATGGTTGAGTAATCTACATGCACTAACTGGTCTTCCATCAAGTTTAAGAGGCAAGTGAACATATATATATGTATATTATCATGTCACACGACGGTTCACATTTACACTGATAACTTTATGTGGGACACATGATAACTTGTCATTGCTTTGGTATCCACAATCCTTTTCCTCACACATAATGCGCAAGGGAGATTAACCATTTTCACGTCCACACATGAAGATTAAAAAATACTAAGCATTCCCATGGCCTAACCCCCATCTCACCCTCATGTTGGGCATATGTTAAGGTAATCATGAGAAAAAATTGCATTTATCCAATCTCGAAGGTAAGTTTTTGATTTCCGGTGTATCCCGCCATTCGTGGTCTACCAGTCATAGCAGGGGGTATATTGGCGGACTACATGTTTCCAACCACAGAGGACCCTAAGGTGCTTGCTTCTTGGCTTGGGCACATGGCACGGGCTTCCATAGCCGGGCAATCCTTGAAGGATGTGGGCCAAAACAATGATTTATTCAACCTGACACTATAGTGTTTTTTTGTTTTTTAAAAAATAATTAATATTATTAAAGTAAAAAATATATTTTAATTTTTGTGTAAAACATATAAAGTGTGTTTATTGTGTTGAAATAAAATGCATGTTGTGTTTTATTGTAGTCTGCAGCTTGCACAATGCCCTACTTGGGTGGCATTATGGATTTAGCTACACTATTTTGCCGCTTTATGGGCCGTCCAATCTCCTAAGTGACTTTGCCTACATCTTAAGCGACGTTTTTTCTTTTTCTTTTTTCTTTTTTTCCCTCAGCCATATGCCCATGCATTTTGGGGGAGATAGGTGCATGTCGACTTGTCTATGCCTGTTCAAGTTGTCCCCCTTTTATGCCGGTGACAACATTGTACGCATCTTTCTTTTTGTCATTCTTGAAGGTAAATTATTGTCGTAATGTTAACTTACTGCATTGATTCTAGGTTTAACATTGATGCAAAATGTGAAGAGATGTAACTTTACGCACAAGGTTAAGCCTATTTTCTTCAAGAAGGTAGACCGCTGTGTGTGGAAATGGAGTTGAATTATTGACAACATGCATTCCAAATCTACCAAAAGTGGCTGATTCCACCCCCAAAGACACGAATTCCTAGATTCGTGAAGTGGAGATCCTGGAATTTGAAGAACTGTGGGCCAATCGGACCAGGTCCAGGCGCGGGGGGGGAGGGACGGGCAGGCCGGGGACCCGACCCGGTCAGAGGCCCGAGCGGGCAGCTGTAAACCGGGCAGGGGATAAGAACGGGCAGGGGGCGAAAAAGGCTTCTTCCTCCCCCCTTCGATCTAGGCTAGTGGGCTTAGGGTTTGGAGGACTCCGAGAGAGAGAGAGAGGGAGAGAGAGAGAGACTCGAGGACCATGCTTGAAACCCTGGATTGCATTGCACAATCCGATCGCTGATTGCTGCGCGACTGGTCCTGCTTGTCTCGTCACGGCAGCGCGCATCGAGCAAGCCCTGAAGCTCTAGGATCGGTCCACGATGAAGATTTCTGTGAAGACGCTCAAGGGCAACCACTTCGATCTGCAAGTGCAGCCCGATGACACGGTACTGAACTTCAACTTCCCCTAACTTTCATCGAGTTTCTCTCCGTGCATGCTCCGTTGAAGTCTCACCTTCCAGACCTTTTGGTTCCCTCTGGAATGAGTCTCTGCACGGGCAGCTTGACTTGGAATTAAGTTTTGAATCGCTCCAAGCGTACTGACGTAAGGCTGTTAATAGTGTCGGTGTTTCTTTTACTGAGCAGTCGGAAGAGTTGGAGTTCTGATATCTGGAGCTGAGACTTTTGTCATGCCTTGTAGTCTTTGCTCTTCCTTAAATCTACTGGAGTAGAATGTTGTCTTTGTAGTTGCTTTTGAGCTGCTCTGCGGTATACAAGCTATTGTGGAAGTCTTGTGTCTGGTGGATTGCGTCTTTCTGTTTTTCTTTCTTTCTTCTTAGCCATTTGTGAAAATTTTAACTGGGGGGAGAGGGAGGTGTGACTCTTCGATTTACAATGTCTCTCTTTTTCCTATGCAATTCCTCCATGTAACGTTTATACTACAGCTCGTTTTTCGACATGTTTTGTTTCTCTAGGGTTTAGTTTTGAGAGAATACACGTTACTAGTTTTTTCTGTGTGGATTTGGGAAATGTAGGATGCATTGTATTGTCTCGTTTCAAAAAACGCGAAAAATCTTCTATGATTCTAAATCTTTGATATGTGGGAATTCTTAAGTTTTCATTCGCTATCTTCTCTCAGCATGCATCTTGTCATCTTAAGGAAGGTTATACTTACACTAGGGTTTTGAAATTGAAATGCGAATTAAACGAAATATTAGTTAGTTTTGATAATTAGACAATTAGATGACGATACTGAGCCTTTGTCAATGCTCCTTTATGAATGTTGGATGACTTGAGAGCATGATGTAAAGTTTTTTGATATAGGAATCTGGCGTTAAGAGAACCTTTTGGTTCAGCGCAGTTTGCATGAATTTGAAGTTGAATTATAAGACAGTCTTGGTCATTCTGAATAAACTGCAAATATTCTTGCAGAGGGTTGATTAGTCCTGTTTTATGAGACAAATTTATCTCATTTACTGGTGGTCTCTGGCAGTTAAACAGAAGTCAAGTTAAGATGCTGTTTATTCCTGAACATTGATCAAAGAGATCCATGTGCTAATAAATGCTGTTATATTAATTGACAAGCTCTAACTGCATATTTGTTGGTTGAACTCTGCAGGTTAGCTCAGTGAAAAGGCAAATAGAAGAATCTCAAGGAAGGGAAGCATTCCCTTGTGCGCAGCAGCTTCTTATCCACCAAGGGAAAGTGCTGAAGGATGACACCACCATGACTGATAACAAGGTGTCAGAGAATGGGTTTCTGGTCGTCATGTTGACAAAGGTGATGTGCATAACGAAAGAAGTCAGAGGGTGGTACTCCTGTGTTTTGGAAGTATTTTGTTATGTCTATTGATCTTCATTATTGTCCACTATATTCTCCTGTCTTGAACAATTAGGAATGTTGACTCTTGTTGTTCTGGTCCTTCTAGGGATTTAACAGTGATTGGAATGCCCCACTAGGTTTACAATAGAAAAGTAGAGAATGTATCGTGAGTTTGAAACACAATAGACTAAATTGTGAATAATTGTTCAGTATTGTCACGAATTCAAATGTGACCCAAATTTGAAGGGAAGATAACCTGAATAACTTAATCCAGATGTTTTCCTTTGTGTTATGTTATTTGGTGTGGTGTGTGGTGGTTAACATAGGTTGTTTTGTCATAATTCTTCTGCAAAAGTTGCATTCAGTGCCTGGATAGGCTAACATGCTACCTTTCATGGAACAGACAAAAGCAGCTCCAGCTCCTGCAGCAACATCTACTGATGCACCCCCTTCATCATCTGGATCCCAGGTAGTTGAAACCACTGTCACTATTCTGAGCCTGTTACATGTATGAAACTAGGTAGTGGAAAGCTGTCTAAGCTATAGTAACAATGGCAGTCATTGACAGCGAACAGTTTGGACTTAGTTTCCATTTCTTTTTGTGATTCTAGGCACCTGGAGCAACAGCCCCTCCTGCCTCACCTGCTCCAATCGCTCCTCCTGCAGCATCACCTGCTCCCCCTCCGTAAGTGCCTATCTTAATACATGGTCTGGTCAGGTTTCATGTAATGTTTATTATTGTTTTTCCTGGAAGGCACTGTATCTGACTTAGCAGAACATGAATATTTGTTGTCATGATTTGGATGATGTATGTTTATGCTTAGTACTTTTTTGCTCATTTCATTACAATATGCTATGCTTTCTTGCCTCTTGTAAGATTTGGTGTATTGCTCCAGAGTTCGTGAAAACTAGATGGAACAGTCACATCCCTGATTTTTACTTCACAAGGTCATGTTTCTAACAGAGCTTCTTGTATATCAGGGCTCCTGCCCCAGTTGCTGCCCCAGTCCCCACTGTAGCTGCTGGAGCTCCAGTGTGAGTACTCTTTCCTTGCCATCTAAATTCAGAGAAAGGTGGTGTGTAGAGGTGTGTATTCATAGGACATTGTCACATGAAGTAATCAATCATCTCAAAATTTAGTCAGTTTCCATTCTGTGTCTTGACATATTTTGAGGGGTTGATTTATCTTTCTGAGAACAATCACTTTCTGCACAGGGCTGGTGGTGATGGTTATGGTCAGGCTGCATCAAACCTAGTGGCTGGGCCTGCCCTTGAGCAAACTGTTCAGCAGATCATTGACATGGGTGGAGGCACCTGGGATCGTGACACTGTTGTACGCGCTTTACGTGCTGCTTTCAACAATCCTGAAAGGGCTGTGGACTATTTGTATTCTGTGAGTTTCTGAGCAACAAGCTGGTTGAACCAACACTTTAGATTTTTTGAGGGTTGTCACCCAGCTTGAACCCTATCTCTAAGGAGGGTGGTTGTAAATGAGTTTACTTTTGGCAATCAGGGTTTTGTATGGTATCTAGGTTTTGGACAATTCACTAATGTACTGAGGATGTGTAGTCATAGCTGTTATTGGGTGTTTTTGTGAGACCTTAGGATTGAAGATCGTGGCTAGACGACCTGATGGTATCTTCTACTCTGCCTGGTGTTCAGTATTCCTCTTCAAAATACTTGTAAGTGACATGGTGTTCCTTGCCCCTTCTTGGCTATGTCTGCTGCAGGGAATACCAGAGACAGCTGAAGTGCCAGTTGCTGTAGCTCGAGCTCCTGCTGCAGCACCAGCTGGTGCAGGTCAACCAGCACCTCCCCCTGCTGCACCTGCTGCTCCCGCAGGACCTAATGCTGCACCCTTGGACTTGTTTCCTCAGGTACCATGTTGTCTACTATTGATGAACAATTGTTGTCATCTAGTTCTGCAAGTTTTTAGGTTGAAGCATGAATTAGAAATAGTTGTAAGTTGCATTGTTTATTGTAAAGTTTTTGACTTCTGTTTTCTCATCAACTGATGTGATTATATCTTTTCCATTACATTCTGTGCCTTGGTTGGACTTGGTAAGTCTGCTTGTTTCTTCTGTAGGGTTTTCTTGGACTGCCCTTGCTTGGAAGCAATTTTTACAAAAGGGATGTGTCTTGTAGAGACAAAACATACAGAAATCAAAGCTGATGGACATTCTTTGCTCTGAGAGCTGTAAAGAATTCTGTCATCTTTTCTGCTTGAAATGTTGCACATGGAATGAGGCTCTAGATGGTCAAAGAGGGCCAATCAGATGTATTGACATAGGAATTCCTACTGCCTCCTACACCAAGCATCTTATAAATCCTATTACAATGTACAGGGTATGCCCGGTGTGGGTGGTGGCGCTGCTGGTCTTGGAGCCCTGGATTTTCTGCGAAACAACCCACAGGTTTTAACTTCTTACTTTAGTATAGATATTTGTTTACCATTGGTGACTTTTTTTGTGGAAGCTAAGTATCTTAACAGGAACAGTTTGCAATAGTTTTGAAACGGGCCAGTGAGATACTTATCTTGAGCTTCAGGTGTTGTGTTGAATGATGTGGGACAGTGATGTATCTTGTGAGAATCTATTAGTCATTTTTCCTCTATCTTTGACTAGTACATTTTCAAGATATACATCACTGTTAAGTGCTTTGATTGTTTTTATGACTCTAGATTTTGTTTGTCTGGAGGGCAAGGTAATTCATTTGTTAGTTTGGCAGTCTTCTAGTATCACTTCATTGCAGGTTGTCTTCAATCAAGCTCTGGGGTTCATTTACATCTCAGACCTCTAATCCTGAATCTAGTTCTTTTTGAATGACTAGATATGTGCTGACTATTACCCCTTGATTGACAGTTTCAAGCATTGAGGACAATGGTTCAAGCCAACCCTCAAATACTACAGGTATACTTAACAGTCCAGACTATGGTTCTTGGATACCATTGTTATTGTACTTGAAGGTACATAATCTTGTGGAGATATGGCACATGCTCACTGACTAGATTCACGTTATTTATGCACTGCTTTGTGGGATTATTTTTGATGGAATCAACAGCCGATGCTGCAAGAATTGGGAAAGCAAAACCCAGCCCTTCTGAGACTTATCAATGAAAATCAAGCTGAGTTTCTGCGCCTTATCAATGAGGCTGGTGGTGAAGGCGGTGAGGGGTAAGTAGGGCAGGATTATAATGTTTCACTAAGATTTGGATGGTAGCAGTGCCCTTGATTCACTGGGAATAATCTTGGGATCCACATGTAGCCTGGTGCTAATGCAAAGAAAAAAGATCTGGTGTTGGGGTGTTTCTTCTTTGTTCTTGATTTTATAAATTGCTTGAAGCCTTGATGTTGAGGTTCCTTGAAATAAGCAATTTGGATGGTGTGGGAACTGCAGGGACGTTTTGGGCCAGCTTGCAGGAGCAATGCCTCAGTCTATCAATGTTACTCCAGAAGAGAGGGAAGCCATTGACCGGGTATAACATATTGCTGTTTTTTGATAATACTATTTCTTAGAGGCAGTGGCTGACCATGTTATTTGATTGATTTCATTCTTTATCTTTCATGGAAGTCTTCATTTAAATAGCACCTCATGATATATAGTCACCATGCATTTTACCGAACAAAGTAGTTTCTGGAAAGTTCTTAATGAGCTAAATTGATCTTATGTTGATGGTTGGAACCAAGACTGACATGATATTGTGGGCTTGTGCAGTTGGAGGGCATGGGATTTGACCGCGCACTGGTGATTGAAGCATTCCTTGCATGTGATAAAAATGAGCAACTAGCTGCCAACTACCTTTTGGAACATGCAGGTGATTACGAAGAATTGTAACTATGGAAATGGTGACTAGATATCTGTACATTTCAATGGTGCTCTCTTCACTACTTGTGTTTCAGGATTACATCTGGTTTGGCCTTCCACCATCCAGAGAATAGATTTTTCTTGTTTAACAATACATCCCTCTTGGCTACTATTCTTGGGCCTTGTCTCCACCACTTTAGTATAACAGTAGGTAGGGGAGTAGGTTTCTTGGGTACTACTGGTTCAAATGTGAACGCTGCCAAGGTTCAGCAAGTTAGGCGAACCTTGTCAGGTGGGTATCTTGCCAGGAGGTTTATTGCCCACCTGTCAGTGTTGTGAAACTCTTAGCAACAATGTGTTTGCATTTGGGTTGCCAATGGTTGAAATGTGTTCTGGTCATGCACATATTTGCTGGCCTGTCAGATCCAGATTTGAGTTAGTTGCAGCCACAATAGCCCCTTTCTCCTCTCTTTCCAACTATGTCAATGTCTTGTGTGTGGTGAAGTATAATAATGTAGGTGATCTTTTTCAGGGGCATCCAACAAGCTGTAGTGAGAAGTAAATACAGTCTACTTGGGATTCATCATGTGCCTTCCCTGTGTAGTTTGTCTTGTGTTAATGGGTTCTGAATTCCAGTTCTTTAGGTTGCAATATTTCCAAATCACAGAGTACAGATTGCTCATTTATGAACATGGCCATGATTGAGGTGGTCAGGGTGTCCTTTACTCAAATATCTTTCTGTAGACAACATCTTATCCACCTACTGTCATTATGGACAGTAATTTTCTTCCCTTCTTTTTTTGATTCATGTGGCGCCTATTCTATAAAAGCATACCTCAAACGCAAACTCATATTGAGTACCTGTGAACTACATCTTAGTTGTGATGTTGGGTAAAATGATTCAAGAAAAACATTCAATTAAACAATAGAGTGTTCTTTGTTCAAACCTCCACAGTGACTCCAAGCATGCATCGAAAGCTTACCGAACATGAAAAGTTTTGTATGTAAAAAAATCAACTCCCAATCAATACTCCGGCTGAACTATCGCATAACTCTAATATAAAAAGTTTATTCATGTCTTCAGTCATATGGAGTTTAACATTCTATGCGACCTAAATTTTTATTGGGTGGATGTCATGCCTCTAGCAACTCGTGATTTACTAGCAAAAGTGTTCAAGGTACCCATTATTTGCAAAGTGATACGCCATGTGATCATTGTGGTCAATATCTTAGTGTGAACTTGGAACCGGAGGTTACCAATAGAGGTGTGTGTTGACTATGTGGTCAATTTCTTAATCAAACACCTATATTTAAGTCGTATGTGGCCAAGGTTGTTGTTAAGTTATATACGTGGCTCAAAATACATGAAAATTGTAAATTCAATAGTAAACACAATTGGTTGGGCGTATGTGGTTGCTTAAAGGCTAAGACGATCTCCACTTTGGACTCTCACAACTTTTGCAGTTTATGAATATTGCACCACAATCACATTGGATTCTTTTTTGAAAATTACAATGGTTGCCTTGATGCCACACGGGGTGCATTTTTGTTTGTGAAATGACCCGTGGGATCCCAAGGGCAATAAAGGGTTACATGCGTAATTAGGATGAGATGATGAGCAAATCGAAAGTTGAGGTTGTAGCCATTTTACTCATTATATTCAAAGTTTATATGAATTTCCCACTCATTATCAAAGTGAAATTTCTCTTTCTCCTCAATTGATCATATAGTGCCCCCTCTTGCCACCCCCCCCCCCCCCACCCCACACACACACAGTTACGTTGCCAATTGAACCTAGAACAATTAACAAATTTTGACTAATGTAGTCCAATCTATTTTAGAGACATGTCTTTATGGTATC
Organism: Polytrichum commune; assembly: GCA_950295325.1. Classification (NCBI taxonomy): domain Eukaryota; kingdom Viridiplantae; phylum Streptophyta; class Polytrichopsida; order Polytrichales; family Polytrichaceae; genus Polytrichum; species Polytrichum commune. The sequence goes on from OX485804.1 coordinate 5,399,516, forward strand.
TATTTAGTTCCACGCCGAGCCACCCACCACTCAAACATAGTTGACTGATTAAGAGAAGCAACCGAATTAGGGCCGCTTATCTCATGTGGTGTTGGAAGTGCCCATAATAGGGCCATATCTTACGTCCATCTATATTTGACGAGGCTCAAATTTCGGTCTAAAAAATCAAGGTGTGTGCCCCTTAAGTGGCCACTTGCCTTACCTACTTTTTGAGCTCTCGGTGGTCACTAAGCCCTCTTTAAAGTGGGAAATATACTAATTCCAACAATTTCACCTACATGTAGATCATAAGATGCACATGCACACGCTAACTTCTTCTCAATGAAATGAAACCGTTCAATTAATATCGATAAGTGGGACAAACCAAAGGTATTAAGAGTTGGCATAACTAAAAACAGGGGGGAGGCAAGTTTATTGGGAAGGCAAGTTTGCATTTGTGGCATAATCTCTCTCTCTCTTTTAGTGACAATTGAACCTAGAATCGTTAATATATTATGAGCACATAGTCCAATCTCATCATTGGAAGGCAATGGATCTTGACGAACTCAAAGTCTAGGTGAGGTTTCCAAGTTTAGTGAAGGGATTCCAAGTTGACATTTCCTTCCGTCGATTATACGCCCAAGAGACACACCTTCACACCTTAGCATCAATTGGCCCGGAAAAACTTTGCGTGTGTGAATGCGTGTGGCCCCCCTTCCTTCCTTCCGGGCAGCTTCTTGCGGGCGCCATGAAAATATCCCAATTGTGCCACATGCCCGATTTTGGCGAGCATTGAAATGTTACACCCACATTCCACTGCACGGAATCCCCTTGAAACAACCAACCTTGAAGTAGCTTAGGGTACACAGGTGGCAACAAACACACGTCAAAAAGCAAAGGTGGGGGGGGGGGGGGGAAGTCATGCGATTGGTTGTTTGAGATCCACCCAAGTACTAACTTACTTAGGTGCATGTGACCGCCGGGGCGGTTTTTGGGACATAATTGCTCCAAATCCTTGTGAATTTCCAAGACATCTTTTGGTTTCTCTTCATTAAACCGAGGAATATTCTCTAACTTCCTCCATATGGGCCGGTGAATTTCCCGGGAGTCTTGAAATTCAACCGGCAGTCACTTCTTCCCGTTCACTATACTACACTAAATATGATCTTTAGCATTGTATGGTATTTAATGTCACTATGGTAACTTTTCATACGACACTTCTTACGAGTAAGTGAACAAATATTGTCATGAATGGTTGAAATTCGCATGAAAATTCACTTGATCAATGACAGTAATTGTAGTCATTTTGGGGCTAAGAAGTAGTGTTGGAGACACTAAACCCGGGTTTACAATTAGTATGGAGGCAAGACAATTAAAATTGGTGACACTAAATATCATGCTTATTAGTATAGCTAGGCCCGGGTGCCAACAAACACACACTAGAGCAGTGGCTCGTGCCGACAACGAGGCAACTGAAACGTATTGTACACTTTTTCTCAGTGGACCAATCAGGAGCCGCCAGGTCACTGGCTCACTCTCTCCCTCTCTCGCGTTGGGTGCACTCACAGCCTCTCGTTCTCAGTCCGGATCCCATTGGCCAGCTGCAGCAACCCCTTTTTTGTCAACACGGCCTTTCACCGATTCTCAGAAAAACCTAATTCCATTACGTCACATTAATATATATAATATATATAACATAACATATTCTATTCTATTCTATTCTATTCTATTGTGTTATATTATATTATATACACACACTGCCATCTATGTTGTTGATCGCATCTGACGGCTGCCAGCCCACCCACAAGTGGGCCGATGCCACGTCACCCAAGTACAGTAGTCGGAGAACGGCAATTGGTGGTGGTCGTTCCTTATAGGACGTAGGGTGGCCTCAATACACACGCTCTATACGGGACTCAACACGTTCGAAAAATCATGTTTCTATATATGTATTGGTTTAAACATTGTCTTATGTCGAGGAGAATATCAAAGTATACTATACTTGACATTGTTGATCAAAATACAATGTATATATTCGCATACAAGGGCGTCCAAGCTGCGTGGTTGAATTTTAATCTTCAACATCATCCATGCATTCAACCAAATCAAACAGTGCACTTGAGATAGGGTCACTTTTGACACAGTTAGTTGAAAATGGAGGTATGTAGCTCATATACATCTCGGGGATTTCACTCCCTCTTATATTTTGCATACACGTGCGTTCGGGACCTATTTATTGGGGGTATTTTTCAAAATAAAGGTGTGATGGTATTTTACATGTAATCCTTTTCACTATTTAGAAACCCCCTATATTATATGTAAGTTTTTTACAAAATTTATCTACAATGAATATATTAGACCCTATTTTTTATCGTACGTTGTTCTACGATTTTCTCCAGTGAACCCCCCGAGATATACATGTGTTGTGTGTGTGGAAAAGTCCAATATGAGCCTATTAGATGCTTAAAGATTAAGCATCGACACCGGGGGGGGGGGTTGAAGGCCACATGGCACGGGCATGCTCATTAATATGTGTGCATCATGTTTGACTACTGAAATGTATTAAGCTTAGTATGTCAATGAAGTTACACAGTTGCTAACATGGAGGGTGAATAGTAAATTAGCAAGTTTGATAAACTAATCGTCCATTAATAGCTAAGTCATGTGGCCATGTCAATAGAGGACCAAGTCCACTCATAAGCCACAAAGGGCAGAGAGACTATGATGGGATGACAATAGATCATTGTGTTGTTGATCATGCCTTCCTTAAAGAGCAACCCGCATACCTCGATTGGTATCAAGGCATGTAATTATAAAGGAGGTTGGCGATGTTCAGCACATTGCCAACTTATTGTGTTCTTAGTTCCAAAGCTATCATCCTCTACCTTTCAATGCCTTATTGAGAGGTTTATTTTCACTATACCGTGGTGTACAATTAGTATTGTTCAAGACAACTAGAATTGGTGACACTAAATATCATATTTAATGTAGCTATTCTAAAACTTGGGCACACCTAATTCCATGGGATTACGGTAGAACATAACTCGCAACAACTACTCGTGCAACTCAATCCAACTCAATAATCCTAGTGTACGTCTTGACAATCCTTGTGATGGTGCATGAAGATATATCTTTCAATGATGCACCACATCTTACCGTTGACTTGCTCATCAAAGGGCACTCATTGTGGTCTCGGGGGGGGGGGGGGGGGGGGGGTGTTAAAAAGTTAAAGATATAGGTGCGAACAACCACTATTTTATAGGGGGGTATTACTTTCAATTTTTTTTTTTTTTTCACATGCTATCATTATGTAAATTTCTACTTTGGGTTAATAGAAAAATGGCTTGCATTACTTATAATTCCAAATTACCTATTATTCCATACCCTATAGTACTTTAAAGATGTCCAGTGTCATTTTTTATACCCTATATTACTTTTAAGTCCATTTATAAATTTTTGCCCCCATGTTTTTAAAATACCTTATCATTTGTTCGCACGTATATTGCTACTCCAACCAATGACTACCCCCCCCCCCCGAGATGTGGTACTAAAACCAATAGCCAAAATGAACATTATCTTGCCCAATTTTGAGAGAGAGAGAGAGAGAGAGAGAGAGAGAGAGAGAGAGAGAGAGAGAGAGTTCACCCTTGATCAAAGCCATCAAATCAAATGTAAACTTGAGCCCATAACGAGCATACATTTAGTGTGTACCCCATCTGGAAGACTTGGAGAAATTATAATAGATTTGCAGTTCTTCAATACAAATCTCCATGAGTGTATTATAAGAGATGCTTTGTAAATACTATAGTAATACACATACATGCATGCCTAAATATGATATAGACATGTGTTGACTACAACTCAATCTATTGTTCCAATTCATTTGTCCATAAATACATCTTTACATTTTAATCATTTATAAAATGAAATCTCAAAAATTACATATTGATCCTTTTGTATTAGTTAACAAAGCACTAATTATTTTGGTTTAGCAATTCAATTATGAGCTCTATATGCACTCACAAAGGGAGGGTCAACGACAATGTTCTTTGTAGGACAAGGTATGTGGGTGTTATTCGGTTTGTTTTCCATGTTCTCCAATAGTTTTATACTAATTAGATTTACACAACAAAAAAATTGTTGCATTAGCAACATTGATGAAGCATCAACAAAAGTCAGGCTGAAATCCAAACCTCCTTAACTTTAGTTATGGTCATCGGAAGTGCATGCTTGTTGATTCCTTAACTGAATACAAAGGTCCTCCTAGTTGTGCTCACTATTGAGTTTGGAGTGAGTAACAAAATTTGAAAACTTAGTCCAATATGTTATAAAAATGTGCCTTTCATGGCGTTTATTCTTTGATCCTCACCCGACCACACACCAATCAAGTATAGGTGTTCGATTAAGAAAAGACACCGAACAACACCCACTTACCTTCATTCATTTCATACTTGGATAGGTGACTATTGCATACAACCCAAGGACAAATGGTCATAGCAAATATCATTCCACACACATAGAAACCACAAAGAGTGAAAGAACACAAGGTAGACATGCATGATTCCAACACGACAATAATATGAACACTTGTATATTTGAGTGGTTCGTGGTTATGTGTAGATCTAAAGTTGGACACTGGAAAAATGTGTGATAAAGAGCTAGGACTGCGTGCTCAAAATATGTCAACCATCCTAGAGTCAATGGACAATATGATTAAGTGGACCTATACGACCACTTAATGAGCACGAGAATCTCTACTTTGACAACAAATAAGATATTCATGAGACTCCAAAAATCATGACACAAATGGCTAGAGGTGCAAATTAATTTGCTAATCATCTCGCACCAATTGCTTGTTTTATATAGTATATGAAAGAGGAAAAAATAAACCCAAAGAATACATGTCTACCGTATGTATCCTTTAAAAGTACGCCACACACATAACGGTATAGTACGAATATAGTAGCCAGCCTGAGATACCCGGAGGGCCCGACAATTCAAGTCGGAGACACCGTTCCAGGGTTTCGGATACCCGCCGGATAACAGGGACCGACCAACGGTGTGGTCGGAGCCGTTCTGCTGAAGATACTTTGATACCCGGGGGACGGAGACCTGGCACCTTCTCTTCGGTTCCCTCTTAGAAGGAAGGGAAGGGAAGGGAAGGCAGTCGAAGCATCTAGAACCCTGACCCTCTTCCCTTCTAGGGCCTTCCAACCCTGTGTAGAAAAGCGTCCCCCCTCCTCCTCATTTCTCATTCTCTGCTCTTCTCTCTGCATCTCTTATTTTTTTGGTTGTCTTTGCAACTGGCTTGTTGCGGCGCTCTCTGCGGACGTCTTTCTTTCTAGTTGTTTCTCACTGTTGCGCAAGAACATTGCTTACTGAGTGTTGCCATGGCGGGCAAGGGTGAAGGGCCGGCTATCGGCATCGACTTGGGCACAACATACAGTTGTGTCGGCGTGTGGCAGCATGATCGTGTGGAGATCATCGCTAATGACCAGGGGAATAGGACTACCCCCAGTTATGTTGCTTTCACCGATACGGAGCGTCTCATTGGTGACGCCGCCAAGAACCAGGTGGCGATGAACCCTACCAACACTGTCTTCGGTGAGTTTTCTGGCTTCCTTGTTCTTCCTTTTAGATGTGTTAGGTTTTAATGTTGTCGAGACGTTTTTGTGCGCTTTGTTGTTAGCTTTGTGCATGTAGGAATGGGTGCTTTTCGGATGTTTTTGCTGCACTGGAAACCGACAACAATACATTTATGTAGTGTTTGGAGTTAGGTTTATGTGTAGTATGTGGCATGAAGACATGTAGAGATGTTGCAGTCCACCTTGTCGACTTCGGACGTGTCTGGGTAGTGATTTTTGTGTGTCATCTGTCATTTGTTAGGTTTTCTGCTTATGGTATGGCTAGTATATGATGTTGAATCTGGTTATCGGAAAGATACATTCCATTATCAAGTACTCCTGCTAGGTGTCATTCTTAATGATTTTCTCGTTTCTCTCTTTCAGATGCCAAGAGGTTGATCGGAAGGCGGTTCAGCGATGCCTCCGTCCAGAGTGACATCAAGTTGTGGCCATTCAAGGTCACTCCCGGACCGGCTGAGAAGCCCATGATTAGCGTGCAATACAAGGGCGAGGAGAAGAGCTTCGCGGCTGAGGAGATTTCCTCCATGGTCCTTATCAAGATGAAGGAGATCGCCGAGGCTTACCTTGGGTCCACCATCAAGAACGCCGTCGTCACCGTTCCCGCCTACTTCAACGACTCTCAGAGGCAGGCAACCAAGGATGCCGGAGTGATTGCTGGTTTGAACGTGATGCGTATTATCAACGAGCCCACCGCTGCTGCCATTGCCTACGGTTTGGACAAGAAGGCCACCTCAGTGGGTGAGAAGAATGTGCTGATCTTCGATTTGGGAGGCGGGACCTTCGATGTGTCTCTATTGACCATCGAGGAGGGTATTTTCGAGGTAAAGGCTACAGCCGGAGACACCCATTTGGGAGGAGAAGATTTTGACAATAGAATGGTTAATCACTTCGTCCAGGAATTTAAGCGTAAGTATAAGAAGGATATTAGCAGCAACCCCCGTGCCCTCAGGAGACTGAGGACCGCCGCTGAGAGGGCGAAGAGGACTCTATCGTCCACTGCCCAGACCACCATTGAAATCGATTCATTGTACGAAGGAGTTGACTTCTACTCGACAATCACCCGTGCTAGATTTGAGGAGTTGAACATGGATATGTTCAGGAAGTGCATGGAGCCAGTAGAGAAGTGTTTGAGGGATGCTAAGATGGATAAGTCTTCCATCCACGATGTGGTGTTGGTCGGAGGTTCCACCCGTATCCCCAAGGTTCAGCAGTTGTTGCAAGATTTCTTCAACGGAAAGGAATTGTGCAAGTCCATCAACCCCGATGAAGCCGTTGCGTACGGTGCCGCCGTGCAGGCCGCCATCTTGTCGGGAGAGGGCAACGAGAAGGTCCAGGACTTGCTTTTGTTGGATGTGACCCCATTGTCGACCGGTTTGGAGACTGCAGGAGGAGTGATGACGGTGTTGATTCCGAGGAACACCACCATCCCCACGAAGAAGGAGCAGGTATTCTCGACATACTCCGACAACCAGCCCGGAGTGTTGATCCAGGTGTACGAAGGAGAGAGGGCTAGGACCAGGGACAACAACTTGCTCGGAAAGTTCGAGCTTTCTGGAATTCCCCCTGCTCCAAGAGGAGTGCCCCAGATCACGGTGTGCTTCGATATTGATGCCAATGGTATCTTGAACGTGTCCGCGGAGGACAAGACGACGGGACAGAAGAACAAGATCACGATCACGAACGACAAGGGTCGTCTGTCTAAGGACGAGATCGAGAAGATGGTCCAGGAGGCGGAGAAGTACAAGTCTGAGGACGAGGACCACAAGAAGAAGATCGAGTCGAAGAACAGCCTGGAGAACTACGCATACAACATGAGGAACACGATTAAGGATGACAAGATTGCATCGAACTTGGACGGTGCTGACAAGAAGAAAATCGAGGAGGCTGTTGAGGCTGCGATCCAATGGTTGGACCAAAACCAGTTGGCCGAGAGCGATGAGTTCGATGACAAGATGAAGGAATTGGAGAGCATCTGCAACCCCATCATCGCCCGCATGTACCAGGGCGGTGCCGGAGGCGCTCCAGGAGCTGGAGGTGCCCCATCATACGGCGGCGAGGATGATGCCCCATCAGGCGCTGGCCCTAAGATTGAGGAGGTGGACTAATTTCGATGATAGCCTTGTGGCTGGGGTCGAATATACTTAATTTTTTGACACTAGTGGAATTACTTTATAAACTGTTTTGGCCGATTTTTTAAAGGGGCTGAAGCTCTGTTTATTTGTGAGCGTGGCTCCTCGAGATATGTAATTGACACTGAATCAACTTGCGATTTGTTGGAGGACGGATGTCTCCAACAATTTTAGCTCATCCTTTCTTGCAATACTCTTTATGGTATGTGATGGTTGTGATTCGTACAGTGGCATGTCTTCTGTGAAATGGGTTCTGTTTTAGGTCATTGCACTATCCCAGACATTAGAATTATCCGCCGTCTGTTTAATTTTACTGTTCTTTGATTTCGACAATGTTTCTCCTGACGTAATCTCCTTTCCTCGAACATGAACATAGTTTCCAACATTTCTACAAAGACAATCACGTATTTACTTTGTTATTGATTTTGATACCCTAAACATGCACACGGAAATTTTGTGTAGAAGTTTAAATTGAGGGAACTACATCTGCTAAGTGAAATGGACGACTTATTTTTCGCGAACAGTGTACAGCTGTAAAATTAAGATTACTGCCAGAAACACTTAGTCGCATGCAAGCTTGATTTTTATGAACTAGTGCAGAACATTATAATGTGATGAAATGTTATGGACATTGTCGAATATGACAGCTGGTTATGCATGATTCTTGCTCGAAACGGAGAAGAGTCACTCCGCTACTGATCCGGCCATCAAAGATGACGTAGTGCATTGCATGCAAACTGTTGACACCAGATTCTTTATGTTGAGTAATATAATTTCTGTAAAGCCGCACCCTAATCTGGAGAGCTTGTATCACAATGAGGAGAGGAATGGAGGAAAATATCCGAAGTACCACAACAATCCTTTGATTGCTTCTTGCATGATCTCTTTTTACTTGAAATGGCCACATGGAGGCAAGCATAATTAAAATCGAATCATAATCTTGAAACTTATTAGAGCTGATTTGAACACAATGTTATGAAGTCTAATAACATTGTGTATGAGGGACGACCCAAGAAATAGGTGGGAAAAGAGAGGATAATAAAACATTAGTAGAGGAAGGAAAGGAGGGATAAGTTGGGTGTTTTACACTATGGTGAAGAAGTGCACTGGTCAATAATTGTAGGGAAATGGAGTGATATGCTTGGCTACGAAATGGGTTCTTCACTGGCTGGGGCTTATGAAGTAAAGTTGTTAGTAACCATTAATTTGATAAACTATAAATTTGACATTTATTGGTAAAATATGAAATATATAGTGAATAAATATAGCATTGTGTAATTCCAAATAGTAAATGACGTTAAAGACAATATTTAGTGTAGTAACTTTCTACCTGCCTCTCCTAAATTTATCCTCTTCTCTTTTCTTTTCTTCCTACCGTATGCCTTCCAAGGGTATTCATTGAAGAGCTACACTAAATATTGTATTTAGTGTCACTTACTCTCTGGAATCAAACAATGCTATATCATTTTACTCTCAATGTAATTTTTTCACCAAGTAACGATGTTAATTTCCTATATTGTCCAAACAACCAATATGACCTTTATTTGCAAACAATGAGATATATGATAAATAATAATAGCATCGTGTAATTCAGTGTAGTAGATTTAATGTTATGATTAGGTTTTCAAAAGAAAAAAATAGATGCATGCCAAAAATGATGAAATAACCAAGGAGTATAAAATACATGCAACTACTAAACTAATTATCCCAATTAGTGCATGTTACGATTTGGAGTTACACAATGTTATAACTATTTAATGAGAAGGTAATATTTTACCAAGCAAAGTCATTTATGTTCTATAATGTCTAACTACCTATTGAACTTCCACTATTAAACATTGAAGTCCTGATTAAGACGTTATTGCTTTGCATAACTCCACATAGTAACACGCACTAATTGTAATAATCAATGCAATTAACACAAGAAATACTCATGGCTATAATTATCAAAAACAATGGCAATGAGACAAAGATGTTGTCAAAGACCATGAGCAATGGATATCTAATAAAAGTAGTACATAGTTGAAGTCAATGTTTGAGTCATTTCCTCAACCATCCATGCTCCTCACTCTCCTCCTACCTCCTACCATTGGTTGTTCCAATTTACTTGATATTTATGGAGCCCATGTCTTCCGCACCCCATTAATAACCTTTACACTTCATTTGAAGGCACATATCGTCCAATGCATTCTTCGATTTAATTTCAATGCTCAAAATCGTTAAAAAAATCGCATGACGTGATAGGTCAAGTCCCCACCCCAATTATCCTGGCCTAACGTACCCTTCATTGCTTGTTGCTCTCATTTGATTGCTGCTACTTAATTTCTATCTATTTGTGGGATCCCACACATTAATTATGACCCCAAATGAAACAAGGCCTGCATCATTTTTCACCGTACAACAATGAGATTGTGTTCACCGGATCGCCTGAATTTGTTAGGCAAGGCTCTTCTGACTTCAAGCACTTGTTGCAAAATCTTTTGCCAACAATGAGATTGTGTTCACCCGGATCGTCTGAAATTGTTGAGCAAAGCTCTTCTTCTGACTTCAAGCATACCTTTGTTGCAAAATCTTTTGCCGGATGGCAGCCGACATCACATAGGGTTTTCCCATTCCCTCAGGCAAATTCATTACGTAGATTTCACACAGTTCAGGTCCTGCAATGTTCATCGCACCATTTAGTGAGGGAGTATGCTTGCCTCTCTCCAGAGCCTTCATTGCATGTTCATAGTTCACAGCATAAAGTGCAGATGCCTCCTCCCAAACTTGTGTCAATGGCTTCGTTTGGTCTCCCTTCAATATCTGCAAAAAATGTAAACGAATACTTAGACAAACCCATTCCTTTAAGAAAATATGAACTAGATAGTGGATTTGAGGAGCCCTGGCATAGTGTGTTGTAAGAATCCAACCTACAAGGTAGGTACTGGGTTCCTATAACAAGCAAAGGGCAAAATTATACAGAAAAGTGTAGGGAGCTCCACATTTCAAATTGTCTACAAACGGATGAACACAAGACCACACATCGTTGTGTAAATGAAAACTTAGGCAAAGCCATTAGTTTGAGAAAACATGAACTAGAAGTGGATGTGAGGAGCCCTGCCACGGGTTGTAATAAGCACCCAACCTATGAGTAGGCACCCACTACAATCGATGGCAAAATGCCATGTGTCCATTACCGGTAACACTAGTCAAGGCATGACATGGTTCATCAATTACATGCGATAACATGCCTCTCGTACCTAGTCAAGAACATACACGTCAATAAAGTCACTTGGCACGGCCATTACAAGATACCACTCCAAACATAACATTTTTTAATGGTTGGAAGACTTGCATATCTTCCAAGGTGTGCACATCCCTACAGGTGAACCTGGAGAATGCGTGTTAACTTTCACGTCCTAAGATAAGTGACAACGAGACAAAGACTCAATAAGAGCTTGCCATTACACTACATATTTGATTTAGTGTGGCCCACACTACTCATCATCGACCCACTCAACTGACCTTGAAATCACTAAAAGGTGACATGAGACACTTGCGTTTATATGGCAAGTCACGGAGGCCACTCTAATTAACATGGCACATCGATTTCAATACCACACTAAATCAGTTATATGGCATGGCACATGACTTCAGCAAAGTAGAGGACATCGTAATAACGTTCCAGGTATAAGACCAATCATAAAGAACAGATAAAAAGGGAAAGTCTCAAATCTCGAACCTGTCTATACTTCTCATACACTTTTTGATTTTTCTCGTTATCAGGGGATGTCTCCTTGTTGTACGCTGAGAAGTGACCTCGCCACTTCTCGATATAATTCTTGAAATTCCCGAACTCGAAGTTTGGGTCATACACCATGGAATCTGTCCACCAGAATAAAAACCTGTTAAGTAATGAAGAAGTCTACACAAACCTAAAATTCTCATCAGGTACGTACTCCTATTGAATTGCTGAAACTTGGAGAAGAGAAAGAGAACAAACCTTCCCAACTACAACCAGGTTATCCACATCTAGGGTGGCCATATCAAAATATATAAACTGTATAACCATTGAAGAAGTCTAAACAAACCTGAAATGCTCATGAGATGCCTACTCTTATTGATATGCTGAAACTTGGAAAAGAGGAAGGACACAAACCTTTCCAACTACAGCCAAGACTTATCCACATCTAGGATGGCCATATCATAAAATTAAAATTTAACAATCAGTGAAGAATCCTACAAAAACCTAAATTGCTTATGAAGTACCTACTGCTATTGAAATGCTGAAACTTGGAGAAGAGAGAGAGCAAACAAACCTTTCCAACTTCAACCAAGGTCATCCACATCTAGGGTGAACATACCAGACAATTAAAAACTTAATTATCGATGGAGAAGGGTACACATATCTGAAATGTTCATCAAATACCAATCCGACAGAAATGCCAAAACTTGGAGAAGAGAAAGAAACCAAACCTTTCCAACTACAACCAAGGTTATCCACATCTAGGATGGCCATATCATAAAGTTGACCAAGGATGCTACTAGAGTGATGATACTTTTTGGAATCCTCTTTCCTCATGTGGTGAGGCCAACTTTTTGGAAAGAACCGTGAAGGCAATTCAACCTGTGAAGGATCACCTTGATCATTAGTAATCAATTGAAAGGAAATATTTGGGACACGCAAGGCCAACCATAGATGGCAGTAATTTTTTTAGTGGCCAGAGTGGCCACAAACCCTTTGGCATGGCCCTAAATAGAGGTGAAATGAAAAACATGGCAGCCAAATTTCTAAGTGACATTCATTATGTTAGCCAAATTTTATAACCAGAAGACTACCAAGTCAAGGTAGATGGTGCTAAGACCAACGCCCTAAAATCTTTCCCCGATAAGTACATGTTGATTACAAGAATGTAGACCACATTAACCTCGGTTCCCGTGTTGGTTTTGGGTCATCTACCGAAAAAACTTTGATACCTTGTAACTTTTGCATATGAAGTACAAATGATAACATGTTTTAGTGCATTGGTATCCCCTATCAATTGTTAATGAGAATCATTTAATTTTTGAATCTAATAATAGTGTCTCTGCTTAGCGCTTAAAGTGATGGTTTTAGCACCGTCCACCATATGATCACAACCAAAAACTATGGCCATATTGTCTCGTATTACATGTGTAATATTGCCACTCTAGCTACAAGAAAAAAGAGAGGTAGAAAAACACTAGTTGATGGATTTTCGGAGACAAACCTCTTCACCACTCTTACTTGCATCAAGAGCTTTGTAGAAGATATTGATCAAGTCATTGATGAGAGTCTCCTTAGCTTGTCTTTCCATAGGAGAGCATGAGTTGCTCAATAGCAGGTACTCATCCATATGTGCTCTCCAACAAACAGCCGCCATTGGCATAGGTGGTACCCCACTGAGTTTCAGTTGATACCAATTTGTCAATTTGGGTATGCCAAATATTTTCTAGAAACTTAACAAGTTTTAAATCTCAACGTAGGTATAGGAAGTCGATTTTCTCACATAATGGTTAGTCATGCAAAGTGATTTTACTTATGTTTCTAGTCATGATTGTATACAAAGGAGGCACATTATCACCCGTAATTGATGACAACTACCATTTGACCACTACGTTTGATAATGGGCACTTGTCTCCTTGCCATAAGTTGTAGTAGGCATCCACTACCTAAGCTGCCTACTACAGCTCGTGACGGGCCTCCTGGTATACATTACTTAGTTTATAGAAGAACCACTGAATCTAGTGGAGTGCAAAATTCACCAAGGTATATTCAAGATGATGCTGGCATACCCATTAAAAAAACGTGCCCTCAAAAATTTGTCAAAATGGGCGATTTCAAGTTCCTCAGGCGTTAACTCGCCCGGTTCTGGTTCAGCTGAAGGAAGAATCTCATCATCTGGTCTCACCCAAGGAGAGCTTGGGTTGAAGAGGGAAATCAGCTGCATGGAAGAAAAAAAGCCTTAAATGAGCTTCTTTACAGTCCAAATTGTCATCTCAGTCAAATTCAAGAAGGTTAATCTTCCAACTCAATCATATTTCTTACTGTAAGGTATTCTATACGTTTTCAAGTAGTTCACTGAGGATGCAATTTTTTACAAGAACAGCACAAATAGATAGTGTGCACTTTACTCAACATAACAAAACTTTGATGATAAACAGTTACATTTTCTGTAAAAAGTTATAGCACTGTGTAACTCCAAATGGTAAACCACATTGTCTGAAATGAATGTAGTGATATCTCAAGCTACGTTAAGGCTTTTTTAATATCTTATTCGTCTAAGTTTTGAGTATAATTTGAACATAACCTTGTTAGCATCCTGTAAACAAAAATTTACAGACAAATGATAACTAGGTCATGAAAGATACCTGCAAGAGATGACTAGAACAGAGACGGAAGAGTTCCATATTTAGATACAGCTTGAAGCAAAAAGAAAAAAGCAGGGAAAGTTTTGATAGATACACATCCTGCATAATGAGCACTTCCCATAACAATCCAATAGAATAAATAAATGTTTCAATTTAAAGATAGCAGCAACAATATTTGAGTATAACCAAAAGCATAAGGTGGGATGTATCTTGCCTCAGTATTTTCACAAACCCAATACATGTCACCATCAAGGTCACTATTCGCAATTTCATCGACAATGGGGCGGTCACCTTGTACAGAGAAGAAAATGGTGTATTGGCTAGGACCCACATAAGGATTCAAGCGCTCATCCCAAACAGCATCAAAAAGATGCACATCACCAGGATGCTTTCCTGGATTTTTGTACACAAGAACTCTACCCCATACTTTTCCATCACCCCTGAGACATACAGACACAAGTAAGCAACTCTGCAGAGGGAAAGAAAAGGGTGTATTTGCCGATGTTGGAGTGGTATATAGGTGAATGCATGATAACAATACACAATATCAATGATGGTATCAAAGAAGCTACCCGACTGGTATTGAATTGTGATGCCAGTCAAACAGAGATACTGGGCAGGTGTCACAATATGAGAATCTTTGTAGGCCCGAGTTATTATTTTTGGTCAATACCATCCTAATACCCTACTGATACTATGTTAGTTTTACCTAGATGTGAAGGCTCCTGCATGGTATATAGACCCAAATGGTATCAAAAAGAAATATATCATCAACTACCCATGCCCCTACTGGTATCAACAGAATTAAAATCCTCATTATATCCAAAAAAGGTGATTCCAATCCAACAAGTATTTACTTGCTATCCTAATCAACTTATTATCAAAAGCATTTATAGCCCTGAGCATTTTGAGCACAAGGGTGATGGCTTACCTGACAATGGCAACTTGGTTTCGTTCCAAAACTTTTTCTGGTGTAGGATCTGAAGTACCCATTAGGTAGTATGTACCTGGTAGAGGTACACAACCTCTTTGCAATTCCTTCATTTTCTTCTTGGATAGTATCTTAAGGTTTCTTTGAATTTGGGGGTGACTCAAGGGCATCCCCGCCAGGAGCATCCTGTAAGTTTGATCCCCAGGTCCAAAATCAGCTCCACTTTCCTTCACCTCTGTAAGGACCAAAAACATATGCAAATTTTTAAGAGGAGAGCATGCCACTTATGAATGTACAGACACTTATGTGAAGAGTTTAACAATAAGTCTACCTTCTTAGTTGTCAGCCTAAGCGATTTTGCGATTTTGCTGATGTGTCTATTCCTAATTGGATACAAGGAGACACATTATCATCCATAATGGATAACTCTGCCATGGCCTGACACTACATCCAGTAAAGGCAAGGCTCCTCACATTCATTACCTAGTTCATATCACATCGCAACAACCAATCAAAACTCTTGTTTATGACCAAAAATTCACCAGTCCTTGCTGCCAAGAATTTGAGGCCTTTTACACAAAACTTTGATTTATTTTGTAAGGGAAGGTTTAGAGAAGTGTAGAGCGAGTAAGAACAAGAGTCCGATATTGTAGTCAACAATAGCTTTCAATACCTTGATATGCAGCATCCCAATTGGTGAAGAGATTGGTTATATTTTCCAGGGCGATGTTCAGAAGATTGTGAAAGAAAGAGGGTGGAACTTTGCCAATAGAAAGCAATATTATCAAGTCTTGAGATAATTTGGCTTCTCTTGGTTCACGGCTGTACATCAACAAAAGCCATAATTGCAGGCCAAGAAAGAAATATTAGTGATTAATAATTGATGCACCATACATGAAGTATAAGACATGAATTTGTCACAAACACTTGGAAGTGTTTTTGTTATAAACTTTGCCTTCCACAATTAGGGCTTAAATCTGACATTTCCTCAAACAAAAGTGCATTGTTACAATTTAATATTTGAAGATATACATAAATCTGTACCCTCTGGACTCATAAATCAAATTCCTCGCGTAGATATCATATCATAGGCCTTGCTCACCAGGTAGTTAGAAGCTCAAAGCTGTTCACAGTAGCAAAGTTTTGAAGGACATCATGTGGGTACACCTTCACCATTGATGGTCTATAAAGAATTTGGAGACCTGTCAACTATACATGTCCCAAATCATGACAAAGAACGGTGCATATGTTTGTCTAGCATATGTATCCTTTTAGGTTTTTTACTGAACACAAAATTGTTCTTTGATTTTGGACTATGATCACTTGCACTATGCCGGAAAATACAGAACCTAACACGAAGTTCAAATCAAACCATGGAAAGGTTTAGTGGGTTGACTGACCTTGTGATTGACCTGCAAAGTGCCTTTAATGGCAAGACCTCGATGAAAAATTCTGCATTGTGCTAGGGTGGGATACTTACCAATCTAAGGAAACAATAGCGAAGTTAGAACGGGATGCATTTTCTGCAGCGTGACCAATAAAGTCATGATATCAAATAGCATTTGCCTTTGGCGAAATGAAAAAATACAATTAAGTAAATTTATATCGAATCTGACCCAAACATATTAGAGGTATTTGTAAAGTCCCTCAAAGTGGGATGAAACCATGCGTTTGATCCTTCTTTGAGAAAACTTTCTATTAAGCTAGCTCGTCATACATTGGAGCCTATTTTGAAAGTTGGGTGCAAATTTTGGGACCTCCTCTTCCCACCCCTCAAACTTTGAGAGAATTTTAGGATCTAAACTAGGGTATGCACATGGAACCCGCCATCCTAAATCTTGGATCAACCTATGCAAGACTAGCTTCGCCCACCCATCCTAGTAGGACAAGCTAAAAAGCCGGTTTTGCATAGCTCGACAACACTCTTTGTGTATGATAATTTAAGCATTAAGAAAACTTGGGTGATTTTGTCTTAATTCTCATAAACACAAGGTTTGGGACTAAACCCATGGCTTGATCTCCTTTACTTAACAAATAACTCTATTAGGGTAGTACTTTGTAAATAGCAAAAAAGAGGGACCTTCTTTTTGTCTGGTTTCCCTTTGAAGGTACTCGGAGGCAAAAGCTTTGCGACATCTGGTGACATCTCTCCTGTCCCATTTGTGTGCTCCATCTCCCTACCAAGTTCATCCTGCCGCACAAAATGTAGATCTAAATGCGAAGTCACCAAAAAGATGAACAATATATAAAGGATTACCACCAGTTTCAGAATGGTTTACACATCTTCCTGTAGTCTTCTGCGGAGTATTCCATCATTGGTGATATAAGAAAGCTGCTTATCAACTATCTAGAAAATTGACATATCCTAAACAATAAACAATAGATTCTTTTTAATTCTGTATTTGTTGTCTTTCTAAGCACTAAGAAGTGGCCAGATATGTATTGCATGTTTCTGAAGGCATAATAATAATGTTCGTGCATGTAACCCAGAACAGGAATATAGAAGGGGTTTACAGCAACAATCAAAAAGGGTACAACAGTACAACAATAGAGTTGTCCTTTTAGCTCAAACGAACTTTCGTTGGAGTTCATCCCCTATGATTTTCCATTGGTTGATTTGCACACAATATCAATAATTTCATTCCACTTGTGGTGCATGCTTGGAAGTAGTGTTTTGAATTTGAATGAAGAGCAACCCATTTTGGTTTATTGAGGGCCACACTCATCTTCGCACCTCTTGGCATGCCAAAATAAGTTTGACCCTCAATGAACCAATATAGAATATTATTTGTTCAAACCTCCATACTACCTCCACTCATGCACCAAAACAATTACTGAACATTGAAGGTGTTGTATGCAAAACAACCAACTCCCAACCAAAAGTCATGTTAAAATACAGGATAACTATAATATCCTGATTAAGAATAATAATAGAAAAAGTATTAGAATACCTTGCAGATGATGTCGTCGATCATCTTCATTTCTACTTCTGGGCCAAGGGGCACGCTCAGGGACTTTGACAAGGCTAAGAGGCCCCTGTTGACAGGTACACTTTGTAACTATATTGGTATTTTGAATGTATGCATTTTGGATCCTGGTTGTATGCCAGTGATAAGAAAATGGAAATAAAATCACTCACTCGTCACATCCATCAATTAGTAGCACAATCATTCAAGGCTTCAATTTTGCAGTCATAGTATGCACATTAGAGTTATTGTTAAATGGGACTTTCATTGGGAGTAGGTCCCCTGTGATTTTCCCTTGGTGGATTGATGTAGAATGTAATTTGTTCAAATCTCCACACTACCAAAAACTTACCAAACATGGATGATCTTGTATGAAAAACAAATAACTCCCGACTAAAAGTCATGTTTGAGTGAGATGATAACTCCATTATTAACATTGTGTTCAAAGCACATACCTGGATGCAAATTTGGCCATATTTTGGACAGTATGAAGGTGCATGATGTGGCACCGGGCAGCTTGCGCTTGGATGAAAACTTTAAATTCAGGGTCCCGAAGATCAATATCGGCAAGTGACTCCGTGCAAACAAAGAAGCATTTGATTGCCCTGTCATAGTCCTTTGCTGCATTCAATAATATATATTTTTTCTCTATCAGTAGCATTACTCATTCCCTATCTTGAGCTCCTCTCTGAATCCTTGGCCATGAGCGTTCAGTCCACATAAAAATGACAGTGATTCATCAAGTTCTTCATGTACTCATGAGTGTCACAACAGAGAGAACGATAGTATTCCTTAATGGTCCAATTTCTCCAGAACAAATGGCGTGTGCTAGTGCATAAAACTACACAATTATTTCAAAGGTAAAACAACAAATTGTTTACCAGTGGCCTTGGTTCTATTTGCATGCTCCTCCTTTCCTGTATCCTTGAAAGCTGGTCAAGAACACATTCTTGATTAATATGTGAGAGTAGACAAGGATTAAGAAAAGACATATTGACAAGTATTCATATGTAATGAGTGTTTTACATTCTTTGATACCTTCAGGGAACATGTATTTCAGGATATTATTTTGCTTTTATATCATTTGGGTCTAAAGACCATGCAAGAATCTTCATACCTAGATAAAATTTCCCCAAGTATGATTATGGTATTAGGACGGTATTAATTGACCCAAATAATGACTCATGCACACAAAGTATGCAGATAAGTCATTATATTTGAGATGTTTTCTTCTTGTGATACCCACCAGGTATCCGTATTTGACAGGTACTACAATTTTGATAACAATTGGGTAGGTTCTTTGATATCATTATTGATGATTTTGTTCATTGATACCATGCATTCACCTATATATTATATCGGTGCTTACCCCAGAACCGATACCTTCGGAGGCCAACAAATATCCCATTTCGTATCACACGATACTTGTCATTCTCTTGGAGTTTATCGAAGCCTCTATCAAAGTAGACAGGCATAACTCTGTCCACCCCAAATGCTCGATGCAGAGTAGTACTGACCTGCTTGGGCTGTACAATCTGAATGAATAAAAGAAATTGAAGTTAATAATTACTAGGTGCACTAAAAATTTAAATTTCAGGAAACAAGTTCAACTTCATTAAATAAATTCTTTAAAAGTGATGAGATTCAAAGACAAATTAGTTTTGCACCTGAAGGTTGGTGGGCCTAATTTGGTTACATATCTTAGTCGGACACCTAAATTTGAGTGGTGGGTGGTTAGGTGCAGATCTAAGAACGGACACCATAAAGACATGTTTTTTTTTAAAGATTAGAATACATGCTCAAAATTAGTTAATCATTCTAGTTTCAATAGTCAACATAAGTGGGGGGACGTATGTGGGCTTCTTATGGCTCAATATGTCAATGGACTTTCATAACAATCAGAGATTTGCTCCAAAACATCCTGGGATTGATCCTGGCATCTTCAGATACATTTAAGGATGCACTGAAATTTTCACCTCACAAATCCGAGTAGTAGAAGGTAGCAAACAACAAAAAGGTAACCATTCTGTTCTGGTCTGTTCTTGGGTAAACCTGACCAAGGCCCATCTACCTTAAATTTATAGCTCCCAAAGCTGTCAACGGTGCACTCAAAAGATACAAGCCCATCCTTCAACCACATTCCCTGCAAATGCCAACCCCTTGATTCTCATCAGCTACATCAAAAGGCAAATGATTTTTTAAATTCTGTTCTGTAAACTTCGGCATGGGCTTGGTGGCACCACAGTTTATGTTGAAATGGGTTTAAGGAATTTTCCATTTAGTGCATCCATATTCAAGTAGCAATTAAGATATGTGATCAGAAAGAAGAACCATCTTGCATACTCTTTTAAACAAATGATCCACTACGTATCCCTCGATGAAATGCACTTATTTAAAGAAATAATTGAATCCTGGTGAGTAATCTATATTCTCATATGATATTGTTGCTTAGGTGTTGAAAGCACCAACTAGTTTTGCAGGGCATGACAACCTATTGCAATTTCAGGCCAAATTTTAAGATCAGGTACTACATATCAGCAAGATATTAGTACATTGATGATCGTGCATGCAAATATAGACTATCAGATTGTTCTGATTATCCATGCATTTGCATAGGACATCAAATTGTTATCTATACAAATGCATAGATAATCATAAATTGATAAGATCTTGTGATACCTGGAGGGAGGAAGTTATATAACCAAAAATTGCTTAAAAGCTGATCTCTCAGGGTTGTTCCAACATTAAATCTGGTACATAGCAAACAAATTCAAGTTATTAGTAAAACACTTACAGGAATGTCTGATATCTGAGCTTGACCACCCTTTCTAATGGCCACTTCTCTAAAAATGTAATTTGGAACATCCTCCAAAGGCACCCTCTCAAGCCTTGAAATTTCGTCCACAGAGAGCACATCCTCTGGTTTCAGTTCCAACCTGTACGCGCATTGTTAAGACACATGTAACTTTAAGCTGAATTTGGTTTTTTCTCGGCAAATGTAATTAAAAAAAGGATACACATTTGAATCAGCTATCCTTGAAGTCCCTTAGAAACTCGTGCTTTGGCAGGGAGTCTTGCCAAATTTTGACAATTTATAAAGTTTAAAAGAGCGGTCAAGTGGTATCTGAACCCCCAATTTTGGTGAATTGGAGCAGAGGTGTTTGACTTCGGCCAAGAGGCGGTTATTATAATGAACTCCTTGTCAAACTTTCAAGAGCACCAGTTTAGGTGCCTTCAAAAGTTAGCCATGAAATTCACCTTTATGTAGCCGTCCTTTGACCGAAGTCAAACGCCTCCCCTTCATTTCACCAAAATTGGAGTTCTGACACTCCTTGAATGCTCCTTGAACACTATAAATTGTCAAAAGTGGGTCGAAAATCCCCACCCAAGACATGAGTTTTGAGAGACTTCAAAAACAACTCTGCAGAAAACAACAAAGTTGAATTTGAAAGAGGTTAAAGCTTACTTTTCGAAGCAGCACTGAATCAGAATAAACCTCTTAAATTCCATTCTTCCTAATGTAATCTGTTGCTTCGACAAAGTAGGCCATGGCCACGAGAATCCAGGTTCCTTCACACCTGGAAATAAAATATCCCAGTTTCTGTCAAGAGCAACCAGGTTCTGGAATTTTCTCAGCTGGATTTCCTTCAGAGTTGAAACTGAAGGTGAGGCCGAATGTCGTCCAATTTCCGAAACCATGTTTGGTACAGGACTTCCCCAAATTGATGTCGGGACCCCTGCACGCACCAGGGCTAAAATTAAAATCAAAATAAACAGCTGAATAAAGGTTACATCTCTTAACAAAATAAAATAAACTTCCACTAAGTGTTCATCATTTGAGAAGGGACATTCAAGGTGCATCTACACACAACTACCAACATTTTCCCGTTTACACACAACTACTCTTGTAGTTGAAGAGTGGATTTGACCTCAATGGTCGTCCTTCCTATTGGTGCAATCTATGGGGTGGAGACAAACAATTTAAGCATTCTAGTGGAAAATTTGCCTCGAACAAATCCTCTCCCATTCTTGGAACTTGAACTTCTCTCCTGATGCCACATAGTAACACAAGGAAAATAGAACCAAAAGAATGTAAATTTTAACCATCGCAACTACTCCCAACGACAGTTGGGCAAGTTAGAGTGGTTGTGGTTGTGGTTGGCATCAATGCACCTTCTTATCTCTCCTTATCCTTAAAAAAATAGAACCAAAGAAATTAACTTCAACCATCAATTGTGTGCAAAAGCACCTTCAGTGCTCAACAAGGGAATGATTGCCTTTTGAATAAAAACAACAAACTCCAAAATATGTGCATAATTATTACCAAGGACTGTGTCATGATCAAAGGATCCCTTTGACTTGCTCCTCGTGGAATTGTGACCCGCAAAACTTTGCTGCAATGTTGATGGTGATCCCCAACTCAAAGTTTTGTGGATTGTTTCCACATTATTGGCATTTGACCCAAAACTGGAGGCTCTTGTCAACCGGGAGCTTGTTGATGCTTCGCTATCACTCATCTCCGGTCCACACGTGTCTTCACATTCTTCAGCTCCATCAGGACTCAAGAAATTGGTAGAACATGAGGCTTTTGACAAGGGAGAGTCAGAGCCTAACCCCGAGTTAGACTCATATTCAGAGCCTGATTCAGATTCAGCCTCCTTTTCTTTCTCTTTTCTCTTACCGCTACTTCCCCATGAAAACAGATTCCACAGCATGGTGGAAGAGCACATGCACCTTCAAAGTATTTCTGGGATTTCTGAAAAACAAGTATGTTATTCACTCACAGTAAAATGCTATACATACAGCTGCATGGAAATAAATGCCAGTTTTCTTAAATTAACACTTAAATCTTCAAGCATTCTGGATGCAAAAATCACAAGCACCTTCAAAGTATTACCGATGATTTTTGCAAAAGAAATATGTTTTTCCACTCACAGTAAAATACTCTACATACAGATGCATTAAAATAAATGCCAGTTTTCTCGATTAACACTTCAATTTTCAGGCATCCTGGATGCAAAAATCAACTTCCAAACTTCACTTAAACCTCCTCGAAACTTCTTCTTGAGACTTGCACTGGATCCCATCTCCTGTCGACTGTAAGTATACTATCTTCGAGCCCCACATAAGGCAAAGCCTCAAAAGTCTTAGCCTGCTCATTTTTGCTACGAAATCGAACCTAATTGACAGAAAGTTTGCTTACCAACTTCTCTTCTCTAGGTTTGCAACAAACACAAAGACAGGTCACATGAATGCTTGAAAATATACTTTTCCCTCCAGAGTGAATTTTTTAGATGAAAGAATATGAACTCATTACAATTCAACAAAAAAATACGCCAGTACCACGATCAGCCAAGGAAAACTACTTCGTAATATTAAAAAATTCATTCAAATCGTCCATAAACCGCTCCGAAGCTCCTCCTCAAACCCATATACTCGACATTATGCGGGAGGCATAATGTTTGAAGGAACAAAAAGAAGAAGGGGATCCAAAAAAAAAAAAACTTAGTGTGATTGCGGATACATCTCTGAACTTTAATTTTGGAAGGGTTCCCCGCACCTCGAAATTCGAGCCGAGTAGGCGGGATACTCATTCATTCATTCATTCATTCATTCATTCATTCATCATCAAAAGGCTCTGTCATTCAGTAAATGGAAAACAAAACGTGTAGGTACTCACAAGAAGCTTAAACTCGCTCTAAGGTGCTTTCTTGTCTGCTGGCATTCAGAATTCAAAGGAGTCCAAGGAGAAAAAACAACCCACAAGAAATTCCTCCCTTACTCACCAATCTCCTGCCGAATCTCCACAATGTAAAGCTCATTCAACGCAACGCCGTGGCCGAACCCAGAACCATCGCTTTGTGGGTTACCTCGCGGAGAAGATTAAATGCGAAATGACCGCTTAAGAAGACATTGTAGGCAAGTTACAACAAGGAATTCCTGCAATTGCATTTGGAATTGCAATTCGAATCTCTGTCTCTCCCACTTGTACTTATAGTCGCGCCAAATGTCGGAGAGAGACTCCTTTTCATCCTTTTCATCCATGTGGTTGTGTGGGACTGGTGGATGATTATCGTCGATCTGGATGGATCCTCAATGGTGCTAACTATAGGTGCTGGAATTTAAAAGTATCTAGTCCTTCTTCAAGCACTGTGGAATTTAATTGAACTTAGTGGCAGGTCCCTAACTTAGTACTTCACGCAGTAAGATTGATCTAAGTAAGTGTTTGAGATGTCCTTTTTAGTCTAATCTGCCTGCCCCAAGGCTAGGTGCCACCACTACCTTCACTAATTATGGTTTCTATCACTGGTCCTTGCTTGATTTGCACCTCACAAGCTTCTCCATGACTCTTCTTCAGTCTCAAAGAGTCTTCAACTTCACACTTACATTTAACAATATATGTGGGTCTTGTTCAATTTGGGTCATGACTCATTAGTGTGGGGAGACCCGTACATTTTTTGAAATTAAATACCAACAACCAATGAGAGCCAGGGGCCATGAGGGGTATGGAAACTAGGGTTGAGAAGGGTGCACTTCCCATGTCATGGTCATTCCAACGAAGCAAAAAAAAGATTGCGGACATCGTTGAAGCTTTCGGTAAGGTAGGGGGTGCTAAAACCAACACCTTCCCCAAAACCAACACCTATAAACACCTCTCAATTGTGAACACTTTACTACCTTGAATTGCTCCCCATAGTGTAGCAGTGATGGGTTTAGATGTCATTAGTGTTGCCATCTTATACTGGTTTCCACTACCTCCATATAGGGTAGGTAATGGTCTCTAGTCTATCTCGGGTTGGTTCAAGGTGGGTTTAGGGTGGCTTGTCAATGCCTATTCTAGCCATTCTACTCGCGAAGCCAAGGAGGAAGGTGAGGGAAGCTAACACATGAGCAATGAGTTGTGAGGAGTGAGCGGTGAGCGGTAACACATGAGCAATGAGATGTAACTCATGATCAATGATGTTAAATTTAGTAATTGGGCATGTTTTTAAGATAGATTTTTTCTAAAATTAGTACTCATATTTTTGCAATGTAGGGAATATAAAGTACTCGCATTCTGATTGAAAAAGAATGTAGGGAGCCTATTACCATGGATACTTTCAAAATCATCAATTCATTGTTGGTTTTTATCATGCAAATCCACACTAATACATGTCACTTACTCAAATTCTCAAACATGCAGTTGAATACAACATTTAGAATATTACTCACATTCTACAACACCTACAAGTTCAAGTAGTTGCATGACCTCGTTGTAGGAGTACGTTGGAGCATGAATGAACTTGTCACTATCATAATCCACCTTGCACAAAAATCTAAACATATAATATAGATGTTTGCAATACACCCAAGTCCCTTTCTTTTCCAAAGATTGAGATGACATTTTAGTGAAGTCAAGGCATGTGCAATGCGGCATGTTGCCAATTGTGACACAATACGTAATGTCCTCCTTAAAGACGATGTTGATTAGCACTCCAAATCTTGGATATGGAATGGTAGTTATTCCAACCACATAATAATCGTCCATGAGCCCGGCGCTCTCCCATTTGTTTTTATGATATACCATCAGTGATGCTAGATTGCGGTGCACTAACCTTCCAAACCTAGAAGTTGGGTGGGCATCCGGGTTTAGTGGCACATGGAAATCTATCTGAGGAATTAGGAGCATCGCAATTGTTGAAAGCCTACGGCGAGGAGAGAGAACCTCTCTTTGCGACAATTGGATCCCAACGTCTTCGAGTGCCAATACCTCCTGTTTTGAGAGACTGGTACCTATCTTCACAGGCCATATGTTGGGTACTACATGCCAGTCTAGCACATATTTCTTCTTGTTGCCACTTACACAATGTTTGATGTCATCAAGGCAAAACCAAAACTCGTACTCCACATTGTTGGTGGAACGGTACTACTTCTTCAATCCCTTGTACGTAGGAGAAAGGGTGCCATGTTTGCTAGTTCCGACTTTGGCATTGCACAAAGTCCCTATATTGGCTTGCATTGCCCAACATCTTTTGGCAGAGTTGGATGGCAATCTTGCAATATGCCTATGGGAAGAAAAACAATTGGTCTCTAATATTGATGTGGTATGTGCCACATCATGCTCTGTAGAATTCAAAGATTCCTCTATGCATGCCCTTCCAACCCTAGTGTTAGGGCAAGGAATCGAGTAATTCACTTTATCGGGTTGATGTGAGTCACAATCCACACCCGGTGGCATATCGAGCTTTTGTTTGGTGAATCTAAATAACTCAAACCTTTCCAAAACATAATCCCTAGTATTGAGATCTTCCACCCCTGAATAGGACTTCATGACATTTGCCAGTAGTTTTGGATCTCCACTTGTGCTAGTGGCCTTCAATTTCAAGGACGCCAAATTAGGGCCTTTACCAGTAGAACCACCTCTCAACCACAATCTATAATTTGCAATTTGTATGAATACACGGTTTAAATCGCCCACTGTTGCTTTATATTGACAAGTCATCTTGTTTTTCAGACTCTTGAAGCCATTTGTTGTGCATCGTCTCTACAAGATTACAGGTTGGCATTTATGTACATTCATCCATAGTCAGATCCTGCAAATATTACACAAGTTATAATAGATTGTATATGTACATATATATTTTGAATATTCAAAAGTTAAGAAAAAAATTAAAAAAAAAAAAAAAACATAATGACGATACATTTACAAGAATCATATGAGCACCCCATTGCCTATTACAAAAATGCTAGAACCCCAATCATTTGGACAAGCTGAGAATGCCTTCTTCTATGGCAGCTCCAGATGACAACCACCATGAACGAATGACATGATATTTAGTTTCAGCTTCGACAATTATTTTCACGTCTTTATAATCCTTGAATAGTTGTTTGTGCTGCAAAGAGATCTTGCTATACTTTTATGACACCTTATCCGAACTCTGCGACCAATGAAAAAGATAAGTGCATTCACGATCCACCATTGGCAAACTTCAATCACCTACACCATATATCTTTATGACTGCATTCTAATTAGCCGGAGCATTGTCTATCATAAAACCCTTAAAATTCATGATTTACACTCTATTCTCCGTCATGACGGAATTCAAGTTTTTCCAAAAGAATGTTTAAGCTACGCCATCTTCAGATTGTTTGTGACAACACGCAATGGTGAGCACCTTATAGTACTTGCTATCATACACATGACATGCAAAGGTGGTCTGATCCTTCAAATGTTTGACGTGGTCAAACATTATCCATGAATTCTCCATATCTCTTCCCCACCTACATACGTTTAACAAGATTCACACCACTCTTCGGAAGATCTACTGATATTATGAAAACAAATACTTTGTCTTTGGATTGTCCCGAGAATCTACTGCCATGAACATATTTGAAGTCTGAATGGTCTTTGAATGCCATGATACTATCCATCATACCCATTCCACTACGAACAAAATGCTTTTGAAAATACAAAGTTATGACAATTTAAATATGTAAAAATTCTTAATTTACCCATGATAACTTCCAAAGACAAACATGCCAGGTAATGTTTTTCACTGTTTGATGGAATTTTTTTTAAATAGTTTGTTAGAAATTTTTTGCTCCCTCCCATAACTATTGCAAAGTTTTTGGCAATGGATATTTTCATGACCTTACTGGCAACGCATTAGTAAGCCATGTCAAGTGACTCACGACATGTATCATTTGATACATGATGTTCATGAACACGAAGATGTATACAAGACCTTGTCATCCTAGCGGATATGGAATGGATATATATTATGTGAACATGACACAACGCAATACACATTGGCAAATAATAACATACCTTACATTCCAATCTTGATTTTTTTGGGGTGACATCTCCCATCAAAAATGGGATAGGAGTCGATCCAATCCATTTGGTGCAATTGTGGACACCTCCATTGTGATACATATAATTACAATGTTTGTTTGTGCATTACAAATGACCAACACAAGAAGAACGCCTAAAAGAGAGTCCAAGATCATCACGGGTAGATCACTCCATTGTCAAGTTGAACACCACGTGCGACTAAAAAAAATCTTCTTTTGGTAAGTTGCACCACCAAAATGGGTCAAAATTTGATCAATTTTTTTTTATGAGTAGATATACACAGTACCTATGACATAATTAAAAGTGATAACTAAATTTGATGATTTGTTTTTTTCATAAAACATACCGTTTCTAACTAGAATGACACAAAACTGAACTAAAACAATTACTAAAAAAAATAAAGATGACTAAAAATTTCAAAAAAATATACAAAAGATACTATAAATGGTTATGTATATGTAGAAAAAATATCATAAAATTTAAAATTATATATGGCATGTAATATAGGGGTAGCAAACTTTGTCCGCACGTGGTGTCAACTTGACAATGAGTGACCTCCCCGTGAAGATCATTTTGGATATTTATTGTTTTCGTTGCACACCAAAGATTGTGATACGATTTTTTTGGAAAGAATAGGTTCATTTTTTAAAATTTTGAGGCAATTTAGGATCAGAATTAGAAGAAAAAATCTGAAATAGTGAAAATATAGGTAATTATTAACTATTTAGTGAAAATGGAATGAAGGTATATTTTCTCATGTCACTAACTATAGTCTAGAGTGAAAGGGTCGTATGGGAGAGACTATAGTCATGTGATTAATTAGAAAAAATTATGAATCTGGTTATGGGCAAACACACTGGTTAGGGGAAAGGGGTTTTTGGCTCGGCAGAGACCATAGGCAGGAGAAGAGGGGGTCATTGACAACTACTTCTTGTGAAGAGAGTAGCTTCTTCCACCCGGGGGTAGTGAGTCTATACTTTGATATTGTTACTGGGCGTGAAACCCTATGTGATGTAAACTTGTTTTTCCATAATATAATATTGTGAATCCTATTCCATGTAATATGATGGCACTGTCCATAGTTTTGGGTTTGATATTTTCAATGAATGAAGTAAATCCAAGATAAAATTGGTCGTGTTTGAGGAAGAGTCAAGAGAGACTCAAGCATATTAAATTGGAGAAAAGAACCCTCTTGAGAAGAGAGTTTGTTTTGAGGATAGGTCTATGTGAAATATTATTCTCTGTAGTTTAACATCTTGGGGTGTGAAACCCTGTTGGGCTAAAAGTGTTGCGTGTAAATTTCATGTGATTATGGCCATTGACTGAGAGAAGTTACAACTTCATCGGTTTGATAAGTCCAGTGAGTGAATGCATTGAGTGGTTTCCGAGCCATAGCTTTGAGAATGTGATTAGGATGAAAAACTTATTGTCAGGACTATACTTTTGTTGGATTGAATCGTTGTGATGTAGCATTTTCTTCTCCTTGCAGGCTACATAATTAAACAACCGTGGCTAATGTTTGTGCAAATATGAGGACATACGTTCCCGTCTAGATGAATGCTCGGAGTATAATATAATCATGTGCACGGGTTGCATGCATAGATCATATCTTGATTTACAGGGCGTGTGAATGGTCTCGCCGTGATGATATAGATTGAAATTGTTCAAGCCACAGCCCGGGATCTCAAGTGAGACATGGAAACTTGGGTAGGATAATTGACATGTGCAGTTGATAGAGTGTGAAATCTTTAACATTGTGAAAAACCTTATGTCTGAGATTGCATATGTAGGAGAAACTAAGTGGAGTTCTAGGATGAGAGACTTCAACTAACTATATTAGGTAGCCCTGAGAAATCAGGGAAGTTTTGGAATACAAAAATTGAACTCCCAAGAGGGAAATGAATCACAACCCTGGAGGATTTTGTGTTGCCACCTGAGGCATAAGAGGTGTAGAAGTTGTATGAAGACCATTGTCAAAAGCGAGACAATGATCTCAAGGAGGCGAGGAATCAAGTGTCGGGAGGCAAACCGCACCACGAGGTAAGCGTACAAGCGTTATCCCATATCACTTGCAGAGGAGCCCAAGAGTTAGTATATAAGGGAAGGTGGACATGTAGGTCTTTAAGAACTTGACGCTTACTTGTGACTATGGCCCACTCTATGAGACTCAATACTTGAAATTGGTTACTAGTTACTGTTACTGGTGTTTGGTTATTGAGACTATGGCCGACACTCACTAGACTATGGACTTGGGGATTTAGACTCGATCGCTTAGCTATGGTTCGCTTAGGGTCCGATACTAGTTCTCATCACTTGTAAGTAGACTTTTGCAAATTACAGCAACTAATTTTAAAAGAATTAAGCTCAATATTGGCTAAATCATTTAGAAGAGATGAAAAGAGATTGAATATAGAATTACCTGCTTTGACTAGTTAATCCGAAAGCCTGAGGGGTATAATGGAGATAAATTGTGAATGAATGCTAACTTGTGACATGGCGTATAGTCACTAGATTCTTAAGGAAGAGACTATGGACTGAAACAAGGTGCCTTGGCCTTGGGTGTATGAGACTATAGTTGAGCCGTGACTCCCTGTATTGTAAAATCATAATAAGAGGGATGATACTGTCAAAAGTGGGTTGTAAGGGAGTAACTAAGCAATTGCATGTACTGCATTGAGCGACCTTGAATACCCAATCCCCAATCTAATAAGACTCAAAACTCAACTAAGAGGATGTTTACCTAGCATTGTCATACTAATTTTATGACATAACCCATGTAATTTATCAATCAACCTAATAGTGATACCTAGATGTAAAGTCCGACACTCATTTAGTGTTCCCTGTGTGGTTTTCTTAATTGGAACTCAACCTCAAAAAACTATCTACAAGGATGTCTGACATACATCTTATTCATGTCATCCATGGAACGACCATACGTTCTATGAACACCCATATTGATTGGAGGCAAAATAAATAAAACATCACCATCAAGATGGTGGTAAGTACTTGACATCATTTATATCTATACTGTCAAAATTAATTGTAGTAAAATCGGATTTAGACCTTCTTCTAGACTTTGTCAATTTTAATATTTTTAAGAAGATGAAGAAGGATGAAGAGGTGGACGTTGAGATGAAAATCCATGGCAAGCCAATTTCATGTATGACGGACTATGAGGGGGTTTATCAACATCCACAGAGACCAATACTCGATTGGAAGTCTTAGTTCTATAAGAAAAATGTGATGTGCCAGAAAGATGAATAACATGACAAATATTACCATCCGAATTTAACATCACAAGAACGTCATTGTCACGTGGTTTTATCTTGATAGTTGCCACACCAAGTAAATTGATAGTAAATGCACAAGATTCGTTTGTCAACACAATAGTGAACGGTTGTATTTGGGAATCAAAAAGCCCTATAACTCTCAATAATCCTAAATCCTAAATCCAAACATAGCCATGTTCACACATGTTCTTTTGAATCAATTTAGTTTCCAAGATATCACCGTCCACATAATACATCTTTTGCTCCACGTACATGGATCTTATCTAGAGATTGAACATCAAACTAAGCAAATCCTTTAAGACCTTCACATGATGATTATCCTTAATAGACAAAATAAAGGCCACAAATAATCCAGATGCTTTAATGGTAGTCATTTGGAAGTAAGGAAAAAAAATGAAAGATATTGGAATGTGTGGATGAGACACTAATTGTATTGGCAGTTTGGAGCCTTACGTAACAAACCCTAAATGAAAAAAACATAGGAAGCAACCAAAATATCCAATGACTATGAGGGTAATTACTTTCAAATAATAAAATAAAAAACAACAAGAGAATCTCCGAGGAAAAAGAAATGAAAAACGATTATAATAATTTCCTCAAAAAGAGTGGAGAGATTTCGCGAACCCTAACCCTAACACTACCCCTAGCCAGTTTAATGCTACAAGCCTCCCTGCCCTTTTAAATTTGATAGTTAAGTTATTGCTTGTAACTAGCTTTTGGATTATACATCACCAAAATCACAAAGAAAGTGTACACTGTCAAAATATTTTTTAATTAATATTATAATTAAAATAATAAAACCGCCAATATCCCCATGTACGAAACTCGTAATATGTATGAAAACACTAGGGGTATTGGTGGCACCGGGTACACGTATGATGAATATTTAAAGGAAGACGATGTTATGAACAAATTTATAGGCAAGATATTTTAAATTTAGGATGAAAATCATCGTTTGCAAGTGTGAATGTCTATTATTGATAAGACTCACTATGGAGAGGAAAATTGGCACATTTAAGTAGATTTCATTTTATTGAATCCATCCTCCGATATTGATGTGTTGTTTGCAACAATGTCCTATCTAAACCTATAAGTTTTTTATGTCTATTTTTTTGATTTGTAAAATTTTAATTTAATTTATGATTCTATTATATACTTTGCATTCATCTTCTTACTAGGTTTTTTATTCAATT
Organism: Polytrichum commune; assembly: GCA_950295325.1. Classification (NCBI taxonomy): domain Eukaryota; kingdom Viridiplantae; phylum Streptophyta; class Polytrichopsida; order Polytrichales; family Polytrichaceae; genus Polytrichum; species Polytrichum commune. The sequence goes on from OX485804.1 coordinate 5,431,852, forward strand.
TATATTGGTTATTTCAGTCATGTTAAACATTTACATATGAAGACCAATCTTGTTTATCAGCTGTATTGTGTGTAAACGATCCGAAGTTTACATGTTGAAAACTTCAAAAATTTATTAATACTTGATCAATACAAAAAATGCATCACGAAAACAATTTCAACATGATACACGTTTACACATTATCTCTTCTTAGATTATTTATATAATATCAAATTTATATCAAATTTCTAGTCATAATCTTCCTATTTTATATTATATTTTAGCATTAAATTCATTTTTTTGTAGTGATATATTGCTGATGCAACCAATTTGACCAAGAAACATATATTTTAAACTCACTCAAAAACATGAGAGGTTCTCTGAAGAGATTATGGAATTTTTGAATGTAGCAATGGATACTAACGTGTCAAATTAGACTCTAGTTTTGCAAAACATTTATTTATTGTAGATCTTAATTTAGGACATGGTTTCTTTGCTTAAATCATGATGGATGACTTTAGTTTACGTTCATCCAATCATTGAAGTGAATGAGTTCTATTCACCTGTTCAAACCTTCTAGGAAGGATTCTTCTAGTCGACACCGGTAAGGAGAGTAGATATAGCCACCTGAAATCAGTAGTTAGTTATCTTTGTGTGCATATTGTTAGCAAGTAGAGAGAGTAAGCAGCTTGAATACAACAATACATAGCCACAGTAGATCTACATCAGGCGTAGGAATACAAGTAGTTTAAGCATTCCGTAAGATGTATAGCTCAAGTGTTTAGAAATAAAATTTCATTGCAGTGCAAAGTGTTATCTCATACACATATACATGTGATACAATTTCCATTCTGCATCAGGTTATGAGCCCACCATAGGAGAATAAGCTTTGCATTACAATTTTATTGTCTATACAAAATGGATAAGAGAGACGTTGAGTCTCTTAGAGTGTTCGATGGCAGCAAGTTCCCCGTCTGGAAGTTCTACATGGAACTCTGTTTTTCCACCAGAGAGGTAATGCCCATTGTCGATGGCACCATTCCACGACCGGGTGATGATGCATCGGAGATCGAAAAAGCAGCTTGTTGGCAGAAGGGTGATAATCTGGCAAAACAACTAATAGGCTCATCAGTAACTCTACCAGTCCTAGAAAATCTTGTCAATTGTACGATTGCAGCTTCTATGTGGTCTACATTGTGTGCTTTCTATCAGCAGAAATCAAAGGAGAATATCTACATGGTCCAGGATAGCTTCTTTAGATACGAAATGAGCATAGTCCACCACAGAACAATTCCTTTGCTAATATGATCCATTCAGCTGAAACTTTCCGAGAACCGGCAACATATAAGCAAGCTACTATGTCTCCTCAAGCTGCACAATGGAAAGCGGCTATGGAACGCGAATATGACTCTTTAATGGAGAATCGTACCTGGATTCTTGTTCCACCTCCTCCTGATCGCACTATTGTTCAATGCAAATGGGTTTACAAGATCAAATACACCTCTACAAGTGCCATCGACAAATATAAGGCTCGACTTGTTGCGAAGGGGTCCAGTTAGGTACATGGCATTGATTATGACGAAACTTTCAGTCCTGTTATCAAACATGACTCTGTACGCGTTCTTTTTGCAATTGCTGCCATTTTACGCATGCATTTGCGTCAATTTGACATCGGGACAACATATCTCAACAGTGATCTTACAACTCGGATATACGTGCATCAACCAGAAGGTTTTGTTAACTCCAAAACTCCTTCTTATGTATATTCCTTACTCAAAAGCCTTTATGGTTTAAAACAATCTGGAAGGTTGTGGAACCATACATTTGACACATTCCTCAAACTCTATCACCTTCTTACCAGCGATGCAGACACTTGTGTCTATTATCGACTTACAGCCTCTCAATATGTTGATCTTATCGTTGGCATCTTTGTTGATGATGGCATCGTTTGCACCACAAGTGAGAGTGATCTTGATGCAGTTATCCAACATATTCAAACCAACTTCAAAGGTACATACGGCCCTATGGATTATTATGTTGGTTTTCAGGTTCATAGAGATCCTATTACTCATACTATACTAATCAATCAAGCTCGCTACATCACTGACATCATTCAACGATTTCAGTTAGAGAAAGCAAACCCTGTCACTACCCCAGCCGACACTCACGTACCGCTTCAAGCCACGATGGGTCCAGATGATCTTCCTCTTCCTCCGTCTATACCGTATTGCGAAGCTATTGGATGCCTCATGTATGCCATGGTGTTAACCTGACCAGATATAGCCTTCGCCGTCAACAAGGTTGCCAAGTTCACCAAAAATCCTCATCAATCTCATTGGACCGCTGTCAAAAGGATTTTTCGCTATCTTTCTGGTACTATTCATATGGGGATTTCTTACAACGGCACCTTACCCGACTTATCTCTTCGTGGCTACTGTGACGCTGACTACACCGGAGATCATGATGATCGTAAGTCCTGCACTGGTTACCTGTTCCTTTTTGCTAACGGTGCAATTGCTGGTGTAGCAAACGCCAGGGATGTACCGCAGACTCCACTACTGAAGCCGAATTCGTCCCCCTGGCCAAGTCAGTCAAGGAGGCCCTTTGGCTCCGTCGTCTTTTACAGAGTCTTGGTTTTCCCTCCCAAACACCTACACCCATCCTCTCCGACAATCAAGGAGCTATCCAGTTAGTCAAGAACCCAAAATACCACAAACGTACCAAACACATTGAGACAAAATACTATCTCATTCGGGAGAAATACGAACGCAAGCAGATCGATGTATCTTACATCAACACGAAACAACAGTTGGCGGATACTCTCACCAAACCTCTTCCTCGCGAAGTTTTTCAACATCTTCAACGTCTTCAAGGTCTTCTTGCTCCCCTGTCTCAAACGCGTGGGAGATTATATGGGAGTGTTTTCACAGGTGAACAACAAGACACTAATTTTGACAACAACAACACTAACTGATCTACAGAATGGGATGTGACACAAGTTGGCTCAAGAGAATGGAAGGGGTGGAAGAGTTCATGAGTTGACAAGATGAGAAAGAAAGGAAAGTATACACACCTATTTCTTCTCACAAGCAATAACGAGGAACTGAGAAGTAATGAAGGATACAAGAAGAAGTCCAACGAAGGTAAATCTTTACATTTCTTTTTCTGTTTCACAAGAAGGCACACAGGTAGATAATACATTAGGGAGTTACGGGGAAAGATAACTATCAGGTTGCATCTGCATGAACAAGAGAGCGACACACCAGGTAACCCTTGATGAAATGAAGAACATGGAAGGAATCCTGGAAAAAAACGTTTTTCTCACATCGACCAAAGAGAAAAGATAACTATCAAGCTACGTCTGCTCCACAGATGTATGAACAAGAGAAGTGATGCATGATGCACCAGGAAACTCTTGAAGAAGTGAAGCACATGAGAGGGGATGCTGAGAAAAACATTTCTCACACCTTCCAAGACAGATGATTGACAGCTGTGAGTATCCACGATGTGGTCACTATATCATCATTTGAGAAGGCCAAAAGGTGATTTGATTAGATCAAGAAGATCAACTGACAGGACAACTTGCAAAAGACGAAGCACGAAGAACTCATGGATCCTAGGGTTAGGGTTAGAAATTGACTAGGGCAATCATTGATAATAGTTGCTAAGATTTAGGTTTAGGGATAGGGCACCTTCATGACTAGATGAACGAGTGGGAGTGATGGATGACTTTAGTTTACGTTCATCTAGTCATTGAAGTGAATGAGTTCTATTCACCTGTTCGAACCTTCTAGGAAGGATTCTTCTAGTCGACACCGGTAAGGAGAGTAGATATAGCCACCTGAAATCAATAGTTAGTTATCTTTGTGTGCATATTGTTAGCAAGTAGAGAGAGTAAGCAACTTGAATACAACAATACATAGCCACAGTAGATCTACATCAGGCGTAGGAATACGAGTAGTTTAAGCATTCCGTAAGATGTATAGCTCAAGTGTTTAGAAATAAAATTTCATTACAGTGCAAAGTGTTATCTCATACACATATACATGTGATACAATTTCCATTTTGCATCAAATCAAAGGGCATTATGATATGTGATATGATGAGCCTCAATTAAATAAAGAAAAAACTTTAACATATTGTGACATAAAAAAATAGATGATGCACAAAACGTTAAATGATTGGAACCATAAAATTCATTTTTCGCATTTCGTATGTATTTGAAATTTCTAAAGGTGCATATTTTTTATAAGATTTTTGATCTATGGTTACACAAAGCAACATTTATGAGTCATGTATGAATATCTAATCCAAATATGCTTTTGGTCCAAAAATTTATAAAACATTATTTTCATATTGCATTTCTTCAATATCTTTATTCTTTTTTGTTTTGTTTTTTTAACAGTTGGCTAAGGAAGTTCTTGCTCTTTATGAATCTAAAATTTATGAATTAATCATTATTATCAAGATCACCCTTGATGCAACAGAATTTTTATTATTTTTTGCTGATTATATTAAATCTTGGAGGTTCACTTGTTGGGAAAGAATATTTTTCAAATTGTTCAAATTGAATGATGGGATTACTAAAAACAATATTTTTGATAAGTAGCATGTGGGATTCAAGCCATGAGGCAAGTTGCTTATATGTATATTTAATATTTGTATTGTATATATTTGATGTTTAACTCTTTTAACTTTATTTTAATTTTTCGTTTTCACATATACTTTAAGCGTGTGTCACTGCTTGCTAATGTTTTGGACAACTTCCCAATTGTTTTATTTTTTCAAGGATGTTCAATTGGAGAATTTCATGTTCACTTCCAAAATATGCAAAGATTGGGATGAGGTTCATTAGTATGAATGTGGATGGTATTTGGATTGTCCCAAGAATAAAATCTGCATTCCAAATTGAAATTGCCTAATACTTTTGAGCCTACATTTCTTCCATCTAGAGTGGAAAAAAACTTATTACGTAGACCACCCACAAAAGACAAGAGAAAAAATATTATTCAAGTGCTTGAACGACTTAAAGACAATGGCATCTTTAATGATGAATCTTCTAGCAAAAAACTTAAGATTTTTAAACTTGGAACTCCATTGGATTCCAACCCTACTCTTTCTATCATTTTAGAGCCTATCACTTCTTTGGAAATCAAAACTAAATTTTTTCAAACTACACAATGTAATTATAATAAAGACTTATTTGAGCTCATTCTGAATGATTTTTTTTTAACATATTGAATGTCAAAGAATAAACCAAGTCTCACTAAAGTATTTCTCACTAAGGTATTTTTTTTACTGATTCTTTGAAACGATATGTTAAATTATTAATGCAAATTTGTTTTGCACTTTCTTGCTTAACAATATACAAAACTTTTATTCGTTGTATTTCTATTATTTATGTTGGTGCAAATCATACATTTTACTTTCATGGTGTTCAAAAAATAACACCACCAATTTATTTAGTTATTGTAGATATTCCAAATGTCACGTGAGGTGACATCGGGGGCTAAGTCACGTCAACTTAGGAGTAAATGGACTCCATTAGGAGTCCATGTGTGTTGGGATGAGTAACGGACTCCATTGGGAGTCCTAGTTAGTTGTTCATCCACTCCATGGATGAACTCCACATTGGATTGGGGTTGTATGGAGAGGAAGGCCTCTTGACTTGCCATTGTTGTCAAGTCAAGTCTTGTGAGTGTGTTTTGAGAGAGAGAGAGAGCTTGTTGTTGCTTTCTCATGGCTATGGTGTAGTAGATTATGAGTAAAGCCTTTGCATTCTTTCTCCACCACTTGCACTCTTGGATTCTCCCTTCGTGGAGTGAGAGATAGCTTGACTCTTGTGTGTGAATTTTAGAGTTTCTTAAGCTTTGTAAGGAGATATTTTAGTTTCTTAAGCTTGGAGAGAGAAACCCTCATACTTGACAACAATGCTGTCAATGCTGCCTGTGTAGCACGTGCCATCCGTGAAAGGGTAGCCGTGCTACTGCCAGCCACCATTGGCCCAAATGCCAGTTCTTGGTCCTCAGACTCCTCCGGTGGATCCTCCTCCTTTAAGGTGGGTGGAGCTAAGGTGGCAATCGCCCCATCTTTAAGGGCTGAAATAAGTTCAACCCGGGCCTCCCAATACTGCTCCACCTCCCGAAGTTGTCGTTGATGACCCTCTGTCCATCGTTCGTAAGTTTGGAGTGCCTCATACTCCAAATGTTGAGGCAGAAGTTCAAAGGCATACCAATCATTGAAATTGGAAGACACCACTGTTGTTGGGGCTAAAAACCCTGTACCTTTGAGAGATGGGGATTCCATCTCGAAGGATGTTACGCAGGCATTGGCATATAAAATTCTCCATATGCCAATTTTCTCGGGTTCGGAGTTTATGGCTTCGGATTTCAAGCCTGCTGCAGTTTTTCATTTAGCTGGGAGAATGTTAGAAGGTAAGGTGGATTTGCCATCCCTTCAAGTATCCCAAGCTGTGGTTGACGTACCTGTGGCTGAGGAGGTGGAGGACTTAGCCAATTTGCGAGCGAGTCTTGCGGATGCGGCCATCATTGCTTTTGGTAAGCAAACTGATATTCCTCCAGCATCAATTTCAGCAGTGGATACGTCATTTTCGAATTATGCGTCGGGAGCGGCATATTTTGCAGACATTTCTGCAAGGCCTGCTCGCGAACGGCATAATTTGCAACCTGGAGTTGTACGTCTGATGAACGACAAATGTTTGTTTGTCGTTTCACGCACGGATATGCCCACTATCCGTGCTACACCACTGAAAGTTATGATGGATTCCGGTGCTCAACCGGTTATGATTGGCAAAGGACTTGCTGACAGTCTTGGATTGACGCCAGCAAGCTTGGATCCTTGTCCATTTACTATTGTGACTTCAGTAGGGGGCACTGAACGTGCAACAGGTTACACCAAGGCACCTCTACGTTTGATTTTTCATGTGGGGGCAGGGCCTACTTACACTCATTTGTCAATGAAGTGTGTTGTTACTAATGCTACCAACTATGATATACTTGTTGGTCAGCAAGCTCTTTACCCACTTGGCTTTGGTTTGGATAATTGGACGGAAGAGGCATGGATTAGACCGGGATGGTCCACTGGAGATGGCAGGAAGGTATTTATTCCTGTCACATTTGCAGCCACTGCTATGACTATGGTTGCGGAGGCAATGTTTGGTTGCAGCGGTTCAGTTGCAGATTTGCCTTGTGCTCCAGTTTTATTGGAGGAAACAATGGACTACACTTGTAATGCGGCAGAACAACAATTTTTACCATCTTTTCAAATTCCTGCTCGACATTTTAAGGATCCACCTCCACCATGGCGAACTCCTAAGGAGTTATCCGACCATTGTCGACACATTGTAGCGGATTTGGAGCTTGGAGAGGCACCCCCAACTTCATCCTCATTTTCTTTTGCTCAACTCATTCGTTGGCAACCATCACCTGAAGGTATTGTCCTTGTGGAGATCTTTGGAGGCATTGGCACAGGTTTGGCGGCAGTGTTGGAAGCTGGAATTACAATTTGGCGATATATTCATGTGGACAATGGGTATGCAGCCAACAGAGCCGTCCGACATCACATCCAACAATTGTTGTTGAGATACCCCGCACAATTGTCAGCCTCTGCCATTCATGGATGTTGTGGTCAACTTCCTCAAGATGTCACTATGATTAGTGATGAGGATTTGAGAAGGTTGGGCCACGTGGATTTGATTATTGCAGGATGGCCTTGTCAAGGCCATTCGCGGGCAGGAACTGGCCAGGGATTGGATGATCCTAGGTCTAGTTTGTTTGCGGATTTGATGCGATTGACGCAATGGTGGTTTACCCACCAATCGACTCCGCCAGGGTACATTTTCGAAAATGTACCATTATTGGGTGATACCCGGCACAAAGTGGTGAAGGATAGTGAGTACATTAACCAAATTCTGGGTACTCCAACATTTCTGGATGCTGCATCTTTGGGATCCTTTGCTCATCGGCCTCGTTGGTTTTGGACCAACTTGGTATCACCTCGGGTGCTTTCAGTGGCGATTGCCCGCATTCCCCGCCTTATGGATCGCAAGGTGGATGACATTTTAGATGATCATCGTGTTTCCTTGGCAGTTACCAAGGATGATACCTTGCCATTTGCATTAATTAACAAGGTGGGAATTCCGAGAGGTGCACTACCTACTTTTGTGACATATCCACAGTCTTTTGCATTTCGATCTCGTGGACCTGGCATGGTTTGGGATTCAAAATCCCAAACTTATGAGGAGCCTACGGCAGATGAGCGGGAACGCGCCATGGGTTTTCTTACAGGTACCACAGCTGCTCACGGGCTTCAGGAAGGTCAGAGACGTTTCCTATTGGGGCAAGCTATGGATCTTAATAGCATTGTGTGGATAATTGGAATTTGTCTTGCTGCTCAACAACGTATAGATGACCAATTGCTTACTCTGAGGGCAGAGAACAATGGTCAGGGGGCAATGGAGCCGCAATCCAAGGATCACATTGAGGTCAATGATACCGAGGGATTATTTCCTTTGAAACTTCATATTGCGGAAGAGCTTCGAGCCCAACGTGTTTTTTCAGCTTTGGCCCAAGAGTTTGGGAAGTTGGAGGCCCATAAAATGTTTCCACTTCTATTTCTTGGTGATACTTCATATGTGGGTAGCTATTTAGCTACACAAACTGATTGTAGTGGAGAGGATACGCATTTGGATTCAAGTGCAGATGATGGGGGCAAAGGTGTTGCCCTCTCCACGGACTAGCAATCACAGGCTGTGCTGGCACCAATTGGCAATCCTTCTATGAAGAAGGAAACCACGGAGTTTGACGATTGGCCAATTGAAGTGGGGCCAAAGCTTACTGGTGCCGAAGCACGAAAGGTACGGGCATTTATTCGCTCTTACCGTAATTGTTTTGCCTTTAGTCTTCATGATCTTGAAGGATATAAAGGTAAACCTGTTCGTATTCAACTCGAGGACGACCACCCTATTTTCAGACGGCCGTACAGACTTAGTACCTCTGAAAGGTTGGGTGTTCAAACTCGATGTCAAGAGTTATTGGCAGCGGAATTGATTGAACTCTCCAATGGAGAGTATGCTTGTGCCACGGTTATGCCGTCAAAGAAGGATATCTTTGGCAATTGGACGGAAAAACGGATGTGTGGTGATTATCGTCCAGTCAACCGCAAGACCAAGTCGGATCGATATCCAATGCCGATGCCGGAGGAGTTGTTTGATGCACTGGGATTTTCTAGAATCTTCAGCACTCTGGATTTGAGGTCTGGTTATCATCAATTACCTTTGTTGTTGGGTGATCGGGTGAAGACCGCATTTTGGGGAATTGATAAAGATGGCAAGGATCAACTTTATCATTGGAAATTTCTGCCATTTGGTCTCAAGAATGCACCAGCTGAATTCCAGCGGGTGATGGACCAATTATTGGCCGGTTTGCCGTTTGCTAGATGTTACATTGATGATGTTATCATCTTTAGTAATAGTCCACAGGATCATGTGAGACATTTGCAAGCGGTATTTGAACGACTTCAACGGTGGGGACTCCGTTTACATCATGGTAAATGTAAGTTTTTCCATGATCAATTGCCCTATTTGGGCCACATGATTGTTCCTGGCGGTCTTGGTGTGCAACAGGCGAAGGTGGACGCTTTGCACAAAATTCCCGCACCTAGTGATGTACCACGGCTTCGTGCATTTCTAGGATTGGCAAATTATTATAGGAGGTTTGTCAAAAACTTTAGTTTGATTGCCAAACCTCTTACCATTCTCACGGGGAAAGACCAACCATGGATTTGGAGTCGGGAACAACAACAGGCATTTGATACATTGAAGCAGAGGCTCGGTTCTGCGCCAGTGCTTCGACGCCCGGATGTGTCTAGAGCTTTTCAATTGCACACGGATTGGAGTGCAGTGGAATTGGGAGCGGTATTGACACAGAAAGATGAAGAGGGGAAGGAATATGTGGTGGCTTATGCATCTAGAAGTAATAATAGTGCTGAATCTAATTATTCTTCTTATGAAGGCGAGGCCTTGGCGGCCGTTTGGGCCATTGCACATTTTCGACCTTATTTGTATGGGCAAAAGTTTACTTTGGTGACTGATCATCAGCCTTTAAAATGGCTTATGGAATCAGATAAGCTCACCGGGAAACTTGCTAGGTGGGCATTGTTACTTCAGGAATATGATTTTGAAGTTGTTCACCGAGCAGGAATTGCCAACTTGGATGCAGACGGATTGTCTCGCAATCCAAGTCCTTCAGATGAGGATTTAACTGGAGCCAGGTGGCATGGAGATTGTGATCGTGAGGCAGTGCCGGGTTGGCATGCTGCCACATATCTCACAATGATGTCGGGATTGGCTGCTGAGATCCTTGTAGAAGAACAGGATGAGGAGGTTGATAAATCTCTCGTTGTTAGTGATGTGTGGGAAGACCAGGCGGTCTTGCACAAACTTCAACAAGGGATATTTCCTCTTGGACTATCTGCTATGGAGCGAGATAGAGTTAGTCACAGGATAACAAGGTTTCGTTGGGCAAACAGCTTGTTATTTCGTGTGTGGCCGAACGGAACGAGGCGCATCGTTCCAAGGCCAGATCAAAGAGCTTCTTTGGTGCGGCAAGTGCACGAGGAGCTTGGACATTTTGGAGTGCGAAGGACACACTCTATGTTGCGCAACCAATATTGGTGGACTGGTATGTATCAACAGGTTGCCGCTTATGTTTCTAGATGTGAAGTATGTGACCGGGTCAGGTCAAGTTTTAATACTTTATCACCTCAACTTCAGCCTTTACCTATTATGGGCTTGGGATATCGTTGGTCTTTGGATTTTGCCGGACCACTTACTATCACTCCACGTGGCTCCAAGTATGTGCTTGTGATGGTGGAGCATTTTAGTAAGTGGATTGAACTCGTGGCTCTTCCCCAAAATTCCTCAGAATTGGCGGCTATGGCATTTCTTGATCGAGTTTTGGCACGGTTTGGAGCACCTGCAGAGGTGTTGACGGATCAAGGGAGAGAATTTCTTGGATCTTTCGAGGCTTTGTGCACCAAGGCTTTGATTGATCATCGGACAACTTCCAGAGATCACCCTGAGGCAGATGGCTTAGCTGAACGAGTTGTTCAGACGGTTAAGCGCGGTTTGCGGAAGTATGGATTGCTTCATGGCAACCATCGCGATTGGGACTTGATGTTACCATGGATAGCAATGGGTTATCGTTTCAGCAGGCAAGCATCTTTGGCATCCTATAGTCCTTACCAACTCTTGTATGGACGGGAACCAATTTTACCTAGCTCGGTGCGAGAGAAATTAGCTCCCGTGGTAAACTTGGATGATCCAGATGTTTGGGCTCAATGTCTTCATGACCGAGCAGCGTTCTTCCAAAAGGCCATGCCTATGGCTATGGAGAACTTGAATATTGCTCAACATCGTGATACATTACGGTATGCCCGGATCCGCAGTGGAGCTTATCGACCTCAGGTTCGTAGATTTTCCAAGGGGGATTATGTTTACTTGCAACGGGAGGCGCCTACGACATTGGATGTCAAGGCTGGGCGCACGATTTTGCGGGTAAAAGATGTCTTGCCAAGTGGTATATTATTGCTTGAAGGCAAGGATGGACGGGAATGTCGTGAGCATTCAAAGAATTGTGCTCCATGTCACCTTCCCATCGACGGCTCTGTGCATCCCGAGTTGGCGGTTGTGCCACAGGGTCTGCCTTGTTATGTTTGTGGAGAGAAGAAAGGAGCTGCAACAATGTTATTGTGCGACCAATGTCAACGTGGATGGCACATGGCATGTTTGACACCTCCCCTTTTTATTCTTCCTTCTGGCAATTGGGTTTGTCCTCGTTGTCGGAAAGCCTCTCATTCCGTGGCCGTTAATGGTCATGATTGAGGACTTTGTGGATGTTTACCACATGTTTTAGTGGTGAAGTTGTTATTTAGTTGGTTGGAAATTTTATGGGATTGAAAACCACATTGAAAGAGTTATCCAAGAATTCAACATTAATTGTTGAAGGCGATTAAGGATGGGGCTCACATTGCACCCAGCCTACAATTCTTGGATTACTTTGTCAATCACGAGTTTAATTCCTTCGATTACTACTACCTAATTAAATATGTATAGATGTAGCAACAACTTCATCATGTTCAACAACTCTATCGATGAGTGTGTTTGTTCCTAGCCGATTGGAGGGGCTCCTTATCTGCTAGTGGGGGCACTTGAAGAGGTGGTTGTTAGCATTTTAGTTTGTTATTTTATTTTGCTATTGATGTTGACAACGACACTCGATCTGTTGTGTTTAACGATCTTAGTTTACACGACAGCTGTCACGTGAGGTGACATCGGGGGCTAAGTCACGTCAACTTAGGAGTAAATGGACTCCATTAGGAGTCCATGTGTGTTGGGATGAGTAACGGACTCCATTGGGAGTCCTAGTTAGTTGTTCATCCACTCCATGGATGAACTCCACATTGGATTGGGGTTGTATGGAGAGGAAGGCCTCTTGACTTGCCATTGTTGTCAAGTCAAGTCTTGTGAGTGTGTTTTGAGAGAGAGAGAGAGCTTGTTGTTGCTTTCTCATGGCTATGGTGTAGTAGATTATGAGTAAAGCCTTTGCATTCTTTCTCCACCACTTGCACTCTTGGATTCTCCCTTCGTGGAGTGAGAGATAGCTTGACTCTTGTGTGTGAATTTTAGAGTTTCTTAAGCTTTGTAAGGAGATATTTTAGTTTCTTAAGCTTGGAGAGAGAAACCCTCATCTTGAAGAGGTGGTTGTTAGCATTTTAGTTTGTTATTTTATTTTGCTATTGATGTTGACAACGACACTCGATCTGTTGTGTTTAACGATCTTAGTTTACACGACACAAAGAAATTTTGTATCCCTAGAATTTCAATACTTCTTTCTTCAATACCTTCTTGAAATGCAAAACTCGGTAAATTTCTTCTTGTTCTTTGTTCATTTTGCATACAATATATTCATGATGATGGTGCTTTGTTGATATTTCATCCTGAAGATCAAAAGTGGAAGAAAGAATTGTCTTGTTGATATTTCATTTTGTATTCAATTTTCGTCTAGCCAATGATCACAATCCAAACAAAACAGTTAGTCTCACAATTCATTTTTATCAATTTTTTTCTCATTTTAACAAATCATGTTGTTTGTGTAAATTATAATTTGATTGGCTTGTTGTTTTATTTATTTTACATTTGTTGTGCATACTATCAAGTTAACAACACTCTTACTTGTTCGCTCTTTCAGTAATACTTATGGATTGAAATGCATGCCTTTGGCTTTTCAAATGAATATCGACAAAGACCTTTCAGATAATGATATGGATTTGAATGATGATGTCCTATACAACTTCATGGATGTTACTTCCTTACTGATGAGAGATGATGGTAGCTCACCTTGGAGAGGCCCACGAGAAAAACAATCATATTTTTTTCAAGTTTTAATTGACGCTTTCTTAAAATTCGAAGGCATAGTTGTAGACCTCATTGATGTTACATGTATAAATCATTTTTTTTGCTTTACAATTATTTTTAATATGTTTTCTTTACAAACTAACTTGCTCTCATTGATTGTTCTCTTAATAATTGTTTATTAACTCTTTGATAGGGCCCTCCACCCATGCTTGCCGCGTTTTGAAGCGTCACCTTTGGCGTTGGAAGGTGATAAAAATGTATCCTTTACCTATTGGCAAAGATACCAATTTTGAAGACTCAGATGATTCTCCAATTGTCAATCGTGAGGCCATCAATCTATTTTGTGAGTAAATTTTGTTGTTTATCTTGTTTGAAAGCTTCATATGGTTGATTGTATAATTTTCACTTGAACTCTATTGTATATGCATATTTTTGGATTACTATGGATATATATATATCAATAATTATTAACACATTTATGTTGTCATGTGCTAGCAATGTGATACCACAATGGCACCGACGTTGGCGACATTTTTTTGAAGATCCAAGATTTGTAGCAAGTCCGTCACCTCCACGAAGCCTCCCTATCTATGCCGAGACCATGGCTTCCGTACTTGCTGCTCAATGTTCCTCTCCTTTTACCCATAGTAAAGCTAGACGTTATGATTGTTGAAATTTGGATTTCATAGATTTAGAGGCCGAATCATGATCAACATCCATCACTTCAAGTTATAGTGATGGTTAGTTTTTTATTAGCACATGTTTAACTGCTAGATTCATTATTGGTATTAATTCTTTAAAATACATTTACTTGTGATATACCTTGAAGAACTTACACATGTTTTGTGTCCAACTCTATATTTTTTGTACTGTCTATATTTGTGTTGTATAAACACAGGGCGATCACACCCCCTAACGTTTTGTAACCACGTGTGATAATGAGATATGTAAAGGGGGGATATTCATGCACATCTCAATATTTTTTTCCGCCTTATTTGTAGATATAAAGCTACTTTGATGTATTTTTTAGCACCCTATATTTCTTTGTAATTATTTAAAGAGGCTAATTTTTGGCACCATATTTTTTATATAAATCGTACAAGTACCAAATAATGGACGGAATACTATAGCATTGCAAAATTGACTATGTGAGCAACAAACATTCCATACCATCCATCTTGTCATTCAATTGGTTTTAATTAGTTTTACACAACCAATAGTATTTGGGTACTAGTTAAAGGGTTATCAATAAACATGGAGATAACAAAATATACAAGCTAACATAGACAAGTTGTAAACACGGATAGAATTAAACATGAATTACAATTTGTTGTGACAAGACCTAGAATTTTGCACAACTACTTACTCCAAAAAAAATTTGCATTTAAATACAAGAAAGCTAAATACAAAAGCCATAATTATTGTATTGATCCTACTATACATTTTTGGGGGATCCAATATCTATAATAATAATAATAATAATAATAATAATTTCTACTGATTACTAAAATGAAGGATTTATTCATCACCCTATTTTACATATAATCATGTAGGGGACATATTTCCAATGCTATGGTAGATCTAATGAATTTATAATTTTTACCCTCAACGAATTAAATTGATCTCATTTTTTTATCTTGCGTGGTTTCTAAAATTCTGATACTCACCTCCCCGAATGTATAAATGACCTATTACAAAATTGAGTATCATTTGCAACATGTTTTGTATCATTGTTTAATGTGTTCATATTATGAATGTTAATGATCATCATTATCATGAGCATCATTCACTTCAACTTTGTCTATTCCATTGTCATACAACATACAATACAATTAAAAAAAATGTATATGATAAATATATATTTGCCCATAGTCGTGTACATATTGGTTTTTTTCATTGCTCACTGCTCACAATCTAGCATTCATATTGTTTGTCCTCCCCGATCTTCTTATTACTGAACCCTAAAATTATAATCTTTAGGCCACAGTTATAGGATATTAGTGGTCCTATTACCAAATATTTTGCTTTCTTCATCACTCACAAATTACCACTCATTGCTCATCACTCACTGCTCACTGCTCACTACTCATTGCTCACCGCTCATTGCTCACAGCTCACTGCTCATTGCTCACCGCTCACAAGATAGCACTCCCCATTGTTCGGGTTGGTATTATCTCTTGCAAAATATGCAAAGCACATGTGTCAAAGGAACAATGTAATTTCTTAGTGATAACGTATAAGTTTGCAATAAAAGTTGCTGATGCCTTCTGGCAGCTGGGCAAGTCAGTGACACGCACCAAGATGCAAAATGAACATGCCTAATACAAGTGTGCTGACAGAAAATGGTCCAAGAGGGTTGCAAGATATGGCTCCTACTGACACTGCAGTGATCATAAAAATGAGTGCTCTAGAGCTCACATTATTGACATATATATATATATATATATTCCTGGTCAGAAATTCAAGGATAGTCCCCCGTTCGCAAAGCTTTTGAGTTGGGAGGTTTTCTTATGAGTGAACCATAAAAGCTTGGCTGGGGCAGCCATTGTCACCTCCAAGCTCCACTGGCAAGATTTTCCAGTGGAGTGCATACAACCTGCAGAGGCTGTAATTTGAACTTCAATTCATGGCACTCCAACACCAACACACATGATGCCGTTCATCAAAAATCGTGTTTCATCCAATAATTATCTTTCAAAGAGCTCTGAAGAGAGCTCACTGATGACTGAATCAAGTGTCAATTCCAGCATATTGGCCAGCATGGAAAGAATTGATCCGTAGGTGGGTGAAATTAGGGAACCGCCTTAGAAAGAAGACTCTGAGGAAGAAGAAGAAGAGCTATCCATTCATGCTCTTACACATGAGAAATCAAGCACTATTGTTTGGATTGGAAAAGACAGGAGCAGCATGTCACCAGTACAAAGAGAGGGGATGTCGGGTGATTCAAGTGAATCACCACAAACCCCATTCCATCTTACAAGAGAAATTTGGGTGATCATGGTGGTCACAAGCTGCAAGTGGAATTGCGAAAGCAGGCGATAAAAGGTCGGGAAGAAGCATGTGTCTCATCGAATCCATGTTGCACACACTACAAGGATATGAGTCCTAGGCAATGAACCTACGTCACTGGAAACTTGTCTTATGTAACTGGAGAATTTGCGAATCTAGCATACTCCTAGATTTGCACTTTTCTTTCATCGATGTGGGACGATTGCGTACATATCGTATGCTAGTAGTGACAGGTATGGAATGCTTGGACCTGGTGGAGTTCCAGGAGACAAAGTCAAAAAATTGACGAAGAATTTCTCTAATGGGCATCTGGAAAGTTATGGTCATCTCCAAGCACGGTAGCCGGTATTACTTATGCTGATGTGCTAATTTTTGTATGCTTTGTACAACAGATTTTTTGGGAGACATCTCTCTTGAAAATCCTCGGAGACTAACCTTCTGTAGGCTTTGGAATTTGTCAATTATATGTCAAGTTCTAAGTTTGACAAGTATTAGCTTGTATGGACATGTGTGATGTACTTCAGTGGCAAAAGAAGATGAAATTAACATTGATTTCATGCAATAAGGTAGACAGTGTTAATCCGCATAGCAATAACATAGACATCTATGATTAAGTGGTGTGGGGGTAGGTGTGGATCGAAGAGTGGACACCAAAAAGACTACTTGCTCAAAATGTGTTAACCACTCTAAGTTCAATAGTCAACATAATTGAGGAACCTAGATGACCATTTAATGTCTACGAGAGTTTACACTTTGACAATTAATAGGATATCATAGATTATTTTCATGCAATAATCTTGTACGGAATATGTGTAATGTACATTTTTGACATGTAAAACAAGATGACAGTAGGAACACTTTTATGCATGTAAGTTTCTAATATCATCATTGGTGTAGGTGATACAGAGACCCATTTAAACGACAAGAATCTACATGGGAGGTAAGCTTATTTGAAGTTGCGGACCTAGACATTCAGCTTCTGGATTGGCTATATCTATATATGCGCTGGAGGGGATTGAAATTAGAAGTGAGCTCCTTTAGTCGAAGAAAGAATGCATTGATAATACTTGTGAAGCACAATGGCCGGTATACCACATTTCAGTGCCTGCGGTTTGTAGGTTGGGGGAACAAGGTTTTGTTTTGTCTTTTAAAATTAAAAAAGAAAGAAAGAAGACAAATGAAACAAATCTCAGGAGAACAAGGTTTTGAGCAAAGCAGCCACAAGTGAAGAAGTCATGTCACCTAATCCTATACAAAACCTAATAGTGAGTATTTTTATTGCCTTGAGTCATAATACCCTGTGTATGTGACGATTCGGCTCCTCCCCCCCCCCCCCCCACCCCTATATAAAGCTATGTTGGGGACCAATGAAAGAGTTTGTTTTCTGTTCCATAAAATGCAGCCAATTCTATGCGACTAGCCTGTTTTGACAAGGCTGATGCCTCAATATCCATTGCGTGCATTGACGTTTCTCCTGGTCGTATTTTAATTACTGAGCCATCTCTTGCGAGCTAATTGATGATATATGTTAGCTGCTGATGAATTTTTATTTGATGATGAGAATAGAACGAGTTCAACCCGTAGAGCATAACTTGCAATCGCCATCCCAAGCAGATATTGGAGATGAGCCAGTGAAGAAGATCGGAAAATTGGACAGTCTTCCTAATGTTGCCACCACAAGCAGATTGCATTTGGTGGAACGAGGTGACGCAGTGGGCACTGAAATTGGTTTGGGCGACTGGATTGTGGAGAGCTTCCAGGATGGTGCAAAAGAATCAGTAAGTTGAAAGGTCTGCTGTATATTTAAGAAATTCAAAGAACTCGATGTCAATTAGGCGTAACTGGCCTAATACACTCTAAACTCTGTAATTTCAACCTCCTTGATGACACTCCTCCTCTTATATCCTGAAACATTAGGGAACAGATGTTCTCAGTTTGAATCTAACTCCTTGTTGCCACGTATACCATACACCATAGGTCTTGACATCGAAATAAACCACCGATTTACCGTCAATTGCCAACTCAGTTTCTCATCTTGACTTGGAGTCCACATTCTAAGTTTTTTTTTTTTTTTTTTTTTTTTTTGGGGTCGTAGGTTCTAAGATAAGCAAGTCTTAAGTGGACGTTTTTAGCCTTGTCATAACATTATTAAGCAGTGTGTGTTCGTTCATGAAGGTCCCGAGAACATAACCATGGGATGTCGTAGCTAGTGCAGATTATGTCTGAATCTGCAGTAATTGCGGCATCCCATGATGATATTCTCAGGGCCCACATGAACAAACGCGCTCCTTAATAATGCTATGGTCCCCTTCTCAATTAATGTGAGAAGATCGCCAATTCCAAATCGTGCCCATAGCCATTCTCCTCATGATTTTTGGAGCCCATATGAATATCTTATTCATTATCAAAGTGAAGATTTTTGTAGACATTAAATGGTCATATACGTCCTCCCCACCCCCCCCCCCCCCCATATCTTGACTATTGAGCTCAAAATGATTAACATATTTTGAGCACATAGTTCAATCCTTTTTCAACACATCCTATATATTATTGGGGGCGTATATTATTGGGGGCGTATATTATTGGGGACGTATATTGTCATGAGCATACAAATGACAAGTGTCATGTGTTTATATTTTAGTATCCAAAGAGGAAGATATTGTTGAGCATACTAATGGCAAGTGTCATTTGTGTACACTTTAGTCAACTTGTAGACCATGTGTGTAACATAGGCATGTACCTCATAACACTATTGAGCATACTCATGCCAAGATATTAGTAAGCGCACTAGTTGAACGCCAAATGTCATGAGATGACACTTATGATGAAGTTGTTAATCAACAATGTAACCTAGCATATTCTTCAAAATAGGGTAAGTGATAGTATTACACATATGACACTAAATACCATAAACGGTGTACTACCAAAGTTCAATGTAAGATTTGTGGGCCTTATGTCAATAGTGGAAACGGTGGATCTACATGACATGCTAATCTAACACAAAGTGCCCAAAATGACACCAAATGGTTACTGACGATATGACACCAACCATTCACTGGTCATATGGTCAGTCAACAATCACCAACCATTGTCATGACAATCCATTTGTATGCTCATGACAAGTGCCATGTGTTTATATTTTAGTATCCAAAGAGGAAGATATTGTTGAGCGTACTAATGGCAAGTGTCATTTGTGTACACTTTAGTCAACTTGTAGACCATGTGTGTAGCATAGGCATGTACCTCATAACACTATTGAGCATCCTCATGCCAAGATATTAGTAAGCGCACTAGTTGAACGCCAAGTGTCATGAGATGACACTTATGATGAAGTTGTTAATCAACAATGTAACCTAGCATATTCTTCAAAATAGGGTAAGTGATACTATTACACATGTGACACTAAATACCAAAAACGGTGTACTACCAAAGTTCAATGTTCAGTGTCATTAGTGGAAATGGTGGATCTACGTGACATGCTAATCTAACACAAAGTGCCCAAAATGACACCAAATGGTTACTGACGATATGACACCAAACATTCACTAGTCATATGGTCAGTCAACAATCACCAACCACTGTCAACAAAGTGTCATTTTGGCAAGGGTGGAAATAACCCAACTTTTTCAACCGATGCATTGGGTTTTTGGTGTTAATGCAAAAAACCCGATTTTTGCAAATAGAACCATCGTTTTATTCCAGCACTAGGCACTTGGCAGTCGACACTAGCATTGGCATACATTGGGCCCTCTACCTTATAATCTCAACTCATCTACAAGAAAACCAAATAAAACTAGATTACGCTGGACCTCATACGATTGGGGTTTTTTTTTTTTTTTTTTTAAACTATGAAAAACTCAACTGTAAAAAACCACGTGGTGCCAGCCTTGCATTCTGGACACTTCATATTAGATTAGCGTGTCACATGGACCCACCATTCCTACTAGTGTGTGGTAAGATGAGGGGTACTTTGAGAGCATCCGACATCATCAATAGCCATCTTGAAATCATGCCACTGATTAGTTACACACGTTAGTGTCGGAGACAATGAACAGGGAGAACTGGCTGTTAGTTACAGATGAACCAATTGAGTTTGAGAAGTAAGCGGTTGAAGTTCAAGACTTCAGGAAATTTACTGACCATTTTATAGAATTTATCCCAATTTAATAAAGAAAACCGGAAGATGTCAACATCTATGATCGGGGAGAACCGGCAGGTAGTTACAGATGAGCTGGTTGAGGTTGAGATATAACCAATTGAAGTTCAAGACTGTAGGAAAATTACCGATCATTTTAGAGGAATTTATAGAATATATACCCCAATTTAATGAAGGAAAACCGGAGGATGTCATGATGCAACCGGTTGGACTTGCAAACACTAGGATCTCAACCAGTTATGCCCAAAAATCTCCCCAATCACTGGTCAACATGTAACATGTTCAACTTGGAAACACTAGGATATTGATCGATTATGCTCCAAAAATCTTTGCGGACACTAGTCCAAGAGGATTTTGACCACAATCAATCAAGATCCTAGTGTTTTCATTTTGATCTTTTTTTGTTGACTTGAGGTATATTCTATATATTCCTCAAAAATGATCGGTGATTTTCTTGAAGTCTTGAACTTCAACCGGTTATTTCTCAAACATGAGCTGGATCATAAAACTACATTTTTCTGTCTAGTTAGTGTGGGCCACACTAACTCCCAATTATCCACACTATTTTTTTTTAATTATCATTTGAAGTGGCCCACTATAATTTTTTGACAAATTAGAGCAGGCTTTTTAGTCTGCAAATTTGGATGAATATTCAAAGCAAGGGAAGTACTATAAATTAACAGTGTTAGCCAAGGGATTACACTATAAAATTAATGTGGCCACACCAATTAGACAAAGCAGTGTAGTGGTCAGTTCTCCCTGTTCATTGAAGCACATCTAAGTTGACCTAAACCCACAAAACCAACCAAATTTCAAATCAATCACCTGGGCTAATTAATCCATCCCCACAAATAAGGACATCCGACTAGTACACTATTTTGTCTATTTAGTGTGGATTACCATTCAGAGTTACGTGTTGCTATACATTTTTACCAACTAAATTATATCATATTCGTTGGTGTGCATACTAACTACACTAAATATGATCTTTAATATATATCACCAATTCTAATTTTCTTGCTCCATACTAATTGTAATCCGCGGTGTAGTGTCACCAACACTAAATATTAACCTAAGAGTATTTGTCATTCCTTGTAAATAAAATAAATTAAAAGAAAAAAAAGAAGAAGTGGGCATTATAGATTTACAGTGTTGCAAGTATGATCACTTACTAAGTGGTTTTTCATCCAAATTTCAATCATCCATGACAATATTTCATCATAGATTTGTTAGGATGCAAATTATACCAAACTTTATTTCAATAATTGGCATTTGGATGAATTGAAAGTAAGTGGGGATGACAGTATATGTAAACTCATTCATAGAATGTGTCCCTAAAATAGTTACCGTAATGGCATAAAATGACATATGACATCAAATATCATATTAAGTGTACTTATGTTATTTGGGTAACAAATGTATTCTCAGTAGCATGTTTTAACAATGCGTAACTCCAAATTGTAACCGACACTAAGGGGCGGTTTACACCATAGACCATGAACTCGTCCCACGGAAGATGCCTTATTCCGCGGTACGAGGTCATGGTCTACATTTCATGGTCCGAGTTCTTAAAAATTTGATTTACACAGCCGTTGGGCCCCTCACTAGGTGTAAACCGAATGTGGACCAAGAGGAATGACCATGCGGCAAGAAGTGGATGTGCTGATTTTTTTAATATAAGCCCAACAAGTGCAGTTTTGGGAAAAAATGAAGTTTGACCATTTTGTTGACTACAATTTGCCTTCACTTGCCTACACATGCCTTCACTTATCTTGTCACTTAGTTTTTTCTTCTTTTCGCCTTAAAATTTAGCAAGTATGGTCGAAATGAAGGAGAGGAGGAGGAAGCTAGTCGTGCTACTATGATTGTACATATTTTTGTACATGCTTGTGAAGAATGTTGTGGGCATTCAAACACTGATTTTGCAAAGAGAATGGGAAAAATTTGCAATTTTGAGCGTGGTTTACGAAAGCATTGGACGTAGAGAGAGGAACATATGGAGTCAAGAGATGATGTTGGGTTTTGTGGACCGGTTGCTATTGGGTTTGTGGACGGAGAAAGAATTTAGAAAGCGAACGTGAGTAACATATACGACATTTAGGTTTTTGTGTGAGAGGTTGGGTCCGTATTTGAAGAAAGAAGACACCCGTTTTAGGGTTACGGTACCGGTGTAAGAGAGGATAGCGATGTCATTGCATCGGTTGGGTAGTGGTGATGGATTGCAAACCATAGGTGATTTGTATGGAGTACATAAAAGCACATTGTCCATAATAGTGAGAGAATTTTGCAAAGCCGTGAGAAAATATCTTCAACCAGTTTTCGTGCAAACTCCAAGTGAATCGCAGTTTAGGATTTTAGCTTTGAGGTTCGAGTAGTTGCACACAATACCTTACATCATAGGTGCGATAGATGGATCACATATTCCTGTTTTGGCTCCTATAATCGGCGGAGAAGATTATTATTGCAGAAAGTCATTTCATTCAGCGATTTTATAGGGAATTGTTGGACCAGATTGCATGTTTTGGGATTATGAGTTTGGATGGCCATGAAGTCTTCACGATCGGGCAGTATTTCAAGTGACAAAAATTGGACGCGCTTACATTGAGGTTAAATTCCAACCATACAAGTTGATAGGAGATGTTGTATATCCAGTAAGGCCTTGGATGTATTGTCCATTCAAGGGTAGAAAAACAACGCTATCCGGAAAATAGACAAATTGGGATTTCATACAATCTTTGATGAGGATGTGCGTAGAGAGGGTGTTCGGGATTTTGAAAAGCAGATGAAGGTTGATAATGAAATGACCTAAGGTACTTTTGAAGAAAATGCATAATATTGTAGCAGTTTGTATAGTATTGCACAATATATGCATTGTCAATAACGAAGGTATAGAAGAATATTGGATTATTGAAGCATAAAGTAATTAGCTAGAAGAATTATCGAGGGTGAAGTACGAGAAGGCAATGAATTATGAGGAGAAAAAGTTGGAATTGCAGAAGTGCGAAGAATGATTTTAGCTAGGGAAGATGTGCCAATTACAGACGAAGAGAATGATGTAGAGACAAATTTATTTTTGTTGAAAGAAATTGAGAAGGCTAATGATCTTCTGCGGAAAACTATAACAATGCACGAAACATTGGCAGGAAGTTTGTGGCAATATAAATTACGCAAAAAATCTAATATTATAAAAATTAATAGTGATAGTGATAGTGATAGTGATATTAAGTTATTGGATTAAAGCTAGAATTTAGCTATAAGAGCAACAAAATTATTGTCCATATACTTGACGATAGCTATATATTCTTAGAATGATATAAGAAGTGCCCTTGAATTTCTTACAACACGTTTTACAAGAGTTTTAATCTTCTCGTGTCTTATTTTTCTTCTCTTGTGTTGGCGGTGCAAAAGTTGTTGTTTGAGACGGTGTAGGCATGAAGGTTTAGCATCCTTTGTCCAAGATTCTGTGGCACTAGCAAGAATTTCATTGTAAACACTCGCCCTGCTACCATGTCATTGATCCATATCAGTAAACTACTTGCATTCTTGTTTTCTATCACTACCTGAAATTTCATTTGCTCTCTTATCAGTTCTGTATTCATTTAAGATGGTTTTTAATTTTTTTACATGATAACCATGATTGATTGAATCATGTAATTGTAGCGACCATTTGAATCTTTAATTTGATCCAAGAGTTGGCACCTACACCATCAACAGAAAAATATATTAAAATTATAAAATAGAAGCTACAAGATGTTGAAATTGACAATGTAAGAAAAAAATCAACATAAGAGAAATATAATATAATGACATATGTTATTCATGAAGACATTGAAAGAGAGACAGTGACGTAGTGGTAAGGAGAAGTAACGAGAGAAGGCTAGGAAGGAGGAGACGTGGGTTCCATTCGCGACATCGGCATACTTTTACTAAATATAGTAACGAGACTCGAAGCTTCCCCGGCAGCAGCCGCCCGCCTATTGGAGGAGGGGGATATAGGAACTTACGGCTAAGGCCAAGGCCTCCTACGGCCTCTTCCTACGGGCTTCGATTTTGGGATGGGACAGTTTGAGTAGGGCAGAGCGTAGTAGTCGACTGGGTGGTATTCGAATTGAGCTTAGTGTGCACACCGAGTGAATCAGGGACGGATGATACCCTTGTAGTTCATTGGATCTGTTTAGGTTTGGGATATCGAGGTTGTGTTAGGGGGTGGGTTCGTGACGCGTATCATCCCCATCGAGGAGTTTATGCATTCATACCATCTCAAGGTATCCAATTTTGCGGCAGCGTTGTACGAGAGAAACGAGCGCATCCCGAGCATTCGTATTCAGAGCGCCTTTACTTTCGCGCGATAGAGTATAGGGTGGAGCGGAAAGCTTATGAGGCAATAGCTTAGAACAACACGAGCGTGGTGGGATGCGGAGGAACGACAAGTTATGGCAATGGCGGACTCGGAGTTCAAATACGACGGATGGTAGATGGACGCTGAGGACGAGCGGACATTGATACATGAATTTTTAGATCATACTGAGTGGTTTTTGTTTAGTATTGTGAGGGATAGGAGCATTCCAAGGTTGATGTTAATGAGGACTTTCGATCGTGGGTAATTACCCAAGACCGGGATATATGTTGATAGAGTCGATACAGCTCGTTATTATACTAGGCTTTATGAAGTTAGATGGAGGGAACATATACGAAGTTTAGCGTAGCATTTTAAATATTTATTGTATTTATATATTAATGCACATGATTTCTATTATGTTTATATATATGATATTTTATTTTCTTGTTTCTTATATATGTATTATCCTCTAAAAAAATATTGTTGACTTTTAGGGTTTTAGGGTTTCAAGGCCAAGGCCTTCTACGGCCTCCTCCTACGGCTTCATCTTACGGCCAACATCAAAGGTTAACACCTTTTACAAAAAAAAATAATAAAATATTTCAATTAAATATTTTTAAATATTTTTAAAATCCAAAAACAAATTACCTTGTTTGTTTGCTATTTTTGTGAATTATTCGTCCATTTCTCCACAAATTGCTATTAGATGATGCATTTCAAAATTCTTTCATTTAATTCTAGTCATTTCTTCTTCTTCCTCTTTCGATTTGCCAATTTTAATCGTATTTTTTTTGTCGCATTTCTTCATTTTCTTCGTTGTTTCTTTTGTGACACGCCCCCTCTTTATTCCTGCTAGTTGGCTCTTCGCTGTTCTTTCAGTTTTGTCTTTTTCTTCAAACATTTTTGCTCTAACATATGAATGATGACTATCTAATTGTCCTCTTTGGCTATAATTTGTCATTGACAGAAGTGAAGGAGGATGAAATGCACTAAAAATACTGGGGAGCAAATTCAGAACTTGCAACATTTGGAAAATTGAATTTTGATTCTCTATGAAATTTGGAATTGACACTCGTTGCATCCACTCTGAATTTTGTAACCACTCTCCTTATGACTCTCTACGTGGTTCGTCATTAACAAAGTATCATCCATTTCTGCGAAAAAATTTCACTTTATGACTATCAGAATTATGCTCCAAGAAAAAGAAATGACAAATTCTTCCTAAAACGGTCTTTTCACTGTGCCCTAAAATTAAACCGTTAGTGTGTTTTTAACAGTAACATGCAGCGGCTTCTACAAGGCAAATAAAAAATAAAATAAAAATTGGCATTTTTCTGCCATGCCTTGGCTGTTTTTTCCAGACCACCTCTTTTGCCCCTCCCAACGGAAAAGCCGTTGGACCATGTCAATGGATAGAATAGGGCTTAAATATTGTTTTTTAGGAACCTCAATATCTATGGGTTCTCTAACATTTTTTGCTTGGTGTAAACCGAACTGCTCCTGGGACGAGTTCAACATCCAATCACAAGCTTTGGATGGTTGTGGGACAAGTTCATGGTCCATGGTGTAAACCGCCCCTAATTAGGGCCAATTCTAGGGCCCATTTCCAAACCCTAGGCATCAACCAATGAGAGTGCTTAGATTGCCCAAATGGGCCCTAATATGGGCCCAAGGGCTTTATATTGAGAGTCGGCCCACTTCTCCTAAAGCTTGCGTGGCGGGTGACATGGCGGCATTTTGGAGGGAAAAAAGTGGGCCGAAGGCAAAAAAATGGGTCGAGGGTTTATGGAGACCCACTTCGCATCTACGGCCCACTTCACCCAACTTCCGTCATTCATGACTTTATGACTTTATGACTTTAGTTCAAGCAAGGTCATAATTCATTTAAGACAAAGTGGGCCTTGGATTGGGCCTTACAATATAAAGTCCCTAGGCCCATTTGGAAGGCCCGAATTTCCAATTTGGGCCCTACAAGTGGACCTATGGACTTTATATTGCAAGGCCCACTCAACGGCCCACTTTGTAAAGTAGGGCTAAAGTTAAGGCCCACTTCAAGTCCAAGTGGGCTCAACTCCAAATGGGCCCTAATATAAAGTGCCCCTTAGACCAAAATTGTGTAGTTACAGATGGGCAGGTTGAGTTTGAGAAATGACCGGTTCAAGTTCAAAACTTTGAGCAAGTGGCCGATCAATCTATAGAATACACCTCAAATTCATATAGAAACACCGAAAGATATATCAACATGTCACCGGTTGGACTTGCAAACACACTGCTTGAATCTTGACCGATTTTGCCCAAAATCTCCCCGGACCCTGATCCGTCGTCCACTTAACCTGCTGCGCTTATAATTAAGGTAATCTCACTCGGTGTGTAGACTTCGAGTCTTCCACCTTGGTGATCGTGCCCATCAGGAACATATAACTAGTTTCATCCGGAGCTTGGAGCTTGGAGCTTGGTGCAATTCGCTTGATTCTTCGATACAATGGCAGAAGAGGTCAAGGTTGTGGGGGTGGTTCGAAAGCGTTTATACGGCAGGTCCAAATTCATGGCTGTAAGATTGTCGACGGCAGTGGCAAATATGTATCTTACAATTGCCTTGTGTGGGGTGGTGGTGTTGTTAGTAGGGATTAAGAGTTGTGCGGGAGCTGATTCCGATCCGTCCACGCTTGATGGGAAGGTGGTGTTTGGATACCAGGGCTGGTTCAACACTCCGGCGGATGGAGCCAATGTGGGTTGGCGACACTGGAGTCACGACGTGTGTTTCTTCAATGGCTCGAACGCAAATGTGGATGTGTGGCCCGACATGTCGGAGTACACCGAGACGGAGGAGACGGGCATGCACTACGCGGACGGCACGCCGGCGCGCGTGTTTTCATCATTGCAAGCTTCCACCGTCGAGAAACACTTCGAATGGATGCGCGACTACGACTTGGACGGCGTGTGCTTGCAGCGATTCCTGGGAGAGCTTAAGGACCCGAGGTTCTTTGCGATCCGTAACAACGTCACGAAGAATGTGATGGCGGCCGCGGAGCAGTATGGCCGCACGTTTAGCATCATGTATGATATTAGCGGCGTGAATAATGTTACGTTGGTTGACGATCTGAAGGCGGATTGGAATTACCTCACGCAAGTGCTCAAAGTCGATCAATCTCCAGCATACCAGCATCACGATGGCAAGATTGTGGTCACGGTTTGGGGTTTGGGGTTCACGGATCGCCCCGGAACACCGCAACAAGCCATCGAGACGATTGAGTTCCTGCACCAAGCGAATTGCTTCGTGCTCGGCGGCGTGCCGTTCCATTGGCGCGATGAGAACGGAGATAGTAAGGCGGATTACTTGACCGCCTATCTCCAGTTCGATGGTATTGAGCCATGGTCAATAGGACGGTATAACAACATCGCGACGTTCGAGAACTCCTTCACGGAGTCGACAGTGGAGGACAAGAATCTCACTTTCAGTAATGGCAAGTACTTTGCGCCCGTGATTTACCCGGGTGGTTCGAACGCCAATCAAATAGACAACATGAGTGGATTTAATTCAGTTCCGCGACTGGGAGGGGCATTTTTTACGGCTCAGGCAAACGCTGTGCGAGACCGACTACAACGAGAGAAAACTTTTGTGTACATTGCCATGTTTGATGAGCTCGACGAGGGGACGGCTATGCTCAAGGCCGCCGTCCGAAAGACAGATACACCCAGTGATGGCAACTTCTTGTACCTTAATATCGACAACGGAGTCCATGTCACTAGCGATCACTATCTCCGCTTGGCATCTGATTTGAGCAAGCAGTTTAAATCGCCCACATGTAATATGCCAGTTGATCATTGACACACACTGTACTTACGCATCATAACATTATACTTGAGAAAGTACCAATACGGTTTATACCATTTTTGGAGGAATTCAAAATGAATAACCTGGCATGTAGATCCTTTTTGCACTTCGCTTTGATTTGTGAAAGAAGAGTAAGCATAATAGCCAAAAATAAATTGCTTATTATAAACGCGTGTTGCCGTCCCCGATTGTTCTTGCCTACTATCTTAACTTACGTACCTCTCGAAAAACTGTTAGAACTGGCTGTATATCATCTCTCATGTGTC
This sequence comes from Polytrichum commune, assembly GCA_950295325.1. Taxonomy (NCBI): domain Eukaryota; kingdom Viridiplantae; phylum Streptophyta; class Polytrichopsida; order Polytrichales; family Polytrichaceae; genus Polytrichum; species Polytrichum commune. The sequence goes on from OX485804.1 coordinate 5,460,871, forward strand.
TCCGGTCACTTATCTATTAAGACCAGCTTCTTGCTGTAAGAGTAGTGCCAAGTGATCGATCATATGGATACTGCAGGTGGCTATGGTATTCATCCATTGTCAAAAATCTCTGAGAGTGAGCTGGCGATGAACTATTTAAAATCGTCAACAGGTGGAGTTCGTAAGCAGTCTATAAGTCTGAACAAATCCTTCCTTTTGGATGCATCCTGTTCAAAACTAAACCATTCGACCTCAAAATTTCGTATGACATGCATCATATGCTTATACTTTTGTAAATTGTTTGTCAAATTTTTACATGCATCAACATGAAGTAAATGGTCCCGGCGCACCAGTCCACCCTTCGATGCACCGAAGCAGTGGAGCGACATGCTTCCCTTGGCAGATGGCAACGAAAACTTGCTCAATATCTTCACCAGGGAAATCGTTCGCATTCCTGAAATCGGCTTCATCTCTAGCCCCTTCTGCACAAATTGGTAGATCGGGTAACTTTGGCAATCAAAAACTCTGTTCGGGACGGCCGAAAATCCCTTGTCAGTGTCAAAATCCCTCCTAGCCAAAGGCACTTTGATTTCCAACCTCCTCCGAAGCTCTTCCTCGAACGCCGAAATCTTGTGAAGAATCGAAATCTCTTCGGTCTTAGTAAGGTTCTGAAGGGCATGCTCAACCAAAACTTGTCGCAGCTTCGCCATCAAGGGATAAGTGAATTTGGATGCATCATCGATGTAGTTGAACACATGCAACTCATCCACCGCTTTGATCAAATCTTTCTCGGAGAATCACGCAGACAGGAGGCTGTAACCATTGTGACTTAGAAACAATTTTTTCCTCGCATTTTGCGCGATGATGACCTTCACGGCGGCTTTCAACGTCTCTCCGAGATGGCGAAGGTCAATTGCCTGGCAAAGACCAATCACGCAAGTCGAGCTCATAAGTTTGAGAATCTCGATGGCTTCTTCGGTTTTGCGTGCGGATACCAAACCGATGGAATTGATGTCTTGGTTATGTTGCTCAGCGATTTGACATGCGTGGTGACTGGATTAACCAAGTGGTTTAGCTCAGAGAAATAGGAAGCCATGGCAATCTCCGCTCCTGTCATCCCTTAATCGAGGCTAGGGTTTGCCCCCCCCTCAGGATGGAGGGTAGGCCATTGTTGTAGTAGTCATTGGTGAGTTCGGAGATTTGCACAAACATCCCGGGTACGCAACTCCCGTATTATATGGTCCTGATTATAATCACTTATAATGCATTTTAGTCCAATATTGAGTGATACAATTTGTTTTAATGTAGGAAACCCTTGTAGCCCTTCTAACAAGGAATCCAAAAATGTAATTATATATAGGAAATTAATATATTTTGAAGCATATAATTGCATTAAAAACCTAATTATATGATTTTTTTTAATACATGTACCATAGGTCAAACTACCCAACTTTTTGGACTTTTTAATAAAATTTTAACATTGTGAATGAATTATAATTTTAATGGGAGGCAACTATTCGTGGCTTATAATTTTAATGGGAGGCTTAATAAATATGCAACCCAACTTTTTTTTCATCTCATTTATTTAATTTGGTCTTCACCCAACTTTTTGATCATTTTAATTTGATATAATTTGATATAATTTTTACAAAAGCCGTCCTCTAAGCCGTTTTAAGTACGATGCCCCTTGCGTATAATATGGGAGTTGCGTACCCGGGGCGAACATCAGCTTGCCGATCGCGGTTATGACGAGGCGTAGGTTGTCCATGGACACGCCGATTGGCGTGCCCTGGAAGTTGCCGCCGCGGAGCGCTCTGTCGCCTACTGCATCGATTAGCGTTCCCGGAGTTGATCCCCCGCTGGATGGAGTGCGTGGCATTGCAAATCGCCTCCACCTTATCATCAGATCATGAGGAAATAATGGGGATTGGAACAATGAAACGAGTGATTCTAACTCAAAATTTCCAATAATCCACAGACAAATGTGACAAATGTGCCCTGAATGTGAAGGACATAATCTCAAAATAGGTGTTCACGGCATCAGGTTCATCAGCATTTTCAGTTGTTTCATGGTCACTCTCAACAAATTATACAGAAGGCTGACTAATGTGGAACACAACCCCAACATGAGCAACAGAAGTGATCCCAACATACTCATCAGCATGATTCATTCTTGTGTCTAAAACTAGCAACAGTACAGAGATCTGACAAATCTGCAGGACATAATCTCCACATAAATCACAGAAAAACTCCCAAAATTTTCATTAGCATGTTTAATTGCTGGGTCAGAGAACTGACCATGGCTCAAAAATTGCCAACAATACAGAAATCTGACAAATGTGAAACATAAGCTCAACATAAACCACAGAATATCGAACATGTATATTCATCAGTATGTTTGTTGCTTCCAACAAGACAAAAAACTGAGTAGTGCAGAATACAATCTCAACATAAACCACAGAAAAGTCCCAACATAATGATCAGCATGTTTAATGGGTCTAAAACTTCCAACAATACAGAAATCTGACAACTATGGGACATAATCTCCATATAAGCCAACAGATATATTCAACATATTCATCAGTATCTTTGTTGCTTCCAACAATACAGAAATCTGACAAAAGCGGAACGGGCACATAATACAATTCAACACAAACCATAGATTAACTCCCAACACATATTGGCTTCACAGATTGCGTCAGTGAAATACTATTGAAGTCTACTATATAGCTTATACCCCGGGCACAGGTCCAAAAAAATAATCCTCTACGGATTTCAAACATCTTTGATGCAAAAAGACTCGAGTAAGTGACTCATGTAAGGGCATGGCCACACATGGCAGCTCCAAGCTAGAAACTGTCAGAGCAATTTGACCGTAACAATGGGTGCGGGCCCAGTGAAGCCGGTGAGGGGTTGGCAATCAGTGGTTGGTGTAGTGACGCACTTGCCGATCTTTGACCAACCTCCCTCCAACCTTTCATGCTAGCCACCATTTTTTGTCCACATGCGATGGGCTTCATCCGGCGAAGCCAGCTTGGCAGCCTGCCTGGCGATTCAACGAGGATCGACTGTCTATATGGTGCTGAGGTTGCGCATTGACTGTGGTTGATGGATTTTGCTTCCTCCTAGCTACCTACACAGATCAGTTGAGGTTGCCAATTGTGTTCCAATCGATTCACCTCTCCTAGGTGCCCTTGATGCACTACAGTTGCGCATGATCATGGACCAAGAGCTCAAGGAGCTTGGGTTCCAGTGAGTTCTTCCTCATTCTTTTTCATGTCCACTTCTTAGGTTGGATTTGTAGTTTCTGATATGTTTGTGGCTCTGGATTGGAAAAGTTCTCGGAGGGCTACAAGCTCTTTTTCTATGGCTTTTAGTCAAATTCAAAGCAACACAAGGTTGAATTTCACAATAGAAAATTGGGTTTGTTGTCATTCCTTTCTATGTGGTGTTTAGCAAGTCTCACACATGTTGTTGTTGCAATGATTCATGCATTCTTCGTGGTTTATGCGTCAAATGTTTGAATTCGTTGGTTTTGCAAATTGGCAGTTCAAATTGTGTGGCATCATCTGCCACATGCTTGCACGCGCTCCCTCTTGTTGAGATGTTCTGCAACTGGGAATTCCAAGAAAATTGCGGTGACCTCAAAGCTCTTATGTTGCGTTATGATTCGGAATCTGAGCTTGGTCTCGTGTGCTCAGACGATCGCTTTTGTCCATGATTTGGGATGATGACCGAGGCCTCCAACACCAACCTAGAGACATTACTTCACATGAGGTCATTGATCCATTTCGTGAGATATACATACATACATACAACCTCCATCAATTCCCAATTCAAAGGAGCCCCCTCTCTAACCTCACTCTCACATCATATCACTCTCTATGCACATGCCATACATGTAATCTAGCCTCTAGTACATAATCAAATCTCTCTTTGTGCACATGTCACCCTTACAATCTAACCTAAAGTACATAGTCAATTCCTCCTTGCACAAGCCACTCACATTGTCTAACCTCACTCACACATCAAATCTCTCCCTACACACATGTCGCACATATAATGATACCTCAACTAGATAATCACTTCACTCTTCTTGCACATTTCACACATATAATCCAACCTCAAGTACATAATTCAATTTGCTCTCCAAACACATGTCACTAATATAATCTAACCTCAAGTACATAATCAACTCCCTCTCGTTGCACAAGCAACTTACATTGTCTCACCTCACTCACACATGAAATCTCTCTATATACATGTTGCACTTGTAATCCAACTTGAAGTAGATAGTCACATTATCCTTCTTACACACTTCACACATGTAATTCCACCTCAATTAGATAATCCAAATCACCCTCCTTGCACATGTCACACACCACATATTCACGCCATGGGAACGGCCGTGTCCAGGCCACTCATGCTCACATGCATTGACACAACAGTCAACATTCTCAACATGTACATATTATCCACCAAGTCGGCGGAAAGACTCAATAGGCGTAGGAAGAGGTTAAAGAGCATTGAGAATGGAGACGGACCAAGCTCAAAAGAAGAGGTGATGCAAAGGTTTAAATGCAAAGATGACACACTCGAGCATTCTCGTCACAAACTTATTAGACCTCATTACATGGTACATTGGAGTCATGGATGCGAAACGGTACATCAAACCGAGATCCACGTGTTGGTTTGAGGAGTACCTCTTCAACATATACACACTAGACATATTCAATAAAATTTTGCGCATGAGAAAAAAGACATTCGATAGGCTGGTAATGGATCTAGCCCCCTTCATGGAAGGCCAATCAACTTGGTAGAGACAACCCATAGGGGTGGAGAGAAAAGTGGTTGTCGCACTATTTAAACTTATGCATGGCTCCTTTATCCCGCTAGTGGCCAACAAGGTTGCAATAGGGAGGTCAACCGTATACAATATTCTACAGCAAGTGTGCCCGGCAATATGCACTCACTTTGGGCACCTCATTGCATGGCCACAGGGCCGAAGGTTGGGGGGAGTGACAAGTGCCTTCCAATCTAAACAAAGTCTACCTAATTGCATGGGAGCGATCAACAGATCACATATCTACATCGTGGTATTGCCTAACACTATTGCCACCGCCAACCATTGGAACCGCTACAAGTCTTTTTCTATCCTACTCCAAGGGTGGTTGGTATAAAATGTTACTTTACAAGCATCAACACCAGACCACCCAGCTCATTGCATGATTCTGCTCATTTCAATTCTACAAAAAGATGAAGGAGGGCATCATGGAAGGATTTCATGATGACCCACTCACATTGCCCCTGGGTTTGCCTTTTCCTCCCTACATTTGTGGCCAACCAAGGCTATCCTCTCTTGAATTGGTGCATTCAAGATAGGACCACTTGGTACTCCTTTGACCGGAGAGGAGGAATGGTTCAACGTCAAGCACTCTTTCACACGCATGTGTGTGGAACCAAGCTTTGATATCCTTGAAGCACAGTTCAAAGAGGTTGGTGGGAAAACAAGTTTAAAATTAAACTTCATTCCTATGGTTGTGCACTCATGTTGCATATTGCATAATATTCTCCTAGTTAGCAAGTACCGCACCCTAGACCAAATATTGAGAGATTGTCACCTTCCCACTATGGAAGATGATTGTAATTGTCGTGGCACTGAAGAACATGTCTTTGAGTCACCACGTACAACCATTGAGCATGGTCACTAAAGGAAGGGCATTGTTGGAGGGGAAGATGACAAGAGAAAACCTTTTGGACTATCTAGTAAGGACACACAAAATGCAAGTTACAACAGGACTAGCAATTACACTAGAGCACAACATTTCGGGAATTCACAAAGAAGGTAAAGTGAGCAAGTGAGAAGCACACCTTGTAAAAGCATCCATTGCCGTTGCCATCATCAAAAGAGTATTTGTCATGTTTCCAAGGTTAGTTGTCTTTTGGACTTCCAATTCATATAGTTTGCAATCTAGGTCAACGACCATGACCTCTTTTGTGCTAGCCACTCCTCACATGCATGGTCAAAAGCTAAAACTTTGCTCCTCCACAACCTCTTATCTCTATCTTACACCTTAACCCGTGAGATGTAATCATGATTAAAATCCTTAATGAAATCGACCAAGTTGTCAATACCAACCATACGGCGCTTGTGGCCGGTTGACCTCGATGTATAATCACCGGATGTGGTGTCGGATGGCTTCTTAGAGCCAATTGTTGACAACCAGCCATTCACATTAAGGGTAGGAGTCAACATCGGTGGGCTACCTAATTCTACCGTCGGTGTGGGATGAGGATAGGCTAAGGACCTTCCAAATTGCCTTGGCACGGACAGCAGCACCCTACCTGAATCCACCACATCCATGCCACATGTGAATATATGCCGCCTCCCCACAAACTTCTTGATCTCATTAAACATTGTCTCGCTAAACTCCAAGGACATCTTCTTTTCTATCCTACTCATTCCCCACCAATCGGCCAATCGAGCGCCCTCTATGTAATCATTAATTTTCTTCTTGTATTTGATCAAGATTTCCCATTTCTTCGTTATTTGATCTACATCTCTCTCTCTCTAAAACCAACTACAAACATGCAACCCTCCAACACAAACTTCTAAGCGGTTGAGCCATAAACAAACTTTGCAAGAGAAGGTTGGATGAAGTTGTGTCTACCATCCCATTCTAAATGCTTTTGACCTGTGAGCACAAGCATTTCACCCTCGGTCCAATTCAGACCCCTAGGTTTGTGAGCCGGCTGCGATTGCGAAGTACACGAGCCAGATGCGGATCGTCCGCCTTGGGCCCTATCTCCCTGCGAATCGGTGGGTGGGTCCGCGCATTTCATAATCAGGAAATGAATATGAAGATTATCACCACATGGAATAAATTTCTCATATGCAAGAGCCTACCACACACATACATGCGCTATCATGACCGAATCTTCCCTCACATTCCAAAGGAACCTAGGCATAATTTCAGCGAAGGGATAAACACATGTGCACTTTACGATAATCAAAACTAAATCAATAGAAGTCCGACTTTGAATCCAAATTTTGTTGATGCTTCATCGTGGATTTGCTAATGGAAGACAATTTTTGTTGCGTAAATCTGATTTATAGAAGTTGGAGAACACGAAAATTGAGCCACTCAACACCCACACACCTTGCTCCAAATTGAAAGCCAGCTCGATCTAAATTAAAGTTGAGCACATCAGTGCGCGGGAGAAGCTGCCTGGACCAATGGAATGACCCAATTCTTTGAGAGCTCGACAATTCCTCCCCACAAGCTTTTATTTTATGGTTACTTCAAATTCTATACTCGCGTTGAAGTCTGGGTACAATTTGTCAATTGGACTGTAATCAGAGTCTACAACAATGAGAAGACCCGGGCTGTGCTTTGAAACGAATTGAGCCAGTATGGATCCCAAAGCTTATGAAAATTTCAAGTCTGACTTGCAAATGGAGCTTCCCTCACATTCCATTGGTAATTCTAAAGAATATTTGGCACAGAAGCACAAAAGAACAAGCCGAACTCAACTGCCAAATATTTGCGTCTCAAGAATCTAGGCGACGGATATTGATTGCAGATTCTTATTAGGAGGACAGGGGGAAGACACAAGCGAATTTCTCGAATCCAAACCGCAGAACTCATGATTTATATGCAGGAACCCAAGCCCTGGCCATGGCCAATGATGGATTCGTGAAATAGGCTGGTGCAATGTCCAAACAAGCAGCTGCCAAACAAACAGACGTTCATGTAGCCAAATAAATTCGACAGGCACGTAAACAAATGCGCGGAAATGGTGATCAAGTCCAAATTCGTATAAAGCAGTAAATCCCCACAACAGAGACGACCTCGGGGAGAATTCTCACCTGGTAGAGTTGGATCCCCGCGCTGTCGACGATGCCGTGAGCTGCCACGCTCCTCCCCGACGCTCCTCCTCGACCTCCAGAGCTGCCCATGCGGCTCACAGCCTCTGCTCAGATTCGGTACATCCCAGGCACGCATGCACACATGAGGGCCTCCCCAATTGAAGCCACAGCTCCGATCGCAGGAGGCACGAGGACACGGATGGGAGTTGGCCACAGAGTGCGACATCGGAATTTGTGGGCATGGCCACTGGAAGCGCTACGCGATACAGGAGAGATTCAAGGAGGGGGAGAAAAAATCTGGTGTGTCAGGAGGCGCGGCCGACTAGAAATCGCACACGGCAGTGATTTCGAAACCGCAAGCAAGATGCCTAGCCGAAATCAAACTGAGGTTTCGAGGAAATGAAGAATGCCCTGCAGGGAGGAGGAAGCAGGACGAATTGATTGCGAGGGTGAGGAGACTTACCTCCGACAGCGTTAGTTGCATATGTCGCCACTATCCACCAACCATCCGCCAGCTCAGTGCACTGGAGCCACTCCTCACGATCCTCGTCATAGCGCGCATACACCTGCAGCTTCTAAAACAGCCATCTCATGCACACACCTAGCTGCCAAATTCGACGGTGAATGTCGCCCAGTAATCTATACCCTCGTGCCCACAACGGCGCAGCAGCCTCGCATCCAAGTGCCCAAGCTCCCACACACACAGGCGTATTTGAACTGCCGCAGGAGCTGCCTTCGGCCGACCTCGCAAGCTCGCGCGACTCCGACAGCAGTAGTTCCCGCCGCGAGGAGCGAACTCCACGACTTGGGCACGCGCGAGCGCAGTATGAACGAAGCTGACGAGGCAGCTGGATGGAGTATGTCCGTCGACTGCCGAGACTCATCCCTGCATCTCGGCAAGAAGGCTCAACAGAGAGGAAATCCAATGTTTCAAACCCGACGTCCAAGCACCTGGTTTCCGTTATCTTGGCCCCGACCAGGGACCGATAAACCCCTGACACACGGTCTGAGCTCCGTTCCGGATCGGGCTACTGTGGCCTCTAGTGGGCAGTTTTTGCAGGTTTTGTGACCGGTTTCGGCCTGGAACCGCCATGTGCGGCCAGACCCTAAGTATGTCCCCGCGACCTCTGAAGTACATCACATTCAGCGACCCAGATCTCAAATCCGCAGAGTTCGCTAGTAGTTCCTGCAATCTCATCAACTTCATCAACTTGTCTCTTATCAGATGACCATCAATTCAGTACCAGGTCAAGTGGCGGGACTCCGGCTCTGCAATTAATTAACCCAGTTTTGTTTTTTTTGTGAGATTGATCGGAATGGCGTCGACGATTAGCAGCAGGTGAGCGATCGTGTTGCTCCTTGTCGCATTGTCAGCGGTGCACGCAGTTCCAAAGGGAGCCGAGGCATGGACGAAGAAGCACCCAAAGACGCTGCTGGTGTACGGGCAGGGGCTGCGGAGGTTGCACTCGGACGCCAAGTTGTTGGCGATCGTGAACCTGAAGCTCACGAGCGGTGCGGACTCGAACTCGACGACGTTCATGGGCAAGCATTACCGGCAGGTTACGTCGTTCAATAGGTCCAGAATGACGAGATCTGGTTGTATGGATCGTTCTACATGCGCATCTCCACCAAATCCTACAATTCATGGTTCCTTCTTGCTGCAGGGGGCATAGAATGCTGAAACTTGAGATGGAACTAATCATATTCGCACTGGAGACACAAATAAGCTATCCTCGTCTATAAGCCCACTTCTTGCAATTGAGTCGTTCATCATAACTTGTGCACAGAATGAGGGCTACATGCAATAAATGTCAAGAAAGGCGGACCATGCGCAAATGGTCATGGACCTTACAACGTGTGCTTCAAACCAAATAGGAGGTCCACAGGAACTTAGGTTAGTGCTTCTACATTTGCAAGTTTCGTAAGTGGAACTGACATGAAGTTATGAGAAGTCAATGTGAATATATCTTTGTCTCTAGATGATTAGAAAATCAAAATTCAAGCTGTAACCAATCCCCTCGTAACACGGGGAGCCCGTCTAAATACATCTTATTCATCATCAAAGCGCAGATTGTTTTTTCCTCTTAAATAATTATGTGCCCCCCAATTTTTTTTTAAACTTTAAGTTTATTTTATTTTTAAATGTTGACTATGGAGCCTAGATTATGCCCCCTCCCCACCTGACTTTACCAAATACCTAGAGTCTTTCCTAAAAACCGGGTAAAGCTCCCTCGGTTATAGGGGAGGCATCCAACTATCCCAATGCGCCTACAAGAACTTGCTCTGGAAATTTTTGAGTACGTTTTAGTTAAGTAGCATTCACACATGTTCATGATTTTATCTATCAAGCAATGAATGTTGAATAGTTTTGTCCCATCCCCAAATGCCTTACTACTCATCTATCTTACCATCGGTTTTTGTTAATGGAGCTCCTCATGCCCTCATAGCTAAGACTAAAAAGCAACTAATCACAAGGGCGGAAGGCAACACTTTTAAAGGTCCTGCATTCTTGCCTCATGTCTAGGTACCGATGGGACGGTGGGTGCTTGAGGCTTGAAACCTCCACTTTTAAACCATGCCACATCATTTGCCAACTAGGCTCGGCACTAGATAATATCGATGGTGTGAAGGCCGTGTTTTTAGAACCAACTTTTAGGCTTAGCCAAAGTCAGGTGGGGAGGGGGCATTAGTTAATTAAGTTTTGAACACATATTTCAATGTCCTTTAAACACGCATCCACTTCACATACAAGGAGTCGTCTTGAAGAAGGTTGCTCTCTTACATTTGTACTTTCTATTTCTCAAGCATCTTAGTGTTGCAGTGGCCATACTTCTTTTGGGCATGTTCCCAATCTCAAGCACTTGATTCTTATTGTGACTAACATACTTGGGACACTCTACACGCAATGGACAACTATCCAAAAGTATGTTCCAAATTCTGTTTCAATCATGTTAATTATTGAACCTAGATGATTGACCAATTTGCACATAGTCCAAATTCTTTTAAACATATCTCTTTTTTGGAGCTAACATTTAGACCCATCCCAAACTTCAGCACGCACCACTCAATAATGCTCCGCGTTTAGCAGAGTCTGGCAAACAAGGGACGGCGATAGCTATAGCAAACTCCACTAAGCCTAATCACATTTCCAGCTTACCCAACGCCAACATAAAGACAGCGCTTCGGAACGTACTCCAATGTGCTGAAGTCAGCCAAATTGTGCGGAGATATGTGCCAGTTTTTTTCCACTATCACATTGCACTTTATCTCTGGCAAAATCATTGCTAAATTTAAGTATTCATCCCGCCACAGGTTTTTGTTATAGAACTGCTTGAAATATAGTTGGAAGGACATTAGTGAAAAGGGGACTGATGCTGTGATAGGTTCACATCTGTAAACTCGCTACATCTTCTAACCCTCAATTGCACCATACAACAAGGTGGATTTGAGGCAGATTAGAATCATCACCGCATAGTAGAGATAACACAGTTGATGTTACATATGTTATACAATGTGAGAAACACGGACTACTGATTTTCAAGGTAAAACAAGCATGCCCGAGTACAACATTGTCATAAGATATTTGTGCACAAGTACATCAGACCTGCTCTCACAACATACACAATATATCACATACCCAAGAACACAAGCCTTAAACCCAACACATGCCGAGAAAGCAAGTCATCATGTTAGGAGCCCGCAGTCCTCCAACAATAAGCACGTTGATTCAGTGTCAATTACATATCTCGAGGAGCCACGCTCACAAATAAATAGAGCTCAAGCCCTAAACAATTCGGCCAAAAATATTTCTACATCCCATTAGTACCGGAACAATGTTTCTGTTCACGGCAGCAATGCTATCATCGAAATTAGTCCACCTCCTCAATCTTAGGGCCAGCGCCTGATGGGGCATCATCCTCGCCGCCGTATGATGGGGCACCTCCAGCTCCTGGAGCGCCTCCGGCACCACCCTGGTACATGCGGGCGATGATGGGGTTGCAGATGCTTTCCAACTCCTTCATCTTGTCATCGAACTCGTCGCTCTCGGCCAACTGGTTCTGGTCCAACCATTGGATCGCAGCCTCAACAGCCTCCTCGATTTTCTTCTTGTCAGCACCGTCCAAGTTCGATGCAATCTTGTCATCCTTGATCGTGTTCCTCATGTTGTATGCATAGTTCTCCAGGCTGTTCTTCGACTCGATCTTCTTCTTGTGGTCCTCGTCCTCGGACTTGTACTTCTCCGCCTCCTGGACCATCTTCTCGATCTCGTCCTTAGACAGACGACCCTTGTCGTTCGTGATCGTGATCTTGTTCTTCTGTCCCGTCGTCTTGTCCTCCGCGGACACGTTCAAGATGCCGTTGGCATCGATATCGAAGCACACCGTGATCTGGGGCACTCCTCTTGGAGCAGGGGGAATTCCAGAAAGCTCGAATTTTCCGAGCAAGTTGTTGTCCCTGGTCCTGGCCCTCTCTCCTTCGTACACCTGGATCAACACTCCGGGCTGGTTGTCGGAGTATGTCGAGAATACCTGCTCCTTCTTCGTGGGGATGGTGGTGTTCCTCGGAATCAACACCGTCATCACTCCTCCTGCGGTCTCCAAACCGGTCGACAATGGGGTCACATCCAACAAAAGCAAGTCCTGGACCTTCTCGTTGCCCTCTCCCGACAAGATGGCGGCCTGCACGGCGGCACCGTACGCAACGGCTTCATCGGGGTTGATGGACTTGCACAATTCCTTACCGTTGAAGAAATCTTGCAACAACTGTTGAACCTTGGGGATACGGGTGGAACCGCCGACCAGCACAACGTCGTGGATGGAAGACTTGTCCATCTTAGCATCCCTCAAACACTTCTCTACTGGCTCCATGCACTTCCTGAACATATCCATGTTCAACTCCTCAAATCTAGCACGGGTGATTGTCGAGTAGAAGTCAACTCCTTCGTACAATGAATCGATTTCAATGGTGGTCTGGGCAGTGGACGATAGAGTCCTCTTCGCCCTCTCAGCAGCGGTCCTCAATCTCCTAAGAGCACGGGGGTTGCTGCTAATGTCCTTCTTGTACTTGCGCTTAAATTCCTGGACAAAGTGGTTGACCATTCTGTTGTCAAAATCTTCTCCTCCCAAATGGGTGTCTCCGGCTGTAGCCTTTACCTCGAAGATACCCTCCTCGATGGTCAAGAGAGACACATCGAAGGTTCCACCTCCCAAATCGAAGATAAGCACGTTCTTCTCACCCACTGAGGTGGCCTTCTTGTCCAAACCGTAGGCAATGGCAGCAGCGGTAGGCTCATTGATAATACGCATCACGTTCAAACCAGCAATAACTCCGGCATCCTTGGTTGCCTGCCTCTGAGAATCGTTGAAGTAGGCGGGAACGGTGACGACGGCGTTCTTGATGGTGGACCCAAGGTAAGCCTCGGCGATCTCCTTCATCTTGATGAGGACCATGGAGGAAATCTCCTCAGCAGCGAAGCTCTTCTCTTCACCCTTGTACTGTACACTGATCATTGGCTTCTCAGCCGGTCCAGGAGTGACCTTGAATGGCCACAACTTGATGTCACTCTGGACGGAGGCATCGCTAAACCGCCTTCCGATCAACCTCTTAAGTCTGAATTAAAAAATCAATCTTTGAGAAAAAGGAACAAGAGAATAACGTTTGTTGATTTTCCATAGTACACATCACCGAGACATTTCACACCTATGTTAACAGACACAATACACTGGAATGCAACTGGCATAATTTCAAACCGCCGCACCTCCAACTAATACTAAAGTGAATACCTGAGTCCCGAGACTCCAGCAAGACTCGCCAAATACTAGCTTTTCGAGACTTTTCAAAATCGGCATTTCCCGTTTCAAGGCTTAACATGTCGACATGTACTAATATTCATATCGCACTAAAACATGTCGACATGTCTTCACCATACCACTACATACTAGACGGAAACTCAACAGACGAAGATTTCATATGCTCCAGAAAGGTAAAGTCACCGTCTTCCAATATTGAAGGACGCTAGACAGGTAACAGGCTCTATTCGGGCACATCCAAGTTGACAAGTATTCTGTAACATCTCTGCCACATACTACATCAAAAGAGAGCGCGTCAAAACTGAAGGACAGGAAGCCAAACAAAGAAACTCACCGAAGACAGTGTTGGTGGGGTTCATCGCCACCTGGTTCTTGGCAGCATCACCGATGAGACGCTCAGTATCGGTGAAAGCGACATAACTGGGGGTAGTCCTGTTACCCTGGTCGTTGGCGATGATCTCCACACGATCATGCTGCCACACGCCGACACAACTGTATGTTGTACCCAAGTCAATGCCGATAGCCGGCCCTTCACCCTTGCCCGCCATTACAGCAGCACTCAGCAACAAGCGTTGTTGCCAAGGAAGCGAAACAAAGGATGAAAGCAGGAGACTCAGAGCCGCACCAACACGGCCTGGAAAGAGAGCGCAACTCGGAGGAAGAGGAGAGAGAACCCTAGGAATAAGAGAGAGAGACACAAAGTGGAGGCGCGGGAGGCTTTAGTACATGGGGAAGACACCCTAACTTGGAAGGAAGCTCCTAGAACGAAAGAACGAACGAACGAACGAAAGCCGTGCCAACCGGAAGGACCGGTTGCCCTAACTTTCACTTTCTTCGAAGCCGCCAGCCGCCACCAAACTCTGCATACTTCAGTTGCCAGTCTGCTCCGCCCTTCCTTTCCTTTTCTTAATTTGGAGGCTTCTATTCACTGTAATAGGTAATGCATGCGGGGGAGTGCATTATGAGGCGCTTCACACTATGGCCGAAGGTCGAGAGGCTGTCGATTTCCACCAATCATATTGCAAGAAACCAAGAGTTCGGCCTCTCGACCCTTCACACTGAGGCCAAAGACCGTCGCAATTTAAAATGATTGTTTTTTGAAGAAGGCGATGGACTTTGGAAGGAAGTTTGGGTCGGACAAGAATGAAAACCCAAACTATGGTTAAGAGACCGTCAGGTTTTTTTCATTGAAAAATCAATCATTGACAAGATCTTGGGCGTTAGATTGGAGGGGTTGTTTTGGGCAAGGAATAAAGTGAGATGCTCCTTTGGGTTTAAACTTTGGGCTTGGCCTTTGGAGGCTTCACATTATGCCCGGCCGAAGGCTTTAATTATTATATTCTATTGGCTATTTTCAGCCCATTTCTTTGGACTCTCAACAAAGTTTGGGCACTCAATCCCATGGTCTCTTGACTTCGACGGCCATAGTGTGAAGCGGCCATAAGGACATTGCATGATATGCTAGCCGAGTGTAAAGAACAAGGGTTGATTCCCCTTTGTTATTTGTTCTTTATGTAGTAGAATGTCCCATTTGTAGGTATTATGTGCCATAAAATGTCACATGCGTGTTACATGTAGCAGAAGGCACTATAATCATTTTTGTAAACAATCCATTTCTTTGCGCAAGATAGGGCCTCTCAGATTGGGCATTCCTTAATTGTGGACCTACACCTCGGGCTATTTTCCTCAACAATAAGCCCTTGATTCTAGGAATGCCCTCTCCTCAAGGCCCTACCCTATACATAGGTGTCCGTGTTTCCTCATAACGCACTCCCCTTCATGCATTACCAAACATAAGGGCCCAAGGATGTGTTTCAATGGCTATGATTGGTTGGATACATGTAATATACTCTGAAATATGTGTCGTGCATTATGCAAAGTAAGAGTACCTTGGATTACGAAGGGGAATTTAGCATGGATCGTTATGTCAATTGGCCAAGTACTTCGTTATTTATAGCTCACCAACCCTAACTTTGGTTCAATAGAGGGCACTTGCCAAAGGGCAAGTTTATCTCACATGAGGCAAGTTGGTAGTAATGGGTTGAATTGTCCTTGAAATCAAGGGTGATATTCAATAATATGTGATCCGTGAGGGGAGTGCATTATGTGGAATATTAAGGACACCATGTGAGGCGCTAGCTAAGCATAGGTGTCCATATTCCCCGTAATATGCTCCCCAAATGCATTACGTTCATCAAATATTACGTTTAAACTCTTTGAAATTGTTTTTATTGCTATTAAGTATGTTTTTCAATTTATAAACTAAGCCCTAACATTGTCTTGAAGTGGACTCTTAGGACTGCTTGCAAGAGGTCAAGTTGTTCTCACAGAAGATTGGTGAATTTTTGAGAAGACACAAACTAAAATTTTGGAAGGGGCACTTGTGTCATGCTTCCTTGATATCTAAAGTCTTCAAGATTCTTTTTACTATTTTCCAACAAACTTCCATAGTTTATTTTACGAATTATCTTTTGACGACAACCATGTTGCGCATAAGACAACATTCCAAGATCGGGGAAGATGATGTCTTCCTAATGCATAACCCTTTGATCTTGTTTGTGGATTTTCATGACTGGAGGGTCTATATGGGAGGGCACCAAAATGGCTATCGTAGTACATGGACATGTTTGGTCGATTTTACTCTCGAAAATGCCAAATTTATTGGATCTTTTTCTCTTTGATAAACTAGGTTTGTATTCTCTGGTGGATTTCAAATACTTTAGTGAACTAAACTAGAACTTGACATGTAGATAAATAGATAGATGGAGAGCTATAAAAGTGGCGAGAGGGGGGAGCATGCAAACCATTCATGGATCTCCTTTTCATGTTGTTTGCTCTCAAACATCCTCTCCGAAGCTTTATGATTGGATGGTTTGTGGCACATAAACTCCTCCAAACTTGCAAAATGTAACAATTTGAGACCCAAACATAGTTGAGAGCTAAAGGGGAGCTCAAGTGGTCACATAGGTAGTTTTCCCAAAAGCTAATTGAGTTAAGTGGCGACTTTTTGTCTCCCTCGTCCATAGAGTTGTGATTTTTTATACCTTGGGATAGTATCCTTAGTATTCATTTTGAAATACTTGGCACTCGGGCCAAAACGAAAGGTGTTGGAATTAGATCACCAATGGCATTGTGTACTTCTATCTTAAAATGAGGTGTCGCGAGCCTCATGAGCAATCTCAAATACAATGTAATTATTATAATTTAGAAGAAAAAAAACGTATCATTACATTTGGCTCATTTTGTTTTTTTGTGTTTCTTGCAATACATAAGGCTTTTCAGGGGGGGCTAAGATACTATTCGGTTGAGGATTGTGTGATTATATTGTAGTTACTATTTATATATATTACTATATACAATAGTTGATGACAATCAATGCCAACATTATATGAATACCTAGTTGACTCTATTGCAATAGAGCAGTTGAAGTTTCCTCACTATATGTTGTGTATTGGAAGGGGCAAAATAGTTGTGCTTTGCAAATGATGCAAGCAAAAACATCACAATGACGGTGCAAAAGTCAACAATTGTTGTTTATAATGAAACACATACCGGTACTCCAAAAGGTTACAAAATCGACGATTGACATACACGTACAATTTGCTTTTGGAATGGGGAATATGAGAATACACACATCACTATAGTCAAGTTGCTCATGTTTGGTGGCATTTTGTTAACCTAAAGGTGAAAAATGGAACGAGTCATTTTATACCCTTCCATTCTTCTTTTGACCTACAAATGGTCCCATATGCTCCAAATTAGTCCAATCGGGGGCCAATTGTGACGAGTCGAACATCGATATACATGGAATTTGGTTTCTACTTGAACCCCTTCATTCACACATAGATGACATTTACCAAGATGTCACAAACGCATACCTTGCAAAGCATGATTGCACAAATATGTAGTGCGTTTCTAGTCTCTTCGATTAACACAAAACATCGACATGGCATTTACACTATATCACGAGTGCAATTGTGATTAGCTTCTAGTCATATTATGTTACCTTGCATTTTCGTACACTATGATGTTTTTTTTTAGTTGTACGTGTTGATTGTGCTTATGCATGACTTGTGATGCATTTTAATCGTGAGCTATTTGACAAAGAAATTATGAAAAAATAAAATTTAAGTAAAATTGGACTAAGTCCGAGTCCATAATTATAACATGTCGAATTCTATCATACTAGGAGCTTACAATAGGGTTGCATGGTAAGATCCTTCATTAGAAAATGCATGGTTGATTATGATAATATTATAGCAAGTCTTTGATTGAATTTTCACTATTCAATGTTTATTAATATACATCAAAATATTTTAAAGAAACCCATCCATAGAATTAATGAAGCAACCAAAAAGTCTAGAATTTAATATATGTCTAGATTTTGAAGATATTTACTTAAATACAAGTGACAATCAAACAAAGTGCATGTTACATGGAAACGTGTTATTGGTAAAGTGATTGTGTTCATGTGCTTTTTTATTAATCATATTAAGCTTGGACCATAATTACAACACTACAAGGGCCATGTGTGAATGTCTATCCACTATAATTGCAGTACACAACCCCAAGGCATGGAAATTATAAATTATAAATTTTAGGATACCGTAATTGCAATCAACGTGAGTGTCCCATTCAAACACATACCATATATATATGTGGAATTGGATTATGACATCACAACATATTAAACATTAAAGTTTCACTAATTAACACAATTGGGAGGGCCTAGGTAAAAACACATGGTCATAATATCTTGTGGAGTTGAAAGTTTTCACAACATGACATAATCTTGGATCATATGACAGTTTATGAGTAAGGTGGATATGCCTAACTATGTGGTTCACTTTAAGACATTCCAGATTGAGAGAATAATCTCAAGATTTCCTCTTGATGAATTGCTCGTATCGGAAATGCTCCATGTATAAGAATGCCCATTGTGTTGTGCAATGTGGAATTTATTGCATGTGCCCTTAAATTCCATATTGCACGACATAATGGGTGTTCTCCTCAATAGCCTTTCTAGATATCAACTGGACATGTGTGCATTATATGTGCCATAATATGTACTATGCATTAGGTCATGCTAAAACAATGCATTGCATGCAATGCAACACTCTACAATAAGCATATATCATCGAAGGGGAGACATCCATGTTTCCAATGTTTAGCATTCGGTAGACGTGCCTAAATTGAACACAATAATTATTTGGAGACCAATATTTTGAGTGGTATGTGGTCAAGTGTAATTCTAAGAACTAACACCAAAAACAATGTGCTCAAAATATGGTAACCGTTCCAGGCTCAACAATCAACATGATTGGTGGGGAACCTATATGACCATGGGAAGCTTCGCTTTGCTAATGAATAAGATACTCATACGAACTCTAAAACAATACGAGGCAAATGGCTACGGGCATGATTGGACTTGCTAATTATCTTAAACTGGTAGACCGTTTCATATCATGCGAGAAGTGTGTGTAGGGAGAAAAAAAATCATCTACCTTACATCAACCACTACAATAAACATTGTATTGAGTGTCACCAACACTAAATGTAAACCTAATATTATTTGCCGTTCCTTGTTAAAAAACCAGGCATGTAGATATACAATGTTGCTATTATTGTCACTTACTAAGTGATTTTCCACCCAAACCTCAGTCATCCATGACAATATGTCATTACATAAATCATAGGATGCTGAACATATAAGGGCCACTTCACACACAAGACAAGAGCCATGACCATGACCATGAAATTGTGAGACCCCGAAAGAAGTTCCAAAGGCACTTTCAAAATCATGTAGTGTGGTCAAGGGCCCTCAAGTGTGTGAAGTCGTATGTGACCGGGCCCTCAACCAAATGTTGTTTCAATGAAGTTCTATTCATGCGGGTCCTCACACATGATAAAATAGAATAAATCAACGGTTGTGAGTGTTTGGAGTGTCACGGTCTCCCGGTTCTATGTTAGGCCTACCTCCAAGAGGTGGATTTTGAAAATAGTCCAAGTGACCATGAAACATGACTCATTCGATGCCATGTAGGAATCCATGTACACTTGACATTCATCTCGCATTCACATACTCACTCTGTTGCTCCCTCAAGCGTAGTGTGAAGCAAACTTGGACCGGCTCCACATTTTTCCACCAATGAGAGTGCTTGAAGTGTAATGGTCACGGGCTCTCAGTCTCATGTGTGAAGTGTCCCTCAAACTTTGTTTCGATAATTGGCATTTCGATGAACTACCTAAAAGTAAGCCAGGATGGCGGTACTTGTAAGCTCTTTCATTCATAAGAAGCATGATTTGAAAAACTACCAAAGTGACACAAAATACTATTTACTAGCACTAGATACAACACTTATGGGGCATTCCCACCTGACATTAGTTAGAAGTAGTTTTAGTCTAAAAGGGGTTTTAGTTATCTAGGGTTCACACATACGGCTTTTTTTAGTGCCGAGCCTAGGTGGCAAATGATGTGGCATGGTTTAAAAGTGGAGGTTTTAAGCCTCAACCACCGACCCTCCCATCGGTACCTAAACATGAGGCAAGAATATAGGAACTTTAAAAGTGTCGCCTCCCACCCATGTGATTGGTTGCTTTTTAGTCTTAGCTATGAGGGCACGAGGAGCTCCATTAACAAAAACCGATGGTAAGACAGGTGAGTAGTAAGGCATTTGGGGATGGGACAAAAACTACCCAACATTCATTGCTTGGTAGATAAAACAATGAACATGTGTGAGAGCTACTTAACTAAAACCTACTTGAAAATCTCCGGAGCAAGTTCTTGTAGGTGCATCAGGATAGTCGGATGCCTTCGCTATAAGCGAGGGAGCTTTACACGGTTTTTAGGAAATTCTTCGGGTCTTAACTAAAGTCAGGTCGGAATGCCCCATTAGTGTAATGTCCTGCTTATAATTCCTTGGTTGGGCCCCAAGAGGGGCTGTCCAAAAATTAGGGTATGCCGGAGGGTGTGCCCAGCGCACGGTATTCTTTAGTAAAAGGCGAAAGAATAGTTCGCTCTGTGCTGAACACCCGGCTGTGTGATTTCCAACGAGGAAGGGTGGGACCTTATATGCGATTGAGAGGTGCGCACAATCGATATGGGACAATCCCCGAAATGCTCTCTATCTTGTTTTTATGGAGATATTGGCCAAGTGTTAGGGGCAACTCTAGACTAGAGCTTGAGGGCCCGTGACCATAAATTATTTTTTCTAAACATCTCAATGGTGCAAAATTTACAATGGGCCACTTCATACACGAGACTTGGGGTCTGTGACCATTGCGCTTCAAGCAATCTGATTGGTGGACATGGTGGAGCTGGGTCCAAGTTCGCTTCACGCTGCAAGTAAGGGAATACAAGATGAATGTAAAATGTACATGGATTCTTACATGGCATCAAATGGATCATGTTTCATGGTCACTTGGACTATTTTCAACAAACCACCTTTTTGAAGACATGCCTAATACAAAACGGGGAGACTACGACTCTCTGAAATCTCATGACTGTTGATGTATCATATTTTATCATGTGTGAGGACCCCGCATGAATAGAGATTTATTGGAATACCATTTGGGGCCGAAACTGTGCTGTAGTGCCAACTTGATGCTTTACAGTTCGCTCGCATTTGGGAGCATTTCGGTTCCCCTGACTTTATTTTGCATGCGGCACAAGAGGAAAACATCGATGTTTTAGGCAAGAACTGATCAGAGGCGGCAAAATTAATACGCAGGTCCTTTGCAACACCTGATCTTGCAATTCAATTTCGATTAGGTTAATCCACAAATGGTCCCTAATCTCCCTCCCTACTCTTTGGCTTACATACAATCTAGTGAATCCTGTGTTTGCACTGCAAGATTAAGTTTCAATTTGCAAGCAGAGTTGAGAAGACAATCGTGCCGTAGTATTAACCTGATGACACTTTGCACTTGGCTCGCATTTTGAGACACTTCAATTGCCCATGGCACAGGTGTCTTTCGCTGACTTTACTTTGCATCCCGCACAAAGGGGAACCATCGATGTTTCAAGAAGGGACCATTCAGAAAGTGGTACAATTGACATGCATTTTCTCTGCAATACCTCCTGCTCTTCCCATTCAATTTCAATTCGCTAACCGCAAAGCCCCTAACCTCTCTTCCTACTCTTTGGCTTAGTTACAGTCTAGTGAATCCTGTGCTTGCTGCAAGATTGAGTTGCAGGTTACAAGTGCCGTAGTGCTAATCTGATGCACTTGGCTGGCATTTGCAACACTTTAATTGCCCAGGGCACGGAGAGGAAACATCGATGCTTCAAGCAAGAGCCATTCAGAAGTGGCAAAAATGACATGGAGGATCTCCACAACACCTGCTCTTGCCATAAAGCACAGGGTGTCTAACCTACCTCCCTACTCTTTGGCTTAGCTACAATCTAGTGAATCCTCTGCTTCCAAATCTACAATCCGCGAGACTCTTCAATCAGTCCTCATCTTCAATCATTGACAGTGGCAGCGCAGGCCTCAATGCAACGTACAGAGCCGGTCCAATTAAAGGAACAAGCGAAACCGGCAGCAACCAGAATCCCTTATCCAACCATCTCCGCACGGACATGTCATTGTACACCCAGAACGGCGCCAACGAGCTCAAAGTGAGAAAATCAACACTCATCACATTGATAAACTTGCTCTCTCTAATATACTGCAAGAACTCCGTCCACGCTTCATCTCCGGAGATCGCAGCAGCCGCAACCAGCCCCACAGCGCTCACAAACGTTCCATAAGACACAAGCTTATTTTCCAAAAGATTGAGTGGAAACTTCTTAAGCTCCTCCTTGCTCACAGTTGGAGGAGGTGGACGCCATAGCCCGAAATACGGCACAAGTGCAAAAGCTCCGAATCCAAAGGACGCCACCAAGAACGGCCACGCGGGAAATGTATTCTTCTGGCTCCGGCCGGACGGTAAGAGAAGGCTGGAGTATATCATCGGCCATAGTCCCATGATGAAAAACTCGCACACCAGCACCGGGTTAAGGATGTATCCATCACCGGAGCGCAATCCTACCAGCTTCTCAATGAAGTACTGGTCTCTGTAGGGGGTTTGATTGGGAGCTAAGGCAGCGGCGTAGTAAATTAAAGCGCCGTAGAATGCGAAGACGAGTGCGCTTGAAATCCAACCTAGGGCTTCTTCACCTCCACCACCTCCATCTCCACCCCCTCCGCCATCGCTGCCCCCTTTGTTGCTCCCGCCTCCCGCCAGAGTTTCAATCCCTTTCTCGCTTGTTTCTGCAACACTGTTTCCAACTGCACTTCGAGAAAAAATCCTCGAAGACAACAATCCCGAGTCAACATCTAACAATAGCTTCGATAGCGGAGCATTTCTGGATTTGAGATGGGAGATGGAGTTTGGAATTGAAAAAATGTAGCCAAAAATTCCTGACTGCTGAATGTGAACGTTTCGCACAATTGGCTGAACCCCGGAAGTTTGGAGCTGTGGTTTCCTCCAGGTCGACGAAGTTCGGAGAGGTGGAGCAAGGAGTGCAGCTAGACGCAGTGTGGAGGTTGCCATAGCCACGTCCCTCGCTTGCAACAAGCAAGCAAGCAAGCAAAGTAAGCAAAGCAAGCAGTGTTACAGTCTTCTGATGGAGAAGCTCAACTTTAGCGTTGTGAGTAGAGGAGGAGTTCCTCAAACACATCCACGTGTCTCATCCATGCCACATAGCATTCCCAACCTCCCACTATTTACTTCCATTTTCTTCATTAAAAGGTGCCATTGCAGTGCTCAGTTTGTCAAGTCTCTATGTTCCTCGGGCCGCTTTACATGAGGGGTGGAGGCCTTCAAATCTGAAGCCACTTCACACGCAACACAGTCTTGACTTGGGCCAAGAAGGGAGGCACATAGGACACGGCTCCAAGAAAGCAAATTGGGTTCTCATTTTGGTCCCATCCAATTCTCTTCCCTCGTATTGTATCAGATTGTGGTTTTAGTGCACTTAAAATGTAATCTCACCTCATTAGAATAGTGAAGAATTTCATGAAACGACCTTGACTCCACCATGTAAAAAGACTTGGGGATCGATTTAGTGCATCTAACCAATCATCTACAAGGATGTACATTTATTAGAGCCCCAAAATGGCCTTGACTTCATCATGTAAACAAACGTGGGGTTGATTTAGTGGGTTAAACCAATCTTCTACAAGGATGTATGTATACTAGAGACCCAAAATGGCCTTGACTCTTCATGTAAAGCAACCTTAGTAAAACTAGTAGTTTCATCACCATGGCCCTAAGGATCATAACAATGTAAGGAACATTTTCATTAACATTTGAAAGCAAGCAACACCATAGTCTTGTTTGATGTTGGAGAGCCTTTGTTTTGTGGGTATAATAAATTCTCAAACACATCCGCATGTCTCATTCATGCCACATACTAACATTCTTCAATAATAATAAAATAATAAAATAACGCCCGTATCCAGGTACCGGCATGAATGTGAGCCCGTTAGCCTAATGTTGATCATAGTTGATCGTGATGCAACTTAGGTGTTATGCCTCTTTAACATTCTTCAACTACAACTAGTCCCTCGTGTTTCTAGGTTTCCATGTTCCTAAACCAATGGTGAAGATTGTGATTTCATCACCATGGCAGTGAGGATCATAACATTGTAACTAACAAATTCCATCCACAAATTACATTCATCTTTCGAGATCAACCCAACAGTGTGACTTTTGCTACAAAATTGTGAAAAGAGTAGTCTAATTTATCTCGGGAGCTTCCGTTGCCGGGACTTGAACCCGGGTCGCTCGGGTGAGAGCCGAGTATCCTAACCATCTAGACTACAACGGAGATGATGCACTCAACCACCTTCCATTGCTCAAACCTTGTGTGACGCAGTGACTAGTACCATGCCCACACTCGGACCAACGATTGGTCCACACCAGTGAGAGGGTTTTCATGTTGATAGGACTTCTTATCTTGTATACACTTGCAAAACTACAGTACATTAAAACTTACATGCAACGAGGAGGTTACATGTAGCACGAAAACTCCTAACTATTGTAAGAGCAGTAAATAACGGAAAGAGATGAGCTTTCCCTTATCAACAAAGACCTCTCCTACTGCAACTGGTATGATAACTTACAGATTAATCTACAAGTCCAGATTTCTCTCCTACTGCAACTGGTATGATAACTTACAGATTAATCTATAAGTTCAGATTTCTCTCCTACTGCAACTGGTATAATAACTTACAGATTAATCTATAAGTCCAAATTTCTCTTCTACTGCAACTGGCATGGTAACTTATAAATTAAGCCATCAATCCAGATATCATTTGAGGGGACACCCTCTAATCTGATAAGATATGCATTTCCTGCTTGTTGGGATTGCGTTGGGTTGGGCCCCGCAAGGGGCAGTCCAAAAAATAGGGTATGCCGGTGAGCGTACCCAGCGCACGGTATTCTTTAGTAAAAGGCGAAAGAATAGTTCGCTCTGTGCTGAGCACCCGGCTGTGTGATTTGAAAGCCTGGGATCGGGGATTATATGGTCACTCTGCCCTCCACAACGAAGCTCCAACAGATATGGGACAATCTATTGCAACCAAATGAGTCCCACGCAACACATTCTTTGTAATTGAAAGTTTTGGGAATCTATAATCCTCGTACAATTTCAAAAAACATTCAGTGACAAAGGATGTGTCGCATGGGACTCAATGACGATAGTGATAGAAGTTCATGTGATCTTTACGACAGTCTTCAGAGGGCTTTCATGGTCATGTCATCCTGTAAAAGAGGCTTCTTGGTTGGGTTGTCTTGGAGTTCTTTGCCGTGGCCACATACTGCCTACGACCTGCTCGAATCCCATGTGAGAATAATAGCTCGGCACCAAAAATGACGAATTGGGAAAAACTTGATACTTCAGTGTCGAGAAGAAGACATCTTTGAAGATCCATGAGACCGTAGAATCGTCAAGATTTTTTCTATGTGATTAGGGGGGCGGATTCTAGACCGTACCCTTTTGTGTTACCAGGGTTTCCCAGGAAATCACTTGCTTACGGGGATAGCCTGTGTAACCACCAGATCCTCCCTGATTCAGTAGACGAAATTTAGAAAATCTCCGAGGTTTTATGAAGGAGAAGTCCCTTTCACTAGGGATTCCCTTGATTTTTGTTTCACGGACTCATGCAAGGGAATTTCTCCTATACCAATTTGTGGCTTGCTAAAAGTTTAGAGGAGGTTGAATCAAGTTTGTTGATTAAGGATGAGTTGACCAGCTGCTGCCACAGAAGTGTTCTTGAACTATCAAAAGCTGGATGGAACTTTGACTTTCAAGAGCATCTTTCTTTTCAGGTGAAAGTCGTGTCATAAATAGAATTAACATCTGCACGGAAACTGCATATGCATCTGTATTTCATCTTGCCCGCCTCACTGTTTGGGAAGCAGGAGTATTGGTCATCTCACCAAATGATGTCATGCTATTTTGGATTTGGCAGCTAAAGTATGACAACAATATGGGCCATTATCTATGACAACAGTGATGAATTGTGTGCACTGTCCAGTTGTTTTTGGTAAAGCTTGTTACGGTTTCCCAGTACAACCACATAATGCTACCACAATATTTCTCATGCAATGCAAACCCCGAATCTGCAAGAAGTCAAGCAACATCAACTCCGTTGGGAATTGAGAAGAGACAACTGTGGTTCCCGAGTTTCAAGAAGATCAGATGCAAACTTGCTCTCAAAAGAAAATCATCAGGGTACAAATTAACCATGAGACCATGATATATTTTTCTTGAAGTTGCATTGATTAACTGGGAAAACAAATATTGGCTCCATTCGCTTTACGGATGGCCTTCTGCTGCCCATCTCTTTAGAATGCTGCGCACACTAGTTTCCACCCACCTTGCATTGCCCCAAGTTCCCCACCCTGCCATGAACCTCATCCAGTCCACCAAGGCAATTTCAAATTGCCCTTTCATCACCTCAAAGCTGTAATTCTCAGTCTCTGCATTTACTCCCCTTGCACTCAACGCCTGGTTCAATTCCCGGTAATAGAACCGCAACAGTTCTTCGTCTCCCCCTCTCTTCCGAAGAAGTGATCCGTCAACACTCGTACCTATAAAATACACCAAATCCTGCACCCCTAGCCCACACCCTACGTACTGGAAGTCGTACAGCGCACAATTGGAGGAATTCCCCGAAAACAGGATGTTGGCGGCCTTGCAGTCGCCATGAATTAATGTCCTGCCCACGCATTCGGTCTTCAGTTTCTGGGCTGCAGCTTCAAAGTGCGGGACCGACAATATCCACTCACTATCTATACAAGAAAATTCTTCCCTGCGTGTGTCGAGGTACCAGTACCCTCCCTGTGCCCAGGCACCTTGCACGTCCGAGGGATTTCGGACTTCCAAGGGTGGAGGGATCAAAGGGAGATCAGTGCTGTCGTTGGCGCAGCCCCAAAATGCAGCATGGAAATTTGCGAGCCACCGAAGCACGGCCTGCGTTTGTTGCAACTCGAGGGTGTGACCATGCGAAAGTGGGAAATCGACTTCCAAATCTTCCAAAAGCAGGCAATCCTTCCTCGCCTTTTCTGTTGTAGGGTAACTCCTTGCCACGCGCGCCGGGCACGGGGATTGTAGGCGAGACGAAAGGTGACAGTAGAAATATCGTTCCACATTGTAGGACACGAGTTTGCGGATGTGAGACTCGTCAGCTGCCGGGGCATTTGGAGGGTTGATAGTTTTCAGGATTAACGAGGTTGGGGTGGACGAGGCGCCCTGGATGAGGACGCTCAAGCGATAAATGTGGCCATATGATGACCACAGGGTTGCGAGGTGGGTGCTGGATATCAGCTGGAATGATGCAGGGAGGGCGCGGGCAATATTGTTTACTGCTGAAGAGCCCATTGTTGCAGCAGGACAGATGATTTGTACCAACCGACCACTCTCTCAATCCAGCTCTTCCTCACCTGAATTGCCTGCAGTCTGCACCACACCAGGAAAATGACATGAGTTCCCACTATGTCCATGGTGTCTTTTCAAGCATCCTCTGCCTTCGTAGAAATGACAGAAAGACGACTACATGGCATTGCAATGTGGACTGAACGCACTGCCAGGAAAAAGGAAAAATAAGAAGAGATGACTCTGATGTTGCCGCCGGCATGAAGTCGAGTTGATCTAACTTTGCATGTAATCCCGAAATGGGCATCACGAGAATTAGAGGACCCTTGAAGACTATTGCCTCCTTTCCTTTCAAAGATGAAAAACTTGCATGGAACAACTTGAATGGGCACGGACAGGCCGGCCCACACCTATCTCCCCCAAGGCCAAGCCCTTAGGTTCCCACATGGTTGGTGGAATATGTCTGATTCATCCAGATAACCCCACTATCCCCACTGTGACTGGGTGTGCCATAGTGGTAGGGTGCACCAGAAAAAAGCAAGTGTTGGGAATGTCACCCATCCTAAGCATTATTCCGACCTTAGGCGGCTTAACCTCAGAGTTCCGATGGGATTTGGTTTAAGGCCTTGGGTTTAAGCCACCCTATGGACTGCCAGGACATTAATACCCACAAAAACTTGGATTTAAGGAGAAGCATATCTACTCAGATATGGGAAATTGCAACCCTAAAGAGATCTGCTTACCAATGAGGCCCAATTCATGGACGTTGAACCACAAAGCTCGAATTATTTCAGAATTTTCATTGGTTGATTAGGCCACAGGTAAGTTGACGCTAGTAGCCTGGGCATTGCCGGCCGAGTGGTGCTCGTTAGGGTCTGGCCAGTGAGAACTTGAGCAAAGATTGCAGCCCTGAATCCTCCTATCAATGTCCATATCCATAAGCACCTAGTATATGGGAATTTACAACGATGAAACAAACAGCACAAGTACTTGTAGACAACCCCACTAGCATTGTTTGACAACCTTACTCATAAATGTTGGTTATCAGCTCACAGGTGAGCATTCTCAATCTACCCAGAACATTGCTACCAACTCTTGCACATCGTGTCGCACATCAGAATCACGTCCAAACCATCCCTATTTGCATCGAGAGTATGATGGTGTGCTGTGCAGATATGGACATCTCCCTGCATTGAAAGCCAAGGCCAATTATACACACTCACTAAATAACCATTCTTGAAATCTAACTGGGTAGAGTCATTCCTGATAGCGTAAAGACAACCCTACTTTTAAACCCTACTTTAAGGCCCAGTCTTAGAAAATATGAAATGGCTACTGGGGAATCTGTACTGTATTTCGAATAAGAGCTTATTTCTCTATGTCTTTAAAAGTTAAAGCACATTCTGCTCATTGAGGGGCTTCCGATCTTCTGCAAAGCCAAAGCGAAGAATTTTGTGCAGAGGATCCTTAATTCTCATCCTCTGAACTCTGTCCTTCTAAGTCCAAAATTTTTCTCTGTCCTCGTACCCAAGCTTGCACTGAAGCCTCCGCAATCTTGGCATTAAGTGATCGTATTTACATATCAGCTGGATAGGACACATTCCCAGGTTCACACAAAAAGGCCTCACCAATTCATCCAATCAGAAAAGAAAAGAAATTGGAATCATCGCTTTGGCGGGACGTGATAAGGGCCCGTTCGCCTGTAACATGGCCATGGGGAATTCATGATTTCGTTCAATCGCGTAATTTCCATTGGGGGAAGACTATACCCTCCACCCGCCCGAGGGTGAACCACACATTCAAACACATCCACCTCGTTTAAAAGATGTCTCACGGTCCAACGGATTCTTTACAAAGCTCTTCAAAGATGTGCAATAATCTTTCCCTCAAAAATTTAAGCATAAGCTTGTGCTGTAACAAGAGACATTCTACAACGAGAACACGCATTATAGAGATTACAGTCATCTTTGTATTCCCTTAGGCACGCGAAGATTACTTCACATTCAAATTAGGGTTCCCATTCCCTGCACAATTCTACACGCGCAAAAGAAATAGGAAGCCCATAATAAACGAGCTGCGAATCCCAGGATATGTACCAAAAGCCATAATCCTCCACCATGCGAACAAACTGAGAGTTCCTGAAGTAGGAGGAAAGTGTTCAATGTGGCCCGAATGTCTTGTACACCACAATCCAATAAAAAAATGGAACCTGTCTCAAGAAGATGCTCATAGACATGGAAGGGTCAGGTTATTGGAAGGAGAGTTTGATGGTTTGAGGCGTCCTTTGCTACCTGCATTGCATTTGTGTACCTAGTGGTACAATGAGAGAGAGAGAGAGAGAGAGAGAGAGAGCGCGATGGTTCGAGAGAGATTGCTTACCTTACATGCAGATATACATTGTGATGATGTTTGTTTTGTTGTTGTCACAATGAGCTGCCTCGATTTCTGCTCCATCGGCACACAATTGTTGGTGACCCGGAAGGTGGCCATCGCCATCGCCATCGCCGGTCCTAGGATGAGATTGAGGTCTCGCAGGATGAATGGCGTGGTTTTCCCGGCCTTTTTGCTCAATTGCGGCGACAGGGAATCGTCACGTAAGGTAGTTGGGTCTTGAATGGTTACTTTTTCCGACTAAGGTAGATGTTTGTTATTCGGATACTTTTCTCCCTGGATCCACCTCTCGTAGGATACGAAACACACAATTAGTGCGAGATGATTTGACAAATCCAGAGTATTGTGCCCATAGCCATTTGCCTCAGAAGTTTCGGAGCTCGTATGAATATTTTACGCAAAATCAAAGTGAAGATGCTCGTGCTTGTTAAGTGGTCAAATAGGTTCCCCTAATCATGTTGACTATTGAGCCTACTAATTAAGAATGGTCAACATGTTTTGAGCACGTAGTCCAATCTTTTCAATGCGCATGTTTTTTGGATGTTTGTTCTTAAATTCACACCTAACCACGTATCACTCAAAAAAAGGTGTTCAAATTGTTGATATGTTCAATTTAGGCACGTCTACCTTAGCCCACTCCTCCTAGGATGCATAACACGTGATGTGCACAAAATGGTTAGCCAATCCAAATCTAGGTCGTACTCACTTTCTTCATGATTTGCATTATTGAGTGAAGATTCTCATGTTAAATGGTCCTATACCCCAAAATTTTATATTGACTATTGATTCCATAATGGTCATCATATCTACTCAAGCATGTAGTCCAATTTCTTTTGAAAACATGTCTTTATGGCATCCATTCCTGGAGCCACACTAACCACGTACCACTCTAATATAAGTGTCCGATTAGGATAAGTAGCCAAATTACACATGTCTACTTCTCATCCATCCAACATTATAATTTGATTCATGCCAATTTATGATATAGGTAGCAGGAAACAAAAACAAATAGTATCGGTATATCTATTTAGAATTTATGATTTGTATTGCCAAGTATGTATTGATTAACATCTGGATATCAAGACCATTTATAAGTTGTTCATTTTAATATTGACATGTACCATGGGGGGGGGGGTGTAGTGAAAAATGTCCCCTACATGTTCACTTTGAAGAATTACATTCATAACAATAATAAATATCATGTTTCATGACATTACTTTGTATAAACTCAAATGAAAATAATTTAAGGGTAAAATGACTATTTAAAAGCATTGGGGCTCCAAGTCAAATCAAAGATTTATTCTAATCATCATAATTTTAGAAATGTACATGTATAGAACATGCTTGAAAATGACAATTGAAACTTTAATGGGTGAAGACTTTGGAGTTCACGAGCCATATGCAAATGTAGAATTTATTTCCATTCTATTTACTTTATCTCTCCTTTTTTTAATTTTATTCCTACACCTTCACCTATTTCATCATAACTTACTACAAATGTAAAGAACATGTTCAATTTAACACTAGTGCCAAAATCCGTAATTTAAAATGTATGTGTCCAGAACATGCCCACAAAACAATGGTTGAAACGTTGAAAGTTTAAAAGTTGAGCACATCAGGGTTCATCACAAAGAGCATAAGCCATCTTTGACTTTATGTCGTCAATGAAGATATTTATTAAGTTACCTCAAAATGAAGTTTTTGTATCCCAGTCAGCCCCGGCTAAAGCAAAACAACCCGTACATTAGTTCCTTGGAGACAAGGGTTCCTTAGGCATCCAACAAGGAATGGTTTGCCCAAATCGTCAGCTCCGTAGGGGTGGTTAAGAAAGCTACGTAGCCAAGTGTCTAAAATGATGCGAGGACCTTGGCGACCGCCACGTGTACAGATTTCAGGCCGCATGTTGTTAACCAATCAGAAGGCGCCAGGGATGACTCGCATTCACACTGGGCCGACCTGCGAAGGAAGATGCTTCGGCGGATGCCATGGTGCCATTCTCGCCGCACACGATCCTCTGCGGAATCCTCCTTCGATTCCACCATCTCTGTGCACTTTTCTATTCTATTCTCTTCCTTTCCTTCCTTCCATCCTACGTTCCGTCCTTGCCAGATACCTCTTGTGGCCCACAGGTATGTTTGCGCTTGCCTGCCGCTCTTACCCTCGTCAGTTTTGGTCCAGAAACCACGCCAGGAAGTGAGTTCATCGGGGTTTCTCATTTCCATTGAACTGAATTGGAATCAGTTGATTGAGGTACTCGTTCAGGACTTTCTCGCAGCGGCGCCGTCGCTATTGACTTCTCGATTCGCTCTTAGGTTGCACTTTTGGTCAGTTTCAAGCATTGCTCGGGGTTGAGGATTGCCGTGCTCAGCAGTCTAGGGTTTCGGAGGATGTCGATGTGCGTGATTCACACTCTTCATCAGCATTGACTCCCGTGTGTTGTGGTTGCTTATTGGTGCTGTCTTCGTCGTTTCTGGGTATGTGGAGGATGTGTTTTTGGGCTTAATTGAATTAATTGCCATGGGAAGGAGTGCAGTGTGTGGCAAATCCTTATGCGTAACGCATGTTAGGATTGTCGTTCGTCTAGGATTTGCTTACAAAAAGAGTTGCAGCAGATTTTTTTGAAGGACCGTTGTGTCTTCTTCCCTGCTAGTGGAGTTCTTGGAGAAAAATAATTTTTGTCTTGATGATTAATTCCTGAAGCTCAACGTAGCTCAGAGGCGATTTCGGCGAGGGCGGTGCACACTGGTTGGAAATAGAGTTTTCTCTGAGCCATCTCTGCAGTGGAGAAACCTGTCAATTTTGTTTTGTTTTGTTGTGGACTGAATTTACGAGGGTGAGCTGTTGCTCCATATACCCGTGATTTTTAGAGCAGAGCTAGGTAGCTGAGATTGTGTCGAGCCTGATACGTCAGGTGATCATGGTAGCTGCTCCAGCTTTGTGTCGGCTTGAAGGTCATGGATGGGCATACCTCCTCTGTATCGAACAGTCACTTCAACAATGAAACTGAAGTTCCTGGAATGCTGTCGTACATAGTTAACATTGCAAGGTTCTAGATCCCTTTGGAATCATTCGTATTGGAATTATTTGTCCCCAACTTGTTGCCGTTACCTATGAAATCTCCTTTTCTCAGAACGTCGTGAGACTGTTCCGTCCAGAATCAATAGTGTCCTCAATTGCAATGCTCAATTCTACGCACCATATTTATGAAGATTAGCATTGCTGTAAAAATTGCCACTTATGCTGAAGTTCTTTCTTTGAAATTGAAGCTTGTGTTTCCTGAATGGGCTCACCATTTAGTTGGCGATGTCACACTCTCATTTAAATATCTGCCTGAGTGTACAGGAACACAGATCTAGTGCAACCTTTGGACTTTGGTTCTAGGGTATGGAATGTGAACAAAGTGGCAACTAAATGCAGGTTCTACTTTCTTGGAAGCCAGAACAGCATCATTTGCTGGGCAGTGTTACTTTCACTCGGAGGTCTATGAGGACATGTGACTGGCTTTTAGTGCTTGCGTCATCCATAGGAGGCGAAATTGATGACGATGGGTATAGTTGTGAGTGATCATTAGTTGCGAGCATGGAGTGATCCAACAATATCGGGCTACATTCAATAATATCAGCCTAGAAGGCTGATGATGGGGTGACTCACAGTGCTTTAGAAGAATTTAGAGTGTTCAACTAGTTGGTGCAAGTTAGAAGACGTAGAGCACTATGGAAGGTATTAGCCTTTTGTCACCGGGATCGGGTCACAAGCAAAATACATCAAGGAAAACAGGAGGTGTACTTGGCTGTGATATTTGGGCAGCTGTACGAAGTGGCACTGTACAAGAGGTGGAGCACGCACTAACACTGTTGAAGAGAAGTAATGTGAACATTGATGCAAGAAATGTATATGGGTCGACAGTCCTGCACATTGCAGCTTGGCGTAACCATATTCCTATTGTCCGTCGCCTACTTGCAGCTGGTGCAAATCCTGATGCTAGGGTAAGTTCCAAGGCTACCCATCGTGCAAATTTTGTGAAGTTTGTTCATAATTGACTTTTCATACCAAATTGTATTTGAGTGTCGCTTCCGATTTTCTTGTCACATGTCTTAGTGAGTTCTCGGAATGCATCTGCTACACAGTTTTAGACTGATTCTTTTGTTACAGGATGGCGAATCAGGGTGGAGCAGCTTGCACAGAGCACTCCATTTTGGGCATTTGGCAGTTGCAGGTGTACTAATAGAAGCCGGAGCTTCTCTATCACTTGAGGACTCCAAAGGTCGAACGCCTATTGATCTTCTATCCGGCCCTGTCAAATCTGCAATTGCTAACCCCCAAAATTCAGGTGCAGTGTGGACGAGAATTCTTTAATCAATATTGCAGATTCGTAAGGCAACAACATAAGCAATGTATGCATTCTAAAATATACTGATGATTTTGCCCTATATGCTGTTTCCTATTTAGTTTTAATCACCATAATTTTACTAAGAATTGAAACATTCTTGTTTGATCAACAATGACAAGGAGAAACCTCTCGGGGCCTTGGCTCATCATTGTCTTGGTGTCTGGATCTCTTGGCATGCATTACCTGCAAGTATTCCTGATCTTCTGCATCATTATCTTCATCAAAAGCTAACTGTGGACTATATAAGAATCATCATCGATATTGGGCCTGATTCAGTAATTTTCTTGCAGTAGTAGCGTAGGAGGTATACAATAATAGACATGATCAAATGTAGCTGAATTTATTCCTGTATCTGCATGTATTCTAATTGTGGAAAGACAATACAGGTGCTGCAGAGGTTTATAGTTGGGGCAATGGAGCCAACTACCAGCTTGGAACAGGAACTGCAGGGATTCAGAGGATACCGTGTCGTATTGATGCCTTGCAAAGCCTTGATGTTATACACATTGCAGCAGCTAAATTCCATAGTGCAGCTGTTTCTGCAAATGGTGATGTTTACACTTGGGGTTTTGGGCGTGGTGGTCGTTTAGGCCATCCAGATTTTGACATCCACAGGTTAGTGTGTTGGGGGAACTATTATTTGACTGGTCCAAAGTGTTCATTTCTACCTCGATTTTTGTTTATCAATCCCAGGTTAACAGAAAGGCTCTGGAGATGCACAGGTTACTGATAACATGCCAGCTTGGATTGACTCATGCAGTGGTCAGGTTGCAGTCATCTCCCCTCGACAAGTCATCAGTGGGCTTGTTGGAAAGAGGGTGAAGGTGATTTCAGTGGCCAAGCACCACACCATTATAGCAACTGATGGAGGAGAGGTTTTTACTTGGGGTTCTAATCGAGGTCAGTTATTCCTTTTTGTCCTGCAATTTACAAGCTGTAATGTAATTTTGTCTTGGTTTATTACTTTCTAAGAGGATTTATTAAATTTAAGGTATAGATGCTGAACTTTTATTGCTGCATGCAGATGGGCGATTGGGTTATCCAGCCATTGATACACAGCCTACACCCCGTAAAGTGAGCACACTTAAGGCACGTGTGGTAGCAGTGGCAGGAGCAAACAAGCACAGTGCTGTTTTGACAGAAAATGGTGAAGTGTACACATGGGGTTGTAATCGGGAGGGGCAGCTGGGGTATGGCACTTCCAATTCTGCATCCAATTTCACCCCACGCTTGATTGATTATTTGAAGGGTAGACATATGGTGGCTGTATCTACTGCAAAATACCACACTGTGGTCCTTGGAGCAGAAGGGGAGGTACATATCATATTTCTAAGCTGATTCTATTGGATGTGATTTGTTTGATTCTTTTCAGATATCAAATTCTGGGCATACTTATTTCTTTCTTGTGACCCTTGTAATACATGTTCAAATTTCTAATTTAAAACAAGTGCCTCAAAAGTGTTTCTAATTTCTCTGGATTTTCAAACAATAACCAAGCCTATATCATTGTATGCATGCTCTGACTTCTTATAAAGGAAGTGAACTGTCAAATGACAATACTAAAGTCCTTGTTAAAAACCCGCCTTCAAATTGAAGTTCTTGTGTACGATATAGCCAATTTTAGCACTGTTTTGGTTTCAGGTGATGACTTGGGGTTACAAGATGGTAAACCCTCGACGTGTGCTTGTTTTACGGGACACAAAGAAAAGAGGATTCCTTCCTCTAAAATATCATAGAGCAGATAAATTGCATGTCATTGCTATAGCAGCAGGCATGACTCACAGTACAGCAGTTACTGAGGATGGTCTTGTCTTCTACTGGATTTCTTCTGATCCACATCTGCGGTCCCACCAGGTGATTACTCTACATTCTAATTTCTATAGTTTGCCAGAACTTGTATCAACTATTGTGCATCAATACAAAGCACAATACATGCACATACAATACTATGAGCTACCAAGAATGGTTATAAAGTTTATTTTGGTTCACTTCTGTTGTCTTTAAAGTAGATACATCTTCAATGTGTCCTTTTAATAGGAAATAATTAACTTGAAATGTTAAGACAATTATTTGTCTAAACTTCTTTTGCTGCATATGATAAGTGTTCGTTTTTCCAGCAGTGTTTATCAGCAGTGTATATCAATATACTGCTTATTTATTGCCTAAAGCTTCTACTTTGACATGTGTTGTGCAAATGAAAGGCAGTGCTTGAATTTCAACTCAGGAAGCACTGTTTCCGCAGCATCAGGATTGTGTCACTCTCAACTACAAATGATTTACTCTGTGTTGATTAAAATGCCTTTGTCATTGTTGAACAGCTATCTTCAATGGCTAGTCATCAAGCTGTTGCTGTTGCAGCTGGTAAGTTCCGAACTGCAGTGGCAACTTCTACAGGAAGCATTTATGCCTGGGATGGAGAAGGAAGCAAGGCAGATGTTGCCCCATCTCCTGTTCGTGTGCATGGAATAAAGCATGCGGTAGGTTTGTCTGTTGGTGAAACCCACTCATTGGCCATTGCTGCACTGTACATGCCAACCTACTCTACAAAGCCAGCAGATGAACCACTTGCAGTAACCAGGCTAACTTCAGAAGGTGAGGAACCTATGGATGAAGAGGCAGAGCTGGAGGAAGACACTGGGAGCCCAGGACCTGTGAAAACAAACAGACTGGATGAAGGAGTTCCAAGCTTGAAAGACTTGTGTCAGAGGGTTGCAGCAGAATCTATTGTAGAGCCTAAGAATACTCTGCAGATGCTTGAGTTTGCAGATTCTCTTGGTGCTGATCACTTGAGGCGATTTTGTGAGGTAAATAAGTGGTCCACTTGTATCAAATATGTGTACTTCAAATCTTTCATTTGAAGCAACATCTAGAGATGTTTATATCTTATTTTGAGATTACTGATGTGGCATTTGGAATCTCAGGATTCCGTTTTGCGCAATCTGGACTACATCCTCACCATTTCACCTACAACTTTTGCCCACTTGCAACCTTCTCTATTGGCTGAATTGGAGAAAGTTTTGGACTCTAGATCTAACCAGTCATGGAGTCATCGGTTGCTACCAACCCCTAGTGCAACACTTCCAGCTGTTATTGATAGTGAAGAGGATGATAGTGATGTTTGTGGCAATCCACGATCCCGGAGCATTTCATGGTTGGAGGGCGTGGACAAATTGACCGTAGGGAAGCCATCAACTGATGACTTCTTCCTCTCTGGTAATGGACGAGAAGACGATGCAGTGGGTAAACAACTAAGGGCTGTGCGGAAGAAGTTACAACAGATTGAGGCTTTGGAGTTAAAGCAGTTCAAGGGTCAAGCACTTGATAGTCAGCAACTGGCCAAAATTGAGACAAAGCATGAGTTAGAGGAGGCTCTCTCATTATTGGAATCTGGAATTTTACCCCCCACAGTATTACAATCCATGAAGGTGAAAAATAGCCCTGGTGTAGTCATTGAAAAATCTAGTACAGGAGAAGTGGGTGGTGATACTGATCTTAAACATGGCCCTCACACAGGAAGACGTAAAAGCAAAGGGTTAGCTAGTCGTGGACAGGGTAATCCTGCACCCGCAGTTTCAAAGGAGTCAAGAAGTTATGAAGATTTTGACCTCCAGGTACAATCACTCATTTCTCTCAAAAGACCTGGCAAGGATTTGGGGGGGGGGGGGGGGGTTGCATATTCGACTGTTATGTTGTTTCACAATTGTGAATCACTTGTAAAACTTATTGAGTTTGAATCTGATTTTGTTACTGTGGCAGGACACTCTCCTTCAAATAGTGCAATTAGAGAGTCAGTCAAATATAGCAGAAGCCAGTCCATCAGTTCCTTGTGAGACATCGTCAATTCCCGAGCCTCCTCTTTGTACCCAAAATGATGTCCCTCCATCCCCCATCAGCTTCAGAGAAATCTCAGGCTTTGCTGCACAAAATTTAGGCGATGCAGCTGAGTCTTGGTCAAATACACAAGCTCTAAGGTCATCCAAGAAGAAGACCAAAAAGGGTGGGCTCTCTATGTTCCTGAGTGGAGCGTTAGAGGCACCACCAAAACCTCAGACTCCGTCCCCTCTACCGAAGGTTGAGGGCCCAGCATGGGGTGGTAAGCACATTCTCAAAGGAGCTGCATCACTAAAGGAGATACAGACCCAGCAGACTGCGGAGGTTACCATTTCAAAAAATGGAGTAGTTTCTCTTGTTAAGACTGGTAGTGCCATCAGGTCTAGTGTAGCTGGCATACCTATGACTGATGAAAGACCCAGTTTAGCAGTCAGTGCAAAAGAGTTGGGCTCTGGAAAAATAGGTAGTGCAGGGAAAACCTCAGCTGGAAGAATTCCACCTGATGTCACTTCTATCAAGAGTAGATCTCTACCAGGGGCTTCAAGTATTGTGAAATCTAGTGTTGTAGGATTTAACAGTAGTAGGCCGAGTGTTGGTGTAGCCAGCAGCAGCCGCTTTGAGCCAGCTGATTCAGCCTCTGAGGACATGATGGAAGGGGTTTTAAGGGTACCTCTTAGTGAGTTTGTTCGGAGTTCGGCACCTATAGCTGTAACACAGTCAAAGAGTTCAAATGGTCTGCATCCAGAGAACAGCCCCCCTGCCTGGGCAGGACGTTCTCCAGGGGCATCTGCTCATTCTCTACGCGATATTCAATTGCAACAGGTACTTTCATAACCTACAAGATTCTATCATCCTTGTCCAGCAAAAGTCAATCAGATTCTAAATGAACAAGTCTGGTTTGCGGAGTCAATTATATGACATCAGTTATTAGAGATATCCTCTAACTTAACAAGACTTTGGGTCATGAGTTGGTTCTTTTGCATACAACACCTTCCATATTGGGTAATTATTCAGTGCATGCTTGTAGGTAGTGTGAATGTTTAATCAAAGAAGAACATTCTATATTGATACATTGAGGGTCAAACTCATTTTGGCATGCCAAGAAGTGCTAAATTGAGTTTGGCATCAATGCACCGAAATAGGTTGCTCTTCATTTAAATGTAAAGACATCCTCTAGGAATGCACTACAAGTGAAAGAAATTATTGATATTGTGTGCTAAACACCAATGGAAAATTACAGTGGGACCAACTCCATGATGAAAAGTCCCAGTGACGTAAAGGATAACTTAAGTGAATTGGCATGTTACTTCTTGCTCCTTGTCTGAAGTTGGATGATGATGCTGTGGTTCATCGTATATCGATGTTTATGTACAGGTGAAACAGCATAAAGCACAGCAGCGTCCACTACCGTCTCGAGGCAGCCCACAAGTAACTAGTCCTGTAAGCCTGATGACTTCTGCACCAGGAAGCAGTATTCAAACTGCAGACCATGCTTCACCATCAACTGAACCTCCTAGTCGATGGTTCAAACCAGAGACGGTGAACCCATCCCCACTTCGTTGCATACAAAAAGAGGAGCAGGCGATGAAGGAACTACGGCGATTGTACACCAATGTGAGGATTGCACGACAAGTAGATAGTTGAAACGCAACTCACGTTCCTCATAGGAGCCATCAATTCTTTTTAGGATCTCTTGAAGAGTTGTAAAATTTTCTTTCTGGTTATGTAGATGCAAAAGTGAGCATATTGGTGGTCATCTTGAATTTGACCGTACCAGCTACTTTGGACTCTTTTCTTTGTTGCATTCAACCTTCAGGATTTCGACCCTCTCAGCTTGTCCTGATGAGATGTATGATGTCAGCTGCAATAGATGAATTTGGAACTTTAACCATCGTATTCCATGGAATTGTATACCTTCTGTGATTGCTGCCCAGGTTGTGAAAAGGGACTGGTGTAATGGAGGATTTTCCTTTAACTCTTTTGGCTTTATTTCCAAAGTTAGCTTGCTGTTGCATTGTGGTTTTACATTTAAATATTCTGTTAGTTATGTGTTTGTCTACTAGATGATTTGTGAATTTTGATTTGAAGTCACACAAAAATTCCTTCGTATTTCACAATGTCGTGCATACTAACCTTGGCGATAAAAGTAGCTCCAGTGATGACTGCACAAGTAAGCTGGTTGTGGGCAAGGACTATTAACTAGGAGCCTTATAAGGTATCATACCACCACCAAAATTGGTGATAATCAGTATTGAGTCTACAAGCATTCAATTACTTCAGTTTGGCCTGCTTCGTGTCTTTCTCAAACATAATGATAATTGTGAAGGAACAACTTACTCTACAATTCAATTTAACAACTTTTTCAACGTTGATGCAAGTGCTCAAATTCAAAATGGCTAGTACTGGATTATGTCAGATTTGACATAGAATGTTTGTATGTGGAGAGTATGGTTTTCTTTTGACCAGATCTGGAAACTGTTTCTACTCGGGAAATCAGAAGTAGGGATAATCCTGGGGTTTTTGGCTTCTCTTGTTGCACATTGATACTTCATGTGTAGGTAGGTCTCATTATAACATGACCCTGTTATTGGAATTTGTAGTTTTTTCTTGGACAACCCTGCTACCTACACAAGTAAAAGTTAAGGTTTCCCTTAAAAGCAATCTTTAACTGCTTCCCAATTTGCTCTGTTATTATTGCTCTCAAATTGCTTTCTGAATTTCCTTTTTATTATTGCTTTCTCTTTTAATTCTCTTACCAACGTGCCCACCACGTTGATTTGTATTCAGGGTGACTTGATGTGCCATTAGGTCATCTCATTTTGAAAGAGAAGGCTGCCTGCTTGAATCTTTTGGAAGATTGAAGTGCGATCACTTGGTTTAGGGTTCCACCCAACGTCTGCCTCGCCAATGCTGTGTATGTGCTCTTGGATGCTTCATAAAAATATAGGTCTTTCCTTCAATTTTCCTTGCGGCTTATTTATCTTTAACTTTCATACATCTTATTGACTTTTGCTTCTACGGTTTTGCAATTTGATTATTAGATACGGTAGCATGGCGGGAAAGGGATTCTATAAAGACATCATTGAAGGTGACACATATAAATACTATGCCAATGGCGAATGGAAGGTGTCGAGTTCGGGGAAATTTGTCCCCATCACCAACCCCTTCACTCTGCAGGTCCAGTTCAAAGTGCAATGTAAGTGCTACTGTCTCCCTCCCACGTCAATTTCAAGTCACGACATTCAGGAATTGTTACGATGTGGAGTTGTTTTTTCTGAGAGAAGTGTTTGTGTTGTTCCAAAGTTGATCAGTTCTTCAATGGCAGGATGGTTTTTTGTGAATATTTGTGCAATATTGAGTTACTCAATATTGT
Source organism: Polytrichum commune (assembly GCA_950295325.1). NCBI lineage: Eukaryota > Viridiplantae > Streptophyta > Polytrichopsida > Polytrichales > Polytrichaceae > Polytrichum > Polytrichum commune. The sequence continues at coordinate 5,502,382 of OX485804.1, forward strand.
GATTTCATCAGGGAGAGAGTATGCCCTCCTCCTGAAGTTTCTTTAGGGTGAACCACAAATTCAAACATGGCATCCCACCTCATACAGGAAATTTCGTATGGTTAAGGAGATAGCTCACTAAATTCTTGAATGGTGTACAGAATCTCTTTCCTTGAAAATTAGGTTAAACCTAATTTGGTCTAATTGAATCTAAATGGACGAGTAGATAAGAATCAGGTTCATGACCCTTCGATGTATGTTAGTTATGTTCAATTTCCGAAATGTGAAACAGGATTGTCAATCAGACTTCCCTAAGTCTTCCACTAATTCTAATGTATCTAATGAACACTTTGACACAAAAGTGATGTCGACAATAACTATCTCTAACATCCTGAATTTTCGAGTGCTGACTGTAATCTTGACCATTCTTATAGAAGTAGACCATGAATTATTGTTTCTTCTTCCATGATGCCAGGTCTCTGAAACAAGCCTGCATCCTCTTGCAACATGGCAATCCAGACGAATGTAAAATCATACTTTGCAATATAACTTAGGCGTTTGTATTGATATAAATGGCACTTTTGTACATGAAAGATTAACTGGAATCTCGTATTTGATGATTGTTTGCAGCCTGCACTCAGGACGAGGTGAACAAGTGTGTGGATCAATCCAAAGCTGCACAGAAGCTCTGGGCCAAGACACCTCTGTGGACTAGGGCAGAAAAACTTCACAAATTTGCTGCTATATTGAAAGCCCAGCAGAAACCCATTGCAGAGTGCCTTGTAGACGAAGTCGCCAAATGCTTCAAAGATGCTGTTACGGAGGTGAAACATGACAGCGCACGATTTTTTTTCTCATTACCTTTCTGTAAAGATGCAGTTTTGTTATCGAAACTTGCTCTTAACTGATATGATGCCATTCCATATGGACCAAGCCAGGGCATATATCTAGTTAACCTCATTATGTGAACCCTAAACTTTTCTGTGTTCCTTGAGCTCTCTATAAAGTGAGCTTTTTGTATGTCTTGGTAGACGAAGTTGCCAAATGCCTGAAGGAATGCCATCGCGGGAGTGAAACACAATGCCCGATATTCTTCTTGTTAATTTTCTGCAGAAATGTACTTTCATTATCGAAACTTGCTTTTAAATATGATGCTGTGCGAAGAAAAGAACCATCTGCCCCACATTCACCTGACCTTCTCTCATTAGTGCATAATTTCTGGATGGACATATTTATAGACCAAGTCAGGGTATATCCTAGTTAATCTAGTTGCATGAACCCTAAACTTTTCTGTGTTTCTTGAGAGCTCTTATATGATTTGAGCTTTTTGTATGTCCAGGTGGTGCGCTCTGCTGATCTTGTTAAGTATGCGGCAGAGGAGGGAATTAGGATTCTCGCTCAGGGGAGGTTCTTGGTTTCAGATTGCTTCCCAGGAAATGGCAGGAATAAATACTGCCTTGCTTCCAAGGTAGTGACGCTGTTGAGACAGAACCATTATGAAAGTATATATGTACATATGTTTTAGTTGTAATTGATCAGCCTGAGAAAAGTGGCTTGTGAAAGTTACAGATTCCTCTTGGTGTGGTTCTTGCAATCCCTCCATTCAACTATCCTGTGAATCTTGCTGTGTCCAAGATTGCTCCAGCCTTGATTGCAGGAAATTCAGTTGTACTCAAGCCTCCCACTCAGGTAATGCTGAACCTATTTACATAACTTTTGTGCCACCAAGTAAATTAGGAGTGGAGCAGTCACTGTCAATTATATTGCGTCATGTTAAGTTAAGTGGGCCTTAAATGAACACTTTCAGCTCTGCGCACACTTTTTGTAGGATATGGAACAAAGTCAGTGTGAGACGATTACCAAATTTATATAGCGCCTATAGCATTTTCCTCATAGTTTTGGAAGCTAATGTGATTAATTTATTTTCTGTCAAAGTGAAGATCCTCTTTTTCATTAAATGATCATATAGGCCCCCCCAATTATGTTGATTGTTGAGTCTAGAATGGTAAGAAATTTTGAGCATGTAGTCCAATCTTCATCAAACACAGGTCTTTTTGGTGTCCATTCTTAGATCCACACCTAACCATACATCACTCAAATATAGGTGCCCACTTAAGATCAGTAACCGAATTAGGCTCACTTACCTTAATGGAAATGACGAGTATTTGCACTTCCATTTCTTTCCTGAGGATAATGGATTGCAGCCATCTAGGGTGTCATTTGATTGTGGGCACGCAATTATTAGGGTGGTTAGACGGGAAAACTCAAGAGATTAGCATTTGTTTTTCTTAAATTTATGAACCCCTTGATGAGGTCAAGTCCCATATATATTGGAGGAAATTGCTTAACATGTGTATTACAATGCAGGGAGCAGTCTCATGCTTGCACATGGTGCACTGCTTTCATATGGCAGGCTTCCCAAACGGGTTGATTTGCGCAGTAACTGGGAAGGGTTCTGAAATTGGAGACCTGCTCACCACGCATCCCGGAATCAATTGCATAAGGTAATGTTACATTTTTGGAAATTTGTTGCTGATTTGCAGTTCCTTTGTGCTAGATGGAGGAGCACCTCAACACCTGTACTTATTATTATTTTTTGTCACAACACTAGGCTGTTGCAAGGTCTGTCTTATTTTGTAGTGGAATCTGAGTTGTGGTGACAGGTGAATAGGACCTTATTAGTGATAATGGTATGATGTACTTGTGGTGATTATGGTATAGTTTCACAGGAGGAGACACTGGCATAGCTATCTCAAGAAAGGCAGGAATGATTCCTCTTCAGATGGAACTTGGAGGCAAAGATACATGTCTTGTGCTTGAAGATGCTGATTTAGAACTGGCTGCAACCCACATCATCAAGGGAGGATTCTCTTACAGGTAGTGACACCTTATCATTTTATTGACACAATTGTTTCATTGAAAAAAGGATGTACCTTCTTCCATCCTGTCGTCCTGGTGAAAATTGAATACTGTTCCGATTTTGAATACCTTTTTAAATTTCAATGTGAACATTTAAAAATTTATGTTTCACCCTTTCAGATTTGAAGTACTGTATGCAATGAGCTCTCTTTGATCATACTTCAGTTCATTCAATCACGAAAAGGCAGGGAGATAGGTCTGGTATGTAAGACTTGCCCAAAGTGAGATTAAGGTAAATGGGCCTAAAAAATAACGGTTTTAGTTCTGCACCCACTTCTCCTAGGACATTGAACACGCATCTAGGACAAGATGATTAGCAAATCCAAATCGAGGCTATAGTCATTTTTCTCAAAATCTTCGAAGCTCAAATGAGTATCTTATTCATCATCAAAGTGGATATACTGTCTTTGTAACTGATCATATAGGTCGCCCGGATAATGTTGACTATCGAACTTAGAATAGTTAAACAAACTTTGAGCACATTGTCCATCTTCTTTTAGACACATGTGTTTCTGGTGTCTGATATTAGATCTACACCTAATTAATCACACAGCTTTTATCATAGGTGTCAAATTAAGCTAAGTGACCGAATAAAGCTTCTTGAAAATCTAAAGAGAAACCTACAAGCTGTAGTTTTTTCCCAAATTGCTGCAGTGGGCAACGGTGTACAGCAGTGAAGGTGATATGTGTGATGCAGTCAGTTGCCGATGATTTGGTGAAGAAAGTTGTCGAAAAGATGAACAAGCTGACAGTAGGCTACCCTAATGCTGATTGTGATATTACACCTGTGATCAGCGAGACGTCTGCGGAATTCATTCAAGGTTTAGTAGAAGATGCAAGAGACAAGGGAGCTAGGTTCCATCAGGTACACATTCTGCTACCCTAATCTGAAGCCACCCTGCCTGAAATTCGAAGGGGGCGGGGGGTTAACCAGTGTTCCACTAGAAAACCCAGTGCCATGAAAGATAGGTCCCATTTAATGTTTCAAAATAAAATCTCTGAGAGTATTAGAACATTTTAGGGTAATGAAAATCCATTTTCAAAATATGATAGACACAATCAAAGAATATTCACCAATTATGCGCATTACTTTGTAACCCTTCTGAGAATAGATCTTTATCTCATGTAGTTCATATCTCTACAAGGGAGTGACCCCTGTGCTGAATTCACAAGCGCCAATCCAAGACCTTGAGTGGTTGGGGCTCATCTCCACCTTGCAAGTGGTATGGGTTTCATTCTCCACTGAGCCATGCTACTATTACCTGCCATTGTCCACCCAATCGCTGTGGGGGTCACCTTAAAAGGTGTGGGCACCAAAGGGCACAATGAACTTAGTAAGGGAGGAACAATGTTAAATCAAGTTGTCCCAAGTACGGCTGCTAAAAGGAGTTCACCTCTGAATAGTCGCTATCCTTTGTCTGAACCCACATAATGTGGTCTGTAGGCCTTATTGACAGACTTGATGACAGTGAACATTGCAGTGACGCTCCAAATTTTAATGGTTCATCCACATTCAACTCAATCATTGACAAAAGAGAATCGAATTTGCCAGCACTTGGTATTCCATGACCCTGTCAACTTTGAGATGATGTTTTTAGAGATGTTAATTCTAAATAGGAACTCATACCACACAGGAATGGAAAAGAGAAGGAAATCTTATATGGCCACTCCTCATCGACAACGTGCGCCCAGATATGCGAATTGCATGGGAGGAGCCCTTTGGACCCGTGATTCCGGTCCTGCGGATCAAAACGGCTGAAGAAGGCATTAAGCACTGCAATACTAGTCACTTTGCACTTCAGGTACCCCACCTTCTCTTCAAATGAAACATGATCATTCTTTTTGGCATTGAATGAATTGAGATGAAGTAATGGCAAGGGTGTAGAAGTGTATTACTGAAGGGTCTGTCAAATTGATGTTTCTTCTTAGAATCCACATGAGGTTATTGGAAGCTTAATAACTAGCACACTATGGGATGGTTGAAACTCGAATGTCAATTTAAGCTGTATATCTCCCAGGTGTGTTTGCGATAAAGGTCAAATTTACCAGACAGGCAGATCTGCTGAAACTTAAGGTCATTGGGCTAAAATGGACACCTCTAGCTCTGCACACACGTCATTTATGATAATAAACATGCGCTTAGGATGAGATGATTCGCAAATACAAAGAGAGGCCGGAGCCAAAGTCCTTATGATTCTTAGAGGTCATAGGAACATATTATTCATTACCAAAGTAAGGATTCTCTTTCTCCTTGAATGATCATAAAGCCCCCCCAATTATGTTGACTATTGAATCCAATCTTGAGCATGTAGTCCAATCTCTTTTAAACACATATCTTTTTGGTGTTCATTCTTAGATCCACACCTCACCACACACCACTCAAATGTGGGTGTCTGATTAAGATAAACAACCAAATTAGGCCCGCCCATCTTAGTTCTAGCAACAAACCAACCGTACAAGAATTTTTGAAGTCCCAGTTCTTTCAGAGCAAATGCCTATGTGTCTACACCTCCCTGTGAATAAGAGCAAGTTTTTGTAATGGTGGTCAAGCAGGGATGCATCTTCACTAAAAACATTGACAAGGCTATCATGTTGAGTGATGCCATGGAATCTGGAACTATTCAAATCAATGCTGCACCTGCACGAGGACCCGACCATTTTCCATTCCAGGTATACCACTATTTATAATTAGACTTTGTTTTTGGCAAGAACATGATCCCTGAATGTTGTCTATCAATCACTTCTTCGCCACTTGTTTGATTGTAGCCTGCATCTCCAAATGCAAGTGGACAGCGTTTAATGTTGTGCAAGTGTGTTACATACCCCTTCAGGATTTATTATCCTTGCAGTGGTAATTGAACTTAGCTAATAATTAAATTCTTAGCAATTTCAGTTTGTGACCAGTTCTGGACATTGATTCAACCCACATTTCATCCTTATATGTTGCAACTATTAAACATCGTAAATATCAACCCTATGTTTGGTGGGCATTGACGTGGTGTCGTAATTTGATGTGATTGAATTAATGTGAAATCAGTGCTAGTATATATGGATCTAAAGGTTTGTGATGGGCATCCAACTTGATATATCAATTTGCAGGAAACTGGGTCTGTTGGATACCTTAAGCTTTATTTTATTTTGGTGATGTAGGGCCTGCGTGACAGTGGCATAGGCTCGCAAGGAATTACAAACACCATAAACATGATGACTAAAACCAAAAGTACCGTCATCAACCTGCCAGAAGAATCGTACACCACAGGTTGAACAATATTTTTGCAAGAATTCTTGATTGGTGTTATGGACTGAATTTCAAGGGACAAAAGTATCTGATGGCTAGCCATGGCTGCTATAAGCAGTCAGCCCTCCACATCTCTAGTTATATCTCTAGTTATATCTCTCTTTGTTTACTGAAACAAGATGTCGGTTGGAGACTCAGAATTTTTATTGATATCCTCCAATGTACAGAATCGAGGGGGAAATGCAACATGTAGGTGGTCTACACATTTGCCTTAGGTGTAACATAGCTAGTAGTTTGCTCAAAGTTCAAAAACATGGCTCAAAGTTCAGAAAACTTTGTGAATGTAGAGGAAGGATCAAACAACCTGCATTATCATAGTCTTCTTTTCCCTTCAAGATCACGAAGAATCAACAATAAATACATTCTGGAATGTGAAGATTCATCTGGAACTATGCTACCGGCAGTTGCTGCACCACCTTCCGTGTGATGGAAATCTTGTACTGAAGTTCACAATATATCATTTATTATTTTTTTGTGGTGAGTCTCCCTAGAAATGAAAGAAGGAATCAAGGTACGGAATTGATGCATAAGGTATGTGTGCCTAGCTAGTTTGGGGTTTAAATTTGACTTTAAGTACACATACATTGGCCAGAATCTGATCTCTGTATATCAAAAGTGATCAGATCATTCGCGAAGCGTATGTCCACTTTCATTTATGGAACTTGATGCAGTCAATTGAAGGAGCGGAACCAATATGGGACCACTTCCACATATCCTGCATGTGCTTCGTAGACATAGTTTCCACACCCAAGATATGTTTGTTAGAATGTGGCAGACTATTCTTTTACTTAGTGTCTAACACCTAAGTAGGCACACATGAATGTCATGTTAAGCATATGTGAACCTAGAATAGGGCCTCCCTACACAATCTCTCTACAAATCATGAATATCTACATTTGGACTGGAGATCCCATGCGCATATGAAATCTAATCACAAATTCTTCACCAGCATCCTTCCTCATTTAAAAATGTTAACATGTGGAATCAGAAGTGCCCAAAGTAGACACACACACCTCACATCCTGTTGGCTTCAGAAGGCTTACCTGAGTTTTCTCTTTTCTTTTTTTCTTTTTTTTCTACTTGTTGGGGAGAACAAGAGGAGATTGTCACATACCAGAGTGCCTTGCACCCATCCAACATTAAAACATGACCCTTCATAAGTTTGTGGCGTATTCACCTCAAATGACTTTGAGCAGAGTGATCTGGGGACTTTGAATCTAATTCTAGTGTTGAATCAAGCAAAAACATTTACATTCAAGGTTTTTTATGTCGGATGAATGACAGGTTCGACCGCATGTAATAATTCCCTCTTCTTGTTTGTTTTCATCTAAAATATGAATAAAATTATACGAGGTTGGGGGGGGGGGGGAGTGGATAATGCTTTCCTTGAAACGTGGCCAAATTTAATTCTGAATTTTGTGGTTCACCAGTTTGGTTTGTGTTGACATTGTCATGGACGCAGGAGGGATCTTGAGGGCCTCAATTTCGTTTTAAAACAGAATTCTCATGTACAGAATATTCTATATGTTCCATACATAGCATGCTTCCCAAGTTCCAGCCTTAATTTCTTGAGACCATTGGTTATCATGTCACCGCAATTCTGAACTGACCCATTTATAGAATCCTGATCAACACAAACGATGGATCGTAGAGTACTGCGGCATCCGGAGAATTGAAATCGACCCAACTTGTTTAAATAGGCATATAAAACGTAATCAAGTCACACCTATTCTGGACGATTTGGCAAGTTTGAGTGCTTAGCGTGATCCGATTTCATGTGTCGGTTATCTCGTTGGACTGACCTTTCAAAGTAGATTCAGGAGCTATATATGCAACTCATAAACATTTGAACCCTATCACAATTTATTTTACATAATTTTGAAGTCAGCATTTCAAACCATGTTGAGGTAACATAGGCGCATTGTCTACGCTATCCATCTTAGATCATAGGGGGTTAGGGGTAAAGGGGTAAAGGGTTTAACGTGATTTTAGGGTTGGGTCCACCTTCACATGGAAATGAATGCTTTTTAACTAACTTGATATGGCATAGATACTCACAACTTTGACAACGTCAAATTACAATTGACATGTGACACATGTTTACAATGCTTTATACATTGGCATATTCGAGATCTTACCTATTTGGGAGCCTCCAATCGCTTGTCTTTGTCATGTTATGTTGCACGAGGTCTTGTTGTGTGCATGCACATAGGTCATTCTAAGCCTCCATTTGGTTTTTATTTTTAAAAAAAATATTCAACATAATATACTTAGTGACCAGTATACCTTTCATCCATAATAGTTCACAAACCAAAATAAGTACACATATCTTTAAAATGTTATTAAAGGACAAACCCTGATACAACATATTGTCAAAAGTAAAATAAATAGTAATGATAATAGTAATAATATTAACTATATTTAGAAACTAGCAAATCCATGGCCCTACATAATGTTGGAGCCTCCACCTGTTGTCATCATAGTGTGTTGCAAGATGGACTTGTTGGCGGTGGACATAGATCATGCTATGCCTCCACTCGATTTGTTTTGACTTTCTTGAAACCTTGTAACATAATAAGCTTTATGTCCATTATACCTTTGACGTTAGGTCCCTAGAACTTGAGTATCACAAAGCACAAAATAAATAAATTAGGCACACCTCCCTTAAAAGTGTTTCAACCAAGGAGACACCCTTTTGTCAAAAGCATTACGGATAAAAACTCACAACAAGAGTCTTCGTATCAACAACCTTTGAGTCGCGGCGAGTGCTTCCCTCCGTACACGAGGTTCGGCCGCAAAGGGCACGAGGCAAGCCCTTTATGGTCTCGTCTCGTCTTGGTTTCAAGACCTCGGCCCTAACTCCAAGAGCCAATGTTTGTATGTCTCAATAAACCGGACACAACACAAAAAGCGACATATGACTTGTGCAACAAAAACCTTTGGAGAGATGCAAGCTTACCGACCACATTATAAGTAGGTTCACTTATGTGTCCCCCCCCCCCCCTCCCCCCCCCCCACCCGAACATCATAAGCTTGACGTATTCCCAACATCATCATAAACGGGGAGGGATATAGCACCCATTTTGTACGTGTTATGTCTTGCACTCCTAGATGGCGGGCATCATAAACCCGCCCCCCGTGGTGGGAATTTAGATATATAGATCATGACACCCGAATTGTGCAAGTGGCACCCAAATCTCTACATAGTGCCTACGAATCCCCAAACACCCACAATGATGCGTCTCGTAACCATAACCCGTGCCCAAGAGTACCAAATAATTGAGCAAGCTATATCTTCCGAGATCTCCCAAAGATTTTTTTGTGCCACGACGTGAGCTCCACCAATAATCCCATGGGTTTAAAATATACCGACCCCCCCCCCCCCCTTCCCCTTCCCCTTCTCCCTCTTAGCTCGCACCAAGAAGACCAATCCAAACCCCGTTTGGCTTCAATCCCACTTTTTAAAAGTGCCAAGATGGATGCATTGGAGGACAAAAGCAAGTTTTCTAGTGACTATAATACCATATTTCGAAGGCCTTTGGCTTGCACGACAAGCTTCCGAGAACGATGCCATTACGATGACCCGCTTTGCAATGCGATGCGAAGGCGGGCATTGACATGTGTTGGAGGGCGAGGTGCTTGGAAACTCCACCAACTCGATCATGGCCGAGCTGCCTTGCGGAGGGTGCCTCCCAATAACTTACACATATATTTTGTGGTTGGGTTGATGGAGAATCATCCATTTTGGAATCGGCATTATTCTTGCCTGCATTCAAGGGCCAAAAGGCAGAGCTGTACCCATGAATTCGGGTGATTTTTGATGCATATATACACAAGGGTTGACACTATAGAGGACCTTGAAGGGTGCATAACATTATTAAGGAGTCAGCGGGCATGCGTTCGTTCATGTGGGCCCTGAGAATATAACCATGGGATGCCACTGCTAGTGCATATGAAAGGTGTATCTTTTCCTTAAAAAATCAAGTTGTTTAGTAGATGTATTCCACTACACCGTTTATGATGTTTAGTGTCACTTCTTATTCAGATTTACACAATGCAATAAGTTCTTGAAGGGTGCATAACATTGTTAAGCAGTTTGCGTTCGTTCATGTGGGTCCCGAGAATATAACCGTGGGATGTCATGGCTAGTGCAGATTAAAGGTGTATCCTTTTCAAAAATAAAAATAAAAATAACCAAGGTGCTTATTAGATGTATTCCACAACATCGTTTATGATGTTTAGTGTCACTTATTATTCGGATTTACACAATGCAATAATTTCATGCTTCAAAATTCAATAAATGGTTTCATTTTTTATCAGCAAAGGTTGAATAGGTTGTGTGGACATTGTTGATCAGGAATGATTTTACTTGGTAAAATTTTGCATATACATTAAATAGGTATAGCACTTTGTAGCTTTGGATAGTAAGTGACACTAAGTGCCATACATACTGTAGTTTGGGCCTATGCCGTCCTAGCCCATTGCATATGTGGTCCCCCACCCTCCAAATATTAAAAATTAAAACTTCTTACTCTATTGGTCCTTTGCACCCATGCATGTGAATTACACTCTAAACTCTGTAATATCATGTTTGTGGCAACCAAAGTGCACGTGATATTAGGGAGTTTTGTAGTGTTAACATGGACGCGTGATGAAAAGAGAATTAGTGTAGCATGTGACATTATGGAATAACACAATGTGAACATTGCAATTATGACAATATTTACAATGATGACAACATGATGCGTGCGAGTGTGTGGTTTGAATTCTTTGTGTTTATTTTATTGTCAAACCCCATGATATATGGGAGGGAAATGTGACAAAAAGGAGTGAGTTTTAAATTGAGAACATCCGTTCCCTGGGTTTTGGGATGTAAGAGAAGGGGTGGCATTGAGGATGTTGATATTACGGAGTTTAGAGTGTAATGTCCAAGGCCACATTTGAATTGGTCCCCACCTTTCCAAAACAGTGGACACTAGTGGAAAAGGGTGGGACAATGGCCTCACCATCACCACCATGTCCACCAACGTTATCGACTAGTGGTGGCCCGCACCAGACACTTGCTCAATGACTAAATCATTCAACAAAAATATATTGGGATTCAAAAAGTGGATATTTTTAATTTACAATATTGATTGTTAATGATACTCTAATTCTCTTCTTGAGAATAAAGCTCCTATGCAGAGAATTCTAAAAGCACACCAACCTCGCTATTTTCAATGTTACTTGTGTTAGGTTGAGCTAGTGACATTATAGCTTTATTCCTCCATGCCAAGGCAATCGCTTTATTATGGGGCCATCATTGTGTTGGATGGATGAGAGGTACGCTTGTATGCAATAATTTACTTAGGGCTTCTGATAACTTCACCAATATGTGCAATTAGATTGCATTTGTGATTAGATTGCCTCTTAACCCATGCAAATAGCCTTCGGTTTAAATATGATCACAAAGTAATTATAACTTTGTTAATCAATCTGAATGGTTGCCACATTAACAAAAGCATGTATCTTGTTACTTGTTGTAACAAATACTCAAAATAATGTGGAGTGTCAATAAATTAATGTGGGACAACCTAATTGCACATTGGTGTTGAGCTTTGGAGGCATACATGAGGTGTGAGGAAATTATCTAGGGTTGCATGCGTTTCTAGAGTCGGTGACTTAGTGCAGTATGGGTCATCATCATTTACGTTATCAATTTAGGCATCAATTAAGCTATTGGCTCCTTACGCTTTATATATCAGCTCTCAAGTGAGTCCTTCTACACTAATTCAGGGCCTTTGATTCAATTTTTCATGTCCAATTCTTCAAATAAAAAGAATATATAAGTTGTAATAGAATTTCATGTTTTTTCACCTTGGAGAATTTTGGTAGGGGCCCAATTCAAAGAGGCATGCGTCTAGCCATGGTAGCTTGTCATGTGTGTAGAGTCCAACTGCCATACCCTCTTCGGAAGCTACTTCTCTACGGATCATCATATTTGGAAGATTTGTATGATTCACAGTAGATGCTAGGCATTTTGGACACCATCCAATGGCTTCCTCAAGTGAGTAGAAAGTTACTTTTTCAAAGGACTTTCCAACCTTCCTCGCACATCTTGCATGCATGGGAGGGGTAGGCTCCTTTCCATGGTTGGAACCGTCTTCTAGTTGTAGACAAAAAATATCACCCTTCCATGTATAGTATATTGTATGTTTGATAGGTGGTATGGCATACCTTTAGAGCAATGTGGTCCCAAAATGAGAAAATGACACACTAATGTACTTCATGGGCATGGTTTGAGATGGTGCACCAATTTTTTGACTAGCGTGATTGACAAATTTAGTGTGTCCTTCAAGGACCAAAAGGTTGGCCCTACCCATAAATTGGGGGAATTTGTGATACACAAGGTTGACATAGAGAACTTTGAAGGTGCATTCTTTTCCCCGAAACCCTAAACACGACGTAGGATTTTTAGTTGGATGCATCATATAGTTTCATAGATGCCTTCAAAGGCTTGTGGTCCCAAAATGAGATAACAACTCACTAAATGATGCTTTGTGTGCGTAGCTTCGGATGTTACATCAAATTTGTAGCTACACCTCTTGCATCTAATATTGTGGCATGTGCTATAATTTTAACACCCTCATGATAATTTTGGTCAATGAATTTTCTCTTGACCTACGCAATTTTAATGCCCAAAGCAACATATGTTTAGAATTAGGAATACTAAATGAATACCTGAATTATTGTGGTTTGAAAGATATAGTATTCATATAAAATCATTTGAAAAAACCGATTTATCATTTTATAGTTGATTGTTGTTAGTTTATTGATTTATAAGCTACCCTAATTTCAACCCACACATAAAATATAATGGGCCACGGTATTTTTTTACCCATGCTTAACTTTTAGCCCACTATATTAGGTGTAAACATTGTAGTGTGTCAAATGAAATTGATGATGTGGACAATACTACAACCTAATCATGTTTGAGCACATCTTGTTTATGAGGTTATGATGTCATGGTTGTAAATGTACTTGTTATTAAGATTTTCATTTCTTTTTTGAGGGAAAAAAGGAAATACGTAATGTGGATACACTTGTGTGGCAACATCTAAGTTGTGAGATGGAGCGTTGGACCCATAGGTAAAGTTACAACAGGGCAAACATATATAGAAGATCATATACAGTTAGGTAGGGCTTAAGTTGAAGATAATCTTGCAACATCTTCATATTTCATGTACTCTATGGATGCTCATCCACCATCATCACAAATCATCAAAGCCATAACTCACCAAGAGTTGGTGTCTTGGGAGGTTATATAAGATGGGTAGAGGATGTGTCAAAAGATAACAAATATGTGGGTAGAGTATAAAGATCTAGTTGACTTCATGAACCAACCTTCAAATTTGGGAATAAGTTTATGTTGGTATCAGAAGTCAAGTATCTTAATGTAGATTTATGATTTGACTAACCACATCATGGTAAATTTGGAACAATAATTATGTTGGCTACAATGACATTCATGGTAGGAACCAATTATAAGAATCAAATCCAATGAATAATAGAATATTCTATAAATTCATTAAGCAATAATGAAATACATATCCTTCTAGACAAATATTGGAGGCTTCTTTTTTGCAAGCCGTGTTCTTGTATAACTCTTCATTGGATGGCATTAGCTCTTCATTGGATATTTGTATTGTAAAGTATATTTTCATTGTTTCTAAGCTATTACTTTGTATGTAAAACTTTGTAAGAGCTTACTAACTTCTCATGGACGGAGTGGAGTCGCCTAAAACTCGGGACCCGCCACTAAGCTCTTTTAATGGGAGTAGACAATGAGCTCCATTATGAGTTGTGGATGGAGCCCATCCTCCCATTCAAGGGCTTGCTTCGCCCAAGATCTAGTTAAGTGGGTGAGTGGTGTCATTATTTTCTCCTTTATTCTTTAGGCTTTTGGTCGCCAACCCCTTGGTCTCTTAGCTTATACCTTAGAGCCACTTTGGTCATGTAATGTTGGTTAATGGCACTACCTTTTCATTACAATGGAGTTTAAGAATTTTTGGGATTCAAATTCAAGTTCCAGAGTGGAGCACATTGGTGGTGCTTGAAGGTCCTTGCGGAGGTCCTCATTTGGGGCTTATAATATATATATATCTTCCCAAAGGCAATTCAATCTTGTTGGTTTCCCTTATGATGAGGTTTTTTATTCATGAAAGGGAGGAGTGGAATTTTGATGGCGTGGAATTGAGAGTTGAATTTGAATAGTAGGAGGTTTTGATACCTACTAGTAGCATAATATTTTGGAACCACAATTGCACCTTTTGATGCAATTGAGTTTATGCAAAGGCCAACCTCCCTGCCTATTATATGAGTGGTTTTTTTTAAGCAATGATGTTCATTTTGAATGCATTCTCCTATTTATGAGGGTTGGTGCAATCTTTTTAGGTGTGGAAATGTACTAGGTACTTCAAGTGTATGATGTTTCAACACTAATCATCTTATATGTGTACAAATTTGGGTGCACATCGATGTTTTAAAGGGTTGGTGGCTTAAGATGTTGCTAAGTGGTTGAAATGTATGATATGTGCATGTTGACCATCTCATATATTTACAAACTAATTGAACTTGAAAGCCTGCACAGGTTTAAGGGGCTAGTGCAATTTTTTTTTGTAGCCAATTTCGATGGGCTTGTTCAATCTCAATACGTAGCCAACTTCCCCCTTAGTTTGTGGTGAGTGTGGCCACATCTAGAGTGCAAATATAAATCCAGGCCAATTATGTGCTTACTGTTGTATATGTGGGGTCATTGTTCACCTTATCAAAGCATACATAAAGCCTTGAATATTTTCCATGTATAATTCGAAGTCGCCACCCAAATTGACACATAGGTTATGTGCAATTGCCAAACACTCCCTTCGATTCATCTAAATGTAGCCACCCTAAACTCCACAAAAATCTCAAACTCGCCACCTTGGTTGCTTCTGAATTCAACATGTAGCCAACCTAAAACTTGCTAAAATAATAAAGGTTGGTGAGAATTGCATCCTTGAACCAAGTGTTTAAAAAATAATATCGATTGAACCAGTAACACATAACTTTAATCACAATACATTACGACGAGGTGTTACATGTATATGATGAAAAGAGGACTGGTCCAATCCCAAGCACTGCCCGGGGAGAATATTGGTCCAATTATGGGATAAGAAGTTGCTTAATTGAGAGATCAAATGACAAAAAACCAACTAGAAGGATGATGAAATTTTATTTTAAAGTCGAGGAAGCCAAAAGGTTAAACAAATGAAATCAAACAATTAAATATTGTGAATTTAAATATGAGTAAAAAAACAACAAGTTTAAGTGTTGTGTCATCGTTGTGAGGTTGGTGTGTGTGATGTTATTTCAACCAACTCAACTCAATTGTGGTCCCAATTGGTGTCCTCGATACCATGTCCCCGTCTCGACCAAGCACGGTCATGATTTTGATGATTTTGGGTCCATCCTTATTCCACATCGTAGCTCGTCTCGATGTTACATGACCATCAACAATAATTCACGTTCCATATGCAATTCTTGCAACTTGAAATGGATGTTGTATGTTCAAACCACTCTTTAAGCTTTTATTCATTTATTTATTTTTAAAAAATAGGCTCAAATGGATAAAAAAACTTTGTTGGTAGCAATGTGTGTACACTAAGTTTTTTTTGGGTGTTTCTTCTTGTGTTGTGCATCATGTGCTTGGTATCTTAAGTTGGGGTGTAGATTGCTTAGTTGTCAAGATATTTTGGGATATTTGTGATTGGAAATTCAAAGCATAACCCTCATATCAAAAAACAAAACCAAACAGTGAACTATTCCAATCATAATATATTATGATATTACATAATAAATAAAAGGGTAAAGGTTCCTCAAGTTCCCCATAATCCTCACCAAGGTGAAACAATCTCATCTATTCGTCCAAAAGCTTGGAGATTCCACAAACACCTTAAACCTCTAAGATGTCCTTGGAATTTGAAAGCCACATCCACATTGGGCTCCTTTCCAAATGGCCACCACCAACATACTTAACTTATTCAATGCCAATATGCTACATGCAACATAACGTTACTAAGTACCTACATGAAGGTCTCTTTCTAAAAAAACAAAAGAGGTTGCGATTAAAAAGCTATGATAATCTACAACCGCTTGTCGAAAAGTTCATAATACACAGCTTGCGTGCTCCCCATAAACGGAGAATCGCGGAGTTCAAGGAGATTTACTGTTCATGGGTCCATTCACGATTGAGGTACTACTTTTGGGACAAAGGACTTAAGGACTTCGCAATATTTGGGTACGTTTAGGGTATTTTTATTAATTACCAAAAAATTGGGGAGAACCAACGGCCGGGATCTTCTCGGATAAGCATTAGCGGGAAGGTGACGGGATTTCCAGAGCAGCATGAATCCAAAATAAAAATTGACAATATGGCGACATCAATGGCATTTTTTGTTATTTAGGTGTGCATTGGTGGTCAATTATTTCATGTTTTGCATCTTGGTACCTTGGCATAAGTGTCATGTGTCCATTCATATAAATTTTTTTGTCCAATTCTTATACTAGACATTCCTTTTACGTGTGGCCGTGTACATATGTATTTTTGGCCATGTTTGGTGCCACATGTAAAGTTGGGCAATTGGTATTGAATACATTTTTGGTTCTATTGGTACACACTTGAACGATGATTGTGAGGAAAAAATTTGGGATCGTTTCGACTAATTCTTGTTGTTCTTTTCATTCCTTGATCCTAAGGTGAACAATTAAGACAACACTCCTAAATGTCCTTTAAGGAATCAAAATGAATCTTAGATGACCCTATTCCTTCTAAATTAACTTTATCGGTGTACTCAATATGGAGTATGAATGATAGGTATGATCCAAAATATGCTTCACAATACAAATCCAAGCATACCAGGCATGTGAAGTTATCCAAAAAAGTCTTTTTTTCCGTTAGACACCCAAAAGTAGTACCCCAACCGTGAATGCCCCCTCATGTGATACACAGTTCCATGGAACATAACCAAGGAGCTATGTAATGTTATGATAGTTCATATGAGTTAAAGTATTTCATAATTAGATGGCTATTTTGGTACCGAAGTGATCAAATTTGCTTAAGTCTCCTCATATGTGAGAGCTTCATGAGATGTAGAGGACCACCATGCATGCAATTTCATGATGAAATTTTGATACAATGTATCAGAAGGTACATATTCGGGGCCTAGGGTGGGGATGGGGGTAAGCTAAAACTTACATATTTTTAGCAAGATCCAAGGACACTTAAGCCACGGACAAAATTATCCCCGTGGTCTATAGTGGTTATAACACGATATTCATTAAAATGAGAGTTTTCCAGTGAATTGAGAGTACATAAAGAAAACTAATAATCCAAGAATGAAATGAAAACCACTGGAAAGTTGTAGAGTACAAGTAAAAAAATAACATTTGATTTTCCGCCGTAGTTTCCATTAAAATGAGAGTATGTTAAGCTGGGAAATCGACTCATTTAGGTCGACTCAACCTAAATTGACAACATATTGTCCTCATTCAGGTCGACTCAACCTAAATTGACTAACATATTGTCCTCATTTAGGTCGACTCAACCTAAATTGACTAACATAATTGTCCTCATTTAGGTCGAATCAACCTAAATTGACAAAATATTGTCCTCATTTAGGTTGACTCAACCTAAATGAGTCAATTTCCCAGCTTAACGTACTCTCATTTTAATGGAAACTACACGTCTGAAGTATAATCTAGCATTTATCAACCTAACATGACTTTTAGGTGTCCAAATGGCCAATACTATTTTGAGAGGATCCCACTCTCTCAAAAAAATAATGAATATCGTGTTTTATGGTCTATTGTGGCTTCGTATAGCTTCTACGTCTCAACTCAAGAGCTAGATAACTTGAAATGATAATTTTCATGATTTGCAATTGCAGATTGGGGAATGAAGGCCTCCACAATCCAACAATGTCAAGTCGTAAACGTCCAAGGGGCCCTACCCACCCCTATCCATGTCTCGACATGGACAAAACATGTATTTGAGATACATACTTACATTCTATGAATACTAATTGTGTCAAGATGACCCTTTCAAAGTATAACTCATTCATCAAGATAAAGTCCTAATTCAATTGCATTCCTTGAATCAATTGAAGTTTTGGGGTTCAAATACATGACAGGCGTGTCCTTAGATGCAAACTCAAACTTAATATATTGATTATCAATGCTCCATAGGACTATGTTTCCATTTTACCTTGATATAACATTATGTACTAAATAAAATTTCAAACACATAAATAGATTTTTTTTTTATGAGACTTGGTGAGAATTCATAGAAATTGGATATATAGGTCATATATTGTGCCTTTAAGTCTGTTATTAAGTGTTAAGTCATGGAGCCACCTCTTGTGACTTTCATTCACCATCTTTCATGTGTGGTAGGGCAAACCTGCCAAATTTGGTTTCTTATCTTAATTAGACACCTATGTTTGAGTGGCAAGTGGTTAGGTGAGGCTCCAAGAACGGATACCAAAAAGACATGTGTTTGAAAGAAATTGGATTGCATGCTTAGAATATGATACCCATATTAGGCTTCATAGCCAACGTAATTGAGGTAGGGGGGGGACCTATATGACCATTTAATGAACACGAGAATCTTCACTTTCATAATGAACAAGACAAATTCTACCTTAGAGGTACAAAATACACACATCACAAGCCTAATTAGTTGTCACCAACCAGTGTTTTGGGAGATTTTTGGACATAATGGGTCAAGATCCTAGTGTTTCCAAGTCCAGTTGGTTACATGTTGTCAAGGTTGAGATTTGCACTCACCACAAACCCCAAATGTCCGAAATCACAACCCCAAATGTGTACATGATGCACATTTGATGGATTTCTAACGAGTGCAAATCTTAGCATTGCGTGTTGTGATCGTTTGGTTTTTCTATATTAATATGAGGTATACTCCATTAAATTCCTCTAAAATGATCAGTAATTTTCATGAAAGTTTTAAACTTCCGACCAGTTGTTTCTCAAACTCAACCGGTTCATCTGCAACTAGCGGTGGGTTCTCTCGGTTCATTTATCACCAACCCAATGAACCCTCGAAAACACATCACATGCATGTGTAAGGGCCGGTTCACACTATGGCCAAACTTCGAGAGGAGAAGCGTTTGGACCAATGAAAATGCAGAAATGTCCAAAGTCTGTCCTCTCGGCCTTCACACTAGAGGCTGAAGTCCAAAGGACGTCGCCTCCAAAAGAGCCTAGGTGGCAACACTTTTAGGAAAATATGGCGCCAAGAGTTCGGCCTCTCGAGCCAAGTTTTGGGTCGAGCAAAATGCTCGATCCAAACTTCCGTCGAGAGGCCGAGCATTTTTAGCCGTGGATTATTTTAATATACTATTTCAACCCAAAGGCTTCTCCTCTCGACATAGTTTGGTCTAGAAAGTGACGCTTCTCCTCTCAACTTGGGCATAGTGTGAACCGGCCCTAAGTTTGAGTAACATTGGCTATTTCAAACCGGCGGTTTATTCTATCATATCCTTCAACCCTAAAACCAAACTCGGACATGGCTTAAATTCGGTGCCAAATCTCTTCCGTCTTCGGAAACCACGAGGGTGAAGGAGGGCCGCACGTTTTTTTTAGGGTTTTGAGATCCCGGGTTTCGCGGAATCGGACATGAGGTTGACTTGAAGCTTCAAATTCTCGTTGGGATTCAAAGAGAATCAATATATATATATATATATATATAGCCCCGGCCTCGAGCTCTTATCACACTTTGCCACTAAATTTCAACTGCTGTAACTGTTGGGCACGGGATTCGTGGCGGCCATGTAAAGGAGATCGATAAAAACATGGGCCCATAAGGTAGAAGCGCCAATTACGGACTCTTTGAGCATGAGTGATAAGGTTCTTTATTTTATCTAAGACAATTATTAGATAGGATTGACAACTACGTTATCAACACAATGACATGAAGATCACATGAATCATGATGAATCCTATTTCTATTTATGGAATTGTTTGAAGTAACAAATCCAGAAGACCTTCCAAGTTACATAGGCCCTCTAAAACTGGACAGTGTTAATCGTTGACATTTTTTCTCCCACAACCAATGAATTACGTTTTTTTGTCCAGAGAATAGTACAATTAATGTTCATATTGAAGCACGTAGTTATCCACGTTGGAGGAAAAGTAGGTGTCGACAATGGTGTCACTAGCGGAAGTTGGTGCTTCTAGCTTACATCTTTGTGGTTGATTGATCCCAATGTAATCTCACTATGTATTGGGTATGGTATTTAGTGTCACTTACTATATGAAATTATGTGTTAATGCAGCAATTTGTTTCTTTTCACAAATCATAATAGAGAGTTGAACTACATATTTATGTAGTTTGGAGTTTGGACATTTTAAAAACAGAAAAGAGTTCGTTTGATTCAAACTCCCATTTTTTTCTTAAATATTGTATCACCTACAAGTGGGACAACCACCTCTTGGAGTTTGACCCTATCAACTTTACTTAGATAAAAAGGTCTAGTAAAAAGATAAACCCATAGATTTGTAACTAATTCATTGTAAGTAGATTCCTCTAGACTACCTAATGCAGGAACTCGATGCTAATTTCAAATTTAAATTGTCTAAAAAATTACATGCTATAATGTACTTGACTATGTTGTCACCTTGAATAATGCTGGTGGGGGGGATCAAAGAGGTGGGTGTTTAGCCTTGGCCAATTGACCATAAACATCGAGTTTAACCTCTCCAGTCCTAGATAGCTTTTTTATGTTTCGGGCATGTGTTGCCTCTACTTGACCTAGTGTGAGGCCAAACCCACCACCCTTAAGCGTCCTAGTCCGGATGATGGGTTTGTGAATCACATGTGTGGTATCATATCTCAATGATATAAGAAATATCCTTCATCTCAGTGAACTTTCTAGTTCTAAGGTTCATGATGTTTTATTAATACTTGTTTCTTGAACATATGAGGCATCAGCCTTCTCCAAGGTCCATCCCGCGGCTTTGGCCACGCATACCCATAAAGACATTCCCCTAGCACCTTTAATCTTTACTTCCTTTGCCTTGTCATTGCTAGGATCAACCACATTCTCCATTCTTGAACAAGTAACTTATTTTGACCAAGAAGATGCAAGTGTTTAGAAACATTGTTCTTGATGATCCACCCCAATTACATTTACTAGCAAACCACACCTCACGCTAATTAGTCCAATAAATCTAACACTTACATATGTGCTAGGATAATCTAAATGCCTAACTTGACCCATGCTTAGTTTGAGTGATAGTACTCGATTTGAGCTAAGCTTTAGTCACCCAAGCATGCTCCCTACTACCCACTACTTTTTGAGACCCAACCACCCTCGGCTGCTCCAGCAGCTGGCTCGGTTTCAGGCCCTCGGCTGCTCCAGCAGTTGGCTTGGTTTCAGGCCCTCGGCTGCTCCAGTAGTTGGCTTGGTTTCAGGTCCTCGATTGCCCAGCAGCTGGCTCGGGTTCAGGCCCTCGGCTGCTCCAGCAGCTGGCATGGTTTCAGGTCCTCGGTTGCCCAGCAGCTGGCTCGGTTTCAGGCCCTCGGCTGCTCCAGCAGTTGGCTTGGTTTCAGGTCCTCGACTGCCCAGCAGCTGGCTCGGTTTCAGGCCCTCGGCTGCCCAGCAGCTGGCTCGGGTTCATGCCCTCGGCTACTCCAGCAGCTGGCCTGGTTTCAGGTCCTCGGCTGCCCAGCAGCTGGCTCAGTCCAGCAGTGTTTGGACCGAAGTCTAATGAATCCTTCAAACCATTCTCCCTTCTAGTCATTAACTTAACATTCTTCTAACCTATCAACTCATAATTAATCTATCCTCCTACTAATTCCCTCAAGTTAATAACTAATCACACGTGGTTTTTTTCCTAATCATTCTAAGGGATCCCTACACATGAGAGAGATTGAGAGAGAGAGCCTAACTCCTTCACTTCACTACAACTAATCAATCCACACACGTGGCTCAAGCTCTTAAGAGCTCGTTCTCTTGAGAGCACTAGATAGAGAGAGAGGAAAATGAGAGAGAAAACATCTTAAGTAGCAAAGAGGGAGAGAGGGAGAGAGAGGTGAGGATAGGGTGAGAGGATTAGCACCTCCAATCACAATCCCTTAACCTTCACCTCTAAAGTAGGGACTAATCCCCATCTACCAAGGTGGATCCAAAAGTGGGCATTTAACCCGCGGAGCTCACCTTGCTTCACCTTACCCCCTACTTACATAATCAAGGCATTCTCCTATTGAAATCAAACCTTGAAATAATCACACAACACCACTTAATGCCTAAACTTAAATCCACACCACACTTCACTCTTTTTATGTTTTGTGAATAATCATAGCACCTCAAAGTCAAACTAAAATTGGTTTCGAAGAGTCAATCACCACATGTGGGCACCATTTTGGGCTCACACCTAGCTACAATGCATAAGGTAGAGGGTGCTAAACACAACACCCACCCAAAAGCAACACTTATGAATGCCTCCTAATCCTATACCTTGAACACACCTTAAACCATTTGAATGTCTCTGACGCAAAGCAGAGGCGGATTCGGGTGAAAAACCTGGTGGTTGCGGGAAAATACATGGTTGGTTTGGATAAATGCGGGGTTGGTTTTGGGTGAAAGTGGGAGTGGCTCACTTATATGTGTCTATTAAGACCCCACATGCAAAAGTTATAAGAGCTCAATTTTCTTGTTGGGTGGAAAGTTAATTTTAGTGCGAGGTTAGTTTAAGCAAAAGGTGGGGACGGTTTTAGGAGGAAATGGGGTTGGTTATGGGCTGAAAATGAGAACGTTTTGGACGAGTGCCAGGACAGTTTTGGGAGTCGTTTGCAATGAAAAGAGTAAGAATCAAGAATGAAATCAAGAAGATAGGGGTAAGTGACTTCAAAATTTTGTACTATATTCATATGATGTGCGACATGTTTCTACTAAGTCTAAGCCAAATTGCTAAACCAATCATGCATACCACTAATCCAGACAAACTCCAAAAAAATTGGCTAAGTCGCTTAAAGTGTTGGTTTGAGCACCTTCTACCTTAAATGACCTATTTCCTCATAATTCAGGACAACAATGTACCATAAACTATACCATAAACTATGTAGACTGGATCAAGGTTTTTGATGCTAACTCTTGTGCCAGTCAAAGCGGTTTAAAAAGGAAAGATCCAAGCTCTAAGAAGTTCTCAGAGTTTTGAAAACAATAAGTTACAATATGCCACTATATATATATGTGTGGCCCTAGCTGTTGCACGACCTCTACTTCTATTATAGAACCTCGCCATTTATAGAAGCTCGCTAATCAAAATGGATGGGGAGAACCAATCGCTCGCTAGGTACAAATGAAGCGGTTAATGTTGGGAAATAACCGGTTGGAGTTCAAGACCGGCCTTGCAGGTATCCCCTTCCTATTTCGGCCGAGCCACCTACTGTAGCCGGTTGCCATAGAGCATCCCAAAGAGCAGGGGCATGGTTTAGGGCACATGTCTCGGTCTATTAATGAAGCCAGTGGCTAGCAATAGGGGCAGATAACTATCAGCTTGCACAAAGCGTAGGAGTCCACATGGTGATTTGCACCCTAAACTCCGTAATATCAACCCCCATAATGTCACTCACTCTCTAATATTCCGAAACCCTAGGGAACGGATGTTTGTAGTTCAAACCTCATTCCTTATGTCACATTTCTCTCTCTTATATCACGAAGTTTGTCATTAATGCAAACCACTCAAGAAGTCAACTCACACCCTCGTATTGCACCATGTGTCAATATGTGGAGTGTCACCTTCTTATTCTTATCCTTATTTTTCTTCTTCTTCTTATGCCACTTGTTGAATGTTGGTGCATGCATATGCCACGTCGCCCGGGAAAGCCAAGTGGAGTGGACCATCCCACACCACACCATTAAAATGTTGCACTTTGTGTTATTTCATAGTGTCACATGCTACACTAATTCTATAGTATCATGCATCCATGTTACCACTACAAAACTCTGTAATATCATGTGCACTTTGGTTGCCACAGGTGTGATAATACGGAGTTTAGAGTGTAACTGGCACTGTTGAATTAAGTAAGCATGATAAGACTGAAGTTGCAAGGATGCACAGTGGCTACGGTCCAGCCCCATGTAATGGCCTCTCAGTCACTCATTTTCCTTTACTCATTTAGCCCTATGCAACAAGCTGCCCCTACTTCAAGGCATGAGATTTTGGGTTGTGGCTAATTGACGAACCTCCATCACTAAACCTACTAAGCTGCCATGGCACAAGTATTATTGATACATTAGCCTTACGATGCATCAATACCACGATCCGATGATGCGATCAATTTCTATGATATATGTGGTTCAATGGCACTTGTGACATTTTGTTTTCTTATCTTGGAATTTGGAACATGCACACAACATTTTAGTTTTAATGGCATCATAATTTGGGGTCCAACTAAATCAAGCCTCCTAAAAAGTGGCAGATGCTTGTCATAGTGTCACCTTGTGCCACTTTTAAGTTTGTCGAAGTGTCACTTTTAACTTTATCACGCTTGTTGTGTGTGTTGTTGGTTCTGGTTTAGCGATTGATTTTTTGAAATTTGGGAGCGTGTAATATATTGTTGGAAAGGTATTTTGAAGACATTTCCAATGGTACATGACACGCCCTAAATTTTTTTAAATACAACTGTAGAACAAAAGAGAATTTTGTAGTCGTTTAGCGACTACATATCAGGCTAGTCAAAAGAACTGCAGCCGATTTCGGCTGCGGTTTTTTTGGGCACAGTTTTCTACTAGTGCTTCCATTCTCACATGGAAGAAGAACACGAATCGGACTTCGCTCACCAACCTAGCGCTAGAAGGTATCCTCCATAGCAAGCAACACGATCGCCTAACCAAAATTAGAGCGCAAACAAAACATTAAATTCACCGATGCCACTTTTAATTCCCCTAGTGTGCCACTCTTAAATTAAAAGTGGCAAAGGGTGGCATATGCCACTTTTTAGGAGGCCTGAACTAAATCCCCCCTCCCCATGGACCATTCTCGCATTGTCAAGAGCACAAAACAAGTGAAACCAAACACAACGAGACCGACTGAGAATCCTGGAGAAAGCCGAAATGGCTCCAGGCTATGGCCGGAAAGATGCTTGGCCAAAGTGCAGATTGAATGGGATGAGGCACAGAGCGAATCGGAATCGGGTAGATTGAATCGAAAGGAAGCAGGGATTGAATTGGAATTGGGTGTGGATTGAATGCTACTGCCAGCATTTTCTAGTCACAAGCAAGCAAGCAACCAGATTCAAGCTTTGGGCAAGCTTCATTAGCGACATGCTTGGAACCTATGATCAGGGAGACCCGGCAGTTAGTTACAGATGAACCAGTTGAGTTCGAGAAATAGCTCCAAGACTGCAGGAAAATTACCAATCATTTTAGAGGAATTTATAGAATATATACCCCAATTTCATAAAGGGAAACCGAAGGATGTCAACATGTCACCGGTTGGACTTGCAAACACTTGGATCTCAACCAATTAGTATGCCCAACAATCTCCCCGATCACTGCTTGGAACTACCTCCCTACCTTCCCCACCTTGTGGAACATCCTAAGGGCCACTTGGCACACGACCCAAGAGCCGTGACCATGAGATTGTGTGAGCCCAAAAGAAAGTGTCCAAAGGCCGTCCGAACACACCTCCAACATCATGTAGTATGGTCATAGACCCTCAAGCGTAGTGGGAAGCCGTATGTGACCGGGCCCTCAACCCAATGCTATTTCAATGAATTTCTATTCGCGTGAGTCCTCACACATGATAGAATCAAATAAACCAGCGGTTGTGAGCGTTCGGAGTGTCATGGTCTCACGGTTTTGTGTGTTAGACCTACCTCCGAGAGGTGGTTTTTGGAAATAGTCCAAGTGACCATGAAACATGATCCATTTGATGCCACGTAAGAATCCATGTCGACTTTACATCCATCTTGCATTCGCTTATATACTCCGTTGGTCCCTCAAGCGTAGTGTGAAGCGAACTTGGACCGGCTCCGCCGTTTCCACCAACGAGAGTGCTTGAAGTGTAATGGTCACGGGCTCTCAGTCTCGTGGGTGAAGTGGCCCCCACTAATGTTGTAGATGTACTACAATTATGTCGATGTCCAAGTTTGACACATGGGTCAACACGGCTCTTGCCATGTGGCTTCCTATTAAAGAAAGAAAGAAAGTGAGAAAGAAAGAAAGAAAAGAAAGAATTGGGTGCTCCACAATGCCCCGGCCCGGCTTGAAACTTTGACCCAATCAATTGAGTTGTCTTTCTAAAAATATCTGAAGGCGAGAATTGCTTGGGCCCTCAAACATCCCAGAGATAAGGTTGAGGGTCACGGGCCATTTGATCATACAAGAAATCAGAAATTTGGGAGGATTAGAGTAGACAGACCTATTTCCAATGACTTAAGCAATTTTGCATACGTGTTGTAGTATAGGTGTGATATTGGGGTGATTTTGAACAGGTTTTAGAAATTGAGATCAACAAAAAGAATCATAGGGTATTTTCAAGTTTTGAGATTATTGCAAAACTTTAAAGGCATGGTTCTCAGCCAACCCATATTCATAGCACGGATCTACCTTTTCCGATAACTAGGAGACGAAAATTTGAGTACAATTAGTGCCCTTTTCAAGGAACCCACGTAACAATTTCCAGCTGCTATCAGTCAGTTCGTTCTGATCATATCAATGTTAGTGCTTCACTTGAGTGTATCAAGGTGAATCTATTGGTAAGAGAAAATAAGTACGGTGTGGTTCCGAACAATAGTTGACTTATTTCCGGCCCCACATAGCCTACATTTGTAGTTGGATATTGTTATGCAAATCCATGCCTTTTAATTTACTCTTTCCATGACGCCGAATTTGAAGGCTACATGTGTGATTCTTCATGACTTTTTCGTCATGTTAGAAAATGACGGCTACATGTGTGGAACTTCACAACTTTAGGGGACTCTATATCGTAAGATTGGGGAAGGGGGGGGGGGGAGGTAATCGGAAATGGGTATGTCTCCTCTAGATTGTCTTTGTGAACATGTTTTACAACACTTATCATCAGGGGCAGTGAAATGGTGAATTCTATGTAGAACCCAATGATTGGTAATTATTTTCAAATTACCTTCCAAATCAAGGTCAAAGATCCCAAGTTCATCTATTGAAGTTGATTAAGTATGAATCAACAATCAACCTATAGGGGAAGCTTTTTCTTGCACCCTCGATGGTAGTTGTTGGGAAATGAAATCCGACTGTCTTCGGGTTTGTCAATCATACATTGAGGTGAAAATGCATGTCATTGTAGTATAACATGGAAATTGTTATGTGCTCTAGTTTAGGGTGGGCTTACATTAGGGTCCAGATCTAAGGAACTCAGAGTCAATACACCCTTGAATGAGTCTTACTTTTGGACCCAAACTTCAATTTGAAGTTTGGTTTCTCAAATGGGTGGAGTATTTCTATTGATTTTGAACCAACAAGATTTGGTAGGACATAACATTACTAAGAGAGAATTGTGGGCTCCCTTCTTTCTTCCAATTCTACAAATACTTAACATTATAGCAGTTTCGCATATATTCAACTCATGGTCACTCAACTTCCACACTTGGCTTGAAAGAAATATGTGTCATGAATAACTTTAGAGCAATTTGAATGCCATGCCCTAACAAAGGCAAAGGTTCCACATGACTTAGCAATATTATGGGAAGTGGTGCCACTTCATTTTCTAATGCTTTGGACTCGAGCCCAGGTCTAAAACTCCTTGGATCCAAAAAAAAATCTCTTTTACCAATAAAATTGTTCGATTTTGGAGTTTCTTTGGTTTTCGATCTTGATGTACACCCAACCTTGTTCGACTCTTGAACTAGCATCAAAGTATTTAAATTGATTTAATGGGGCCCAATCAAGACGGATTAGTCACAAAACTACATGCATCATAAATTCACTATACCCTTTTTGGCCTTGGTAAGACTAGAAGGGGCCCCAACTCAAAGAGCAACACTTCTAGCCCTAGCTACAAACAATGACCAGTTTTTTATGAGAGGCTTTTGCCACTTGATCCTTGATCCACTTGAGAGGCATCAAAAACCTCAAACAAATGTAATCGGATCTTCCAAGCTTGGCGAATTCATCACAAACCCATGGGCGGGGGCAAAATTTTGAGCTCTGCCCATTTTACCTCCACAAAACAAGCGGGGTCGAAACCCAAGAAGCAAACCGTCTTACGCTAGCTCAAAATAAGTGACCGGTCTTCATTGCCCAATGAAGATTGACGCCCAATCGGTCAAAAAAAAATCCCTTGAGAATCTACTTCCACTTGAGAAACATCAAAAACCCCATACTAATCTAATCGGATCGTCTAGGTTTGGCGAATCTATCCCAAACCTATGTGGGGGTAGGATTCTACCACACCTTCTTTTACCTTCGCGGGTCGGGCTCGAAGAGCAAGATATTTAGCCCTAGCTACAAAAGCAACGACCCAACTTCATGTGAAGGTTGACGCTCAATAGTAACTAAGTTGGTCAAGAGATTCTAAGGGAAGCTTATTCCACTTGGACCCCGAATATAGCCGCCTCACGGCTCATGTGAAGGGGCCGGGGCCGGGGTTAGATAATTAACAATAAGCCAAGTGTTTTCCAAGTTGAAGAGGATGGGGTTACAATCACGTGCTAGTTTCGCGCTTTTATGGAGAATTGTTTGAGATCGGATCGGCCCATCTCGTCTCGAATGTATCTCAATTCCTCGTCCGTTGGTGGGCTCCAATATCTAGGAGGGGTGAGGATCCTAGGATAGGACGGAGCGTGAACATGAGGAAATAAAGGAGAGATTGAACTTACGTCATCCGTATCACAACTACCAACCGTTAGATTCTTAAAAAGAAAAAACCCCACCGCATTTGAGTGCATTTGGAGGCGCTTGAATGCAAGTGGGCACATTACCTCGAGACAAACGCATTTCAACTTTATGCTCGGAAAGGATGGGTGCAAACTTCATAACAATTGCCACTTTTCCAGGTGTTTTCAAACGGCTTTCAATTCCGACTCGCAGATAAGAGCAAAGTTTCCTTTGCCCTTGCCTTTAAGGATCCGACTTTTAAGCTAGTTTAAGTTACCGCTAGGCGTGCCCTTCGATTCACCGTACTCCTCTCTCTAAGATATCTATGTGAGCTTGAAACGGACACTCTTCTTTGAAGGGCTATCGATGTCCTATGTTCTGAGGACTTCGTGGTGAAATGGAGAGGGGTGCTATATTTTTGAAATATTTTGACCACGTTACAATCGATGTTCATTTTGAAGGGTTTTAGGTTCATCAAGCGTACATTTAGAACAAAGTTGACGTTTCAATGTTGTAAGATATGTGGTTTTAGTTATGGACACTCCCAACTCCATGAAATATTTGGCCATCGGAATGGATTGGACATCCGATTAGCATTTTGAAAATCACAAAGAATGGCGTCTTCAAGTGTTATATTTGGACTTAGGCTGCAAAATATAAGATGTCAATGTGAAGATTATCTTTTGTTTTTAAGTGTCGTAATTGTGTTAACGATTGAACCCAAAACTGAACCTAGAAATCGATATAAAAAACTTGAAGTCGAGCTTTGGCAACTGACATAAGAAAGTTACATTGGAATTGAGGTAGAAGGTGCTAAAACCAACACCCCACCCAAAAGCCAACGTGAAGCCAAAACCCTCAAATCTTGCACAATAAATACATCTCGAGTCTCAGATGGTCCACCACCTTAACATCAAGCTCCCAATTGGATTTAGATCAATTACCAATAAATCTTTAAACGTTGTAAGTTTTGCATACGGGATCTAAATAACACATAATGTGATGCATTAGAATCTCATGTCAATTGCTAACGTGATCATGTAGGACCTTAGGATCCAATACTAGTATTTATGTCGAGCTGCTTAAAGTGATGGTTTCAACACCATCTAAGGTATGCAGGTGGGTCCAATACTAGTATCTATGTTGAGTTACTTGAAGTGATGATTTTAGCACCATCTAAGGTATGCGGGTGTAATTCACTTATTTTTCTTGAACGGACACCTATACTTGATTGGTGTGTGGTTCCATGAGGATCAAAGAACAAACACCATAAATACACATGTTTCAAGGACTACGCCTTCAAATTTGCTTAACTATTCCACAATCAGTTTTGAGCACGACTGGGAAGGCCTGTGTATTTAGTCAAAGAATCAACAAACTCCACTTCCCGTAACTATAACAAAATCACAGTGGATCCAATTTCCAATGCGATCTTTGATGATATGTCATCATAGATTCGCTAATGCAACACAAGTTTCGTTGTCTAAATCTAATTGGAAGAAGTTGGAGGACATGTGAAACAAAAACAAAGAACACCCACTTACCCTCACCTTACCACGAGTGACGGAAGATGATGACGTGTTTGTGACGCTCAAGGTGCCTCCACCACACAAGCAATTGGGACGTGGCGTTTTCTTGGGAATGTCACCATCCTTAACCACTCACGCACAAAATGCATATGTACGGATCCCTTGAGGTGACTTGGAACCCTTGTCACAAAAATGAATACATGCATGGAAGTTATTGTAAGTCTATTACTATACATATATACACATATATAGAAATAAATTTTGTTAGCATATATGACATATATTGGGTACTATATATGATGTAACTTGAATCATGACTTTACGGCACCTATCATATATATGTGTCCGCAAGCTGCAACTATTGACTTTCAACGCCTTCATCTGATAAAGTGCCCATCCACAGGACATTCTCTCTGCTCTAAGGAACCCTGTCACTGGCTACTACTTAAGTTTACATAACTTGTGGAGGCTTCACACTATGGTTGTCCAAGTCGATAGGCCGTGAGAGTTTATGGCCACAGGTTTGGACTTTGGGCTTGGCTTTTGAAGGCTTCACACTATGCCCAACCGGAGGTTTTAATTCTTACATGTTATTGGTTATTTTCAGCCCATGTCTTTGGACTCTCAACAAAGTTTGGTCATTCAATCCCACATCCTCTTGACTTGGACGGCCATAATGTGAAGCAACCCTTAGTTATGGTAAGGTAGATGGTGCTTTCTTAACAATCACTTAAAGTGCTAAGAACATATACTATTGGTGGATTGCAAAAAAATTGTATGATTTGCGTTAGCAATGAAATGAAATTTAAAGTTTGGGAAGCCAAAAGGCTGATGGGATTGAAAGTACATCATGATGGTTTCAAACCAGCTGATCCTCTAGAGTGGTGGAGTGGCATAGCCTATGTGAGATAGAGGCTTATGTCAACTTGTTAATCTGATTAAAAGAGAGACTTGAGGCTCCCAAATACTATATTCTCTATCACTGATGGACATTATCTCTAATGGGGTTATATAGGGGACATTCCAACACAAACGGTGTCTCATTTTCAATCATAATATAAGAGTAGAAGTGGCATAATCTATTATCCCTAGAGATAGGGACACTTGACCACCGTCCATTTTCAGTGGCAAGTCTATAATTCCTAGGGGACGGACTCTTCATACCACGGCTGAACTAACGTGAGTGAAGAAGGGGTATTATTTGAGGCATTAGCATACATAGTATATACATTTCTCTAGAATGTACCTTTTAAAAAGGTTATTAAAAATGTTGAAGTAAAGGTAGATGTACAAAAGGGGGCCCTAGGTTTTAGAGAAAAATTTGACAATAGATGTGTTAATCCCATCCAATTCACATTTTAATCCATTGTTGTCACATGGTAATAGTCCTCAATGACTACCTTGTCCATTCTAGTTGGGGATTGCATTTGGCTTCTAGGTTTTTACAAACTGGAGGTTCATGGAGCGCTCATGGGCACCCTTGAGTCTTGCTCTTTGGGTTGTGGCTAAGTTATTGTGATCTCTTGTCTTTGTTTTCTTGATGCAATCATTGAATTACATGCTATGGATGACAAAAAATTTAATGACTTTCTTATCGAAAAGTGAAAGTGGATTTTATATGCAATAAATGCTTATTTGATTCAAGATTTATATCTTGTATATGTAGTGGAGGCACTTATTACATTCCATTGAAAAGCTTAGTAGAAATATATGAATTCATTTTCTAGCCTACCGTTAGTATATATACATTTGTTTTTATCTATGAACTTTTCGTATATAGGGTTTTACTTTCATAGCAACCCATGCACATCATTTAGGTTTCCAATGAAGAGTCCACCCCCCCCCCCTCCCTCCTCTAGGGCTATAATTCAAGGTGGAGTAAGCAACAATGATCTTGCGTTGTGATGGTGTCAATGTTTGCTTCAAGTACAATTCACTTTCATATTTGAGAAAATCCTTGAGGTGGAGGTAATCTAGTTTCTTCCCTAAGAGATGGAAAGAGTTTCACTCTTTAGCAAGAAAAGCCTCATTGATATCATCAAATGTGATTTTTGATGTGGTCGGGTTGTTGTGGGTTCCCCAATGAGATAGACCCCATGATGTCTTCCACATGGTTGTCGATTTGTGACAGTGTTAAATTCTTGTTCAGCAAGGTGGTTGGAAAGTGAAGTTGCTTGACTGACTAACCAAAAGGAGGGTAGGTGGGCAAGCCATTGTTGAAAATAAGAGTGTATATAGTTCCATTGGAAATTCTCCAAGTCTGGTAAACAAAAAATGATAGGTTGTCAAAGAATGCAATTGACAAGGGATTCCAACCCACCAAAGTTCTTATTTGAATTCCATTCGCAAAAGTTATAAAGGTTCAAACACTACAGGCATATGAATCATGGGCAATTATTTTGTGTCACTAAAAACTTGTCCTAGATAATTGAAAAGTTCGCAAATCTACCACAGTGATAGTTTTGAGTTGTTCTTTCACCGATGTTGGATGGTTACCTAGGACTCATATATTGGTAGTGAAACTTTCATTGCTAGAGAACCTAAAACCAACACGATAACCTGATTTGAAAGTGGTGGACATTCTCATAATCAGCTTGAATTTCATTGTGTAGAGTGTTAGGGAGTTGTTTTTAGCACTAACCACCTTAAGGAGCCATGTGATCGCATTTACAATTGGTGTCCGGTTTAGGTCCATATGCCTCAATACACATTTCCTATTTTGAGAGCAAAGGCTTTGACAAAGCCTTTGTGACCTCTTCACACACATTGTATTCATGGACCCAATTACTCGTTCGACCAAGTCCACCCAATGGTCAATATATAAGGTATGTGAACCTAAAACAAACAATTTTTCTAAGGAATATTACAATTTTACAATGCATTTTTAAATAAGAGGATGGGCTATGTTTTAGAAGAGTTTGACAAGTTTACAATGAGTGTCCGTTTCAAGGTCACATACCACAATACACAACCCCTATAGTGAGTGAGGAGGCATTTACAAAACCATTGCAACCTCTTCACACACATTATTTTCAAGTACCTAGTCACATCGCTCAACTGGGTCCACCCAATAGTCATCAAATAAGGTTTGTGAACTTAACACAAACATTTTACTAAGGTGTGCTGCAAGTTAACAATGCTCCTCTATATTTGCATTCTAAAATAAAGAAACGTGCTACACTTTAGAAAACGTTTACCACTTTTACCAATTGTTGTCCAATTTAGGCTCATATACCTCACTACGGAATCCCCATAGTGAGTGAAGAAGGTTCAACAAGAGTCATCACAACCTCTTCTCACACATTGTTTTCAAGTACCCGTCACGTTGCTTGACCTAGTCCATCCAATGGTCATTATGTAAGTTGCGTGAACCTAAAGTGGACAATTATTTCCCAAGGATGTGTGTTCTAGTTTACAACACTCTTGAACTTTATGTGCCTCATTTTTTAAGATTTTGACCACTTTACATCAATGTTCATTTTCAGCAAGTGAAGAAGCTTCAACAAAACCATTGCAACCTTTCCACAAACATTGTATTCGTGGACCTAGTCATCTTTAGTCTCACCAAAGAAGTTGGCTAACAAATCCACCGCCACTTGAGCTATGATTTGGAAAAGCATTTTGGGCCACATTTGCCCAGTTTGCTCCATGGAAGTTGACCCGTGAGATATAAGGGTGTTATTCAATTACTCTTCTTAATCAGACACCTACGATTGATTGGTGCATGGTTTTGTGAGGATCAAAGAACAAACGACATAAAAGACTCATGTTTAATAAAGATTGGGCTATGTCTTCAATTTCTATGCACTATTTCATGCTCAACAAAGAACACCATTGGGAGAATCTATGTATTCAACTAACAAATCCACAAACATGCACTCTCAATAACATACCTATATTATAAGAGGTCTACCTTTTCAACCTAATTTGATGTTTCATCATAGATTTGCAAATGCAACACAAATTTGAAGACGTATATCTTATCAATAGATGGAGAACAAGAGAAACTAACCAAATATCTCGTCCCGCATACCTTAGAGGGCAGGGAGAGAGAGAGAGAGAGAGATGAGTGACACTTTTGAGTGGTGAATGCAAATGTGATCTCGGAGTTTCCGAGTGACAAGGAAACTCCAAAAGTTGGCAACAAACTTAGGTATGGGGAAAAGAAGACCGTTAGCATAGTTAGGGCCACTTCACACACGAGCTAAGAGCCGTGACCATGAAATTGTGAGAGCCCAAAAGAAAGTGTCCAAAGGCCGTCCCAACACACCTCCAAAATCATGTCGTGTGGTCACGGATCCTCAAGTGTAGTGTGAAGTCATATGTGATCAGGCCCTCAACCAAATGCTATTTCAATGATTTTCTATTCATGCAGGTCCTCACACATGATAAAATAGAATAAATCAACGGTCGTGAGCGTTCAGAGTGCCTTGGTCTCCCGGTTTTGTGTATTAAGTCTACCTCCAAGAGGTGGTTTTTGAAAATAGTCCAAGCGACCATGGAACATGATCCATTTGATGCCATGTAAGAATCCATGTAGACTTTACATCCATCTTGCATACACATATATACTCCGTTGGTCCCTCAAGCGTATTGTGAAGCGAACTTGGACCGGGTCCGCGTTTTCCACCAATGAGGGCGCTTGAAGTGTTATGGTCAGGGGCTCTCAGTCTCGTGTGTGAAGTGGCCCTTAGAGCATGCCAGCAGCCCAGGCAATTGAATGTGCTTGAAGAAGCAGAATGACCAC
Organism: Polytrichum commune; assembly: GCA_950295325.1. Taxonomy (NCBI): domain Eukaryota; kingdom Viridiplantae; phylum Streptophyta; class Polytrichopsida; order Polytrichales; family Polytrichaceae; genus Polytrichum; species Polytrichum commune. Next base: position 5,537,749 of record OX485804.1, read on the forward strand.
CTGACTATTAGTCCCCAACGTACAGGCAGCTGTTATTAAGGGGGCAGCCCATCAAGGTGATGGAGAGCCACGGAATGCATGTGAGGGGGTGAAGTTTCATGACAACTACACTATATAGTCCTATTACCATTAGCGTGGAAATAATTAGTGTGAGTCACACTAATTTTCTAGTCGAGGTGGAATTAACGTGGGTGCAAGATCTCGGGTCTTTTCCCAAGTCGTCATGAAGACTTCTGATCAACACAATGAATATTAGTGATAAGACAAATGTAGCACAATCTAAATTAATCATCCACACTAATTTTGTAGAGAAACAACCACTATGTCCCACGCTAATTTTCTACTATAAATTTAGTGTGGGTTGAAAATTAATGTGGCCCACATTGATTCTCATTATGAAAATTAGCGTGGGCTCTAGAGAATTATTGTAGCCCACAATAATAGGACTATTTAGTGTACTCTACATGCGTGCGGGTCATATTGGGCATCAAAAAATATTTACTTTTGTGCACCTCCCCCCCCCCCCAACTTTTCTCAAACTACCACATGTCATCATGTGATTGATTGGAATGTCTTTAAAATATGATGTGGCAACGTCATTTAGGCATAAGCGTGCACATCCATACCTCAAAGTATGATACCATGGGTGAAGGTTGAAATTGCGGAGAAATATGTAGACTCCCAAGGATGATTTTGTTCTAGTGGAATTGGCCCCTAAATTGGGGTGAGAGATCCCACTTTAGTTCAATGTAACCTGATTGGAAAGAATCAATACACCACTTGGGAAGGCCATGTTTCTACCGCAAACTCCTATGGTAGATGCCATGAACGGGAATGTGCATGGAGGAGAGTGAAAATGTTGATTACTATGTAGAGCATGAGGATCATTATTATTAGTCAATTCAATCCTTCAATCAGGGTTGAAAATCCCAAATTAGTCTCTTGAGGTTAAAAGTTAGATCGAGATAAATCAGTGACAAACCTTTGGGGAGAAGGTTTTTCAATACTTTTATCCCCCCTCCCCCCCTTCCCCGGTGGGTGTTGTGAATTGAACATCAGGGGCCAAATCCCCGATTGAGTCCAATGCGGCCCAATTGGAATTACTTAACAACAAGCATGCGAGTGGTAATTTTTAACCGCACCCTTGTGCTACACTAAATAGTCCTATTAGTGTGGGTGGAAAATTAGCACCAAAATAGTTGACATGGCCCGCTTTGATTGTCTAGTTGGGGTAGAAATAACGTTGGTCCAATATCTCCGGTTGTCCCCTCACTCTTCTTTGAGGCTTCCGACTGACACCTTACATCAAATACAATAGTCCCCTTACATCAAAAGTAACATTAAAAAATAAAAAATAAAAAAATAAAAAATCACCCACATCGACTTTAAACTAGAAATACAAGGTGGGTTGAAAAATAACGTGGCCCACAATATTTCTCATTATGAGAATATTTGTGGCCGGTTCTAATAGGATTAATTAGTGTAGTTGCCATGACCCAAATTGTGCATGGGACAAACATCAAAATGGTGCAAAGCCCCATAATGCATGCATGGGGTGAGGTTTCATGGCAACTACCTTGGAAGAAGGTAGAAAATTATTGCACATAGTCTAGGGAATCGCAGTTCTAGTTGATTCAACCCCTAAGTTGAATTCCAAACCCTAATTTAGTCTTAGTTGAACCCAATTGAAATGAATCAACAATAGACTTGGGAGAGGCATGTTTTTACCACATTCCCAATGGTACACTGAATGATCATATTATTATGGACCATAATAATTTTCTAGAGTCCACACTAATTTTCATAACTAGAATTAATATGGACAACATTAATTTTCACCCACATCAATAAGATTGTTTAGTGTAGTTGCCATGAACCCAAAATGTGTATGCGAGGCACCCCAAGGCTCTCAAGCAACGTACTGCATCAAACGTCTCTTATGGCCTTTAAGAGTCCTTGGTGTGGTGTGTGTGGGGTCCATTTCATAAAGAAGGGGCTCGAATGGGAATATGTGTTAAGTTATAGAGATTGACATGTCCGACTCATGGATTTGACATGTAAGCAAACCAAGTGTTTTATCAAGTACGAGGTTGGACTGCATTAAAGAGAACCGACTACTAAGGTAAGGGGACCTAATTTGGTTACTAATCTTTGAAATACTTGTTAAGATCCCATGAGAACACCATATGAACATATACATTGTGTTTATGTTGTCTCTTCAAAAAGATGTCGATTACTTGCATGTCATTATGAAAAATTACAACAATTGCTAAACTCCACTTGAAGTTATTCTTGCTATGCACACAATTGCTCATCATGGGCAAGTACACTTGCATGTACCCACCATTGGCTTGGGGTTCATGACGTCTATGTAAACCCATCCATCGTGGATGGAGGGGGGCTCTAGTAAAAACAAGTCTCCTATAGAGTTGAGGATCGACTCATTCATGTTGTGCTTCACCGAGTTAATTCAAGGTCTCTGATGTTAAAATTTCCAGAGTCCCATTGTTTAAAAATTAGTCATTCACATGCTAGAATCCAATTTACTACATTTTCACCTTTGCTGTGGATGAGTTTACGTAGACACCACGAACCCCTACCGTCCATCCCAACTACCACCATACAAGTCCTAGGCAACACGTCTTGTTACGTATACCCAAGACTAACACTATGTGGTCAAATACTTCGGCTTCAAATGTATGCCGATGATACATAGTGTTGGTTTGTTGTTATATGTTGCTTTTTGGTATGCCGACCTTAAGACACTTCTCTACCTTACAGACATGAGAGACAAATGTGATTGAAGGTGGAGTCCACCACATAGAGATGCTTTCCAGCTTGCTTTGTAAAGGACCCACATCTTACACAACATGGGTATCTGTCTCAAATTGTTTATTACTTGATAACAGGCCTCAGGCAATGTAAATTAAAGCACTGTTGTTTAGTTGCCACAGCTGCAAAGTTTAATAAAGTGAAAAGCACACTACTTAATGAACTCCACTTCATTTTCACATGGAAAACCCCCAAGGATAGTGAAACAAGTGGCTAGTCGCTCTGCCCTTTTATTATCATGCATGCATGGTTAGTTATGGTTGGTGGTCTGACCAAGGTCAAACTTTGGCTCATTTAAGAAACCACTTGAAATCAACAATCACTTGTAACTGGACTCCACTTGAGTTGCTGACACTAATAGTTCATAATCACATCACATACGTGGCTAGTTCTAATTGGATGCCAAACTGTGGCTCATTTTAGAGACCATCAATAAGCCTCTCTTCCCACATGGCAAAGCCACAGAAAAGCTCAAGCAATAACCCTAGAGGCTACAAACAAAAGCTTGGGCGGTAATGGAGAAGTGAACCCTAATTTGGGATATTTGGAAGCGCACAAAAGGGTCAGTGCACTCTGCGTGAATTATTTTACAAAGTTTTAACAAGTTTTTGACATTTGACATGCACAATTTAGGATTTGACATGTAGCATGACTCGTGAAGAAATAAACCACATGTCAATTGACACGTTAAAAGTTGAAATGACACGTGCAGCTAGGCATGTGATGTTGAGGTGATGTTTGAAAAGAAAAAATCCTACACGTCAATTGCCATGTTAGAAATTGAAATGACACGTGCTACAAGGCATGTGACATTGAGGTGACATATTGGGGGGGAAAATGTAGATGTCAATTGACATTACCTTCTTTTTTCTTCTGAAAAGGTCACATGACACTTTGGATTTGAAGTTCAACATCAAATGAAATTTTGTCAAACATGCACACTGAGTGAACTGAATGATCAGATGTGGTTCACAGGGCTTGAATTTAATGCCTCCTTCCAAAGCTTGGCTTTTGCGAATTAAATACAATAGTATAAATAGCATCCACGATGATCACCTATGATTTTAGAGATGATGGTCAAATAGGCATTAACCCTGAGTACACATTGATGGCAGCAGTACAAAATCGCTGGCAAGCTCCTGTCCACCTACCAACACAAAATTTCTCGGGATGCGGGATAAGACCCTGGGGTCTGCTGTGCGCAAGAGACAGGCGGAGACGTCAGTTTTCAGGTTTCCACCTTCTTGTCCATAACTTTCTGTCCACAATGAGCTGCTCAAATGCGAGTAGGACGAACCAGGTCACTGTGTACAGGAATCATTGACCCTTTACTATTAAAACAGTTTAGTACTTTTTCTATCCGAAACATATCAAAACTTAAACTGGATGATTATGTAGTGAACAGAAGGCAAATTGATAGTATGATGCACATGTCAGATTTCTGGGAATATACAATCAATATTTTGTCTTGATTCGACCGTGTGAAACACATGTCGGGGTAATTGGGTGTTGTAAAAAGTTTAAACTAATAAGGTTCCTATTCAAAATAGGTACAAAACCAATTCTCAGGTGCACATCATGGGTAGCTCCGGATATCTGAGCAATCTGAACCATTAAAACGATTTACAATATGTCATTTCCAGGAAAGGGTTACATCGAGGTGAAGATTGTATATTTGATAGCAACAATGCGGTGTATGAGGACTTACAAAATATGTCCCCATTAACTATATATTCCAGTGGCCATTACCATACAACCACACTGAGATAAACAGCGCGCATTTGCAAGAATAATTCAAGGCCTTAAGAAGCACACGTTATTTAAAAGATAAATCCAGTAAAGTATATTCACTCAGAAGTGAGAAGGACGGGAGTTGTATATTTCAGACACCACATACACCATATAAGGAGCACAATAGGTGATGACCAACAAACGTCAAGCATCATCTTTAGCGACCTGGCTGATGATACTCAAAAGAGGGTAAAAGCAAAACCCTCAGCTTAGAAAATGAATGACCTATATCCTATGTGCGACTATACACTCAACTATGGACTCATCTGGGCTTAGCAACTGTGTACTCTTTGCCTAGTTCTCCCAAATCCTTCACAACCCATCATCCTCATCTCCTTCAATCATCAGCACTGGAAAGAGTCACTGCAAAATCCCAATAAATCCGGTCAGTATCGACTGTCCAGACAGAGCAGCAGAACACTACGGAAACCGCGAAGTCATTTCAAATCAATCCCATAACCCATCTCACTGGGGACAGGAACGCTCACCATATCCATCTTCTCCTTCTTCGATTTCATGCTCTTCACGGACACTTTCTTGGAGCCACGACTCGCTATCCCAACTCCTCGGATCAAAGGCAAAGGAGCCACATGGGGGAGACAGCCTATCACGGTCTTGAAAGTATTGAAAACCAGAGCACCTCCACAAGGCAGTTCCTGGCGACTGGTTCCATCGCAAATGTATCCATGCGGGCAAATAGATGTACCCCATGAACCTGATGTGAACGATGCCTTCTTCAGGTCGTTCACATGAACCGACATCGCGAACACCGCTGGTTTGAAGACAGCCACAACTTTTTCCACAAGAGAAGGCAAATCAACTTGCCGTGGATTGTAGCCCATAGCTTCAAAGCTGGCGTAGCTGTGTCCATCCTCAGGGGTGACATGGATGGTGGAGTGAGCACCTCCTTCAATCCCGTTCATGGAGTACCCACAGGGATCGAAAGCGAAATCGGAGATGCGAGATTCGGGCAGGATAGTGTCGATCTTGGCTGCTTTTGTCATGTCAGCCCCAGTGTCCACACATGCTGACTTAAAAAATTGCGAAGCAGAATCTCTGTCCAGCTTCGTCATGCACATTTCCAAAGTATATGATTCATCCTCCTCGGCAGTAGACATGACCCCACGCTCTGCAGCAGTGTAGATATGCCAGTTCGGGAACTTACCCTGGCTACCCATTATATATGCTTTTCCTCCACCCCCTAGGGTTCCAAAAAACTTCTCCAAGTACCGCACTTCCTCGGTGAAGCTACCGTGGGGGTAGGGCTGGACAGCGGGGAACATAAACGTCCCTCTAGTATATTTAACACGGCTCACCTTGAGTGACAGCCGGGCGATGGCTTCAAGAAGCACCGGCAAGGCATTGAGAAGCTGAGTAGTACCACATGTCTTAATCACCATGAGCTGTGGGTAGATGAAGAGGCTTGACTCTGAAAGAACATAAGAATCAAGCTCTGCGTTGCTCAACTGTGCAACAATGGTGCACTCTGCGGCTCGCAGCATGGTATCCAGTTCCGGCCTTGTTAGAGCACGAAGACCCCGTCCCTCCGGATCTCTGAACACCGGGGCCGGTTGGAACTCAATCTCCAGCCTCTTCTCAAACCCTTCAAACCCTGGGCTGGCCACTGGCCCAGCCGCAGTGTCCGTGTCTGTCAGAAATGAAGCTCCCATACTTGCTGTGCTCCTAGATGTTATTATTATAGTTTATTGTAATGAACCTCTCCCTGTAGAAATATTATCTACACAGCAGAAAGAGGAGGGAGTTTGGCCGCTCTCCCGAGCGGGGAGCTGATCTGCTGTATGGACACAAGGACTGCAGACCAGCCCCTAAAAAAAATAAGAAAAATATCTATACTACTTGCCGAGTTCTTCCTTTAGCAAATATCAGGATGGCTTGCGGACGCACTGCACAAAAACCAAGACAAGCCACATTAGCATCCACCACCAACGTACCAATTCGCAACCAACACCAAACAGGTTCAGGGAGCATTCCAATCATGTAGATTCATGTCCATCACCACGATCCAATTCAAAGGTAGTGCTAACACGAAAATAAGAAACGAAACAGTGAACAACGACTTACGTTTGAGTACGCAGCAGTGCGGAACTTCTCGCTGCCACCGTGTGGGCGAACGTCCTCAATCACGTATCCCAGAGGACTCTCGTACTGAATAGAGCTCTTCTTCGACTTCTTACCTCCTTTCGTCTCCATTATAACATGCAGATACTCTGCACATGTAGCAGACAACACAAACAACGTCAACATATACCCGTCACCACTCCTCACGTACCAAACCAAACAAAATCTCTATCATCCAATCGCCAGAATTTGTAAAACCTCTTAAATCTCCAGACTCACAAATCCTAACCTACCTGCAACACACTGAACAAACAGAAAGGAAACAAAAACAAAGCGTCGTCTCTCCAATTCACAAAACCGGTTGGGGAAAGTGATCCGACACTTACAAATACTTCGTCGTTTTGACGGCGGGGGGTGAGCCCCTGTAAGAGTGGACGACCGCAGAAGACCAAACCCTCGCTACAGACTTGCGGGGGTTAGGGACTGGCAAGAAGCGATGGAGATTGCGCAACACTTAAAACGGCAATCCGGGAGGAGAAAAGCAGGCAGAGCGGCAACGAATTGATAAGGTTGGGAGAGAAAGAGCGGCTGGCGATAAGAGCGAGGCCGGAGCGGAAACTGAGGGAGTAGGCAAGAGTAGGGTTAGCAACAACCCAAAGTAAAAAAGGCTGCGAGACAGGAGTGCGAGCGAAGGCAGAGAGAGGGAGAGCGCGACAGCCGAAAGGGAAGGCGGAGGCATTAACAAGGTTTCGGAGGAGAAGGCGCGGCAGGCTACTTATACTAGGCGGGCACGCGCCTCTGAGGGACGCAACGGGCTGACGCCAGGTGGCGGCACTCTGCGGCGAAGAATGGGTGGTGGCCAATCGTTGCCGTCCTTGGTGGGCCCCCAGAATGCCGTGGCGGTTAATGAGTCCTACCACAAACCCTTTATCTTTACTTCACTTACCACCGGCTGCCCTGCTGCCCTAGCCCTGCCCTACCGCTGCCCTAACCCTGCCCTGCCGCTGCCCCTGCCCCATTCTTCCTTCTTTCTGGAGGTATTGAAAAGAAATTGAGCGGCCCTGCCCGTGACCATACCCGCCAGGGGTGATGTGGCCGGGTGGATGCCACGGGCGCAGGTTTGCACGGTATGGAAGCTCCCTATGCTGGGTCCCACCACAGCACCATTTACCCGAGGTAAAACCGAAGTCAACTATATTATGCCCCACGGGCAGGTCGGATAAGGCGTAATTAAAATGATTTTACTTCTTTTTTTTTGGATTTTGGGGACATTTCAAGTAAAATTGTAATTTCTCAAGTGATTGTATGAGAATTTCTTCCCAATAAATTTACATGTATCAAACACTACGTGGCATTTAAATACATGCAAAATACTCCTTGACGTCGCTATCAAATTGCCCTCAATTTTTTTTTATTACAAACCACCAATGCACATGCTCATCACAAGATTCCGGTAACTTCAAGTATTGCATATAAAACATGTGGGTCATTCAAAGTACATAAAAATACCCAATAATAATATATAATTGCAAAAATATTACTTACCTAATCATAACATTATTTAAATCCATGACAATGTTCCGTGGGATTGACAATATTTCACAGAATATTCTTCATATTCGGACTGAGTGTGAAGAATCTTCCATGGAATATTGTCAATCCCACGGAACATTGTTATGGATCTGAATAATGTTATGACTTGAGCATACAATAAATTGAAACAGAATTTCTACATTGTTAAGTTGTTTTATTTTGCAATTAGTAAGAGAGACGCCAAATTAGATCGGGGAGCCAATTTGTGGGTGCATGTTTATATATAACCCTTTTACATTGGTGAGATTAGTGGACATGATTTGGTAACTTGATTGTTGGGCATGTGGATGTCTAGGGGGGGGGATGTTGCCACAGGGTGGTTGTGGAAGCTTGATGTGCTTGGAAATAGACGTGGGACTCAAACACTCTGGATGTCATGCTCTTTGGATTGGGCCCCACCACTCTTACCTAAGGTGAAATTGAGGTCAATTATGTTGAAAACTATAATATGTTCGTAAATCGGTTCCGACTCTTAAATTAGCACCACAAACCTATGGTGGAAGGTGTTTTACCAAACATTCTTTACGTTGGTGAGAATGAAGGACTTCATTGGTGGGTTGATTGAAAATTTTAAAGGTCGTATTCATTCTTGCCCCATGTGATGTGACCGAGTGGGCCACGGGGGTGGAGATTTCCATAGTGGGTGTGGAAGCATGATGAGTGTCAAAGGATTACGAAAATACATGTGCATTAAGCTTGGATTGTTTTATTATTGAAAAAGATATATGATTTAAAGAAGTTTTCATTTTTTGAAGTATTTGGAGGTGTTGTTTTAGACATGCAATGTATTCTCATCCATCACTACAAGCATGCAACACTACGTCTCCATTCAATCCTCTTAGGCACCCAATCTCTCTTAGTTTAAATTTACTTTTTAAGAATTGGTGATTTTCTTGTCTTGCCCATGGGTTTGAGGATCATGCAAAATAATACAACCTTCAAATTGCAACCCCCCTCCTTGGCACTAAAAATAGCTTACTTCAATCCATTTTCCTCCACTCGAGTTCAATTTAGTCCACTCATATATTAAACTCTAGACTTTTCACCAAAAAAATTGTACAATTTTTAGTATATGATGTGTCTATAATTGGTAAGACAATCAATGTGCGTGTCGGATTCTCAATGGTTTCATGAGAATATCAACATAGTCCTAGAGTCCTTAAGATACATGGTGTGTCATCACAAAAACAAAATAAAACAAGCCCCTTCCTCAATGCATAGGTATATAAACTTCGATTTCCACTTGGACCTTGTACTATACAAAAGTTAATGTAAACCCACTTAAGTCGGTACACTTGATTTTGCGTATCAAATTTGACATTCCCAACTTTATCTTGGAGCATGGGCCTAATTTTTGGAACCCATCCATTGTTTGCCCCGAAGCCAAGGACTGCAAACATGTGTCCAATAGGTGTCCGCTCAGGCTCGAAGCTACCCAACAGTCGGACATGGCTACCAAAAAGAAGATCCCACATATGCATCTTATTGGACTCCGTAAAGAAGTTTTGTGCGCTAAGCGTACAACTTTTATAAGAATTGTGAAAACAACTCATCTAATTACCCCACAAAACAAAATAAATCATCAAAGCTCACTTGGGATCGTATATGACCCCAAATGCACTTAAGGGCCTAAAGTGAGACCCAAGGGTATTATTCCTTATCCACCTACGACCTAGGGTGTTAAATGATTTTGTGTTTTCCACAGTCCATTACTAGGGATTTGCGTCATGCCTATGTCCTATGTCCTATGTCCTATCATTATGACCTTGCTACCTAGTGGGCACATGCATAAGTACCAATAGTTGGTCAAAGAGTTGTACTTAGATTGGTGGGAATTGAGTGTTGAAATCATCATGAGAGCATCAAGAGAGTACTTACCTCTCATGATCAAATTTGATCTCCTATCACTGCAAGCAACATGTGAACTCATCATTTATCTGGAGCACCAATCACCCTATATACAATAAAATTAGGTCTTGCCAACAAGCCATGAGCTTTCATAAGATCAACCATAAAGTCGAAATCGCAAATGCCGAAGTGACGAAATATGATCAAGTTTGGCATTGAAAGCACAAATGCTCAACTTTGAAGTCAAGTGTCCTTAGACCCCCTATTTTTTTAACAAGTTTTGTCCTCGTACTCCTAGTGCACTTTTGATTGACAATTCTAGAAATCTTACTCTTGTAGGATTTACTTGAGTTTCACTTTAAGCATCTTTAGAGCTTTGCGCTTTCATAGAAGCGAACACAAAGTGGGAACCACAAATGGCTCAAGTGACGAGGATCAAGTTTGGCATCAAAATCACAAATGCTCAAGTTCAAAGTCGAGTGTTCTTAAACTTTTTTGTACGCAATTTGTTCATGTAATCCTAGTGCACTTTTACTTTATGATTTTATTGATCATACTTATGGAAGAATTCTTTGAGTTTCTCTTTGTGCATCACACAAATTAGTAATTGTGCATACTTTATCAGTTAATCTTGAATCCACACTCTTTTTTGGGTCCTACAAGGATAACAACATCTAAATTTGTTTCTTCCCATACTTGTAAGGGCGGAAAAATAGCATAAGGTGGATGGAAAGTGATGGCTCCGTTCCTTTCTTCCTCCCATCCCCTTTTGTTTCACTTCTAAAAATCTAGCCTAGGCCACTCTACAAGACCTTTGATACAATTACAACCAATGGTGCCATTTGAAAGTGGTTGTGACTAGGATGCTCTACTTTTCGGCCATTGTTGCCTCACTTTCCCATATTTTGTTTTTATCGAGTCAAGGGGAAGGTAAGCAAAAAGAGTGTACCGTTGCCTAAGAAGGACTCGAGGTAAAGGGACAATGTGAATGAGAAGTTGGGTGGAAGTTGGGCGGTAAGGTAGATGAGCATCTCAAGACGTGGTTTCATTCACTCACCCATTTGTACATGACGACATATAAATTAAATACTACTTATAACAAAATTTCATCACTCTTTCCTTCACCCCCCGCCCCCCATTTTCCACCACCCACAAGTCCCATGAATCTCAAGCGATTGCCTTCTTGTAAATGCTAAATGCACTAGTGCCACGTTGCTAGCACAAGCGGTAGCATTAAAACAAAGTCTTTATTTAGACAATAGAAAAGAGAGGAGGATGCATGAGGCACAAGTAAACCAAACTTGACCACGAAGGTATTGTTATTTATTATTAGTAATTGGTATTGGAAACACCAAAAGATGTGAAAAAAAATTACTAGTTACCAATAGTCATAGCACCAAAATATATACTTAGTTATGACTCTTGGTTAGCCCTTGTACCAAAGTGTGGGAGGGATTAAAGAGCATATTAAAATCTTTAAAACTTGAAAAGTTCAGAACACCTTAAGCAAAGCTTCGAGGGGAAGAGAGACAAAACAACTTCTTTGTTGATCGAACATGTCTAAAAAAGGTTTCACATGGCACTTTTGCAATATGACATTGTGATTAAATACATATTAAGTAGCTTGTTCCATTTAAGAATGCTAGAGATCAAAAATTGCTATAGAATTTATTTTGGGGGGTCGGTAGGGGGACATAACATTATTCAGTTGAGTATGTGCATTGGGTGGGGCCGGGAATAAGTCATATTCAAAATTATACTATGTTTATTCTCACAACGAAGCACTACCCTGGCATATACAAGTTGAAAAAACTCGGGTGAAATAGTGTACTAATATTATCAAAACGGAATGGATGATAACAACCGAATAATGTTATGGAGTGTATCTGGGGATTTTGGTATAAATGTTGGGCATCATAAAAAGAAACTTCCTTCAACTTGCCATTCTCATTATTTTTCCTTTTCCTTTTTAATGTTTTGCACAAGAATCCACCCAACCATAGCTCAAAGGTTGAGGCATTTAGGAAGGAAAACAAATCCAATAATTATGTCATCATTGCACGAATTCTCATTTGAAAACTTCAAAGAAGTAAGGTACGTGGGCCTTATTTTGTCACATTTCTTCATGAAATTTTGAATTTGAGTGTGAATGGATAGCTACTCATATGAATCTATAACAAAATTAGAATGTTAATCTAACTTATTGTCTCATATAGACATAAGTCAACGCTCAACACTATTCATGTTGTACGCACTTGTGCAACCATTCTATTTTAAAGGCACCAAACATCCATTCTATTTCACTCTAAATGATTGTACATTCTTGCAGAAAGTGACCACAACATAAAATAGGCGTTTATCAATTGCAATATCCTAAACATTTTGTGTGATACATATGTGTGACAAATTCATGTTCAAACCCATGACCCATGTTTGAATATACATAGACTATTATATCGATTGGCCTCGTTTTATAACTCGTTGCGATAGGTGGTGTTCGATAACATTTTTCAATCTTATTAACCAAGTGTTGTCCCAATATTTGTCGGGGGGCGATCGTACAAAGAGTGTACCGTACGATAGTAGTTTGACACCTTTAAATAAAGATTAATGTCATTGAGCATCTTGACTTTCAAGTCTTATCCGAATCACACGGTGTTGGATACTTACGAGTCAATTGCATTTGGCTACTGTATACATTTACTAATCGGTAGAAGTCTACTTTGCATTTTTTTCATCATGCATATATATATAAGCCCGTAAGATTTGAATTCTAAGTCTCCGGAGCTACTTCTATAGTCTCAACTAGGCACTCTAGAAAAAGAGATGTAGATGATCGGTGTTATTTCTATAGTCTTGATGTACCCCCAAAAAAGGTTATCGTTAACATTCCAAACAAAAATGGTCCTAATTGGCAAAATTAATGCATAGTTGCATTGAAGGTTTTGAATGTGGTGCCCCTTGGCCGGCAAGGCGAAGAGGAACAAACGGAGAGAATTTAGCATCCCAACACTTCCAAATGGGTTCAAAATACTTTAAGATATACACTAGAAAGGATGTTTAGTGTTTGATTATATTTAATGGTGTTACCACACACCCTACCCTGATCAACACTAATTCTTCAATTCTTTGACAATTAGTGTTAGACATAAATGTGCTGCTACCTTCTCTACTACCACCTCCCTTCATGTGAAGCACAAATTTCACTGGACTTTTGATTTTTTCACATCCTTACTAACACTAAATTCAAACATATAACTTCCACATATTACCATAGTTGATACTTAGTGTTTGAGTTTACATTCAATGTTACTTACTTTCATAGGGTCGTTGACACTTAGTGCATGCGTTCGTATTTAGTGTATCAAACATAGAATATTTTTTTACAATATTGAGGGGTAATGCTAAAAAAAAATTAGGTTTTTACTATAGGTTGGTTCATGATTCATCCCAATTTGAGTTTGCTGGACTATTTCAAGGTTTTTGATCCAATTTTATGGATTAATTTAATTTCAAATAATAATATGCGGGTTTTATTATAGTAATCAACATTTTCACCCTCACCTTCCCCCATTTTGTCCTTCCCTTAGTGGGTGGTATGAACATTCACCCCTTCCAAACAAGGTACTTTCACCCTCGTAATGTCAAATAATCCCGTGGTTGTTATGTGGTTGTCAATGTTAATTTCACCATGCCTATCATGATTGACTACCTCCACACAATTCCTTGGTAAATTTCCAAGTTCCGACGAGTGATTGATTGTTGCACCTATAATTTGCTATAAATATGGTCGTATTAGTGTGTGTTACCATTTGGAGTTACATGTTATTATAACTCTTTATCAAGATTATCATTCTTTTTTATGTAAATAAGACAATCAAATAGCATGCACATCAAAGAACATGAAATAACTTACATGATTAAGAAATGATGTTCTCATCAAAACATCTTAGCAACACGTAACTCCAAATGCTCACCACACTAAATAAGACTATATAGTGTAGGTAGACTTGACGACTTGCAAATTTTCTAAATTTTATGATTTTGGAAGAACAAAGGATTCATGTACGAAGGGTTATACTAAACATGCTCATTGAAAAAAAGAAAAAAGGAGGGGGTTATCTCAATAACTAAAATGATCACAACAACATAACAATATTCAAATCCTTAATAGTGTTTTGCGAGGTTGACAATATTCCACAAAGTATTCATGTATAATACAATGAATATTCCATGGAATATTACCAACCCCACAAAACATTGTTATGAATCTTGATAATGTTATGAGTTAGCGTGAGTTATTGTTTATTGTTACACAAATAAACACATTTGAACCCGATTTAAGGGCTAATATGGACTAAGATATAAATAACCGGACTAAACCATGTCTCTCTATGTTTTCCCCCTCCCCGTAGTAGGTGTTGCAAAGCAATACCCAAACTTTACCATATTCTTGATACCAACACAAAAATCTCCGGACTTGGATTTTTCATCATCCCCGAGGCCGAACTTGCTTGCTCCCAATTAGTTAGTAGAGCATGTGCCTATCATTGAGGGCCAAGGCTAAACGCCCACCTTGTTGAGCCACCGTTTTTATTTTTATTTTTATTTTTATTTTTTAAATGGTTGGAATTTGAGTGGGATTTGTGGAGGGCTAGTTGGAGCTCTCACCTTTAAGTATATGAAACGGGCACCCATTTTCGTGCCGTCAAGTTTGAAGTTGAGATGTTGCCGAAGTTTTCAAGCAACTTCCTTCACGTCAATCATCTAGTCGGTCTTTTTTTGGGGGGAGCTGCATGTGGTCATCTTTTTGAAATGCCGAATGACTTCCACCAAGTTCCCCATGGATTCCCTACATTTCAACATAGGTTTATACATAAGTATGAATGAAAGATGCTTGAAGTGTAACTTGTTTAATGAACGCTACTTCCAAAAAGAGTTTTACTTGGGAAGTTGGGCTTGGAATCGAGAAATCGTGTGGAGTCGAGCTCCCTCGCTAGCTCGCATCCTCGGTGCTTGTGATATCGCTTCGTTACGATGACACACGCGCACACCAACGCTAATAAACATGCCATTTCCCCTATGGAAGGTCATTGGGCATTTCTAAATATGCGCATTTACATAGACTAGTCCCGCACTCATTGGGTGCGGTGAGTTCCATACTCACTCATTGGCTCCTCATCATTGAGCCAATACAAAGAGTGGTAAATATAGGCGATGTGAGTCACTTCCGATCATATATTCCGAGCGGAGCTCGTACCTCCAAAACTCGACTCACTTACATGTGATCATGATCCTCATCCTTTTTCTATCTTGGGAGGCAAACGTCGGGGCTTCCAAGTGTAAAATGTGTGATGCAACACGTGTGTTGAGCTCCTCACAATAAGTAATATCCCATCCCTTTGTGTTTGAGGTAAGTCTAGAGATTGCCGAAGGAAGAGTGAAATCATAGGCGACGGAAGTTTCTTTGACATTAAGTAGGTGCCCATCATTTGTGGATTTGTTTGTGGATGAGTATCAATGCACAAATGGTGCCAAGTTCCATATTACATGGGTTTGCACACATTTCGAGTGATTGGGAGTTGAGAACCCAAGTTGAATGGCGCCTACTTACCATCCAATGTCTTTGATCTTAAGAAAATGAAAAGAGGGGAAAGAAAAAAGAAAACCCCAAACTAGAATATATTTTTCCGGAGTTGTATGAGTGTTCTCTTGATCACCTTCTTCGGAAGTAGGTGTAACAAAAGTATGGGAGAGTATGACCCCTCAACATAACATTAAGGTCGAGTTAATCATGGTCGACCAAGTTCATTTAACTATTCACTAGGGTACATGTAATGTTGACATGAATGAGATCTATGTTTTTTAGGTGAACATGAGTTGAGGTTTATGTGGCGTTGGCTTGTGACTGGTAACCTTCATAAGAGTTTTGACAATGGCCATAGCATGAAATTCGCATTTAAATGACCAGTTATGGGTTAACCAATAGATTGATTGTGTGTTCTAGTAAAGTCTACCACTTCAAAATTTGTAACAATTTTCAGATTCACAAGGGGAAAAAAAAAATGTATTCTCTTCGAATTTTGTTTCTCTTTGCAAGAAAAAACAATCACCAATTTATACTCCTCCTAAACATATGCAAACTTTCTTATTTTATCGGGTAAAGTTGCCTCGACCTTACTAAAGTAGCTACATGATGGTCTCTTTCGAAAGAAAGAGGTTGCGATTAAGATGCTTTAATAGTTGACAATTGTTTGTCAAAAAGTTCACAGTACACAACCCAAATGTTTCCCATAAATGAGGATTCTCTAGGTTAAATGAGACTTATGCTCGTGTGATACCCAATCTCATGAAACACGACCAAGGAGTTGTGTAAAGTTACAAAATCTCAAACCGAATATATAATATATATAAAACTCATGTTGCAATTCGCATCGAGGGATCTAAAAAGAGAGTAAATATGGGTCCGCGTTATAAACTCTATTTGGGCGTATACACAAAATGATCTAAAACCACTCTAAGTTTTAACTTGTTTTGTTTTTAGCCCCCATTTTCCATGGTCACGTTCAATAGCGCAGGGTGCCATTAAATTCATGTGTTCCCTTGCTATGGAGTTAGTGTTAGCCCACCCCCAAGTGTTCTTTCATATTTATAAGAAGGTAGTGAAGGTTGTGAACCAATTGTAATGGGTAGACATGATATGTCACTAATGTTGGGCTCCACATAATGAGCTTGATTTCAAGACCATACTACCCAATCACTTTTTGGTCATATTTTAAACCCATGTATTTAAGAGTAAATTTGAACTCTCATAGTGTGATATTACGTAAAATCTCACTTGATACTCTCGGGATCCAGAACATAGAGTATATTTATTTGATTGAAAAAAGAAGGAGGCCAATACATTTGGATTTGTGATCTATGAAAATCAAGTGAACCCGGTCCGAGATGACCTTAAGCTACCGGATGATGGTGGAGAGATACCCAAATCTCAAGGAAGAGGTTGGCGGTTCAAATCCCGGCTGTGAAATCTCCTCTCTACTTGATGGAAAACTTGCCAGGTGGTCAACTGCCTCCTATGCTTTGGCGTTGGCCTGTCGGCCTTCTCTCTCAAAAAAATAAAAAAAATAAAAAAGGTGAACCTCATGGTGTTTTATAATAATAATAATAATAATAATAATAATAATAATAGGGCTACATAGGTTAACCTGTAGTGATGATTAGTGAATGAAAAAACTATTATTTGTGCATGTAGTGGGCAATTCTGGACAATAATTGAATACTTTTGATGTTATTTTACAAATTCAGCAGTACAACTTGGTAACTCAAATCTCAATTCAAACACAGTCAACCACATGATACTTGTTGGGTGTGTATGCGCTATGTAACCAATGAATGTCTTATTATAATATACATTATTTAGGTTCATTAAGGGTCACTTCACACACGAGCCAAGAGCCGTGACCATAAAATTGTGAGAGCCCAAAAGAAAGTGTCCAAAGGCCGTCCCAACACACCAGAGCCCAACATTTTCCTTTCTAATTGCACCCATACCCAGACCATGCCCATCAGCAACGACCTATGCCCACCCATGCCCACCCATAGCATGACATGTGCGCACCCATGCCCATCCATGCTAGTCAAATTGCGCCCATGTATTCAAAAATTATGTAATGTGTATTGTGTAATTGTGTAATTGTGCCCCACCCATGCCCACCCATGCCCACCCATGTATTCAAAAATTATGTAATGTGTATTGTGTAATTGTGTAATGTGCATTGTGTAATTGTGTAATGTGCATTGTGTAATTGTGTAATGTGCATTGTGTAATTGTGTAATGTGCATTGTGTAATTGTGTAATGTGCATTGTGTAATTGTGTAATGTGCATTGTGTAATTGTGTAATTGTGTAATTGTGCCCCACCCATGCCCACCCATGAACAATAATATTGCACCCATGCCCACCCAAAACCCATGGGCATGGGCATGGGTATGGGCACCCAATGTAGGGCTCTGCAACACACCTACAAAATCATGTAGTGTGGTCACGAATCCTCAAATGTAGTGTGAAGCCATATGTGACCGGGCCCTCAACGAAATGCTATTTTAATGGATTTCTATTCATGCGAGTCCCCACACATGATAAAATATAATTAATCAACGTTTGTGAGCGTTTGGAGTGCCATGGTCTCCTGGTTTTGTGTTAGGCCTACTTCCAAGAGGTGGTTTTTGAAAATAGTCTAAGTGACCATGAACCATGATCCATTTGATGCCATGTACGAATCCATGTAGACTTTACATCCATCTTGCATTCACTTGTATACTCCGTTGGTCCCTCAAGCATAGTGTGAAGTGAACTTGGATTGGCTCCGCCATTTCCACCAACAAGATTGCTTGAAGTGAAATGGTCACGGGCTCTCAGTCTCGTGTGTGAAGTGGCCCTAATCAAAGCTTGAATTCATAATTAGGCATTCATATAGTAACCCACTTCCAACAAGATCAACAATGTTTGGTCATACTAGGATCTACTTGCACCACTTGGTTAAGAGAATTAGCTAACTTAAGAGTCAGTGAGGATTAGCTAACCAAAAAGCCAATACGCTAAAATCATGTTTGAACTACCCACATTACCAAGTTAGGAGATTTAGCTAACAATATAAAGGAATGTGAATCAATTAACTCACATGCTAGCTATTCGATCTCACACCGCATCCCTAGGTTACAACGGATCAAAGGTTGATGTATTTAATAGAGGAGTTAAGGTTGACTAGTCAAAGTTTTGCTCAACTTGCCCAAGTTTTCAACATGACAATAATTATGAACATTATGATTATTGTGGCCCAAGCCATTTGTGTTTCGTAAATATCGATATCCAATCAAATGTTACCAAACATTATTATTTGTCTAAATATGAAAATTGAAAATGGTTATTACGAATTCATTTTGTTGATAGAATATTTTATGATTTGCAATATATGCTAATTTAGGATGATGTAACAAATAGTTCAATCCAGCTCATAGCATGGTGGAGAAGAGATGGGAAAAACAAGAGGTGGGCATTCAAGAAAAAAATTGGGCTAATGATTAGCTAAGACGTCTTCACATAGTAGAGTCCAAAAAGTTAGCTAAGTTCTAGTTTTCAATTTTTTTAATTTAAACCTAAAATTTAACTAGGTGGTGTGGCACAAGAGTAAGTAGCTTGCATATAGGTTGGCTACCTCATATGTTAGCAATTCTCTTCATCATGTGGTGCGGTCACAATATAACTAGTTTGAGTAGTTACTTGCTCTGAGCGAAGCCTTAACCAGGTTGTGTGGATGGACCCTTACATATGCACTCACTGTGTATGTAGATACCTTACTTATTTTGTTGGGTTCACACTACAAGCATATGACTCCTAGGCAATTGGCATTCTTAGATTGTCTTACGTCACTAGGAAATATGCAAATATATTGTACAATGATAAATTTGCATATTAATTCAGCAACGCATAACATTTGCCTATGACTCATATGTTGGTAGTGTTAGTTGCCCGCACATGATCCAAATTTTGAAGGCAAACATTTCCTAAGTGGAGGGCTTTTGTGGCCTATAATGCTTCTCAATTTGGATATTAGAGTTGGGATTTTTTTTGGACATGCAAATGTAATATGAAAATTTAGCAACATTGTATAAAATTTTGAGTTTCCATGTTACTACTATGATTTTTCAAGTGAAAAGTATCGTAACCATAAAATGACCATAGAGACCCCAAATTATACTAGTTAATGAACCTAGAATGGTTAACAAGTTTCAAGCATGCATTCCAATGTCTTTGTAACCTTTTTTTTTCTTTCCTTTTTTCCCTTTTTTGATTGGTATTCCTTCTTAGATCCCCACCTAAATAACACACCGCTCAAATATAGGTGTTCTTTTAAGACAAGAATCCAAATTAGATATGTGTAGAGTCAAATTTCTTTAATTTTTGCCTCAATTGGAAAAGAAAAATGTGAAAAGAGGCCAATCAAAACAAAACATTCAATTAGGATGTGATAAACTAGGCCATAGACTAGAAGATATGAAGAAAATGAGATTGTAGAAGACTATGGTTTAATAGGAGTAGTCATCATCATATAAATTCAACACATGCTTTATTTTTGCTAGATATAGGCGGTGGATTTATGAAGAAAGGGTTTTAGACATCGAATCTCTTATGGGATGACAATTGACTTGTAAAGCAAATTGTGATGACATTAGGATCATAGATTGATCATTTGTGAATAAAATGCACCCTATTTTGTGAAGGCTAGTGGTTTTGTTGGATGGAGAGTGATTTGGCAATCCATTGTCTGATTGTTTTTGTGTACGATTGAGAACCTTATTTTGAAGTGAATCTTGTTTCTATGCGCAAGTCTATGGTTCAAGTTTTTTTTATTGTGAGTTGGTTTTAATTCTATTCGAAGAGGTTGCGTCAATGGTCTTGTTTATTTTGTGAGAGACTTACATATAACATTGCGTATGTTGGGAGAAGTACGAAGTCGATGATATGTGGCACAAAGGGATTTAATAAATAATTGTGTGAAGTGAATTATTGATAGTTAGAACTCAATCTGTTGGGAAAAGGCCACATAGTGTACTTGGCGCGTAAGTGGATTCATGGTCTTCTGGAAGAGAAAATTTCCCAAGTTGATTGACCTTTGATATAGTGGATATCATATGGAAGGACAAACAAAGGGAAAATTATGATGAATTCTTTCTCATTATTAGAAACCCTGATAATTCTAAGATCCAAGGAGAATTGATTGAGAACAATTATATGCCTTTATTGTTGACTAATGTTGAGAGAAACTTGAAGGATGTGACCATCAAATCATAAGTGCAATGTGCTAGAGTGGTAACCTTGAATTAGTCAAGATATAATAAACGAACACACTAGTCAATAGTCTTGGGACATAATAAATGGATTGAACATCCAAAAATACTATGGAGGAAGTGAGCGAGAGCCTAAATTAAATTCTAAATTAATGAATAATGCCATGACTTGTTAAATTGACCACGTAGTTTTTTTAAAACGGTAACCTTGAATTAGTCAAGATATAATAAATGAACACACTAGTCAATAGTCTTGGGACATAATAAATGGAATGAACATCCAAAAATACTATGGAGGAAGTGAGCGAGAGCCTAAATTAAATTCTAAATTAATGAATCTATACCCTAGCCTAGTCGGCACCTTACATATTGACTGTAGTTGTTTTGATCAATGTGCAGTCGATTTTAAAATCCCCTATACATACTACTTGATGACTAATTAGTCCAATTCTTAGTGGAATCACTACAAGCATGTGAGTCTTGGGAAATTGACATGCGGTATTGGATAGTTGTCATACGACACTAACAATTTGTAAATCTATTGTATCGATGTATTTGCATATTTCTTCTAGTGCCGCGAGACAATCGTCAAGGGTATATATGTTCATTGTGATAAAATCGTCCGTTACCCTACAAAAGCGCGTCTTTATTAAGCCCCTTCATCCATAATACAAAGATGAGTTTATCTGGTACAAGCCGCAAAAGCCCATGTTGAATCTGGAGGCAAGATGGCATGTGGCATATGCACTACAAACATACGAACCTTGGGGTGATTATCATGCGTCACTTGAAAAGCTTGTCCTACGTCATTGAAAAAACGACAAATCTACTACGATGATAGATTTGCATTGTTCTTTCACTGATGTAGTATGATTGCCTAGGACTCATAGGTTGTAGTGTATGGTCCCTACGCATGCTTCATTGTTTTGGTGGGGTCAAAACATGTGACAAGTGCCGGGTTGAAAGGGGTTGTGCGTTTTGACCTGAGTTGTCTGCAATCTTGACGTGCGGTGGAGCATATGATGAATAATAATAATACAAAGAAGAAGAAGAAGAAGAAGAAGAAGCTCCCTCCCCTCTTTCTTTCTTTATTAATTTTGTTTTGGTTCTTGCTTTAAACTATGAAGTTTACCTCCACTGAGGACTTTAAGTCGAGTTCCTAGTGAGAGATCACAGACACATGACAAACAACATATAATTCAATATGCTAGCAGGCTGTGATACGAGGACGAAGGTAGATGAGCTTTATTTGCTTACTTTCCTTTTGTTGTTTGCTGCGTTATACTACTTGGGTGCATGAGGTTTTATGCATTTGAAGAAGCCAAGATCGGTTTCATAGAAGTTTTGGAGCTCGTCTTGAATTGTTATGAACTCTCAAAATTCACTAACAATGAGTCATAAGAAGGGCACATACGTTTTTCTCCCGTTTATGTTGAATGTTGAGCTTAGTTAAGGGATCTTGAGCACGCAATCTAATCTCTTGTAAAAGCATGTGTAGATGGTGCATGTCTTAAACAAATGTCAGGCTTTTAGTGGAAAAAGAGAGACTAAATTTGACCCGAAAACATGTGTCCAAATACTTGCAAGTATCAAATTAGGCCTATCTACCTCAATTGGGTTTCATGACATGGAAGTAGGAAGAAGAAGAATACATTTAGTTCAAGAATGATGTCATTGAAAGAAGTGTTGATAGATCCTAAGGTACCATACACTATTCTAGGCACTTCTAACTACACAAACTATTTTCGGGTATTGAACCATATTGCCAATTATCTCATCCAACGACCCTTCAATCAACAATTGCGAATCACAAAAATCATCATTTTAAAGATTGGGGTTGAGATGCAAAAGGTATAGGATCATCAAAGGAATTGAGTTACACCTATCTATGCTAAGTTAAGGTATTTGGCCCTATTATGAACATTTCCAAACTCCTATAGTTTCAACTGTGGGATTAGATCGGAAATTGTCTCATTCAATTAGCAATAGCGAGTCACACAAAAATATATTTCAAATTTTAAAATTGAATTACTATGTTAAGTTATTGTGATCAAACCGTAGGTTCTCCTTCTCTTCAAATTATCACATTAGGTTCTCATGGTTGTGTTGAATATAAAGTTAAGTATGGTTGATATGTTATGAGCCCTTGGTCCAATATAATTGTAACGTTAATTATATATTTATTCAATTTTTGGGTTCATTCACTACAAACATATAAGTCCTAGTGACTTGTCCAATCTAGGTGAAAGAACAATGCATGTCTACCATTGTGAATATATATATATATATATATACATGGGACAAGTTTTAGTGATGCAAGATAATTGCACATGACTCATATATCGGTAGTGATTCTTGCCTAGAAACCTTGTCGTATGACACTCAAACATAGGTGTCCGATCAAGAAGAATGACCACATAAGGCCCACATATATATACCTACCTTATCGTGTTTTACATATGCAACCAATTGTTACTTGCAATTGTCCGTGTCGGAGAACTTATTCTCATTGTGGATGATGCCTAGTGACCTAAGTGCACGCATGTTCAAGCGGAGACTTGCTTTTGGAGGTCCCTTGGGCTCACAATTCAAGGAGCTCTAAGGCTTCTTAGAGCTCGAGGTGATAAAAAAAAAAATCCGATTTTTTGACAACAAACAATATTGAACCTCCAAAGAAGGTGGTGTGTGCCTTCGAGGAAGACTGTTGGCAAATCTCACACGAGTACAAAACCGACCTGTATGTCGGAGATACCTCGTGTCTTACGAGTTTGCTAGTAGTAGTGTGGTATATATATATGGAATAATGTAAATAATCGGAAATAGGATCTCGGTTGCACCATTCTTCGGTCATGGTACAAGTCACTCTTTGCGAGGAATTTGCTCTTCTATATTCTATATCAAAGAATATAGAATTACTTTATCAAAGAATATTCATTAGAGTTACCTGCTAATTTGACCGGAGATTTGGTTGGGAGTTGGTTGTTTTGCATACAATAGTTTTCCTATGCATTAATATGTTTTTGGTGTATGTTTGGAGTTGGTGTGGAAGTTTGAACGAAGAACATTACAACATTTCATCGAGGGTCAAACTCATTTTGGCATGCCTGGAGGTGCTAAAATGAGTTAACGCCTTGATGAACTTAATGTAGAAAGTGTCTTGCTCAAACCCTCCACACTAGGTTTAAGCATGCACCGAAAGCTTACCGAACATGAGAGGTAGCGTATGTAAAAGAACCAACTCATGATCACGACTCTATTTGGATTAAGGGATGACTCTGTTACGTAGATCAAGATCTTCATACTAGAGATGGGACTTATTTCTCCAAGTTCAATATGCACGAAGCAATCTCCATATATGGAAGAGAAATTAGGTAGTGGGGAAGGAAGTTTGGAATGTGGAGAATCAACTCTATAATGAAGTGAAAAAAGGGTGAAGGGTTATGTGGTTGAAGAATGTATGGTGGTCATATGCAGTAAGTTGGAAACATTTACTTTGGTCACCTCAAGAAGGTTTAACATCATATGATGTGCACAAAAAATTGGGGCGAAATATCCTTGTGAGTTGCATGTGTTGTGACTTTAATGTTACAATGATCAAATTATTCAACTAAAAACTTCACATGTGTTGGGAAAATCCATAATAATAAACAAACATTTGTGAATTAAGAGAGTTATGTTGCAAATTATGTTATGTTGGACGTATTGAACTCCTCAAAGAAATAGACACCTAACCATGGATTGAAGTTACTTGTGTTCGAGTTGGGATGCACATTTGGAGAACCCTTTGGCTCGTGAATCAATGATTAACTCCGTTTAGGTTGGTCTTAAAATATATTTTTCTCAACATAAGTCAATGTAAGTTGCCCGCATTGTGGTCTAAGTACCATTGAATGTCCACTTGTACATAAGGTTTGGAGGTAGGGAGATAATATATTTTGGAAGCTCTACTTGGCACCTTCTAAGCAAAGCCCCTTGGAATCTCATTTATCTTGATGTGGTGTCCGATTCACAAACACTTGCGAGAGATTTAATCGCCTCCGGTTGTACTTGAGAAAATCTATCCCATTGACAATCTTTGGAAGGAAAGGAATGAATTCATTTAAACCAAAATATGTGGATAACAAAGAAGGCGTACCAAACTATTCCGGATGCCCTTGTAGATCGTGGGAGGTTGGAATTTCCAAAGATCCACAATGAACATGACAAACTCTCCTCCTATTGCTCATACTCCTACTTGGTATCTTCTTCGACTTTGATACCATTGGGCACAAGAAAGAAAGACCTAATTATGGATAATATTTCTTAGTGTTCTTGGGGGTCCCCGTGTTGGGTTTCTTTTGCTTGTGGTCGTACTTTCTCTATTAGCAATTGATTCGTCGGCTTGTTCCAAATCAAAAAGTAGATAAATCCAATTCTCAACACCAACACCAAATTAAACATCCAAGGAGGTCATACATGGCTTCACGGAAGATTGCGTAATTTTTTTAGCAAGATAACAAAATGAAATTGTGTGACAAAATGCCTCATGGTACGTACGTATTGTAGCAACATGGTAACCTTGTGAAACAAGTGTTATGCATGTAAATCTATGTCTTATCTTAAGAGCGATAATTAACTTAGGGCCAATTCGGACTATGGTGAAGAAGTGCACCAATCAAGAATTTTAGGGGAATGGAGCAATATGATTGGCTATGAAATGGGTTCTTCACTAGCCGGGGTTTACACTATGGCCAAGACTTATCCAATGGAGAACTTCAAGTATGAATGAAAAAAAGACATAGTTGCCAACGTGGCAACATTTTTTTGCTAGGGGAGTTCTCCGAAAGTCAAGTTTCTTGGGCAACCTCAAACCCTCGAACAAGAAACCATGCCTCCAAAGAATTCCAACTCGATTTTTTTTTTTTTTAAAAAAAAAAAATCAATTTTTTTGATTGTTGTTTTTCCATCTTGTCCCCCGTACGAACCATTGCCTCAAAGAACCTTGGGTTGAATTTATTGACATATGGGTGCATTTCTTCACCATAGTCGTAGGTTCTAGATAACTCTATCTAGTTCCTTACATGTATTCCTAATTATTTTGAGTTAAACTTGGTTTCATTCACATTAGTTGTATAGTTTCCACATTCATCCGCACGCATTCATTCATATACAAACGTGAAGGGTGAGAAGGGAAAAAGACAACCGAGAGCTATACTCTAGGGCGGAGCCACTGAATGATCAGAAAATAGAAACTTGAATGTAGAAGTGGCCATGCATGTGTGCTTGAATGGGAAAAAGTGATGGATATGGGATAAGACTCGCCACCATTAGCCAATCTTGCTTCTGCAAGACAAAACAAGAGTAATAAGAAGTATTGGAGTAGTCAGAACTGAACTCAAGATTGCTAACTTAGAGGAACTCCCTACTATCCAATCTGAGGCGCTGGTGATGAGGATGAGGATGATGAAGGATATAGTTGTAACAAGTCAAGTTCATGCAAAGCAAGTCGGAGATGGTTGGGGCTTAGAGCTCATGCCAAATCGGATGTGTCCCAGCCGGCCCGAGTGACCACTCCATCATGGTGGACTCTCATATACCAGCCACATCGTGGGGTCTAGCCGACCTCTAGCAAGCCCGGCCGGTGCGTTCCCTCCTCCCGCAGTTCTGGTGCTGCCCATCTATCTCACTAAGGACAACATCCAAAAGTGCCCTGGTTGGCTGGATGCAAGGCTCCCGCTCTGCATCCAACTAGTTGGGGCACTTTTGAACGTTGTCCTTAGTGCCCTGGATGGGTGGCACCAACACCGGGGGCTTTGCACTGGCAGGGTTGGCTAGGTCCTAGCTGGTTGCCCCGGTGTGGCTACCATATTAGAAGGAGGGGTGTTAAGGGCAGGGCCCATGATCCGGCACCCTCGGGTAGCCGTTTTGATTTTTTTGGAAAATTTATGATCCTGACCAAAAATTACTGCTTGTCCCACCTGATTTCAAAAGAACATTATTTTTGGATTTTTGAAGGTCGTTTGTCCACAAATCTCATAATGAGTGCATTTCATCTTTAAGGCTCAAAATCTAATATATATGTTTACTTCCCCTTAGTAAATAAGCAATTGATTGGGATTTCATCTTCGAAGTGAAATTGTTAATAAAGCATGTAGTGAACTTGGAAGTCAAAAATATCACAAAATCCTCATCAGAATTGAGGTTACAATTTATGTGACTTACCATTTGAAAGGATCTTTTGTCATTCTAAACAATTGTCCTTGATGTAATGAGTTTCCAGTGACTATAATTACTTATAATGGTTATCATATTCTGAGCACTTAGTCCAATCTCTTTTAAGGGGTTTTTTTGGGGGTTTGTTCTTGGAGGCACACCAAAATTTATACCATTCAAATATAGGTATTCAATTAAGATAAGTAACCACATTAGGCATGTCTACCTTCTGCATGTTGGAGAGAAAACATGCCTTCTCTATTGATTGGTTGTCCAACTAATATTGTTGGAGGTGAGTGCACTTGTAATAATGGACGCGTTCCGCATTTTAAGATGTGCAGATGTTTGATAACAAAATAGAAGCTAGATCAACACATTAGTAAATCCAAATGAGGAGCATGGGAGTTGATATTGCTATTTTAGGATTCTACATCGTGAACATCTTTTGAATTCTTGAAGCAAAGGTCACAAGATGACCTACCTGTATGATTTTCATTCGGCTATGTACAATTTATGCTTGGATATGCACCCATATGTTAGAATCCAATCACATGTCATGGTTCATGATAGGTGCACTCACCCTGAACAACACTTAACATCATTCAACAACTTCAAACTAGTCATTTTCTATTTTAAAATAATATATCCATTATCTATCAATGCTTGTACATAACATAGAACCTCATAATATAACAATGAGATGCTTGGAGTTAAGTCTAAATTTGTGTCTTTGAGATCCTTGTTATATTACGAGGGCCCATGAAATGAGAGTTGCACGTTGAGTAATGTTGTGTATACCATGCATACCTATGTGTGTATATAATATATGTGAGAGCGTATGCTCAACAGTTGATGGGTGGCTTATGACAATTATTTTGTGCATGTGTGTGGTGGTGACTAAGGTTGAGGCATCCACAGTCGACCAAGTTCATCTAACTACTCACTAGGGTCATGTAATGCCGACATAGATGAGATGTACATTTTTTAGGTGAGCAAAGTTAAAGTTTACGTGATGGCGGCTTGTAATTGATTACCCTCATAAGAATTTTGATAATTTTCGTAGCCAAGGAGTAGCATTAAGATGAGCGGTTATGGATAAACTGAAGATCAACTACGTGGAACCCTAAGATTTGTAACAATTTCCATATTTCTTAAATTTTATAAAAAAAAAATTACAGTCTCCTTAGAATTTGATTCTCTTTGCAAGAAAAACAAATCCCTGCTATTACTCCTCCTAAACAAATGTAAGCTCTCTTATTTTATCAGTTAATTGATGCCTCAACCTTACATAATACAAAACATGTATGTTTATGCTCACAGGGTTGTTCTATGTTGTAAACTTTCTAGATTTTCCGAGAGAGTTTCTTGATCGAATACTTGCCCAAATAACCACATGTATACAAAAGACAGTAGGCTCTTCTCACAGGTTAATGTTCTTATATATATATATGGTGTCTTAGAATTAAATTTGATTCATAATATTTACTAGGCATGTCCGCCAACTCTGTAAAATAAATGTTTTATCTTGAATATTTTGATATCAACCATCGAATATTCTTGATGCCATGCGTTTTCAGGCCGGCTCTTGGAACGCAGAGCTCACATAGAGAACCTTTTGGGATTCAAAAGAGGATCCAACGATGATCATTGGTCGAATGTTGTAGTGCTACAATGTTCAGAGAGGTTGTACTGGGATTGGAAATGGACATGAACAATAGTCTCTTAATAATATGATGTTCCTCTTGCAAGCAACTGCTACTTCAATACACAACAAATCCATCTTTCAAAAAGAAAGGCTAAGTGACTTAGTCTGTATCATGAGAAACCATGATCACCTTTAGGAAAATGGGCTCATATTCATGTCGGTGCAAGAACATCGAAGTTCATTATTGTTTAGTTTCTTCTTCTTCTCATACATAACTCCAGGTGGTCTTAAAACCGTGCCCACACCAGGACCAACGACTGGCCCACACGATCGGGAGGGTTTCCATCTTGACATGAGTTCTTGTCTTGTATGCATTGGCGGAACTGTAGTACGTTACATCCAACGAGGTTACTGCGAGTAGGACAAAAGAATCCTTACATGCTAGTAATGAATTTCGGAAAGAGATACATATTCCCTATCAAGAAGGACTCCTCCTACTGCCCAAGACCAACAACTGGCCCTAGTGTGTGCATGGTGCTAGAGAACATCCAAGTTGACCTGGGCAAGTGCCACGTTCACCACCCTCGCTCGTCCATTGAGAGGATTCCCCAAACGAAAAGGAGGGACATAGATATATAGCTCGCTCGCAAAAGGGTGAGGAAGGATTCGGAGCTTTCGTAGGGCGTGTGTTGGTGGTGCCTTGACTCGGACTTGTTTTAATCCCACAGGCAACAACAACGTGGGCTCTCCAGGTGCCCAAAATCTTGAAATCCGTTAGACAAAGGTGGCGAGTTCACGAAGCCACACTAGATTGGGGGAAAGGGGGAGGGAAAAAATCTATAAAGCCTACACGTAGTCCTAACCCTAGTCACCACGATCCTAGGTGGTGAATGATGTATGTGAAGGGCAAAGGCGAAGGGAAGGCCTAGTACGAAGTAAAGGGGAAGAGGATGATGCATGAGATGTAAGTGAGGGCCTGCCCACACCTGCTGGTGGGCGAGGCAGTGGAAGGCCCCCACCAGCAGGGAGGGACTTTTCGTCCAAAAAGTTGACCCACCAGCGATTGGGCGCAAGGCCCTTAATATTTGGCCGTTCGCAGGTAGCCCAGGTAAGTTTTCGGGTTTAGGACCAGAAACTTACTAAAGTGCGCCAGAGTGACAACGGCCGTTTGAGTTCATTGGCCCGTGTTCGGGGAAATTTTTGGGCATATTGGTTGAAATCCTACCGTAGGTTACTAGAAGCTTAGGCTTAAAATAATTATTACCAAGTGTGCCTTAACACCTAGGCAGTTCTTGACTTTGTTTGCTCAAAAAATTAAAAATTAAAATTGGGTTAGCTAGCCACACAAGTAATTTAAAGTCTAAAGCCTAGAACTCGATGATATTCTATAGATTCTATAGATTCCTCTTAAATGATCGGTAATTTTCCTGTAGTCTTCAACTTCAACCGTTTATTTCTCAAACTCAACCGGTTCATTTGTAACTAACTGCCGGTTCTCCCCGATCATTGGTTTGAGTTTAGTGGCCCGTGTTCGGGGAGATTTTTGGGCATAATTGGTTGAAGTCCTACCATAGGTTAATAGCATCTTAGGCAGAAAATAATTATTTACAAATCTACCTAAACTTTTTGGAAATTCTTGACTTTGTTTGCCTAAAAAATTAAAAATTAAAAATGGTAAGTTACGGGTTCAATTCCTGCCAAGGATATTAACTCTTCAAATTTAAAATTTCGAACATGCCTTTCATTTCACTTATTCAAGATTTTGTACTAAGAAATGATTTCTAATAACTTTTCATACATTTTTTTAAACAATTAGTGCCGATATGAATTCCATTTAATCGGATATTGGCCAATGGAAATATGAAAATATAGGCAATTGGCCGATTGATTTTACAGAAGACCGGCTCTTACCGATGTAAATTGGGAAAAATCCGACCCTTCGTAGCAACTACCGGCAATTAGCCACTGAGGCTTCAAAAACTTCCCGAACTCTGGCCCACACATGCTGGTGGCGGCGAACGGACTTCGTCCGTTCACTGCCCCCCCCCGCAGTATGTGTGGGGAGGGTATGAGTTAATGAGTACAAGCAAAGGATGATGGCGTACCCTAGAATCCATGTCCGAGGATGGGAGACCTTTCTTTCTTTCTTTCTTTCTTTCTTTCTTCCCTACTTTCTCTCTCTCTTTTGTGGGTTTTGTTGTCTTCCTTTGAGAGCTTAGCAGCTTAGGGTTCCTCCATGCAACCCCTACAGTCTCCAGCCAACCAGGAGCTGCCACCTCGCCATGCCTGGGGAGAACTTGGCTTTGCACTGGGCGCGCTCCATTGCCAGGATGCCCCCCGGCTCCCCATGATTCGAGGCACAGGGTTTCACAGTGAACCCAATCACAGGCTTTCATATTTCCCCAGCAACAGTGATCGGGGAGATTTTTGGGCATAATCGGTTGAGATCCTAGTGTTTGCAAGTCCAACCGGTTACATGTTCACATCCTTCGCTTTTCCTTTACTAAATTGGGGTATATTCTTTAAATTCCTCTATAATGATCGGTAATTTTCCTGCAGTCTTGAACTTCAACCAATTCATTTGTAACTAACTGCTGGTTCTCCCCGATCATTGCCCAACAATGAGCATGGGTATTTATTACTTTGGTTACTCTTCAAGTGAAACGAATTCACACAAACCCACCCGTACACTACACTAAGTATGGTATTCAATGCAATGATCGGGCCGGGGATTCGTGGCACTCACTAAAAATCATCCGTGCGGATGAAAAAAACACATGAATCATCTAAATGGCTATTTTTGGGCAATTTGATTCCGGAAATAGAGTCAAAGGCCCCGAATTAGTCTAGTGACATCACATTCGAATGAATCGGCCCTCAACCCCATAGGGGGGCTTTTTTTATTGGAGCCACTTCATCCACGATATCTTGGATGGATGATTTTTAGTGAGTGCCACGAATCCCCAGCCCAATGATCGGGGAGAACCGGCAGTTAGTTACAAAATGAACCGGTTGGGTTTGAGAAATAGCTGACCGGTTGAAGTTCATCAAGACTGCAAGAAAATTACTGATGATCAGTTTAGAGGAATTGATAGAATATATATATATATATATATATCTTTAATAAAGGAAAACCGGAGGATGTCAACATGTAACCGGTTGGACTTGCAAACACTAGGATCCCAACCGATGATTATGCCCAAACAATCTCCCCGATCACTGATTCAGTGTCACCGATTATGGTTGTCTTGCTCAATGCTAATTGGAAACCGTGGGATAGTGTTACCAACACTAAATGATAACCCAACATTATTTGTTATCCCTTGTGATTTTTCTTTTTTTTTGGTGGGGGGGATTATGAGTTTACAGTGTTGCAGTTATTGTCACGTACCAAGTGATTTTTTCCATCCAAATTTCAATCATCTATGACAAGATTTCATCACAAGTTGATGACAAGAGTAGGTAGGGTTTTGGCCAATGGATGAAGTCATCCGTCATCCATGACAATATTTGTTCACTTATTCATAAGAAGTGTTGTCCGCAAAGTTACCGTAGTGACATATAATACCATATTTAGTGTAGTACCTTGGAGGCAACTATAGTCATCCAACAAGGAACCAATGTATGGGTTGGTTCCTCCCACCCTCCCTCTGGCGAGCCTTCCGTTGCCACTAGCCATGGCTCTTAACCCCTAAAGGCTGAAGCGAAATTGAGCAACATTGATTGCATGTACAAAAATATCCGTCTTGTCATTTAAGGGTAAACTCTTAAAGGTTGAGAAAGATTTCCGTGTTTGGGCACTTATTTTGCCCAATCATACTTTGTAGGATATGAAAACATACAATCAGTGTTAAACGATTAGCAAATCCAAATTGTGCCCCATAGTCATTTTCCTTATGATTTTGTGAGCTCACATGAAAATCTTATCAATATCAAATTGAATATTATCTTTCTCATTGTATATAATAAATGTTGGCTCCTAAGGGAGCAAGCATGAATGAAGAGCCACTTCGCCCGTAGGCTATTGCCCCCTTTCAGGGGTGGGCTCTATGCATGATATGTAAAGAGAAAACAATGATAAAAATAAGAGCAAGGAACCCTCCTCACGGGAGTGGTGAGGGTACATAGGTGAGAGGTGTGCGTTGTAAAACAAAGGAGGTGGGGTGGTGCTCACCTTTGGTGTGTGTGGGTTGCTAGGTGAGAAAGATAGTGAGTGGTGGTAGAGGTCCAAGTTTGATTCTTGTAGATCATGTTCGTTACCGTAAGAGTGTTGTCCTTTACCCTAAACCCAACTACCTTAACTTGAAGCCACTCATTTGTTTTTGTGTGATTCATTGGGAGTCTACTAGAGCTACATGGAATATTGAATATAAACGTGCTTGGTAGTTGTTCCTTGCAAATGACATATCACTGACTATCTTAATTGGGCACCTATATTCGATCTGTAGGTGGTCAGGTGATCTAAGAATGAACACCGAAAATACATGTGTTTGAAAGAGATTGAAGGACATGGTCGAATTTTGTTGATTATTCTAGGGTCATTAATAAAAATAGAGAGAGGCCCCCACCCAAACTGCGGGTGCAGTAAAATGAGTCTTTTGGATTATATTGACCACCTTATTGGTCTTCTTCTTTTTTGTAGTATTTAGTTTACCCACTAACTTTGATTGCAATGTATACATGTTAAGAATTTGGAACATGGTCATCACATTGATTATTTCAATTTGTGAGGGAGGGCTCATAGTGTGTGTGGGGAATTAGTGAAGATGATATTAAATTTCTTTACACTATGAAATTAGTGCCATCAATAGATTTAGGATTTCGGGAGGTCACTTAGATGCCAATTTCGTATTGACTAGTTTGAGTTTGGAAGAAGTCCGTGTGGAGACTTTTGTTCTTGGTTGTTTAGTTATGGTTGTCTTCTTGGGTTTGTGTTGGGTTGAGCCTATATACCTCAAATCTTATTCAAGTACTAGAGATTACAATGAATGTGACACTCAAACTAAGCATGCTTGTGCTTTGGATACATGTTGCAATCTCTTACCGAAAACCTAATATGAATGTGCAATATTGGGTTTTGGCATGTATAGATGAGATCTTTTAGTTGAAGATTCTCCAAACTCGCAACACAAATAGTTGACAAGGTGGTGTTGCTTTATCTTCTCACGGATTTCAGTCATGCTCTCGTGTTTTGTGAGCAGTCGGTGAAACCGCAAGTTGCGTCCGTGTGTTGTGCATAAACTTAAGCTTGCTTTGTTTTTACCTACCTAAATTTGGTTGGTTGAAGAGTAGTCCATGTTTGTGATAGCTCTTTGATAATATTTGTAGTAAACATAGTGTTCTCAATCATTAAAAAAAATCTCAAAAACCTCAAAAATACCATAAAAATCTTGAAAACCTTGAAATTTTGCTTATTCCCTATATATACACAGTGAGGATGTTTTTAAAGCGCCTTGGTGTATATGTATGCTTAATATATTTAAAAATGAAAATGAAAATCCCTATTTTGAACTCATGTGTTATGATACTGATTCATGCATCCCTTGGGGATGGAACTGGTATATGCAAGTGTGGAAAATAGTGGTAGCACTTATTCTTGGAAACCAAACAACTCAAATGAACTGAATAATGTTTCGTGCTACTTGGGATCTAAATTTTTTATGGTATTCAACTTACCCCCTAACTCCTCCGACTCTTATATGCATGCTAGAGCTTTGTGGCCAATGAGAAATTGTTGCATATGAGTCACGAATATACCTCTCATCCATCCATGTTTCAAACCAACCCCTATACATTTGTGATTAAATCCACTTCTCCTTAGACTAATTTAGGGTCTTCATGAACAACTATGCTATCAACTATCTTGAAGTAGTAATACCCCACCTACCTATAACAACAGTGGTTTTACTTGATGGATGAGATGTACGCTTGTATACAATAATTTCATCTTGCAAAGCTTTAAGTTCTCTAGGTGAACTCATTCATCGGGAAGGGTGATAATGCTTCAATTTATCCAATCGCCATTATTTCTTATTTAAAACCAGTTTGACTAAATTTTATATTAGAGACCCAAATTAGCCTAACATGGCCTAATTGAAATAACGAATCCTCAACTTAGGCGAGAGGAGATTGTTGTACATGAGTGTACCTCCCATGTACCTCTCATCCATCCATGTTGAAACCTACTCTTCATAGGTTTATGATTGACACATTCCAAATATGGCTCAATAGACTAATTGAAAATCTTTGAAACTAATTTTGATATCAAATATGTCAAAACAAATAACCTCTTGCACACACAAACACACACAATTTCATAACATTAACATAGTTGAACGAGAAGTACACTCTTATGCAACAATTCCCAATCACCCTCACCCTAGAAGAAACTTGTGTTTTAAAAAAACTAGAGGCCCTTTCATCCACAATGGATGAGTTTACCTTGACACCACGAAGCCCTTACTTATGTGAATACAATGTACCCAATTCAAGAGGGGCGCAAAAAACAACCTACCCCACAAAGAGCAAGAAGCTCGTTGGTAAAGCCTTGTATTAAAACATTGCTCTAACCCAATGCCCGAGAAGTTTTTGGGCATAGTCGGTCAATATCCCAGTGATTCTAAATCCAGTCGGTTACATGTTGACATCATCTTCCGGTTTTGCTTCATTCATTTGAGGTATATTCTTCCATAGATTCTTCTAAAATGGTGGCTTCAACCGGTTATTTCTCAAACTTAACCGGTTCATCTGTAACTAACCACCGGTTCTTCCCGGACATAGCTCTGACCTACAAATATTACCTTAAAAGTAATCAATCATCTCTCCGTCCTTGCAAACCTGGGCTATGGAAGGTTTAAATTATCTATTTCAGATAAAATCGTTGGTACTTAATTAGAGGGGGATGAAACAGTACTTAACACATAGAAACAACATCGGTGTTTTTGTACACTGACGTGAATGCATGGGACCCCGTTTTTAAGAGGGATGAACCCTAAAACTTATCCAGAATCTTTCAAGTGCTAACAAAGTGAAGGAATTGCTCTGCTATGATGTTGGGCTCATTGTGGTTCTCTTCACCATCACCATTACTAGTTTATGATAGTGATTGTCTTGTGCACTACTAGCATATGAGGCCCCTAGGCAATCGTTGTGTGTCAGTGAAAGAATTATGCAAATCTATCACTATGGTAGATTTATAAAATTTTCAATGATTTTTTGGTGATGCGGAATAATTGTCTATGACTCATAGCATTAAAACCATAAACCCAATGCATCAGACGGAAAAAGATGGGTTTTTCCCACCCTTGCGATCAACTTATGCAAGACTAGCTTGGTCCACCCATCCTAGTACAACAAGCTAGAAACCCAGTTTTAAAGTAATAGCCTGACACCACTCTTTGAACATGTTAGATTAAAGCTTCAAGAAAACGTGGGGGGGGGGGGGGGGGGGGGGGACTCTATGGTTACGCTCTCAAAACTCCCATTTTTAGCGAACCCCACATGGAGTGAGCCGATCTCAAGACTTTACACCTAACTCTAATGTAAACTCGCCCTTGGATACCTCCATCAAAGAGGGTCATTAGTGGCCTTTTTGAATAGAGTGACTTACTGCGTTAACTTGCAGGTTCCAAGTTATAGAAATAGCGTCAATTTCACTATTGGACATGAGGAGACATGTAGAGCTTATTTTACTGCGATAATACATTTTTTCTCTAGTAATTTTTTGGTCCAATATCACAATTACTATCACAACAAAAGTAAGTGGTGTGGATGTGTATGAAATGTGGGAGAATTTTATAGATAGTTACACTAAGTTTTAGTGTACTTACATCGCTTGAAGAAACGGTGGTGACGAAGATGACGATGATGCGATATCATAATGGGTGTACAAGCAATCCGCAAGAGGCCGGTCCTTGTAAAGATGACACAAGAGATGGACGGTGGCCGAATAAATAGTACATTAAATATGATATTTAGTGTGACTTGCTATTTGGATTTACACGGTGCTATATCTTGTTACTATTGAAATAAATTTGTACCAAGTAAAGTTTTCGATGTTCAATAATGTCCAAACTACCAGTTTAACAGTTTTTGGTAAAATACGAAATGTACGGTAAATAGATATAACATTGCGTAATTCCAAATAGCAAGTCACACTAAATATCATATTTAGTGTAGTTGTAAATCTTCTAGGAGGTAGTCCTCCATGAATTACAACGCCAAGGGAACGGGAAGCACCGGCCGCTAGTTATGCATGAACCGGTTGGAGTTTGAGACTTCAAGGAAGATTGCCCATCATTTTTATACAGGAAGGTGTAGAATAACCCTTGGATCATTAAAGAAAAAACCGAAAAAATCACAACACGGAACCGGTTGGACTTGGAAACACTCGGATTCAGACCAATCTTCCAAACCTTGGACAACTAATCAACTAATTCAACTATTAGTTACCTAGTTGCCTTTCGTAGCTTTAGTTGTTCGCGACTTGACCTGTCAAATAATGTAGTTAATTGTAGTTATATCTAGTTAACTAAAATTGAGTGCAGCCTGTTCACGGAATTATCTTTGTAGTGTTGTAGTGTCACTAGTGTGTTGTTTGTGTTGGTGGTGTACACGGAGGTTATTCCAGAACCCATCACTATGAGTGATCATATAAAAGTGGTTGTTGATGAACCTCAGTGCCCCGAGCATGTTAAAGCCCCTCAACTGAAGCAAATCAAGAGACGAACTTCTTCGAATATATAATAATACTTGGATTTTTTCTAGTTAGCTATAGTTGTTCTTCAAATTGGTTTGAAATTTTTTTCCTAGTTAACTATAGTTGTTCTCTAAAATGTATAAAAAAAAAATCTAACTAACTAGAGTTATTATGGCAGTTGTTGAAGGTCCGCAATCTTCCCCGGACACAGTACAACACGGATGGCATAACTTGATAGTTAATAGTTCCCAGAGTGGTCCTTGTGACTTGAATCGGTCTGCCTGTCCAAGATCTGACTCCAGAAATGGTCCTTTGAGACTCCAAAGATTTTTACATGTGCGCCAATACACCATTTTTATAGTATTTTAGCGCCACTTACTATATGGAAC
Organism: Polytrichum commune; assembly: GCA_950295325.1. Lineage (NCBI taxonomy): Eukaryota > Viridiplantae > Streptophyta > Polytrichopsida > Polytrichales > Polytrichaceae > Polytrichum > Polytrichum commune. The sequence goes on from OX485804.1 coordinate 5,575,666, forward strand.
TACGCAGCACTATAACTGGTATTCCCGCCGTGAACTCTTCTCTCTACTTGATGGAAAAAAATTATCTTGAATATGATATTTAGTGTCAATTACTATTTGGAACTGTGTAATGATGTAATTGGTTATTGTACATCTTTTTTTTTTTACCAACAAAGGTCGAATTGATGGTTTGTACATTACTGAAACATTAACAACTTTGCTTGGTAAGACAAAAAAACATCAATTTCAAGAAGATATAGGGGGTGTGAAACTCCAAATAGTAATTGACACTAAATATCATATTCAGTATTACTAGGTAAGTAGGAAGCCAAGAGCCCACCCACCGCAAGGCAGGCAATAAACCCCACCTTGCATCAAGAGGATTCTTGAGCATGGTAGGGCCAACGGGCTCAAATTCACTTCGGATTGCCCGATGTTGGTTATTTATATTTTCAGTTTTTTTTTTGTTGTTGTTGTTAAGAATGTGATTTTTTTTTACCAAGTGACGTCGTTCATGTTGTATAATGTCCATACAACATGTTTAATTTTTGTTGGTAAGAAAATGAAATCTATAGTAAGAGATTATAGTATTGCGTAACTCCAAATATTAAGTGACGCCAGATACCATAAATGGCATAGTTATTACCAATGTGGAACCACCTTGCTCATAGATTAGCTATGAGTGCAACCACTTGCACACTCATTCATTGTTGAATTCTTTATTCCATTTCAAGACAACTTATACTAGCCTACTAGCCACTTGAATCATAACATTATTTAGCTGAGTTTGTACGTGGGGTGGGCGATTCTATTCGGAATTATGCTATGTTTATTCTCATAGTAGAGCATTGCACTTGCAAACTTAGGCTAAAAAACTTGGGTGAAGCAGTGAACTGATATATTATTATAAGGGATCGGCTAATAACAACTAAATAATGTTATGTGTCCAAGGACAACATCATGAGCATTGAACCTCCGTATCACCAAAACAAGGAGGCCATGTTTTTGGTGATAGGTAGCTTGCCATGGCTTGGGATTCGCGGCGTCTATGTAAACTCATCCATCGTGGATGAAGGGGCCTCTAATAAAAACAAGTATTTTACAAGGTTGATGGCCGATTCATTCAGATTGGGCTCCACCACTCTAATTCAAGGTCTTTGATGTTATTTTCGGAGCCAAATCACCTTAAAATAGATAGTTACAAGCTATAATATAATTCACCACATTGTCACCTCCACAATGGATGTATTTATGTAGACATCACAAAACCCTAGCTTCGGATTTGTGGCGTTTATTTACACGCATCCATCATGGGTGAAGGGGCTCCAATAAAGTAGTCCCCTACAAGATTAAGGGCCAATTCATTCCAATTCGACACCTCTAGACTAATTCGGGGTCTTTGACTCCATTTCCGGAGTTGAATCATCTACGAATAGTCATTTATATGTTATGATATAATTCATTGCGTTTTCACCTTTGCAACAGATGAGTTTACATAGACACCACGAATCCCTAGCCCAAATCCCTAGCCACCTGCCATGTTGATCAATAGTTTATCCTCATGAGGCACATCATGATAAGGTAGGTATGATAAGTGGGTCCTTAAATGGACATTTCTCTCTTTGCACTCTCTTCTCATAGGAAATGAAATAAGCAATTAGTGCGAGGTGATTAGCAAATCGTCTCTGCAACCATTTTCCTCATACTTTATGGAGGTCGTATGAGTATCTTATTCTTTGTCAATGTGAAGAGAAGATTCTTTGAGTTAATAAATGATCATAGAGGTCACCCCATTCATGTTGACTATTGCGTCTAGAATGCTCAACAAATTTTGAGCATGTAGTCCAATCTCTTTTCAACACATTTTTTGTGTGTGGTTCATTCTTAGATTTACACCCAACTATACACCACTCAAATATAAGTGTCCGTTTATGGTCAAAAATAAAATTAGGTTGTCTATGTTAAGCTACGTGTGCCTGTTGTGGGGCACTTCCCACTCCATATACCAATTTTGCCATTGCATCAATAAGCTGACGAACTCATTATGCTTGCATTTTTGAAGTGAGAGACTTGGATTGCTGGAACTCCTCTGGTGAGAAAATTGTATTTGGAGTTTGTAAATTCAATGGGATCTCCAATCAAAATGGAGATGTCATGATTCATAAAATGGTCATGTTGATGCCTCATTTTGAGGTTCATATGTGCTTAGCATGGTATTCATGTGTGCCAACTCAAATGTCCTGTGTTGTTCTGAAAGAAAACTCTGCCACTTATAAAGAAGCAGGTGTAATGTTTGAAGCTTTTGCTTATGAGACAATTGTCATATGCATGAACTAGTTGCAAAAAGAGAGGCTTTAAATCACATTGAAAGAGTTAGAACTTAGAGGCTTGCTTTCTTCAATTGCCTCATCAAAGCTTCAAGAATGAAAGTGATTATCTGTGGAGAGTCTTTGCTAAAATGACGTGTTCACATGTAATATGCACAAACTTAGAATCTGGCCAACTAAATTGTGCTCATAATCCAATCAACACCCTGACCTAGCTAGCCACCTTATAAATCTGTGACTTTTCCAGATAGGTGCTATTACTAGACTCAAGCAACCATCAATCAAGGGTCATATCATACCTGAATCACAAGGGTTCGTATCTATGCATTTGCGTGTCCAATACAAATGCACAATTTTACATTCAAATAAAAGGGAGAATTCAAAAGGCATGTGGCTGTTATTTGGTTATTATTCTTAATTGAACACCCATATTTGATTGGTGTATGGTTAGGTGAGGATCAAAGAAAAAACATCATAAAAACACATATTTGAAAAGAGATTAAATTCTTTCACATCAAATTTTATTACCTACTCCGCACTCAATAGTGAACACAATTGAGAGGACCTATATATTTAATTAAAGAATCAACAAACATGTCACATCCAATAACCATAACTAAATCAAGGGAGGTCCAATTTTAGTTGATACTTCGTCGTAGATTTGCTAATGCCATGCAAGTTTAGTTGTGTAAATGTAAACTGTAGAAGTTGGAGAGTATGAAAAACAAACTGAATAACACCCACATACCTGAGCACTTGATGGATGATTCACATAGGTAGGGCAATTCATGTGTAAATTACTCTTGAAGTGCCAGCAACAGAAACACATCAAAACTTGGATGCCAAAACAAGAGAGAAACTCCCATTATTTTTCTACTTTACATATCCAAATAGTTGAATGTCAGTGAGGTTTCTTTCTTCAAATACAGGTGCTCTGGATTATAACATAACAATATCCTTGAAATGCAAAGGCAAGCTGAATAAACTCTCTTATATATACTGTGGAGACCAATAAACTTGAAAAGGGTTATTCAACAAGCTGCAGGGATACATGGAAATGGAGGATACCTGCATGCTTGCAATAGATTAGAGGACTACTCTACCTAAAATTGTTAATGGCCTAAATTTGTGACCAAAAAAAGTGCAAGAGAATTGTTGGCCAAAAGCAAATGTCTTGCCTGCCCATTTCCATATTCATCGGGTTTCAATATTGAACACTAATTAAAACAGCACTGTAGAGTGTGCAAATATCTGCAAAACAACTTGGCCACTCAGTACTTCCTATCCAGCTTATCCTTGCATTGCCCAATCCAAGGTCTTAAAAGCCCATGGAGAATCAAAAAGCCTCCCAAGCTCCAATTTAGTAGTGCTAACATGGAAAGTGAACACATGGACATTTTCTTCCATATATAGAACAATGGGCTCTTTAACCTGTCCATAATCCCCACAGCTACTGAAAGAAAGTGGTTGGGAAAATAGATGGAAAATGGTCCAAGTCACTGATGCAGGTAATTGGGGTTCAGATAATCGAGGCAAAAATACTCTATTTTTCTGTAATTTTGTACCATTTGTAACTGTTAGGTGTGTGCTTCATTGAGAACCCAATCCAGGATAGAATAGGAAGTAGGACTCCTACTCTAGGAGCTCAAGTTTGTTTGACAGAATATTTTTGGTAGACCCAAATATTCAGGCAATCACCAACAGAATTGACAAACTTCAAACTTCAAATCAACAGAGACAAATGACAATTTCCATACTGATGTTGGGAATTACTCTAATCCTGCGAATATTACCATCCTCAAAGTCTATCTTCCACGAGGCGGGCCTCTGGAGATTCCAATCTCTGGAAACTTGAGTGGTACAGGTAGCGTGACTCGCCATCTGCCTTGAGGACCCTGAGCATCCCCACGTGCAGCCCTCTCGGCAGCAGATAGAGCAATAATTTTACAGCCTAGTTCATTATAGTAAGGCCGTAGTTCAAAAATAGTCATTTTCAGCTCAATCGCCATGTCATAAGGGTCGGTCTGATAATCATCCACTGCCAAAGCCACCACCAGCGCATAGTTTGTTATGAGCTCTTGATGTTCCTTTCCTCTGAAACGGCCTCGTGGCTTGTTGGAAGGGCCTGCAGACTCACCTGTAAACCGTTCCAGGAAACTTGAAAGTATGGGGCCCGGAATTCCCAATTCTTGACTGGGATCATGAAAGGTGTCTGGCGATGATCCTGCACGGAGTACTGCATTCGGAGCAGACTTAAAAGCTAGAAGATGCCTGAGGTATACTAACATTTTCGCACGCCGCTCATTACCTTCTTTGTCTCCCTGAAAACATAAACAAAGGAAAAACACAGATCTAAGTGCACCACTCTTTCCTGGGCAACGTAGTAATTCTTACCAATATGCTCTACACAAAAAAGCTCAATAGAGTTGTCCTTGAACTCAATGGGACCTTCTGTCAGGAGTTCGTCCCCTACAACTTTTTGTTGGTTGTTTCGTATACAATGTCAATACTTGCTTTCCAATTGTGGTGCATGCTTGGAGGTAGTGTTTGAATTTAAATGAAGAGCAACCTATTTCACTTCATTGAGGACCAAACTCGTTTTAGCACCTGTTGGCATGCCAACATGAGTTTGAACCTCAATGAACCGATATAGTATGTATTTCATTCCAACCTCCACACTCACACCAAGCATGCACCAAAAACGTACCAAACATGGAAGGTGTTGTATGCATAACAACCAACTCCCAACCAATATGTTCAGGATAACTCTAATATCACCAAATTTACCTCACCTGTAATACATACTACATGATGAGACCACTGCGATCCTTACCTCGACTCGTATTCTCCGAAGTCTACTTAAAACAAAGTTAGGATAAGTCTTCTTTTGACGCAGGGCATCCTCCTCTTTTGCCTTTTTAGCTGCCGACTTAAGTTCATGCACATCCAAATGCTCCCATTCTTCGGAAATAATAAGTTTGTCTAGAGGGTAAGCCCCTTGAGGTGTATTGGCAGAGATGTCATATGGTGGAATATTTCGAATAACAGCCAAGTTGGCCTGCTGTAAGGCTTCCGCATTAGTAAGAAGTGACTCATTTTGGCCAGCTTCCTGAAACAAGTTCTCCATGTCCTCAGCATCACCCAGTGCCTCCTCCTTCACAACACCTCTCTCAAGTCGATGGGCCTGCACAAAAATTACAGCTACTTCAACCTGCTGAATGGTAAACCATACCTTCAAAATTGGGGATACTCTCTACTCTTTTGTCAAATAATGGATAGAAGTGAAGCAAAATGATATAATACAAGATACTCCTTAGGGCTACTTTACACTGTGGCCAGGGGTCATGAGCATAAATTTGCAAGAGCCCTTGAAACTCATCTGAAGGCCGCACCATGGAAATCGAATCTGAAAAATTGTGTAATGTAAAGTGTAATGTAAAGACATAGTGACCAGGCTCTCAGCTGAATAATGCTATTTCATTACTATCCAATCATGCGGACCCTTCTATACAATAATTTATAATAAATCTAGGGTTGTGATGAGCTTTTAAAGTGTCATGATCTCCCAGTTTTGTGTTAGACCCACTTCTTTGAAATGGGTACGCTGCACAATCTGGTAGACCATGAAGGACTCCAGGTAGATTTGTTGATCCATTCAAACTTCCCTGGTCCCTTAGGCCCTCAAGTTCTAGTGTACAGTGAAGTGGGACGGCCTCAGGAATTTCCACCAACAAGAGATTTAAAGTGTTAAATGAACATGGGACCTCAAGCTCTACTGTAAAGTGCCCCTCAATATTTCCCACCTAAGTGGAATTGTATTTACCTATATTATAACATTATACTAGTTACAGCACATGCAAGAATTCAAATCCTCCACTGCTGATTTAACAAATGTTAGTGATTAGCCTAGCATTTCAAGGAAGTTCACCAATTTTCCTGGGAAATGCAGACAGATGCTTATATCAATTTCATTGAAATAACTAGAACACTAAATGTAGAATGCTCACTAACGATTTGGTGTCTTTCTTATGTGCCCTGTGGTTCAGGGATTCAAATTGTGGTAGCCTTCCAATTGTTGACCTTTTCATTGGTGCCTCTTATCAGTACCAACTTCTGTAATGTTCTGAAAGCACAAAAAGAAGGAGACTTACTTTATTTTTGCTCTTCTGACTGCCAAATGTTTCTGTCAACATTTTTCGTTTCAATAACGCTGCCTCTTTTGTCTCCTCTGCAATCTCTTCCTCGTCACTGGCATTGAGGTCATAGTTCACACCCCTAACTTTTGGCTCCATTCTGAGAATCTAGACCAAATTTCAGTTAGACCAAATTTCCCTCCTAAATTCCATGAAGACTCTTGCACAACTTCTCCCTCAGAGACAAGAAACCAAGGGAGGAAAATTAAGTTCATCATTCAGCTCCAGAGAATACTCCTCCACCAACAAATAAATGTAAAGCATGTATAAGTCAGATTGTCATGAGTTTCCAGATTTAGAAAGTGTGTCAAAGCTGATTAACAATTGTGAGAGGAAATGAGATAAGAGTTGATAGTTTCCAGATGTCCAGTGTAGATGCTGCAAATGGACAACCTAATCATCAGATGAAGTGCTTACTTATCACAAGAAAAAAATGCAGAGTAATTATGCTCTCCAAGATAAAGACATCTCATCCACACCGATTGCAGCAGGGTGAACAATAGATTACTCCTGAGGCTCAACAAATTCCGATTAGGACTACACTAACGCATCCAAGTGAGATCATTAATTTGCATATCAGAATGGCATCCATTCATGTCACTATGGTTTTCAATAAGTTGCCATTTTGAGCTGCTTGCTCAGTCCCGAAGAGGAACAGCTGATTTTCAGATCTCCAATGCAGATGCTGTAAATACATAACCTAATCATCTGACGAAGTGCTTTCTTATGAGACGATGAAAATGCAGAGTAAGCACACTCTCAGAGGTTAAAAAAATTCCATCCACATCATTTGCAACAGGATGACCAAGAGAGAAATTGATGCATTTGCATTACTACAGGGGCTGAAAGATATGCTGGCAGGACTGTACTAACACATCCAAGTGAGATCAATTACTTGATCATCAGAATGGCATCCTTTCATGCAAATATGGTTTTCAATCAGATGACATTTTGATATTCTGGCTCAATCCGGAAGAATCTAGAAAGACCTTCAACCTCGTTACATGTGCATAAAAGGTAGCTACAACTAAACTTGCACACAGCATTTTCAACATCCCGGTGTAAATGCTGCAAGTGCAGAACTTAATCATATGACGAAGCACTTTCTCATCACAAGAAGAAAATGCAGTGTAATCACAGTCTCTAAGGTGCAGATATTTCATCAACATCTTTCCGACGGGATGACCAAGAGATAAAACGATGCATTTGATATTGTAGGACTGTACTGACGCAAGTAACTGAGATCATTTACTTGAACATCGGAATGACAACCATTCCTGTGCATATGGTTTTCATTAGCTGAAATTCAAGCTTTCTGGCTCAGTCCCGCAGAGTTTAGGAAAGCCTTCAACCTCGCTATGTGCACATTTAAGTGAGATGCAATTAAACTTGCACAAAGCAGATTCAAGCCTATCATAGAAAGTGGTACTTTTCTCCCACAAGCGGAACAATACATGGATAAATGGCATAACTACAGGGGTTTAAGAGATATGCTGGTAGGACTGTACTAACGCATCCAAGTGAGATCATTAACTTGAACATCAGAATGACATCCATTCATGTGATTATGGTCTTTAATTAACTGACATTTTAGTGCTTCTGGACCAGGCCCGACTTAAGAAAAACCTTCGACCTCGCCATGTGTGCATCCAAGTAAGATCATTAACTTGAACACCAGAATGATATCCATATATGTGAATATGGTGTTCGCTATATGTGTATTTGAGTGAGATAAAATTACACTTGCGTGAAGCAAGATAGAGAATGGTACCTTCTCTCCCGCAAGCGGAACGAGCTTGAGAGTACCCTTCTCCTTATCGTAAACTCCCAAAGCATAGCTGCAAGGCTGCCAAGCTGCTGCTTCTCCTGCGTAATTTAGTCCTACAAAATCCACCTGCCCATGTGTGGACGCCACTAGCTGCGTATGCCTCGCCTTCATTTTGTCCGCCCCTTGGAACCACTTAACCCCTGCCAACCCCGTGCCATCGATGCCATTCTCTGCAGCTGCCACGGGATCATAGCCTGTTGGAAAGTAGGCGACAAATGGTCGAGCTCGCCCTTCCTTCGACGGCACGTAGTCCATCTTGATGTCCTCGTGCTCCTTCCGTCTCTTCTTCTTCTTCTTCTCCTTCTCCTTATCCTGCGATGTTGAGTCCATAATTCGCAATTCTTTTCGTATAATCAGTCACAACACCAGCACGGTCTTCTTCTAGTGCACGAGAGTCGAGCAAGACGATGCGAGTAGAAGACTTGGCGAGAACATGGCGAAGATAGGAGGAGAGAAAGACACACAAACTGAAATTAGGGTTCGGGGCTCATAAAACCCTAAACCCTAAACTCTAGCCTCGGGTTTCTTTCCTTTCATATCCAAAGCCCAGGTTCTCAGAAGCATCATCCAAGGGCCACTTTGACACAGAAGACTGAAGGCCCGTGACCATTGCATTCTAAGATCTCTCATTGGTGGAAAAGGCCGAGACCGTCCAAGTTCACTTCAGGCCCAAAGAAATTATCGTGATGAAAAGTCTACATGAATTCTTATGGGGATCGCTATTTCCACACCTTTTTGCCGGTTCGGTTGCCGTGTCACTGAGGCGCTATATATGAGATTCTTCATGGTGCATCCGGACCGTTGATCCACCAAGGCCCATCCAAGGGCCTCAATGATCCTAGGTGGCGGTGGGGTGGGAGGCGGGGGTGGTGCTTGCCACCAAGGCGGGTGGGGCCGTGGGCCTCATGTCTTTTTTGGGGAGGCCGGATCTAAGGTGGTGTCGGGCCTAGTGGCTAGGCGGGCCCAGTGGCTAGGCCTACTTATTATATAACTAGTTGGTTAGCCTTACTCTACTTACTAAATAACTTGTCCCGGAATTGATGGGAACTCGTACCTGTTAATGTAGATGGGTCTTAAATGGTTAATTTTCAAACTAGCCTACTTATGGCATGATATGAAACAAGTAGGTTAGTACGAGATGGTTAGCAAATCCAAATCAAAATTTAGGAGCTCATATGAATATCTTAGTCTATAAACTTACTTAATGGCATCAGACCCTTTATCCTCACCCTTGATGAGGTAATGACTGTAGGAAAAGTTTGCAAGAGCTACAATACCATAGCTAGAAACAACTTACTCTCAGTGAAGATCAACAGCCCCTCACTAGAGAATATAACAGGCCATGGGTTGTTTAAAGAGGTACTTGAAGAAAGCTTTAAACGCGGGCAAGAACTGGAGATCACGGGAGTCCAGAAAAACATCACGGAGACCTGGGCATGGTTGGTTGCACCAACCCCCGCACAAGCCGAGAAGATTGTGAAATTCAAGGCCACCTTTCGCAACGAAATCATCCCAACCACAATCAAAACTGATGAGAGACTCTCCCTAGCTCAACTCGCCAAAAAAAATTGCCTAATGCTTGTGTTGCAAGGGTTGAAGCTAACCAAAACCATAGAGGAAACACTACATGAAATCAAAGAAATCATGGGAGCTAGGAATGTCTCATCTAGCTTTTTCCCAAAACAAAGGGAAAACCTCCATAGTGGGTCAGTCAACATAGAGTGCCTCAACCCCACCGTCTACCACCAATTTGTCAACAAAACACTCAAAATTCATAACTCACATGTCTCCTTCACCCCACATCCTAAGAGCCTAGGAGGAGCATTACCACCCACCGAGGAACAACGGAAACAGTTCGGATTCTGCGACATCAACTCAGCTCTAGTAAATACCATAGAGGCCATCCAAAACGCACCAAACAACCAAAAAATGAAAACAAGAGCCGAAAATGAAGACATCAAGGAGCTCAAACTCGTTCTCAAATCCGAGTTAAAGAGGGAATTAAAAGAGGAACTCACAACCGACTTCAAAGAAGAACTAGCAAACCAAAGAGAAGACATTATCATCACCGCCAACACTTATGCAAAGAGACTCAACTCCAACCTACAAGAAGTGGTGAGAAAACAAATGGCGGAATTCTCTAAAATAATTTCGATGACACTCACAGGAAACGACGAAGAACCCGGACTCCTAGCACTCCCATCCTCATCAAGCAACCCGCCAAACATGTGAAGGAAAACAACCCCGCAACAAAACCACCTAACCTAAGCACCCCCACATCAAAAGCATTCATAAATGCTCACAATAAAGAGAAAAAAAACAATAAGTAATAATAAAGCATTCCTAAATGCTCACAACAACAAAGAAAAAAATAAAGCATTCCTAAATGCTACCACACATAAACAGAACAAAAATAAACATACAAACCAAACATACACAAAACCACACAAAACCAAAACCAAAACCACAAACACAAAACCCACCAAAACTAACATAAAAACAATAATACCCACCAACAGTCACAAGAAGATTAAAAACAAACAACAAACCAAACCAATAAGAATAAATTTTAAACACAACAACAACAAAACAAAAAACCTAAAACGAGCTCGGCCTACCGGCCTCGCCCAATCAAAAAACAATCATAACCAAAAAAATGAATGGATTAGAAACCTAAAAACAAAAAAGAAAAGCATAAAAAGTAACATTTCAACAAACAACCAAAAAATAACAAAGCAAAATAAAAACAAGCTACATAGAAGCAAATTTTATCACATAATACAACCAACACCGCTAATTAGGGCAAGAATAGACAAAGAAACCAAAACAACACTAGCCACAAGGACACATAAGGAACTATCCTACACAACACCTCCGCAACCCAATAAACACCAACGCATACAACTACATAACACACATCACAACAAAAACACTAGACCCCATTTTAAACCCAACCTAACTGAAGAACTAGAATGGGCAAACAAACACATAACCTACCCTAAAAAAAAGGTGGGTATACACACAAAAAGAAAGGAAAGGAAGACAAAGAAATAAGAACAACCCAACAAACCAACCTACATACACAAAACATAACAAAACTATCAAACCTAACATAATCCCAAACATAACTAAACACACACATAAACACAAAACAATAAACACCAAAAATCTAAACACACCCCAAACAAACTCTAAAGATCACTTCAAACACATACATAAAAAAGACAAAAAAATCATATCAATACTAATGGCGCGGCCTACTAGCCTCACCCAAAACCAAGCAAAACAAGTACAACTTAGTAACTTAAACACTATAAAAATCAATACACAATGCAAAACCACAAGAAAAACAACACCCAATCAAAAACATAATACTAAAACACCAACCATAATAATTACAATCCAAAAAATAAATAAGCACTCTTCCTATCTCAAAACATACCCCGCAGATCTTCGTAGACTATACAAATACAATAATATCAATACAACAAAACAACTATCCAACCACAATAAAACAAACACCATACCACCCTCAAAACCCACCAAATATCCAAACGCAATCACTCAACAAATAAAACCGCATATGAACCTCACAACTAATAGAATAATAATAATAACAATAATGAGCAAAAACCTCAAAAAAGCTCGACCTACCGGCCTCGCCCTAAACCATAATAATAGAAACTCCGGTCCCTATTTCAGGGGCCCAGCCCTAAACCAACGTAAAACTAAACAAAACAAGAACAAGCCCACACACCTAAAATCCATAAAGCAATACACGAACTCAAACAAAACAACATCACAACACAAAAGAAATAAAAAAGTAAAAATCCAAACACAAAACATCAACCATAAACATAAAAATTCCTACTTCAATGTAAACCTCCCACAACTCCCTGTCACACAAAGCAAAAACAAAATAATATACCAAAATACACAGAGAACAAACACACACCTAAAAACACACAAGACCAAACCCACTTACGACAAAAACAACAAAACTAACAAACCTAACTCAATACCCAACATAACTAAAAACACAAAACAACAACCACCAAACACCTAGACACACTCCAAACAAAATCTATAAAAAACTTCAAAACCATGCACAAAAATAATAAAATAATAAAAATAAACAAAACAAATAACATCAAATGGTCTCGGCATACAATTGACCCCACCCAAAACCAAGGAAAACACAAACATAGTAAGCTTAGAAACATAAACACCACAAAAATATATTACACAAGCAACATAACGCCCAATCAAAATAACAACAAAATAATAACTACAACCCAAAAAATAAAACCAAACAATAACTCCCCTTATCCCAAAATATACTCCACACATAAAACATATAAAACATATAAATACGATAAAACCTATACAACAAAACAACTAACTAACCACAAAACAACAACCACCACACCACCCCCAAACCCCACCAAACATCAAAACGAAGGCCCTCACCCAACAACAACACATCAGAACCTCGTAATTCATAATAAATATAAAATAATGAAAAATAATGAAAAACAAAAAACAATACTCCTCAAAAGAGCTCGGCCTACCGGCCTCGCCCAAAATCAAGTGAAACAAACATCCCAACAAAAAAAGAATAAAAGACAAAAAACCAAAGCACAAAACACAAACTATAAGCAAAAAAAATCTTATTCCAAATCCTACTCAACTAAACTCCTACTTATGCTAAGTGGAGACATTGAATCTAACCCGGGACCCATGCCAAACCTATTACAAAACCACCCAAATACACATAAAAATAGGTGCAAATTGTACTTTATTTCATGCACAATCAAGCTACAACCAGAATACCAACACTTAGCAAAACAATTTTCACCTAACATAAACGTGACACACCCAAACCACAACGACGCAACCACCAAATACCCACACCTCTCAAACTACATATACCAAAACCTACACCACCCACCCCCAAGAATACTATTTGCACTCATCACTACCATCAGCCCTGCCCTCGAAACATGTAACATTCTAATATCACAATCCCCAACACCGGACTGGACTACAACACTACTAGAACAAATGGCAACACTACAAAACCCACCAGAAAGACACATTCAAAACACACATCCATACACACTATTTACACAAACAAACCAAAAAATTATTAACCCCCCAAACTCTATACACAAAGAAATATACGACTTCATAGAAGAAAACAATCAAAACATTAACTTAGAAACATTAACAAACAAATTCCCATTCTTACCTGAAAAACTACTCAAGGAAACACTAAAACATAAAGAACCAATAAATGAATACTCGCACCCCCCACAACTCTCCAATAAACCCCCACCACAAACACAAGATATCAACATAGCAAATCACAACACACATATCATCACCTGGAATGCCGCATCACTAAATACAGCCCTACCAAACCTACACCTACTTATAGCACAAAAACCAGCTATTATCACAATACAGGAAACCAAAGTAACGGCAACTAAATCCACAAAATACATACAAAACCTATTTCCAAGCTATAAACTAATATTCAACAATACACACACACTAACCAATTGTATGCAACAAAGAAGGCAGTACACACCCACAAGGGGAGGATTACTTACACTCATAAATAAAGACTACGCATACCCTGGAAATATCGCCAAAATTCCTACCCCCGCAGATATCTCACCATACTTGCAAATAATCACAATAAAAAATCAACCTTTGCACCCTTGGCTAATAATGCACATGTATATGCCAACGCATACCGAAGATATAAGATACATCCCAATAATAAAACAAACTATAACACAACAAATCGCAACACATCCAAACTACACACACATTCTATGCGGTGACTTTAACAGAGATATAGCCCTAATTGGAAGACAAAATGACTATATCATCACACCACCACAACCAGAAGACATAGAATGGAGAACATTTACAGACTCCATCCACCTCACATACATCCCCACAACCAGTAATTACTCTAGGCAAGGAGGTCAAAATTACACCCAAACAAGCCTAATAGATGGATATTATATAAAATCACCCGACAATACTCTGTACACATCCACCACAAATAATGACCATAACCTAAATTCGGACCATTCGCCAGTAACTCTACACATACCACCAAACAACCTACTAACTCACCAAGCACCACCAACAACAAATGACACAACGAGAATTTTAAACCCTCTCCCACAAGAAAACATTGAAAAATTCAAAACAAAATTTTACGAAGAAAACACACTACAAATAAACGAGCTCACAAATACATTACTAAACGACCAACTAAATAGCACCCAATGGCAAACATCATGCACCATACTAGACCAAATAATACAAGAAATATCAAACAAAATACAAGAAACTTGTAGAGCACCCTCCCTACCAACTCTCACAAACCACACATCACAACAAGGAGGATTTCTGCCTAGAAAAAGCCAAAAGCAATGGAAAAAACACCTCACCACATACCACCTAATTAGGAAAACAATTTACCTCGCAAAACATACTATACACTGGCAAACGCACCCCATAATAGAAAAACTTATAAACCATAAACATGCTACCATACCACCCCTACCCAACCAAGAACTCCTCCAACAAGAATGGCTCATAACAATAGCAGTTATTGCTAAAACAGCAAACACTCAGGCCCGTACAATTACCACAAAATTCACTCGGGATTGTGTAAAAAAAGCCATATCCAAATATAGGCAACTATACGAAAAAAATCCAAAACGAATACATAAAAAAATCTTTAATAACCAAGAAACACCACCACTAGATTGTATAACAGACAGACATAACAACATACTCACAAACCCATTAGACATAGCCAACGAAATCCATACCCAACAATCTATCAGTAATAGTCCCACAGTCCCAACATGCTACCATCAACCATAACACACACCAGAATGCACATGCGGAGTAAGACAATACCCATGACACGACTTAGATGGACTCGTCCTAGATAAAAGAGGAAATCCACAGACCCCACTACACAAATATTTCGATAAAGAAACATATGACATATGCCTAAGGAACTTAGCAAACAATAAAGCACCCGGCCCGGACAAAATTCCTAATATAATCCTAAAAAATATGCCAGAAGACTTCCACAAATTACTCTTCCTATTTTTCTCTCACTGCTATAAACAACAACAAATACCATCATCTTGGAAAATAAGCCTAACTATACTACTATATAAGAAAGGAGACCCATCTCAACTAACAAACCACAGACCAATAACACTTGCAAATACAATATACAAATTTTTTACCAGCACCCTAACATTTATACTATCAGCATATGGGGAAAAACACCAAATCCTACACGACAGCCAAGAGGGATTCCGCGCAGAAAGAAACACTTCGAGACAACTACAACTACTTATCGCCACACTAGAAGATGCAAGATTTACAAATCAGGACATATACATACTATACATTGACTTTAAAAATGCATTCGGCTCTCTAGACCATGCAAGATTACTTGCCGTGATAAAAGACCTAGGATACCCGGAACAAGCAGTGACTTTAATAGGAAACATCTACGCACAGTCTAACACCATATTTATTGGAGAACACTTTGGAAGAACAAAACCAATACCCATACAAAGAGGCACCATACAAGGTGACACACTCAGCCCCTACCTATTCCTAATATTTTTAGAACCTTTACTGAGATGGCTACAAAGGGGGAGAAATGGTTACACACTCGGTACTTCCAAACTAACCATAAGCTCGGCAGCATACGCAGATGATTTAGCAGTTATCACAAACAACCTTCAATCGATACAAACCCAACTCAACAAACTCGACAAATATTGTGAATGGGCAGGAATGGACCTTGGGGTCCTAAAATGTGCTATCACCGGTTGCCCAAACAAATCAAACACAAGACCGAATACTTTTAAAGCAAAAATCCAAGCACAAAACATCACATATAGAAACCAACTCATACCGATACTACACCAAAACGAACCATACGTCTACCTAGGCATCCAATTAGTACCCTCCCTAAAATGGCAACTTCAAACACACATCACTACAACCAAAATAATCACCCAATGCAAACAACTAAGTACATGTCCGGCAACAATCAAACAGAAAATTAAGATGGTAGACACCGTTATCAGAGCTGGAATAGCATACAGCTTCTACGCAGTACCATACTCTCTACCGTCCATTATAAAACTAGACAAAAAAATTATTGGTATCCAAAAAACAATATGCGGTCTACCAAAATGCACCGCAAATGTCATAACTCAACTACCTCACGATCTATTCGGCTTAGAAGCCTTTTCACTAAAAAACGCCTACCTAAGATGTATTAGTGAACAACTTAGAAATGCCCTAAACGACAAAGGAAGACTCGGGATAATATATAAAGGACTCGTACAACATATCTTATCCAAACACGGAGGCGCTAAAGATATACCTAGAATAAAATATCAAAACTGTATTAGATCCCCAATCACACGAACATTATTCCTTATGAAAATTGAAGGTGGAGTTCATCTCAAAAGTATAGAAGCAAACTTCCACCTTCACCAAACAGAATTAGAAAAAGAGTGGAAAACCGCAACCGAAATACCCCACCTAAACCCCAAATTATCACTCAAACTACTCCATAAACTTATAACACTCAACATACACACAATAAAACAAATCTCCCTTCCCAACGGTACAAATTTAATGTCACCAGAAGAATTTAAAATATACTACAAATGCCCAACCAAATTAGAAATAAGTGCACTAAAAATAGCCACACAATTATTTTGTAACCTAACCTGTAATCAAAACTGTCCCACCCTATGCCCCAACCACATCCAAACAAGAACACTCAAAACACGATACATTTCAGAAAATAGAGAACTACATCCCATAATAGTAGAAAGACCAATACACCATACACCACCACAACAACCCCAACACCCATCTCCACCTACAAATATAATAAACAACCCAAGCAAATTCCCAATAGAAACCATAATCAGCCACAAACTTAAAGAAACAAAAGATTAAAATAAAATAACAAAAAACTTTAACACATACCTATGCCAATGGACATTACGGGATCATACCATATATAATAAATGGATGCCACAAAGGGAACTCTTCCAATTTAACTTGCCTCTTATAATCAAACACAACATCAACCTTCTAACAGAATACTATACGAAATACCAGCACAGATACTACAAAAACATCCTTGACACACACTTCACCGCCATACAAAACAAAGACACAAGATCTATACCACCGCCCGAAATAATCCCATATACCCAAATTAACATAACAGAATGTAACCCAGAAAAAGACATAAACACCATAAAAAAATACAATACAAACACAAAACGAAGTATCCCACCTATATGAAGATACTGGAAGACACCTCACCACCATCACAACCACCAGATTAAAATGGCTCTGGCAACAATACCACGCAAACGCCCCTAACATACATGATCTAGTTCCCCCAATACAACCTTTCGAAACAGAATTAATATGGTTATATCAAAGATACAAAAATAAAACCAACAAAAAAGACCCCCTTAAATCAACGCACTACACTATCCCACTGAATATCCTAGACACTCTTACAACAACACTCAACATCTCCCAATCATATTTCTCGTCACCACTAACATGCCCAACACAAATTACCCAATTCTACTCACCTCACACTAGGGATAAAATCTTCGGATCACTAGGAACTGCCCTCCAATACAAATGGAAGGGCATTGGATACGCACACCCACACAACGAAGAGTTAGCCCAGCAAGCAATACATTGGGCTCGACTGTCAGCCAAATATGACCCAACCACAATCACTATACTAGTAATACCAGATATTAACTGGTACCACAACAAAACACCATTTACAGGGCCATTTCCTGACACACATGTCATTGCCCACTTTGCCGCAGACACTATAACATATGACGAACCAACATCCCCCAAGGGCACACCCATACCACAAACAGAACCACTAGCCATACACATACTATGTATACACCACCAAAACCACAGCTTTGGCACAACCAACCAAATAGACACAATAAAAGCAACAATTGAAAACATGCATATACCACAATACTACATACAAAAATCCCCACCTACGCCTCCTAACACAACAATAAATAAAAACATCAAATGGAACAAAACAACATACCCACCACATAACAACAACACTAATGTAAACATACCTACACTACCAAACTTTGAAGTGAACACCACACTAAAATTCCCACCACAACACAGCTACTATACAGACGGATCCTTCATTCCGCCCAAAAAAACCAGAGATGGACATTGGAAAAAAGAAAAAGCGGGTTACGGAATATATAACCCAACAAAACCAGAAATACAAATATCAAAAAGACTCCCAGGTTTACAAACCATTTTTAGAGTTGAACTAATGGCCATACACAAAACAATAAAAATAATTACTACCAAATACCCTCACGAACCAGCCCACATCTTTACTGACTGCCTAAATTGTCTATATGTCATTAACACACAAATAAAACACCCAACAAAGCAGAATAATCATGCTGACAAAACCATCCTCACAGACATGGTTAGAATGTTAAAAACCCGCACACAACCTACTACTATCTACAAAGTCAAAGCACACATCAACATTGATGGAAATGAACAAGCAGACATACTTGCCAAAAACGGCACCAAAAAACGATACAAATTTGCATCAAAACCACATGAATTCGCACACACCACACCATACTACTTCCACAAAGACACATGGCCAGGCCCAACTAAAAGACCCGACAAAGGCCCTGTTAGATGTCTAGAAACATACATCCAAAAACACGATCGCGAAAAAAATCTAGAAGTAATGGCACAAAAATTCCCAAACATTTCCAAATGGACAATGAACCCTGATATAGATAACGAATTATCCAACAAATTTTGGTCAAACCCTACAATATCAGACGCCCAAAAAATAACCCTCTTGAAATTCCGCACTGGCCAATATATGGGTAATGCCAGAAAACAATTATTCTTTGGCATCCAAAGATTCCCATCAAGAACATCCCCAATATGTAATTCCCTAGACGCCGACACATGGCTCCACGTACTTCTAAAATGTAACCAACACCACATACATGCGCTTAGAGTTAAAAGACATAACAAAGCAGTATGGGAAATAAGAAAACTTATACTATCATCACAAAAATCAAGATGCTATATCCTAATGAATGCAGGAACATTCAACAACAACCCACAAGAAAACACAGTCCCCCCATGGTTACTACCATGCACATGTGGACAACAAAGATGCCACTGCAATGCTAGACTTAAGCCCGACCTACTTTGCATTAAGGGATTCCCATACCAAAACAACCCACCACCATCCCCAACAGACAACCTCACAGTCCAATTTATCGAATTCACATACACCAATGACAAATTCTCCCAAGAAACAATAAACAACAAAACCCAAAAATACCAACCACTCATGGATAACATCATGGAACAAGGTTGGAAAGTAGACCCGCTCATGGTTATCACGGCAGGCGCTAGAGGCACAACCCATGCCCCGTCAATGCAACAAATTATTACAACATTCCAACTACCTGTAAACACCGTCAAACACACATTTGAAGCAATCAACACCTCTGCCATATACCATGCCGGGTCAATCCTACTTCACAAAAGAAGAATCGAGAACAACCAAGCAATCCCAACTGAATAAAAGTTGGGGTAATAATGTTGACCACCATTTATTTAATAAACATCAATAAGCTCAAGAGGAGGGATCAGTGCCGGTTGGTTGATACAAATTTCTTGCCTTAACTCACCAGCAGCACCAAGTCATGTATTACATTGTATACGATCAAATGGACTCAACAGGAACCAAACCTGGACCATCTTAATACTAACATCCTCCCTCAACCAACCAAGGAAACATGACTTAGCGTACACCTACACAAACAAACCGCAACTTATACTATTACCAACAAACATTATCGCTGGCTAATAAGCTGCGAGGGGCTACCCTTATTTTTTCTGGTTACTATAGTGTCCATCCTCGAAAGGGGAGAGTAGTTTTGTCCCAACTTCCCCCTGTCCTGTGGGCATCGGGTCGTTGGCATTTCGAACGGACACTTTATTCACGCCGGCCCCTGAAATAGGGACCGGAGTTTCTATTAATTAATTAATTAATTTTTGCAAACTTATCAAAACATATTGCAAAGCTAAAGAACTCAAATCATCCTAGAACTTGAGGTCATAGGTGTTCTTGTTCTCACTATAGAATTATGATGCAACAACACGCATTCCAAAAACTGTCTAAAGGCATACAAACGCACCAATCATTCATCAATAGCAAAGATTGATTAGATTTGGTTATAGCCAAGGCCCAACATATTATAGAGTTTTATGCTAAGTGCCTGGTGAAGAATGAAAAGTTGCACACACTACCATGGTTAGTTCTAGGTTCAAGAAACATGTCATGAATTGAAAGAATTAGAATGTGGATATATGTAATCACCATGGTTTGAAATCACCAAGGCAAATAAATGCATATTTCTACAATGCAGGTTGTATGTTAATGAAATTTCTATTAATTATGTATATGATACATTATTTGTGTATTCTCCCTTTGTCTTTATTATTTGTGTAAGTCTTGATGTTGAAGGAAACTTACAAAGAAAGGTAACTGATAAATCATATGATAAGAATAAAGTGAGATAGTAAATTCAAAGCATTTAAAATTATATACTCAATGTAAAGCAATCCAAATCAAGCGAGCAATCAAAAACTACAATGAAATAGAAAACAAATCACACAGGCGGCAAGGCCAACCATTTTAAACGGGCCATGCGCAACAATTCGCTTGGAAGAAACCACTTCTCATGACAACACTAATGACTTCATCAGTACATGACTGAAAGATGGATCCTTGTGTTGAGTTCGAGCTTGTAACAAAAGTGGCATTATTGATTAATTTCAACATTGTATTTTGTTGTGAAAATATGGGTAGAGAGACATCTCTTCTTCATGGTCTTGTATGAGTATCCAATATTGGACAACGCTTATAAGAAGTGTGAACACAGGCCATTACCTAGAGCAGTTCTATCAATGATATCACAATGAAGAAGAATGCATACGATTTTCTCCATCATTAATGATGGTAAAATGATCCCAATGAGTAATATGGAAAGCTCTTCATGATCTGTTCCTTGAAAATTCATCTCCATGCACACTTATAGATACAACATGTGCATATAACCAGACATACCGCTATATAACAATTTTAGGAACATGTTCATGTATCAAGTATAATCCTACAAGACTTACAATGCATCGCTAGAGTACTCTCAATTTCGCAATCGTAAGCTTTCTTGTGCACACTTCCATCTCATTATAGTGCACAGCTGGATGTTACAACATATTTGCCAATTAGTAGTTTTGCATCAAGTCGAATCATCTATCATACATTGTCAATCACTTAGGTAATGGCTCCTTGTGAAATCTTCCTATGTTTTTAGCGTGATTTCAGCAACGTGCAAATCATTTTTTGGTCACACGGAGCTCTCAAATAGCTCAAAGCATTTAAGTATTCCTTCATGGGCGTAATTTTATGTTGTGTAGTACACATACAAAGTGCAAACCATGCATCAGATAATCAAGGTGGTCTTATAACCCACCCACATTTATTGGTGTGGGTTAGCAGTGAACAATGAGTACCGTCATTGGTTAGATCTAGTGGTTCTCATTGGTTAAACCAACTCTAAAAGTGGCCCTTGCTGATAGGAACCATTCACTAGTGGCCCGCATTAGTAAGTGTGGGTGGGTTTATAATCAAACTTACCTTGTGTTGCATATGAGTTTTAAATGAAGCAATTAATGAATAATAAATGTTCTCCACGACCTTAGTATGACAAGTTGTATTTGTTGCTTTGAAGACCAGAAACAAGGACCAAGAAGCTACAACTATGTCCAAAAGTAGCAGAAGAAAGCATAACATATAATGCAAGTGGGTTTGCACATAGATCAACGAGCACACAAGCACATTTGTCTTGGACATACACAACCAATTATGCATTGATTATGGTTTTTTTTTTTTTTTTTTTTTGACAGAAGACCGACATGCCAAAGCCAAAGCACAAGAGGGAGTTGATCACTTGGCATGTTTTTTGTCAAGTAGAGAGGAGATTTAACAGCCGGGAACCGAACCACCAACCTCTTCCTTGAGATTTGGGTATCTCTCCACCATCATCCAGTACTTTAGAGTTGTCTTGGACCAATTCTACGTTGATTACGAGGTGCAAGTTTCAAATAGTGAATCACAAAGTCAATGCAAAAACAAAATGAGATCCTAAAGATCAAAAGAAAGTTGTGCCAATGAATTTGAACAAATATAGTGAATAACTTAATAGCGATCAGAGAATCTGAATATTTCAGTTATAGCTGAAATTAGAGAGGGCTCACGGATGTACTAGAGAATATGTTGGAAGGTATGCAATGCATAGATCAAGAAGAAGTTGATACAAAGGTGTTGTTCCATAGCCGCCACTTTGATCTTGTAAAATCACAAACTGAGTATGACGTTAATAGCAACAGTAATTATCATAAAAATAAAACATTCAAATAGATAGAAGGAATCATGATAACATTGAGTGATCCACCATACGATATACAAAGTTACGTAAGGGGTACTTAAAACACATGTATGAAAACAAACTACTCTTAGAAAACATGTATGACATAAAACAACTCACTTTAAGGAATGGCACACACTTGATGTCCTATGTTGAATATATAAAATATTACAAAAAACCAACACATATGATAAAAACAATAACTAAAAATAGTATAACAACTATTTTGCCACCCAAGATGCAATGAAAATTGTCAAGAGCTATGCCAAAACCATTACCCACCATGCACACTAAAACAAGAATACATTATAACATAACATAATTTAGAACCTCTAAATAATGATATCCACACACACCCACCAACCTTAAAACATCTAATACACCCGCCCACACCAACACACATAGTAAACAACCCAATAAAATACCCTATACACTCAATAACAAACCATTATATGATACCAACCAAAAATAAACATAAAATTATAAAAAAAATAGTATACATACCTATGCCGATGGATACTACCCAACGATACAACTTATAACAAAAAAAAACTCCCACAAAGAGAATTGTTTCCCTATAACATCCCAATAGTCATACAACACAATACAAATATAATACTCACATACTTTACCAAGAAACAACATACACTATACGAAAATATCATATGAAAAAATATTTTTTCTACCCAAAACAAAGACCCAAGGCACGTATCCCTGCCCCTAAACATCCCCCTCGTAAAAGTTTCAACACACGAATGCAATCTTGAAAAATGTGTCAATACTAACACAAACAAAATTCAAGTACAAGATGACAACGCCCACATATATGATGAACATGCAAACACCTTATAACCATTCCTTATAATAAATTTGCATGGCTATGGACCCAATATAACCAAATGCTACACCAACCACACGACCTAATACCCCCCACCCAAACATTTGAAATAGAAATAACCTAGCTATATCCAAAGATATAAACATAAAATCCCAAAAAATGATCCACTCAAAATCTCACACCACGCCCTACCCAAAGTACTATTAGATTACATCACAACATCCTTTAATATTACCCATTCCTACTTCTCTTCACCAATTACATGCTCCACTCGACTAACAAAATTATTTTTGCCATTTCCCAAAGATAAATTTTTTGGATCTCTTGGTACTACATTCTCACACAGATGGCAAGGAATAGGTTATGCTCACCCTCACAATGAAAATGAAGCCCAAACAACCATTCATTGGGCTAGATTAGTAACTAAACACAACCCATATACCATCACAATACTCACCATCCCAGATTTAAAATGATATCAAAATCTCACCCCATATATAGGCCCCTTTCCAGACACACATGTAATCACTAATATACCAATAGATACCACTAAATACAAAAAACCAACTAAACCTCCCGAACTCAATGAGCCACATATGGAACCACCTGCAATAAGAATCCTCTGCATACACCACCAAAATAATAACATCGGTACCATAGAACAAATGGCCACGATAAAAAAAAATTATGTAATAACCTTAACATAAATTGCACAACCACACAAATTGCTCCTCCTACCCCGCAAAATATAAAAATTAACAAAAACAATACACGGAATGCCCTCACTTAAGTCCAAACACACACTATCATAACACAATCCCACCAATCCCAAACTACAAGAATGAAACATCCCTTAAATTCTCTCATTGCAACCATACTTGCAAACGACGATCGTCGTCCCAGACCATGAATATTTTGCCACATAAAACTTTGATGTTCTCATCATTTTGCAATATTTTCTCAAAGGCAACATTTGCCCACACCCAGTTGTCACTTCATGATTCAATTATAACATTAATATTATCTATTATATTTCCTTCATTGTTGTCCAAGGCCACGTAAAAATAACCTTCGATATAACCATAAGTAACAAAATGTAATGTCAATTTCATAACATCATTTTTCAAAAAAATACCTAACAACTGGCTATGAACCATTCGACATAGTGGAATATTGAATTTTGAATGTGCCCTTGGTTGATACCTCGACCGTTTAAGAAGGAAAGATGTATTTATAATTTCATTCTTAAAAAATACATGCAATTGCAACTTCAATTGATCTTCAAAAAGAGATAAAACTTTCATATTTAAAGCACAAAAAATGCCACCCATATGAAAAAAGGAAAAAATTATAATAGGAGTATTTCCATATGAAAGAATTCACTTATGTAAAGTAAAATGAAATGAAAAATAGGGTGGCTGTTAAGAACCACCCTTATTGAAGAATTTAAAAAAAATGAGTGCATACATTTGTAAGAAATCACATATACAAAGTAGAATGAAATCTAAAAACAATGGCTGTTAATGACCACACTTATAAAAAGAGAAAAAAATGATGAATGTGAGTGTTCAAATGTGAAAGATAGTACATATCCAAAATAAATTGAAATGCAAATAAAGACAATAAAAATGATTAATGTCAATGGTTACATGTAGAAGAAACCATATATGCGAAAGAAACAAAATTGAAAAAAAAACAAAAAAACCGTGAACAACCACTTTTATCAAATGAATTTTTTTTTATGAAAGTGAGTGTATATATGTGGAAGAAACCACATATATAGAACAAAGAAAAATGAAAAAGGATAGTTGTTAACGGCCACCCTTAAGAAGAAGAAAAATTGAATAAGTGAGTGTGTACTTGTGGAAGAAATCACATATGCAAAATAAAGTGAAATGAAAGAAGGGTGGCCGTTAATAGCCACCCGTATGAAAGGATTTTTTTTTTAATGAAAGTGAATGTTTATATGTAGAATAAAACCACACATGTAAAATAATTTGAAATGAAAAAAGTGGTCGTTAACGACCATTCTCATGAAAATAAATAAAATTATTCATTTGTGTAATTTTATTTCAAAAAAATCATGATGTTAAATGAAAATTGAAACATTAAAAGGGGAGGCTGTCAACGGCCGCCCTAAACGAGAATACAAAAATTGAAATAAAAAAAGGTTGGGCGTTAACAATCACCTTTTTGGAAGAGAGAAAAAAAATGAAGTGCACCTTGATCGCTATAGATTTTTAAAATTTTCATATTTATTTCAACAAATTACATTTATACATTATATCTTTTACATTAATTACAATTTTTTTTTGAAATTTTTGGACATAAATTCAATTTTACATAAATTGCAAAATTCTACTAAAATTAAAACGGTTAGATTTCCTCCAAAAATCTTAAATTTATAAAGATTTCGGGTCAGTTTCTAAGATGTTGAGATTGTTTTTTTAGCTCTTAAATACACAAAATATAATAATTTTTTGTACTATGTACCAATGGCATCGTATTTTCAGTGTGCACAATACGATGTACATCATATACCTTCAAATTTATTATCATTTCACAATTATTTTCTTACCATTTTGTTCGTACTTCTTGCCTCCATCTCTGGCTCAGATGGTTGTTATTCCTCTTCATCTTGTGTCGTTTTCTCTCCGTTCATGTCTTTGTCATCATCTTCTTCCTCTTCATCCTCCTCATTGCATCCAGAGACAATATGTGGTTGAACTTCACATGCAGTGGTTTCATGTTCGAAGATATCTTTCTTTATGATTTCACATGCTATAATATCTTCGTACTTCAAATTTCTTTTTGTGCCTGATAGGTCCACTTCTATAATTTGAAAAACACATCTATTCATTCCAACCCTTGACAATTGTCTCATACTTGAAAAACAAAAGCTACTTCTTTTCCTACTTTTTTTTCCTACCCTCCATTGGAGTGACCACTACTAACAATGGACAAATGACGTTTTCTTGCATCTAAACACATTTAGCTTCCCTCTCCACTACATCAACCACTCTCAATAACATGCATTTCTCTATACAACTTCACTTCCGTTTGTGAATTTTTATGTTATATGATGGTGTTCATCACTAGCCACCTCGTTGCATGATTAATGGTTGTAAAAGTGTAGCCGTTAATGACTATACTTAGTTTATTTAATACTTTCAAGTTATATGCATATATACATGTACATATTGAATCAACGTGCATCACAAACTCTTACTATTACTTGTAATAATATGAGTTTAATAATGCCAAGTGTAATAGTGCAAGCTCTAATAGTACAAGTTATAATAGTACCACTTTTAATATTGCCAGTTGTAATAGTGTCAGTTGTGATAGTGCCAGTTTTAATAAAACCGGTTCTAATATGACCAGTTGTAATATTGCCAGTTGCCAATTTCAATAGTACTTGTTCTAATAGTGTCATTTGTAATATTTCCATTTGTAATGGTGCCAATTGTAATATTGTCAATTAAAATAGTGCTACTTATGATACTTATCAGTGTTAATTATAAATCTTGCATAAATTAATAACTTCCATAATATACAAACTATGACATATCCCTCGTTTGGCCCACTACTTGCAAATGAAATGTTGTACACTGTGATGATTACAACCATTATATTTTGTTAATATTTCTTCACGCTACATAACTTCTATTTTCAAATGACATTAAAATATTTTCTTCTATACCAAATATTTTATATCATAGAACTTCCTTTCGTTTGGTTCAACCCCTCTAATTTCTCATTCTTTATATTCACAACCTTTCTATTCGCCAATACTGTCATTTGCGTCTTCTCATGTCTTTGTGTTCTTGTGACTTGTCCATAGTTTTCTACTATCTCTTTTAAACCTTTCCCTATGGCTACTATTGTTGCGATAAGTCATGAGGTCCCATTCGTTTTACCATTGGGTGTCAAAGGCTTTGTATATGTGCATGCCCATGTCTTTCATGTCTATTTTGGATTCTCCCTTCCTCCTATTATTGTAGAGGAAGAAGTGTCAATCACTCTGGTGTTCTTAAATAATCTATCTTCTAATCAAGATATAATGATCATGAAAGCTTCTACTAGCTTCTTCATGCATGACGCTTTAGAGTTTATGGTATCTCCTCACAACTCTTTGCAACTTCGATTGAAACACTAACTTCAGTTTCTCATATGTCTAGTATTAAATACCCATTGTTACATCCAGTACGAGTGAAATCTCCATCAAGTGCCCGTTCCGATAATAATATCCTCATCAATGTCCAAGGTATTAAACGTGAGTCCCTAGAATTTCTAATAAAGTTATCATCCACTGATTATGAAGGTATCCAAATTGTGGTGGAAACAGATTGTGATACATCGGAATGGCACATAGCAAGAATCTTACACAAATCAAAGAAATGATGTCACACCATTCAAAAATACACACAAGCCAAATGCAAGTTGTTGGTTGTTAGGCATGGGAAATCCACTATTGCCCTTACTTACAAAGGGCAAAAACATGAGTATAAGGGCATAACAATTGAAATCAAGAAGTTTTGGTTTTGTCTAGACCAAATTGCACGTTGCGTCATGGGACCTAAGCGTTCCCATGTTCTTACACTACTCAAAAACCCTGAAGTTTGGCATGTTCTTACTAGTACCAACCTTACCCGTACTGAAGTCATTGAGCTTGAAGAAGCTAGGTTGTGCTTACAATCTAGCGTGTCCATTTTCCCTTGATGACTTCTCTCCTCGTTTAAGGTATTTTAGCATGTTTTGTGGACTCATCCTCGACCAACACATGCCGAAAGAATCTATTCTCTTTGGAATGGCAAACAAATTCGTCAAAGTTGTAAAGCACCCACCGAAAATCATTGCAATCAGTGGGAGAGTGCAAGGAATGTAATTGGAATTATTACCGGGGTGAACCTCTTTCCTTACCTTGGACTTGGTGTTATTATCGCGCTTTCGTCCAAGACTGCTTCTAATGAAAAAATATATTACATCACACTTTGTGAATTTTCATCTTGTACTTGTTCCCATTATGAAAACATGAACGGCACATCCATTGGAAAGCGTGGCATGTACATAAATTGCAAATACCTCTATTACATCTTCCGTTACTTGTGCAAATTGGATTACAATAAAACAGGTTCATCCACGCTCCTACCCTCAGTTGGGATGAAGTTAAGCAAGAGCTTGTTGCTGTTGGAATCATCAAGACGTGTGAGTGAGCAAGTTAGTTGATAGATATTAGATTGCTATCAAGTAGATTTATCATACCGATATATTATATTCAAATACCTAAATTCCTATAGCCAAATATTATATTTATAGTCCAATATATATCCCTTGCTATAATATAATAATTTTTTTATTATGAATACGATGTTCCACATCCTATGGTGTTTTCACAACGTTTGCTCCCTCTCATCCTCAAAATTGCCTTCAAATTATTTGTACTTTGACTTGTTCAACCCACTTTGGGATGGCCTCCCTAAACATGATATAAATTTTAAAACGTGCAATAGCATCACCTTGTAAGGTTAATTTAATCTAAAATCCATGGTCATGGGTTATGTGGTAATAGGTATTTTAAATAAATATAGCATTTTTAAAGTTGAAAAAACGTTGATCTTTGATTTGTTAACCAAAATTTTTAGAAATTACATCATTTTGAAAATTTTGAGGTTGTGGGCTCACACAATCCCTGCTCACCGCTCTTAGGCTCACGCTCACATGCTCACATCCTAGCACTGTTGCACACATGATAAACCAAAATAAAACAACGGTTGTGAGCGTTCGGAGTGCATGGTCTCCCGGTTTAGGGTTAGGTGGTTTTTGAAAATAGTCCAAGTGACCATGAAACATGATCCATTTGATGCCATGTAGGAATACGTGTAGACTTTACATTTATCTTGCATTCACATACTTTGTTGATCCCTCAAGTGTAGTGTGAAGCAAACTTGGATTAGTTCTGCCTTTTCCACCAATGAGTGTGCTTGAAGTGTAATGGTCACGGGTTACCAGTCTCATGTTTGAAGTGGCCCTTAGAGCATCACCACATGGTATTTACTTATTCACTTTTGACAACTTGTAGTGCATGGCAAAGGTGGGACGTTAAACCTCCCCCTACGAGCTTCTAGGGTGAAGTGGACAGGGGCCCCCAAAAAATACAAATTGAGATACTTTTGAACCCAACTAAAAATTGTTGCCCATCCCGCCCAACTTCAAAAACATTGTCCTTGCATTCTTTGAAGCTGCTTGTCCACAAATCTCATATTGAGTGCACTTCATCTTCAAGGCCTTAAATCTAATATATATGTGCACTTCCACTTAGTAAATAAGCATCTGATTAGGATTTCATTCCCGGAGTGAAACCGTCAATAATTAACTTGGAAGTGGAAAACATTATGGACGCTACCTCACTCCGTCACTCTAGAGAATTAGTTGATTTGAAACCATCATGATTTACTTTCAGTCTCCTTAACCTTTTCGGGTTCCAAAACTTTAAAATCAATTTCATTTTCTTACAAAAATCCTTAAGAGCATTGAGGTTATAATTTTCACGACTTACCATTTGAAAAGGATCATTGTCATTCTGAAATGAAAGTTGAATTAGTGCGCTGACTTTAGTATGTAATTTTTATAATACTTTAGGTGATGCCTTCTGCTTTCACAAGTTTTCAGACGCATTCAAACTAATTGAGTGTGATTAGATGTAATCAAGCATATTTAGCCTAATTGAGCTTGATGAACCTATGAAGCCTACTCAAATCAGATACTATGCTTACCTAACTAATTAAGCCTAATTAATTTTCAAAATGTGCATACTTGAATTAAGTATGATTTAATTCAGAGGTGCAAAATTAATGTGCTTCAGTTCACTTGTTTAGGCTTCATTATTCTCAATTAGGTTTAATGTGCTTACTCGCACTTAACTAGGCTTAAATAGTTTTAAATGTGTATGAATACCCGTAAAAACTTAGGCCTTGCTCTCGGTTATGTTCAATTACAGTTGTTTACGCTTGATTACATTTAATCACAGTTAATTAGTTCTAATGCATATGAAAACTTGTGAAAGTAGAAGGCATCACCTAAACTATTATCAAATGTACATACTAAAGTCAAGCACCCTAATTTAAGTTTCATTTTAGAATGACAAAGAATCTTTTCAAATGGTAAGTCACAAAAATTATATCCTCAATGCTAATGAGGATTTTGCAATGAAGTGAAATTGATTTAAAAGTCCAGGACGTGGAAAAGACTAAGGAGACTAAAAGTGCATCATGATAGTTCCAAATCAACGATTTCTCTAGAGTGATGGAGTGCAGTAGCCTCTGTAATGTCTTTAACTTCCAAGTTAAATTATATGCATTATTGACGGTTTAACTTCGGGAATGAAAACCCAATCAATCGCTTCTTTACCAAGTGGAATGCAAAGCCTGAAACCATTGTAAATCAGGGCATCACAGCATGGTATCTACTTATTGACATTGCAATACTAAAGTCAAAGTATTGAGCAGACACCAACCTGTGAGGCTCATCTTGAAAATGTATTGCAAAGGCAGTAATAATGAAAAATTTATTTGGCAGGAATAACGCCAATCTTAGGGAAGGTTTTTGTGCACAGTCGGTCGAGATCCTAGTGTTTCCAAGATCAACTAATTACGTGTTGGCATCTTTTGGTTTTTCTTCATGGCAATTGATGAATATTATGTAGATTAATCTAAATGGATCGGTCATTTTCGTGAAGTCTCGAATTTGAAGCGGTTGTCTCTCATACTCAAAATAAAGCCCGACTTTCGAAGGCTTTCAATAATGTTGGTTTCACACCCATCCTCATGAGATAGGTCATCTTGTCATCATGGCTTCTTAGCCAAAGAAAAGAAAAGAAAAAATAACGCCCGTACACGGTACCGGCATGAATATGAGCCCGTTATCCAAATACTTAATATGGCTTCTTAGCCACAGTAGCCGCACTTTCAGTTTAGTGGCTTCATGTATATTGGTTGTTGGAGAGAGGGAATTTTCATGTATGAGCATCTATCCAAACATAAAACTTATGGTTTATTCATCTCCAAGGACTTGAACTAGACTAATTGGGGTTTTAAAGCTATTTTTATAGTCTACTCAACTCCAAAAAACAATCTTCGGATTACAGACTATCTTAAGACTTCCATGTTGGATGAATGAAAGGTAAGCTCCTATGCCATAATTCCTTCTCTCCTCGGTTGTTCAAGTGTGAGGTTACTTTGGTACTACACTAAATATTGTATTTAGTGTTATATGGTATTTTGTATCACCGTGGTATCTTTTCTAATGACACCACTTATGAATAAGTTCACAAGTATGGGCATCCCAACTTACTATTTCGCTAAATGTGATATGCACTGTCTCCTATTCTAATTGTCTTGCTCAATACTAATTGTAAACCGTGGTATAGTGTCACCAACACTAAATCTTAATCCAATATTATTTGTCATTCCTTGTAGATTGATTGGGGGATTATAGATTTACACTATTGCAATTACTGTCACTTACGAAGTGATTTTTCGTTCACAACAATATTTCATCACCTGTTGATGACAACAGAAGGTAGGGTTTTGGCCAATGGATGAACTCATCTATCCTCCATGACGATATTTGTTCACTTATTCATATTAAGTGTCATCTGAGAAGTTACTATAGTGACATAAAATATAATGATTTAGTGTATTTAGTTCATATTTAGTGTAGTTCATCGACCGCCCAATTCATGATACAAACTTTGCTGTATTTGCATCCTTACGTTTGTGTAATGAATCATTGTCAATGGAGGATTGAAATTTGAACGAAAAAAACAATAACTAAATGACAATAGTTGCAACAAGGTAGTCTACAATGCCCAAATTCTTCTACAAGGAATGACTAATAAATATACGTTTACACTTAGGGTTGGTGATGCTACATGGGCAATCAATTTTGAGCAAGACAAATAGAATCGGTGACAACTAAATACATTAATTGGTGTAGTGACATGATTCAATATGCTTCGTTATGTTGTCACTCGATTTTTTGGGTTCGATGACCGTCTTTGGTCCAGTCACCTTTAAGCATGAGTCTTTGTTGATGTCTTAGTTGTGACTATTTCCAAAACAACCTCACCATGTTTTGCAAATCGAATCAAAACCACGGACGGCATTTTTAAGCTTCCTGTATCGGTTATAGGTGATTTTGAAAACAATTGCATTGCATTACCTAAACACATTTTTTTGCTTTTAGGTTTATACTTGGGGCCATGGATGTACACCATGTGAATTTTTTTGTGTTATAGTTGAATTATAAACCATTGGATTGGCATTGCAGGAATGATTGCACATGGA
Source organism: Polytrichum commune (assembly GCA_950295325.1). NCBI lineage: Eukaryota > Viridiplantae > Streptophyta > Polytrichopsida > Polytrichales > Polytrichaceae > Polytrichum > Polytrichum commune. The sequence continues at coordinate 5,608,823 of OX485804.1, forward strand.
CATGGTGATGTCAAGTATGCTCATTATGCTCTTGATTTGTATCCGGTGGATTCAAACCACACGATAGGGTCATTTGCAAAACTTTTACGTGATTTGGAGAAACTGCCGTCCTATTCATCAAGACTGTTATTTGAAAACTCGGGATCAACACATCTATATGAAGCGGTCTTGGATGGAAAAGATGTATGTCTGCACTCGTTGCAGGAGCCATTAAGTGAAGATATGATTGCCAGGAATTTGCCTCAAACTCTGCGTGTCCAATTGGACAATTGTGCCAAGGACAATAAAAGTAGATATGTTTTTGCATATTGGTCGTTGTTGGTTGCGAAAGGCATTTTCAAGGAGGTTTTTGTGTCCTTCTTGTTGGTAGGCCACATGCACGATGATATTGATGCATCTTTTGGGCGGTGGAGCATGAAGTTGCGCGAGGAGGATTTTCCAACAATTCCATTGTTGATGAAGTCGTACATGGATTTGGAGAACATTCCCGTCATCCCCCATATGATCGAGGAGGTTCCCGACTTCAAGGCATTTATAGAACCGTATATTTGAAGCGGAGCTCACCGATTGATTGGGCATACGAAGGCACAACAATTTCGGTTCTACGTGCGTGACGATGGTGTCCCCGCCATGCAATACAAGTTGTTGTGTACGTCACAAGACTAGAGCCCACCAGAGGGTCTCCTTGTATGGCGCGTTGATGGGGAGGGAAGGACGATGTTGCCAGACGGAGAGCCTAAGCCTTGCAAACCAATACCCATGAAGAATTTGGAGGATATTGGTAAAGGCATATCAGGCTTTATACAATATTGGGAGAGTTTGAGGGTAGCGGATGTTGGTGGATCGTGTTGGCTTCGTTACGGAAGTTTGATACAATATTGGACACGTGTTCGTGGCGCCTTGGCAAACCTTCACCAAGATACACCCCTTAATTTGAGGCATGGATTTTGGCCACAAACACGTGTCAATGTACAAGCTTCGGAGGCTAGTCTTTTGGGAAATGGAGAGGTTCGAGAGGAGTTTGATGTGGACGACCATTACGTGGGGCCTGCTAGTAGTCGTCTGCCACCATCTTTCCGCATTGCAGTGGATTGTCATGAAGGTTATATGCTCATTTTGCGTCCTGGAGATGAGACATATGCAAAACCAATGTGGGTGGCAAAAGCTTTGTCCAAACCAAATTTTGTAACTTCCAGCCCTCATTTTCGACAAATACAAGTAGAGTACTACCGACCGACAACACGGAATGAAGATGTTGTTCGGCATTATACAAGTTGGGATACAAACCAATACTTTCGGTGGAAGGTGGATTCTGAGCACGGTCCTTCTTGAGTAGATACAGATTCCATTTTCATAGCATGGAAACCACGGAAAAATCATAGTGGATCGGTGTCCATCCCTCAAAAGTACATAACTTTTGCAAAAGACAACCTTGCTCGGATCGCAGAAGAAGCAACCCACGTTGAATGAGAAGTTGGTAGGATTGTGTTAGCATGATTATAGTTTAATATGTAATTCTACCAATATATATTACTAATATGTGTGCTCTTCCAAATTGGGGCAGAGTTTGGGTAGAACTTGCGAATGCTATATTGTTTGGGGTTGGATGAATATCCATTTACTATATTTCAATACAAATGTGAAGTTCATCTTTTTATTAAGTTTGGGACTAAATTGTCCATTGAAGAAATATGTATTTATTACATGCACTTTGTATGTTGCAATGTCAATATTTTATTAACCATGTTAATAATAGAAATAATTTTATATGCTTTTTGGGTGAAACTAGTTTGGAGTGCTCTACCTAATGTGTTTTTGTTGATGAAGTTGGTGTTGAGTGCTCTACCATATATGCTTATGTCCACACATCATAGATTTGGGATATTAGAACATATAATATATTTGAGATTGTTGACAATATAGTTTCGGGACACGGAATGTTGTTTGATCCATATATTAATTTGAGACTAGAGAAAGTCTCAATTTAACGAATATAGTGTTCTTTGGTACAATGACAATCCATTTGTTTTGAGATACTTAATGAAATGAACGAGTCAATTGTTATCTTTACTTTCGAATCAACGATTGGCTTTTCATTGCAATGCTTTGGTTATACTTCTATAAATCTACTTGAAAGAAGTGTTCATGACATATAAGTGAAGAGTGAGTTGTCAAAAGCTTTGTTGTAAAATCAACAAGTTTTGAAACTCGACTATGACTGTGACACTAGCAAGATAAGTTACCAAGCAGAGTTCCGTGTTAGTATAATGTTTCATTGAGAATATGTTCATTTCCCCCCCCCCCCAAAAAAAGTCAAAAAGCTAATATGCACATCATTAAATTGGAAATAGGTTAGTTTTGTAGAAAATAATATTCTTGATGAAATGTCGTCTAGCAACGTGTACCTACGATAATGATCCAATACGCTAATAGGACACATCAATGTAGTTGTCCAAACTTCCAAGTCATTGCAGGTGTAACTCCAAATAGTAAGTGACACTAAGTACAATATTTAGTGTAGGAATAAGATTTGACGTGAATTGAAAAATGATGTGGTCACATTAACCATGGTTACAAGAATTTAGTGTGAGTTCTAGAGAGTTGCTATGGCCCAGACTAGTAAGACTATACTGAATATTGTATTTAGTGTCCTTAAGTCTATTTTCCTCGGTCAATACTAATTGTAAACTGTCCATGGAATGTCACCGACAGTAAATCAAAACCTAACATTACTTGTCATTCCTTGTAAACAAAGCTGGGCATTCTAGATTTACAATGTTGCAATTATTGTCACTCACTAGGTGATTTTTCATCCAAATTTCAATCATCCATGACAATATTTCAATACAAAATTGTGAAGATGCAAAATATAGCAAACTTGGTTTCAATAATTGGCATGCATTTCATCCAAATTTCGATCATGCATGACAATACTTGTAAACTTATTCATTAGAGGTGTCATTAGAGAAGTTATTACGGTGTAACAAGTGTGGTTTGAGGAACCCCATACAAGTTAGGAATTTCAAAGCTTGCGGCCGATGAGAGCAAGAGGCAATAAGGGGTATGGAGCTAAGGATGAAGCTTGTAGACTTTTATGTCATCTGCGCTTTTCTTGGACTATCATGACAATGAAGATCAAACTAAAAGATGTATTGAACAAGCAAGTGTGTCAATGCATTTATTACTCATGTTCATTACACTACATCTAATATATCGTACCCCATATTATTCATCATCCACCCAAGCAAAGGATCTTGCAATAATTGGATGAGAACAAACGGAGGTCCCATGGGACAATTATTGCTAAACGACAACTTATGGAGGCCACTCAAATCAAGGATTTGACACATCAATGTAAATGCCACACGAAATCAAATTTATATTGGAGTAGTTGCATGCATCTATGGTTATGGCTTGAAAAAACGAGAGTCGTAATCTCAAAATGTACTAGAGCTACTTGAACACAATATATATGAGGGCAAGAGTGCACCTAAAGATACATCACAAAGCAAGCAAGGGAATGAGAGTGGGAGAGGATTACAAGCAAGGAGGGGATGGAGGATAATGAGATCTACATAACTCTCTTCTTTGAAATATTCATGGGATATTGTTATGGGGAGTCCACTAGTATAGGGCTATTAGATAGAACCAAAGGTAAATTAAGTAAGGGTAAAAAAGTACATATGGGTATTGGTTAAAAGTATCACAAATGCTATCACTCAACCGCTCAAATGATCTAGTGTGGATAGCCTATAATAAGTTGCAATGGAGTGTCACTTTGAAGTTGTTCTTTAAGCCTTCATGGTAATGTTGTAAACTCTTCATTGATATATGTGTATTCCATGAAGAAGGTACAACTTCAACCAAGTTAATTGCAATTTCAAGATAGGTCGCACTTGAACCCCCACTACGGGTGGGGTATGAGCCCAAAATGGTTGCTCATATTTGTTTTATGTTTAGAATTTACTTGAGTTGCATTTGAAGTTGTTATTGAAACAATCAAAAGTATAAAAAGAGTGAAGCTTGGTGTGGATTTATGTTTTAGGCCTTAAGCCTATTTTATGTGGTTAATTAGAAGCTTAGTTGCATTAGGGAGTGTTTTGGTTAAGTGTGTAGTGTTTGATGAAGCAAGGGGAAGGGCCTTGGATTTAAATGTTTGATTTAGAACATGTTCTTGTTGGTTTAGGGGGTGAGGGTTTAGTGGATAGGATAAGGTCCTACTAAGTAGGAGAAGGTTAAGGGGTTTGTGGTTTTGGGTGCCCTCTCCTCCTCTTCTTTTCTCTCTTCTTTCTTCTTCTTCCTCTCCTCTCCTCTCTCTCCCTCTTCTCTAGGAATTTGAGCTCTTAGAGCTAGAAAATATGTGGGAATTAGGTAGGGGCTTAGTGGAATTAGGTAGATAATTAGTTAGGCTGCCGGGATTTGAGACTAAGGTAGCTCTCGGCTACTGAATTGGAGCACTAACTGCTGGAGCAGGGCAATCTCAACTACTGAAATGGGGTATTAGCTGCAGGAGTAAGGCAACTTTCGGCTACTGAATTGGAGCACTAGCTGCTGGAGCAGGGCAGTCTCAGCTACTGAAATGGGGTATTAGCTGTTGGGATTAAGGCAGTCTCGGCTACTGGATTGGGGCCTTAGTTCCTGGGTTAAGGCAGCTCTCGACTACTGAATTGGAGCACTAGCTGCTGGAGCAGGGCAGTCTCAGCTACTAAAATGGGTTATTAGATGTTGGGGTTAAGGCATCTCTCAGCTACTGAAATGGGGTATTAGCTGCTGGGATTAAGGCAGTCTCGGCTACTGGATTGGGGCCTTAGATCCTGGGTTAAGGCGGTTCTCGGCTACTGAGTTGAGGCACTAGCTGCTGGAGTAAGGCAACTCTCGGCTACTAATGTACGGTTGATACCCGGAGGGGATTCCGGGTATGGGACGGTTATAAGACCGGGTACGAGTCGGGTATATGCCGGGTAGGGCCAAAGGCAAAGGGCATAAGGGGGATGTTGGCTTCACAATTAGAGGATGGTCTAGGGGGAGTAGCTTTTAGTAGAGAGTAAGGGTTGGTGTGTAAATTAGTGTAGGGAGAAAGGGATAGATAGGGAAGAGCATTTTTCAATGCTTGTACTCTTATTATGAAATAAATTGGTGTGCAAAAGTTGATGGGAATCGAAATGGATTTTCACAAAGTTGGTAAGACGGAGTTATGTGAACATGAATGTGATACCCATGCCCTCACCCGGACTAGGACGCTTAAGGGTGGGCGGTTTGGCCTCACATGGGGGGGGGGGGGGGGATTTCATGTTGTGTCTCAATAAGCTTGCAAAACCACATCTAATTAGGCTAATGCTTCTTAGTACCGTACGTTAAGGGCAGCTTCGGCACAAAATAATTCTAAAAATAGATGCCGAAAATTTTGGAAAATTATTGACATTTTTTGCCGAATATAAAATTAATTAATTTTCAAAATTGCCGAAAAGTAAGAAATTTTAACTTCTCACTAGAATTTTACTTACACTGGAAGCATATATGAATTCTGAAGGAGAGAAGGTGCTCCTTTTGTAATCAAGCTCACTTACATTAGTCCACAAAGAATATGGGTCAAGAAGTAGCAAGACTCTAAGTGAGGCTTTTCAAATGTGTTGTACACAATTTTTTGGAGCCCAATTGAGCATAGAAGATGAAGTTTTATAGAATTTTGTCCGACTAACAAAAGTTGAGAAATCAAGTAATCTTCCACCTCCAACAAGTTTTGTGTCAAAATAAGTCTTTATGCGAAAGATATGGACAAAACATTGCAGCCGTGTAAAGATCAAAAAATTAAAATGCGTTCATAACAGTTTTTCAGAGCTCATTTGTGCATAGAAGATCAACATTTTTGGAATTTTGTTGCTCTAAGAAAAGTTTAGAAATCAAGTAATCTTCCACCTCCAACAAGTTTTGTGTCAAAATAAGTCTTTATGCGAAAGATATGGACAAAACATTGCAGCCGTGTAAAGATCAAAAAATTAAAATGCGTTCATAACAGTTTTTCGGAGCTCATTTGTGCATAGAAGATCAACTTTTTTGGAATTTTGTTGCTCTAACAAAAGTTTAGAAATCAAGTAATCTTCCACCTCCAACAAATTTTATGTCATTTGAAGACTCTATGCAAAAGTTATGCGTGTTATAAAAATGAAGTCTAACTAGGTGCTTCACCTCAAACTTTACATATCCCATATGCATTGTTGAACACAACTCCACTCTACTTGTATAAAGCACAGAGCATTCTCAACTCTTCACAAAATCGTGAAAGATTTATATCTTTTGTAAAACTCTTCACACAAATTGTGAAATCGTGAATGAACATCCTTGTTTACTGTTAGATAATAACTTCTTGGATGTGTACCGAAATTGCATTATTAAACTATTTAAAATGCTGAAATTTTTAGTAATTTTTTTTTGGCCGCCGAACACTGTTTTTTTACTTTTAATAATTATTCGGCAAGAGAGCGCCGAAGCTGCCCTTAACGTACGGTAGGTAACGGGTCTTGGGCGCAAATATGTAGAATTTCATATGATAACATTTGAGAGAGATATCCTTATGTACACATACATGTCTCTCGAAAATAGGCAAGTTTTTCTCTCATGAGGAGATTATACGAACAAGACATGGAAGTCAAGCACCCACATAGGCTTCTACCAACAGTTCTCCAAAGACCACCTTGGTTGTAGCATTGGAATTAACATCATGGCCACAAGGTTGTTTGACGAACGTTGTGGGTCATTCCTTTGCAATATAGAAGGTAAAATGACTCAAGGTGTAACATCATGTAAATTTACAATCGCTTTGGGAATACCGTGTCTCATAAATATGCTCGGTTTGTACTTCTTTTATAAATTATTAGCCTCTTGTTCTCCTTTTGATTTGAATATGGTTTCTTGGAGTTAAAACAATCTCAATATTAATTATCTTCCTTTGCAATGTAAGGCTCATTCATCGTGATATTAGCTAAGATAAGGGGAATGTTTAGAGGTTTATCAATATCTTAAAGTTCCATCCTTATTAGTCAAAATTCAATCGTAATTATTAGTTGTTGACGGCTTTAGAAGATTTTATCCGATAATTTAAATTAAGTTCCTCGAAGAAAGTCACTACTTAAAGTTTACTTTCCTATATGACAATCAATTAAGTTGACTTCAAGTGTACTTGATGAGAAAAAAAAATCACTTGATCAAAACTATATGAAGTCATTGATAAAAATAAAAGTTAATCTAATGACACTTTATCTTTCAAAGTTTCGATTCTTCTCTTGAGTGCTTAATTCACATCCTCACACTAGTCTTTTTGAGTGTTTGCTCGAAAGAGTTCCTCTCTCAATATCAACTTATTCAAATTTCACGACATCCAACTACTCACAAAGTAAATTAAGAGAGAGGGAAGTTCCAATTTTGAGTAGGAAAAAGTTGTAGTATATTTATAAATGTGTCTCAAAGAGAGGAGATGCAAGGTAAAGCTCAAGTGTTTTTGATACTCAATCTTAAGATAACTTCGTTGCTATGAAATGAGGTGCTTGCTCCTAGAAACTTCTCGCTCTATATAATTTTTCTTCTCTAATCCTAAATTCATATTTTTAGTGTTTGTCATTTCCACCTTCCTAGATATCTACCTATTTATGACATTTGTGGATGATGCTTATCGCAAACGGATATAACCATCAAACTACTTAAATGTCCATATTCTAAGTTTTTGCTCATATCTATATGGTGGCTACATGATATGTTGGAGAAACATTCTTGAGAATTAAACCAATTCTTCCAACACAATTCTAGTGATATAATCAAAATGATTTGAGTTGATAATGAAAATTTCACATTGGATGCTAATTATTAGTCCTATATTCTATGTCCTATAATATCCCTATAAGCAATTCTACTTAATTTCTAGTACTAATAATCCTAATTGCCCTTGCAATTTAATGATTTCCTTCATTGAACCCACTGCCTATCCTATCTTTGTGGTTAGCCCTCCTATTACCGTGCTTCTTCCTCATAATTCCGTGGCAGAGTACCTATTTCCGTGGCCGAGTACTTATTCTCGTAGCCACTTCCCGCTTCGACCTCGTTCTGTTTTTCTTGTAGTCTTCTCTTCCTTTAGCATGCTAACTCTCTCCTGATTCATCTTAGTTGTAGAGCAAATGTGTATCTCATCATAGTCAAGAAATGATATGTGATCGTACTTCAAAACATAGTTGGTTTCATTAAGTTCCTCTCAAATGCCCTCTTGCCAAGCATCATGTACCTCCTAGCGAAATAACAAATCATGAAGTTCGTTAGAAGCAATTTAAGTGATTTATTAACAACTGGTCTACACAAGAGAAATGTTACGCTAGGGATTTGTTGCTCATTTACTAACTTGAACACTGACAAGAAACCTAGTCCTTGGATAGATTTACTACCTAGCAAATTGATTACACAGGTACTAGAGCAAGCTATCAAAGTCCCTAACACAACACATCAAGTTCATTACAATAAATCGCCGTATTTAGTGTCACTTGTGTCAGTGTGCTAACTCTTGTTAGGACACCTCTTCTATATAAGTTTACGAATACTGTCATCCCAACTTAATTCTAGTTCATCCACTTTTGATATATTCTGCATCCTAATGTTTCTATAATGGAATAGTCTCATGAATGATTGAAATTCGGACAATAATTGCAACATTGTAAATCTATAATACCCGAATTGTTACAAGGAACGAAAAAAAAATGTTAGGTTTACATTAAGTGTTGGTGACACTACACGGGCGGTAAACACTTGGTATTGCGCAAGACAAATAGAGTTGGTGACACTAAATACAATATCTAGTGTAGTAACGAGAGTGCACAAAATTTCATGTTAATATGCTCATGTGGAGGGGGAATAATCAACGGAGTCGTCTTCTGCATCCTGATTCATTCTGTAGCATTTTGGTTTAGCTCTTGACCTTCAAATAATATCTTAGCATTATGATCTCTTTGTTTGATCCTCAGAATGCATAATATATTCTAGACTTTGGTTGCAGTAATTAACCAACATTGAAGTCAAAAGAACTACTTTTGTTAAAATTAATTATAATTTGTGAGCCTTCTTCTCCCACCAACATGGGCCTTTGGGCCTACTGGCTCATTTAAACATGTGTCTAAATGATGTTAAATTGTCTCTTCATCCTCACCTATCATATATAGGTGTTTGATTAAGAATAAATAACCGAATAACACCCACATACCTTAGATCGATGTGCCGGTGATAGGGGAACAATGACACATCATACATTTGCTTTATTGGAAACTCCAATTTGCTTATACATGAAAAATGGCTACAAATAAAGATAAAGTTTATTTGCGGCTACGTGTAAAGAAATTGAATTGTTTAGGCACCCCTGAATGGAAGCATTGAGAACATCACGACACATTGTACACCAAGCACATTGCACTAAGGGGCATTAAATTGGAGTTAAAATTTAGTTAAAAGGAGAGGTGGCCCTCTCTATATGTTCTAGACATTCACTCAATATGGGCACTTTAAGTTGTAGGTGCCATGATTGAGATAATATGAACTCCACATAGAAAGAGTTGACATTGAGATTCTATTTGGCCAAATATTGATATTGATATGTTATTCTCTAATAGAGGTCAAGGAATTCCTTCCTACCATAAGATGCGTATTCGAAGGGGCCGGAGAATTTGTTGGGGAGGGAATGCCTCTAAGTTGGTGATAATAAGAACACTCCGATGCCTACTCTCATAAAGTTCACCATCAAATTGGCGATACGAGTTTAGAGGGGTTTGTAATGGGAACACGTGGTCTTGCTCTAACTTAGGGGGCATGCATAGAGTACGTTGTCCCACCATCTTGATTTGTACTTCGTTTGGTGCAAAGAAGACTTGGCATTTGGAAGAGTAAATACTGGATGTTAGAAAATATGAATGTTAGAAAAACATCACCATCTAGTCAAACTTGAGGAAGATTGACGATAGTAAATAGATAGAAGAAATAATTTTGAATCATCCATATTTCTAACATGGTCAAAACAAACTTTAGAAGATATTTTTTTAGAAAGCGGCAAAGTGAAGATGTGTTGTGCACCAACTTTTGCCAATATTGAGAATATCATGAATCCCCACACCAAAACTTGGGGGGGGGGGGGGCACTAGAGAAAATCCTAGGAACAATGTGCGATGAAAACTAGGGTATAATATGTTCATTGTAGACAAATTTTGTAAAAAAAACGTACATATAATGTAAGGGGTTCTAAAATTGTAAACATATTGTTGCCTTGGAACATTTGTAACCAAGAAACCATGATCTAATATTTTTACTTACGTGTGAATATTTGATCATGTCACAAGGCAACAAATTGAATGATGACTTCAAGCTTACAATTAACAAATTTGAAGCAAAATGGGAAGAGTGGCAACTTGAAATAAAGTAAACATACATTGCTTGTTGAGTGCTTTTCATGGCCATGAAATTCTACACCTATGGCCTAAACTTTGGTTGGATCACATGTGCAATGTGATTCACTTGCGCAAGTTGGAAATCACTAATTTTGTGTTTTCAAATTATGTACTAGGAAGGAAGCAAAACTAACGAAGAGCTATCCTCACCTTCCTTAATGTGGTCATGGCAAAGCCATGCAATGGTTCCGTCACACCCTCCCACATTATTTTTGTACATAGCCTTTCGCAAAGAGAAAGAACCATACAAATTCTTCCCTTTTAAGAAATTGATCAACCATTGTTCAGCTATACGTTTATCGTCATCCGTGATTGTCAATCTTTGAAGTTTATGGTCAATGGTTTCATCTACATAAGGCGATTCCCAACCATCAAGCAAGCCCGGCGTGTCAACGACCAACATGAAATCCTTTGCTAGATCTGGAATCATTGTTCCCATACCTGTTGTCAAATGTGCACCAACTTTTGCCAATATAGTGAATATCCTCAATCCCCACACCAAAATCGTTCGAAACACTCTTGTTGCGTCCGTGCCGAATGCCACATCACAGCCTTTTTGATCATCTACAATGTGAAAACCTCCACGATTTTCACACATAAAGTGCATTTTCAAATTCGTAAGGCCGGGCATCATCCGTGTCACAATACGTTTCAAACTCTTATTGGAAGTAGTAGCAAAGTACACAAGCCGTGGTACTTGAGATTGTTGCAATTCAACTGAGAATGTCATCAACTTGTCGATATTCTCACATATCTTTGGTAGCATGTATTTTTCCATAGAAATGATGTGGTTCAATTTCATGGTTATTCGCCTCTCCATATCATCCAACCTCTTCACTACGTTGGTTTCACTTTCTTCTATCTTGTGATACAACCTTCGTCCCCATCGTTCAACCAATTTTTGCACATCTGCACCTTGGACATCATCACCATCGTCCATCCATTGTGGTTGGGTAGCCATCAACTCTTCATGTTTCGTGTCACAAGGGAGCACCTTCTGTAGCTTTTGCAAGTCTCGGAGATGTCTATTTAGTATATTCTCCCATGCCTTCTTGCCCAACAATGTTTTTGCATCATCATGACCTGTTTGCAATGGACCGTCTTCTTTCCAATTGTGCTCATAAGAAAAATCACAAGTTGCCAAAATAATAGATTGGAGATCCTCAACCAAAACAACTTGATGTTCCCTGTGGATCCGTGGAATCAAACGTTCCACACATGTAGGACGTAAAATTCCCTCAACAAGTTTCACTCCTTGGCAACCCAAAACAGGATGAGCACAAAGATCATAAATGGGTTTGATAACATTTGTATGTAGGAACTCTAACATAACATCTTTGTCGATCTTTGAAGAGCGTACCATGATATCAATGTCAAAACCGATTTGACCACTACTCTCCATGATGACTTCCATCCCACTCGTGTAGAATAATATCATGTTTTTGGCGAGCTTGTAGCTATTTTTGCCATTGTCTCTTCCAAAAAGCTTTTGAAATACCACCTACAATGAAGGACAATTTGATTAAAACGTGGCTATGTTTGACGTGTTCATGCTTTATCTTTTAATACAATCATACAAAAGATTTTTTCAAAAGATTTTTTTATGATACTATTTCATGCACAAGTGCAAGATAGGAAATATCATAAGCAAGTTTTATAGTCTGTATACATGAGAGGGAACCCCAACACAAAAGATGTCACAATGAAGAATTGCATTGCCGTTACTTTCTTGACCACCATATAGTGTGCAACAAAGGAAAATTCAATGACATGTATTATACCAAGATGGAAAATTGCTACTTATAGTTTCTTCCTTACATATTTGTGATGCTCACATGTTCAAAACCAATAAATTCGATCAATGAGGACATACATGACCTATTTCATAACCAAGGATTTTGTTATCAATCCTTCAATATTCAAATAAAATGGGAGAATCCATACGCAAACCAATAAAAACATTGTAAGTTTCTTATGGTCACCATTGGCCGTTGGTATCATTCAATTTTTATACCTGTAATCGTGGGAAGAACCCAAGAGTGAGGATGGTTCGAACTTTATCGTCGCATAACATCCTCCGACCCACATACTGCCAATTTGAATGGTTTTCTTGGGAAGGCCAATGCAATTGTCGCTTTCCCAAACTAGATAGATCGTTGTCATCTTGGAGCAAGGTTGGAATCAACACCGTATCATCATCATGATCATAACAAAACTCCAACTTTATCATCATTTGCAACAAGTCTTCAAAACTAAATCCTCGTAGGTTGGGTTGGAGTGACGCGTTTACAATATGCTTGAAATCAACCTTGGTCATGGTACCATTTGTGATTCCATCCAAGCTATGAAGCTCTTTGCATTTCAACACACGTCCGATGATATCATGACAAAACCAATGAGGATTCAAGACCACAAAATCCAGCTCGTCATTGTACATCAAGTGGCCGCTATCATGTAAAGAAATTGCCACAACTTCTTTTTTTCTTTTCACAACCTCCGGACCAAGCCCCTCGTGAGATTTCAACTCTTCCACATTGTCACACAACTCTGAAAACTCGTTCCACCGTACAAGGGGTTGGTTGGGGTGCTCACGGTTCCAATTGGCAATAAGAACTTGCATCCTTGAACAAGCCTCAAAAACATGTGGCAACTTTTCCAATAGCAATTTCAAGTGCACCTTCATTGTTTGGAGCAACATATTGATGGAGTCTACTGACAAGGCATTGATTGCAAACACTTGTACATCAATCTCAAGAATATCTTGGAATAGGTTTCTGAGCCTTTCAACCTTATCTCTAATTCTTGGCAAACTGATACTTTGATAGTTGGGACCTACCATGTCAAGGTTTGTCAATGCAATCATCACATGTGGCTTATATGCTGTTGATATTCTTGAATTTGAAGCAATGAACCGCAACCAATATAACAATTCATCTCCAATTACTTGGATACTCTTGAGGCGACGCGTTCCAAGTTGGAGTGGATTGCACACGAGTAAGAAGGAACAAGAACTCCCAGAGTTGCCCGTAAGATTTGGAATAACAAGGTCATGGAAAGAATGATAATCATCTTGACCTGCCATATCGATCCCAAATGGTGACCATGATATCATCAAATGACATACCATGTACTTCAATGCCCCGCGTTCGTGGTGTTACTCCTCTTGTATCATCATTCGATTTGCCCTTACGGAACATGCTTGATAGAAATCTTGTAGATGCATGTTGTTTTTTACGTTTAGACATTTCATTAGGGTCTGAGGGTTTGACTGCTTTCATTATGGTTTGACGAAGAGTTGTCTTGCCTGCTCAAGAATCGCACAAGTACACATGAGTATCATGACACCAACCTAACATGCTAAAGTCCGATATTGGTTGCAGAAATTAAGAAAACCTTACATTTGAAGCAAACTCTTAAGAGCAAAAGAGATGGCACCACCTTTGAATTTGAAAAACACGTAATTTCAAACCACCATTGAAATATGTTCGGTTTATTTCTACCAAAAAAATGAAATGATCAATTTGGCTAGGTTGAGAATTGTCCCTGAAACAATTTGCATGTGAACAATTCCCCATTATTGTTTTTCCAGGTCATATTCATCAAACTATTTTCCACAAGTTGAACTTGAAAGTTCAACAGAAATTTGAGTCAAATTAAAGAGTTATCATGGATTTTATTTGTTTGGAAAAATCCACATGTAGTCTTGATATGCATATATGACTCTACATGAGGCTCTGATTTGTGATTGAAAGTGTACATGTGTAAGTATCAAAGATCATTCCAATGCAACTACACCAAAGTACTTAAGCATCCCCTAAGTGGCAAGAATGATACATCATAGATTAACCAAACTTAATAAGTTACTTCAAATACCTAAAAGACAAGCAATCTAATCAACATCAAACAAATATTAGAGTTGGTTGTAAAAGTATGGGATTGAGGTGGGGTCAAAATCTTCTAATTTGGCCCTTTTTTGAGTATAACAACACAATCTTAAGAGGACCACTTTGAGTTTTAGGCGCCCATTTGTTTCATCTTGATATAGCTTATAATATTATCATTTTTTTGCAGAATCAAATATGCACATGTCTTATTTAGGACCTTCTTGCGCAGCTCACACTTGTCCACACCTCAAATAGAATCGAACTCACAAATATAAAGCACAAAAGTTTCTCAAAGTTTTCTTTATCCTAGAAGGAGAAGCACAAGGAGTTTTGGTTCCTGAAATTGGGGTCACCTGCCAAGGGGTAGCCACAGAGGAAGATTCTGGCGGAATTGGGTCTGGCAGTGGCCATGGCCTGCAACACCTCCCACATGTTGAGCTTGGCCTTCTGCTCCAGCACCGCCTTCACCATCTCCGCCCCTCCATCTCTTGCTAGAGGTGTTTCCTCCAGATCGAGCTTTTTAAGATGATGATTCACATCCAGTAGATCGAATATTGTCCCCAACACCCTCCGCCCAACCACGCCGGCACAATTCCATAAGGAGACGTCCTCCAAGCACTGGTTGCTTTTGAGGGCCTCTAGCAGTCGGATCACGTTGTCTGCAACTCGCAATAAGTTTGAGGACTCCAAATTCAATATCAGCAAGGAAGTATTTTTTCGTACGAGGGTCTCCAAGAGCTCCACGTCCTCTATCCCTAAGTCACCCGCGATAGCAAGATGTGTAAGAGACGAATTGGGTTGAAGGTCACAGTCCATGTTGTGGGTCAGAGATGCAACCAGAGCCTTCAGTCCCGCTGCACCGATGTTGTTGCCACCTATGTTCAGTTGTTGAAGCGTATTATTGGAGCATAGTGCCTCTGCAATGCACACCGCACCCTGTGGCCAGATACTGATATCCGAGAGACGTATGCATGTAAGGGAATTGTTGTGCCGCAACATGGACGCAACTACCCCTGCCCTTTCATCGTCGATTCCTGTGTCGTTTAGATCCAGTTCTTTTAAACCTTGGTAGGACCCTTTCCCACCTATCATGAGGGGTTTAAGGAACAATTTAAGCCCCTCCGTGTCAAAAAAATCCCCCGTTCCATTGTAAATGCTAAAACGCGTAAGGGTCGAATTCCTGCGGAGACCGGATACTAAGCTTTCAATTGCAGCTCGTTCGAGTGGAAGTCCATCTCTTCCATAATTAGCCAGGTAAACAGATTGCAAGCTCGGGTTCTCCAGGATCACTAGAATCATGTTCATCACAAGTGTTCTGAAACGTGTTACAAGTGTGCTATCAGGTGTTGTCACGTAAATAGTTCGAACATCTACCCTTTTAATCCTTTGGTTGGAGCGTATGGCATTCGCAAACTCTTCCATGAACATAACTGGAATTTCTTCCTCCACACAAGAATTTCCCGTGAAGTTGAGGATGACCCTGCAATGAGAGGGTTCGGAACTTCGGGAAATGTCGATGCACAAATTCCGATCATTCGAAACCCTTTTCACAATAGTCTTCCTCCATACATCGGGATTTATAGGGCTAGGCGCATCAACTTCGCCGGAAGATTCATAATCAACCTTGAAAGTCAGTTCCTCATCCGGGGAGATCGCAGAGAGAATCGGCTCCAGACCAAAATCCGGTGCATCATGTGCATCATGTGACCTCCATGATGTCGAATCCAAAGCATCCACAACCACCGTGCCCTGAACAAGCTGGTCCTCACCAGGATGCGGTGCTGAGCCGCCCGCCTGTCCAAGGACACAGCTGGTATCCTCAGATTGGGGCTTCCATGAAATTGAAGGGCAGTGCGACTTCAACCAAACCGCAACTCTCACCAACACCAACAGAGAAATGAAAGCAATCCACAACTGCATCATGACCCTTGTGTCGGTGGTTTGCAACAACGATAACAATATTAGTGTGTGCTACAAAACTAGTGCACTTCTGAGGAAGCACCAAAAGCTTCCCTTCCCAGGCTAGTTCCTACGAGTCCCACGCATGTTCTCTCCACGCCCAAGTTTGGAGGAAGAAATTAGAGGATCCACACTCCCCATCCACCAGCACAACAGTTCCCTCTACAACTGCGTTGTATGCAGGTCTTCATACACGGATCGTGGCAAGAGTGAGCTAAAACTTTTTCTCGCTCAAGTTCTCCGATTCTAACAATCCCACTGCTCAGTGCAATTTCCTCTCTCTTTGATATATGTCCCACGGAAAAGCTGTCTCCGGGAAGAAGGAGTGCGAGCACAGAATAGGTTGAAGGGCACACGCTACCAACGAGGCACTGCACGAGGCCGCCTAGAAATCCCCCGTCCCCATCTAAACTCCACGGATTCGGAAGGTTGTCCGTCGTCAACAGAACCATGGTTGCACCGGAGATCCTGAAGCTCCACAATACTGCATGGATTCTGAATGAAAATAAACGGTGTGCGGTATATCATATTCAGAATATTGAGGTAGCAATTGGGCAGCACCAACATCAGGCGGATGTTAAGTCCCCCCACGAACTTTTCGGGGGAGGAATAATATTTGGGCAGGGGCAGCCGCCCGTCAGATTTTTTGGACCCGACCAAAAACTGTTGCTCGCTTACAAAAATTGCTTACAATTGAAAGGGTCTTTGTCTTTCTAGAATGGAACTAGAATTAATGATTTATTTTTAATATCTTAATACCTTCTACTTTCACAAAGTATTCATATGCATTTAAATTAATTAAGTGTGATTGAATGCAACTAAGTCTAATAAATTTTGATTAATCCTGATTAATTCTAATTGGGATTAAATGTGCTCAAAGAAATAATATTTCATGCAATCGGCCTCAAGGGGAATTGGCACGGCCTCTCGGTGTAAAGCGGCCCTAAGTAGCCATGTGGTCACACATGGAGTGATGCAGCCAGTCTTTGTTTGTTGTGTGGTTTTGTGCTTTGGGATGCGCTACAAGTTGTCGTTGAAGACTTTGTCATTTCCTTCAAACCCCGATGCCTCAACTCTCCGCGTTCAAGGACGGTACTGAATCTTTGTCCTTTAAATTCTAAAGGCACGGCACGAAGGTGGTTTATTAGTGACTTGGCATATACACTAAACATTTGTCAAGGAGTAGCCCAAGGCCTTCATTATCTACATACTTTAGTCAATTCATTCATGGGGATGTCAAAGCAGGCAATATTTTGTTCGACAAAAATTTGGAAGCATTGAGGGCAAATTTTGGTTTAGTGTTGTTGTTTCCAAATGAATAAACTCACATGATGACGATGCACATTGTTGGCACAAAGTAAGTACATACGCATTGGATTTCATGGTTTTTTTTTTGAGCATTTCTTGATCTTAAACATAACTTGCTTCCAATAGACTAATCAAGCCATTTTAATCTACCCAAGTTTGTAAACCATTTAGCAAATGAGTATGTTTCAAATGGGTCATCTAAGTGAGAAAGATTGATGTTTATAGCTATGGGGTTCTTGTTGTTGAGCTCATAAGTGGAAGGAAAAAATTAAACTCATAATTGTTATTGGATAAAGTACTGTAGTTCTCTAGCACTTTGAGCATCTTTTTGTCTAATAATTAACTAAATTGGAAAAGTAAGTTAGGTAGCCCAAAAAATAATAATCTAAAATTGAACATATTCAAAAGTAATTTAAAATAATCTAGACATTCACTTCCGTTTGCTTGTCTCATTCCCATTTTTATGGTAGTGAGTCAACATGACTTGTGGAGCATATTCATGCTTGTATTGTTAACATAATATGAGTGAGATGAAGACACTGTTGAAGTTATTTGGTACTACTTTGTTGGATTCCAATGAATGTCACTTGCATTATTATGATTTTAGGCACTCTTTGAATGTTTTTTTGTGACACTAAGCAAAAATTCTCTCTCAAAAATTTGGGCACCTTGAAAATGAATCATTCTATGAATAAGCTGCCAGAGAGCTACGGTTTACCTTCCATCATGGGTGAGAATTCCTCGTCGTCAAATATAAACTGTACATTCTCTTCTTTCCTAAAATATTGACAATATATTGAAAAATGGCATGCAAATGGATTTTTTGAGAACGTGCTCACCGAACTTTAAGTTCAAATCTAAATACATATGTACCCATTGTCTAACCTTTGGACAATATAAACTTTATTCATGCTAGTTTTCTTAATCCCTAATGTCCTATGCAACCATAAAATGGTCGTGACAAGTTCACTATGACCCCTTTGACACTAGTTTGGATGGTTATGGGACTGTTTCAACTACTCCTCTTGTGCATCTTCGGGTCTGTTATGTCCTATCACGTGGATAATTTTGATTCATTCTTTCAAATATGGTAGCAAGCTCCCAATATGTTTATAATGGAATGGCTCCACGAATGCTAGCTTGACATTTGTCACCTTTGCGGTTTAGGGCAACATATCTCAAACATGTAGTTTGTTGATCCCCACGTGCAAATGATTCCCAATTACTCTAAAAAGTTGCATGACATTCAAACCCAACATATCCTAAACATCTACTATTGGAATTTTTAATTCAACATGTGTTGGTGGATGTAAATCCGTGTTGAAGGTGAGCAGATATGCCACCGCTGCCTCAAATTGTAAAGCTTCCCATAATTTCACAAAACGATGGTTTCAAGATTTGTGTGTTGACTTGAATAGATATATTGCCCCTCTTTTGAATAAGGGAAACATTTTGTCATTTCGAGATGATTTGAGTGAAGATACGATTAGGGAACCCACTCCACTTTAAGTTCTCAACTTCTACCCCTCAAGACCATTATTGACATTTTTATTATAATCTCCTACATAACAAAACTTCAACATTTAAAATGTCGACTATGAATAGCCACCTTTAACTTGCAAACATCTATACAGTTGGGTTTGTCAAAAAAACTTTAGATCTACGACTACATTTGTTGAAATTGAGGTCACATTTTCTCGGCAAATTTGAGGAAAATTGGGCATGGGAAGTTAGGGTTGAAGAAAGGAACATTTTGTAGACGGATATATGTACAATGTGCCGGGACATATTTCATAGATGGATTTAACGTGCCAATGAGAAATCCTTACATATGAATTGAATCCCGGGTCAAGCCAACCCATATGCCCATGCAACACTATGTCCCTATGCCCATATGCCCATATGCCCATGTCCATATGCCCCCATGCATATGTGTACCCACCATATGCATGTATGCACATGCCCATGTTCATAAGCTCCCCGTGACCCACCCTCTTGCCCATGACATGACATGCCATGCCATGCCCGCCACCTCCGCCAAGTTCCCCCACCATATCCATTTTTTGCAATTGTAGTTCCCTCACTTTTCCATTCTTGTTCCTTTTTTTTGGTCACATGTTTGTTTTGGGGAGAAATATATGATGCATCCTTCTTTTCTTCAATTTTGTTTTGTTTTGTAGAAAGGTAATAGTGGGAACGGCCTAACCGCCATCACCACGGCGTGTTTTGTTCTATATAAATTTGCAACCAAATGACACCAACAAGTTTTGGAGTGGTCATTCAACATGCCTAGAAATCATGTGAGCTTTGCCTATGTAAGTTTGTATCCTACCAAGCACAAAGAAACAAACCACAGGTGCAATCATGTACATAGCCATTGCAAACTAATCAATTATTCAAATTTTCAAGTTATAAAGGGCTCAAAATATTTGTACATAAATTTACGGGATAGTTTTAAACTTTAATTAGCATGTTTTGACTTGGCTAGCATAGGTAGGATACATTTCTATTGCGGCAAATATGTTTTCATTTAGATAGATTATGCATTCATCATGAGTGGCCATAGGTAATTCAGTTAGAGGTTGAGAAATAATATTTTGAACACCCTGCATAAGTATATATGTCTAAAAAGAATGTACGGAATGGAAAGTGATGGTTGCTTTCCGAGGTTTAGTGTCAAGGTTGCATGTAGTTCCTTCATCAAATCTTCTCGAAGCACGCATGCTACATTGTACATTACAAATGAACCATGATCATGCTTAATTTTCAATGGTGTGGAGTTCATATCACTTTATTTAATGTCCACTTTTATATATATATATATAACAAGAATTTTAGCTAACATCCACACTAAATAAAGTGGACCAAAAATAACAAGAACAAGTAACGTCCAAGTGTGAACGCAAAGTTGTTAAGAAATTTGCTCTTGAAACGAAGAAGTCGATGCATAGTCTTTGTCCTACAAACAGAGCCAATAAATATCAAGACTACTTTAGGAAGGACGTGCATTTTAGGCCCCACACGCCTTACTTTTACTTGAAGGGCCTTCCAGAGACGACTCGCTAGCACGTGTGTTGAAACCACGGACACATTTGGCCTTAAATGCATCAAATGTGTCGATACACGAGCTGTGCGACATCACCTCGTAGAATCTGTGTTTTTTTAACTGGCTATCTAGCTCTGTTTTTCAAAATCTTAAATAGACAATGAAGTTTCTGCAATTTTTCAATGATTTCCTATGCACAAAATAGTCTTAAAATCCCTTAAAAACAGAAAGCAACAAAAAAAAAACACTAGATGAAGTTGCCAACTTTTGAATTGATGTGCAAACATTTGGACGAAAAGTTATACAATCCTCCATATGTGGCTTCGCCATTCCAATGGTTGTAGTGAATGTACCTCTCTTGAATATTTGAAATAAAACTCACTGCATCCACGTACCAAACCTAAGGTAAATGCACCTATTTTGAACATTTTGAGCATTTCAACATATGTAGGATTTTGTTTACAAATAACTGTGCTAAGACTACATGCAATTATGACAACGGAGATTGTATGGTAATATGACGTATAATAATGTCATATTCATATTAAGGGAGAGCTATTCTTCTTGAAATTGGGATTGATGTCAATCAAGATTTGGTGAAAGTTGAAACCAATGTATGATTTTCTAATCTTTGTGTTTTTAAGTTCAAGAGGTGAATAATCATTATGAATTTCACCAACAATCTTGTGAGTAATTTATTGTGGGATGTTAGAAGATATTCATTTGGTGCTTGCTTCCGATTGCTCAAGAACACTATATTAAACACTTCGGGGCTTTCGGGAGTCCCAAAATGTGAAAAATGTTTGTATTGTGCATGTGGGCACAAATTTTTGCACACATGAACATATTACGGGCTTGTGGGAATGTGGGAACATTGAAGTCAAACCACATGAATGCGAGCTGCTCACATGGGAATGTCGACATGTGAACATGGGAATGACTATATAGGAACATGGGAACAATATGGGAATGTTGGAACAACATATGGGAAGGACAACATGGGATGGCAAACAAACATTATAGCAAGGTATCGTGGGAACTATACAGTCTTCCACGTTGGCCTGCTCAATACGCACCGTGTCCACCTCTTCCTAGTACTACATATAGAACTTGAAATATCAACTTGAAGTTTAATATACAGCACTTCACATTGGATAGGTCAACAAACCCTCAAAATTATTTTAAGCCTTCCATTAAGTTGTCACGAGTACACCATGTCGACAATATTGGTACAATTAGCATGTAAAGTATTGAAATCAACGAAAATAAATCCCACTAACCTTGAGAGGTTGTGATGGTCTCCCATGGACGAGCCACCCAAAAATATTTAGTACCAATGGTAGTATTTGTTGTATTGGCTCACACTATCAACGAAGGCACATGCAAGAAGCAATTCTAATGTGTCACTTCCAGGGTTGTCTATCGCGACGTCATGACGGTGTCGTGCCGTCATGTCAGGTCGTGTCGTGACGGACCCCTCCGCCACGACACAATAGGGTCCACGTAGGGTCAACATAGGGGGAATGGACTAGGGTGGGTAAAATACTTACCTTCTTGCCAAGGTGGCGTCCTATGTGGCAGAAAACGCCGACGTGGATGTGCATATTTCCCTTGCCAAGTAAACCAGTTTGCCATTGTGTTTAGGGTTCTGTTAAAATCAAAGTAGAAAAATATGACTAAGGAGGGTGTGGGGCGGCCGGGGTGGACGGGGTGGAGCGGACGGGGGTGGGGCGGACGGAGGGGGGTGGAGCGGACGGGGGTGGAGCGGACGGGGGAGGGGGTGGAGCGGATGGGGGTGGGGTGGACGGAGGGGGGTGGAGCGGACGGGGGAGGGGGGTGGAGCGGACGGGGGAGGGGGTGGGGCGGACGGGGGTGGGGCGGAAGGGGGTTGGGAACGGGGGGGAGAACGCTGGAGCGGACGGGGGAACGCGGGGGCGGACGGGGGGAACGCGGAGGGCTCCGTCCGCCCCAAGTTCCCTCACGTCCGCCCCACGTTCCCCCGCCGTGCGTTCACGTTCCCACCCGTTTCCTAACGTCCGCACCCGTTCCCTACCACGTTCCCCCCAGTCCGCACCCGTTCCCTCCCGTCCGCGCCCGTTCCCCCCCAGTCCGCACCCGTTCCCTTCCCGTCCGCCCACGTTCCCTCCTGTCCTGTCGCGCACCTCTCCATGAGGAGTGCCCGAAACACCATGGGCACAAGGGGGACCCCGGAGTGACACCCGGGACTTGTGGCGCCGTTGGTGAGAGGGCCCAAGTGATCCTAGTGTGGGTGAGGGCGTTGGGAACGCCTCCCACCCACGGAGACTAGGAGGCACAAGGGTAAGGCCATGAGCTATGCGTAGCTCATGGCGTGGTGATTCTAGAATGCTCAAGAACACCTCAATCGGAGGTGTGAGCTAGGAGTTATGGCCATTTGAGTGGGGCGCTGTCCCGGGACAGCGCCCTGGTGCAGCAGTGCCTGGGAGTGACTCCCGGGACTGCCAATGTTCAAAGAGGCATAACGTCCTCATAACTTGCCCAAATGGGGCAAGTGAGGAGTCCATCGGCATCTACGTAAAACGTAGATGAAGATGGAGTGGTTGGTTGCTAGCCTCGGACATCATACAAGGAAGTTATGATGGTCTGAAGCTGCGAGAGGCTTCTTAGCCCAGCGGCTAAGGGAGAATGTCCACTTGGCCCCAACTCTTGGTGGAGAGACAAGAGGTTGGTTGACGGTGGGGTAGGGGCCCCGCGTAGAGTCCTAGAGGCTTATATGGGTGAGGTGGTGTGGCCTCACCCACCCGAGGCCGAACGGCACGGCCTCCATGGGCATTGGCCCATTGTGAGGCCATAGTTGCCTAGTATGGTTCGGGTTGTTGTAGTGTTGCTCCGGCAACGCGATGATCAACATAGGATTGGACTTCCATGCATGGAAGTCCACATCAAAGAAATGGGTTACCGATTAAGGGGTGAGTCCCGAAAGCAAAGTAGGAGGGTTGGTTCCCCTCCTTTGAATTAATGGTCCGGGGTAAGAGGAGCTAACCATTAGCATGGCGGTATGCGAAGGGTTAGCGCTCGTAACCTTTGCTAGAAAAGAAAATTGGCAAGATTGCTAAGGGGGCTAGCAAGGGTTGCGACACGTCCACCCACGTTCCCTCCCGTCCGCCCCACGTTCCCTCCCGTCCGCCCCATGTTCCCTCCCGTCCGCGCTACGTTCTGTGGTACTTTTGGGCCACCCCCTTTCGAGGGAGCCTAAAAGTATCACACAAGCCCTTCGGTGAAGGTGGCCTGCATTTGCAGGCGCCCAAGCCGAACCCGGATGATAGGTGTATAACGTGAGTAGTTAGATTTTTAAGGGAGATTAAATATGCGTCGTAGTACCTCCGGAAGTTGGGCCTTAGTTTTTTACTAGTGTCGCTTTAAATTCCACTAACCAATTTCATATCTAGGTCTAACCTTAACCTACAACCTATTCTACGCGCAGACGCACCAGCCTTGAAACCAAGGCAATCCTAATTTGTGAATTGGGATGGTTCTCATACACCCAACCGGGTGTGACTCATACCACCCTAACTCAACGAACGGAATAACGACAATTTGATGGACCATTCAATTCTTCCTATTTCTTTATTTAGTTCTATTTAGTTTTCTAAGCGGGGGAACTTGGCCTAAGTCCCACCCTTCACACAAATTCCTTCTTAATTACTTATTTTTGTTTGCACGTCCTAACTCACTACATTAACATATTAGGCATCACCCCTTACCTCGGGTCTCTTGCCAACAAGGGTTTACGATTTATTTTGTATGTTTTGATTGTTAAATGTGTTTACACTGGATAGACCACGAAATGCAACTCAATGGGACCAGGGTGACGGACAACCTGTAGGTTCAACATGTTGCGCAATCTTCATAAATTGGGGCCATTACTCCCAATCTATGGGGCCAACAACATAATAGTGGATTCGCGGGTCATTAACCCCACCTTTCCACCAACAACATTCAGAGTGGTCGTGTCGGTGATTAATCCGACTTACCACACACGAAACTTGCTAATAAATGAAGCTACTACCACAAAACATACCAAGGGCCCCGAAAACAATGGAGTTGGGTATTCCCTTGGCGGTCAAGTGGTCAAGCCACTTGACCTTACGAGATAGGTGAGTGGGTTTATAGATGCGTACCTTAGCCGCGCTCCTTCCAATCCTAAATGGAAGGCTAGCGTTAGTAAATTTACCTCAATTCTCCTCGGTTGATTTGGGCTCGATGTAGGCCGAGCCGCTATCTCCTTCCTTGCTCCACTTCCCTAGCGTCGACCTTGCCTCCTTCTTTGTAACTAGTTTGGTAGTAAGCGTACCTTAGTTAATAATTAAAATATAAAGTATTTATTCTGCACTGTAATTTAATCCTAAGAATAATATTTATACTTAGTGCAGCTAATTATCTTTCCAATGATCAAAAAATCACTTGAATCGGATAAGAAATGCAAAAGTTATAAGGGTTGGAAGTGTGAGGTCGATTCAACCGACCCTTCCAACCCACCTATCTAACTTCTAACTTCAAAAATTCATAGCACCTTCCTTACTACTTGGATCTAGGCTTTCCTTATACCATTGGAAAGCTATGAACAAGCTCTAACTAGAAAAATTATGACATCAGCAGGTTAAGCTAATAAAAATTCAGCAGACTCCTTGTAACACAGCAGTCAATCAAGAAGACTTAAACTATGTATTTCACCTTCAACAATTCATATCTAATTCAAATCTTAGTCAAATCAAACGTTCTATATGACCCTGGAGAGATATTAAAAAGATGTATTTGATAAAAATATGTGATTAGAAAGGTAAGCCGAATAGAACCCAGCAAGTCCTCTGTAATGCAGCAGTCAACCAAAAGCTCTCAAACTATGTGTCCCATCTTGCACAATTCATATCTAATTCAAATCATGCTCAAATCAAATGTTCTAAGCCATTTTGGAAAGCTACACAAAAGTTCTACTTGGAAAAAATATAACTTCTTGGAATTAAAATTCTTATTGGGCTCGCAGGTCTGATCCAGCAGCCGCTACCCACAAGACCACCTAGTTTTTTCTACTCCATCTTTGAAAATTCATAACTAATTGTCATCTTAACCAAATCACAAATGGGAAACGGCTATGGATAGCTATAGGAAATCTCTCTAAGAGAAAAATGATAAGTATCTTTTTCTAGCTTCTGAACTAAGCCTTCAGGGCATTGGCAGATGAGGTCTACAATGCCTCTACTCAAAACTCTACCATCCAACCTACCTCTACAAAAGAAGGAATCATTTTGTTGGTGTGTTAATAAACACACATTCTAACTAGGAGAGAGAGTAGAGGAGGTTCTCAAGCCTTTCTTTTAGGCCATTGAGAATGCATGCTAAAGGATTTTTTCCTAACTACATTGAAGCAGGGCTTTGCCCAAAAACTAGAGAAAGAGAGAGAGCTACAAGGTGGAAGGAGGGGTTTTTAAACCCTCTCACAAAAGGGTTGGACCCCTCCTCCACCGGATCCATTTTTCAAACCCTTTCCCAAAATTTTGGCTCGGGGGTTTTCCCGGTTGAGGTTGCCACCCTCTCGCCGAGGTGGCTCCGACAAAAAACCTTTAGAAATCTTTCTAATTTTTCCGCCATCGAGTTGGCAAGGGGGCAAGTGGGCAAGTGGGCAAGTAGCCCCCTTGCTCTCTTTCTTTTTTTCTTCAAAAGTCTTCAAGCCGATTTTATCTTCTTACCTAAAACACCTCCAATAGTCTTGTGTGCCTCACACTAACTAATAAACTAACACTTGCTTAGCTAGCATTTACTAACATTTGCTTAATAGCTAGCATCTACTAATATTTGCTTAGCTAGTTGTTTTTACTAGCTAGTACATTTTTTCTACTTTGCTATCTTCTAGCACTACTTAGTTTCATTTTGATCTTCCTTCTTCTAGGCTAAATGCTAAATGAACTAATTTTTCCTAAATTCCCTATCAATTCTAACTTTTAATGCTAATATTCTAACTAAAAGTGATCCCGCAGAGTGGTGGACCACTCAAAGGGTTCACACGTTCCCCTCCCGTCCGCCCGCGTTCCCCTCCAGTCCGCCCTACGTTCCCCTCCCGTCCGCGCTCCGTTCCCTTCCGTCCGCCCGAGTTCCCCTACGTCCGCCCCCTCGTTCCCTCCGTCCGCCCCCGCGTTCCCACGTTCCCCATACGTCCTTTTCGTGCCCCATGTCAAATCCGACCGGGATCCCATAATGATTGTGCTCCCCTTTGCCTATATAAAGCCGTGGGGTTTTAGTTCCCCTCACTTTCTTCTCCTCCCACCACAAAGGGACCCGAGACCTTGTTGCCGTCCCAAAGACAGCGGCACCGCGCGGGTCTCAGGGGGTTTGGGAGGGCAGGGCAAATTGTGGGGGAACCCTCGCAATTTTTTTTCCAGATTCACGCACTCATTTCTACATTCACTCACTCCTTTCTACATTCACTCACTCACGCGGTTTTTTTCACGATGGAGGGGGAGGACATTGCTCCTTACCAAGACGAGGATACGAGGCTGCACCGTGCTTGGGTCCAAAGCACTGCACTTGCGCATACTGGAGAGGGTACGGGAAGCGAGGCCGGAAGTGGAAGCACTGCAGCACGTCCCCCACGTCCAGATCCTTTTCGGTTTGACGAAGAGTTCTTTGCAGTTGGCCATTCAGGAGGCAACCAAACACGTGGGAGTAGGGGAAACAATGGACATAGAGGGAGAACAGGAAGGGGACCAAGCTCAGGCAGTTCCACCGATATAAATGCAGCCACTCATGGAGAGTCCGTGCCACCACGATCTCCGACACGGCGGACATCAAGACCGGAGAGCCCTGCACGTGATGTACCTCAGGGTTCGGAGCATGGTGAAAGACGGGGACAAAAACGCCTAGCAATTTCGGAAGGGACGGAGGAGGGGTCCGGGGTTTCAGGTTCGCAATCGAGGAAAAGGAAAAATAGAGGCAAACGCGACCCGCGGATCGATGAGGCTCGAAACCATTGTAGGGTCGTGCTGTTGGAGTGGTTAAGAAATAACAGCATGGTTTATTTGGAAAAAAAATACCTCAATGATGGTACAAAGGGGTTGGATTTGGTGAGGAACGATTTGATTCTTATTCTTACGGAAGCCACGGCTGGAGCGGAGTTTGAAGATGCTAGGGGCATGAGCGATTGGGGCACCTGGATTGAACAACAAGCCGTGGAAGCAATCTACAATCCAACAATGGCATATGATGTTGTGCATCCTAGCGAGGGAAGTAGTAGTGGCAGGAAGTCCGAGCTGTACATGAAGCTAGAGAATTGGAAAAGAGGCGTAATAGCAGCAAAAGGAACATCCGCCCGCAACCTTCCCATTTTTATTGACAGGCAGATGGCAGACAACATTGCCACTCAAGGCCGGCAGGGTGTCATATGGTTGCCTAGGAATGCGGAGATCAAAGCCTTGGATAAGGAAATCTTCCAAGGGACCTTCGGAGTGGTGCGGAAAGTCGCAATTCATGGAGCATCATTCATCCCTAGCTGGTTAGAGTGGGCTGGGAAGACCATGAAGGCCACGAATAGTTTGGAGAATCGAAATGAACGTTCAGTTGAAGCATTGGCGTGTCCAGTAGATCATCTTGGGGTAATCAAGCTACAATACCTCAATATGAAAACATACGAATCCTATTCGATGTGGTGGAATGGAGGCTCCTTGAAAAATATGAGGATCTATGACTTCAGCGTTCCGGAAACCCACGAGCGTACAATCCTTCACATGCATGGGCCAGACTTTGAAGCACGGAAACGGTTGGTTGTATATCGAAGGCATCGAGCTTATTTGGCATGGGCTCTAATGTGCATTGTTGATGTAGTGCACAAGCATGACGTGTTGCACAATGACCTTAATCCCAACAATGTCATGCTGCATTTCTCACAAGACCGTGAGAACACGGTTTACATTGGTGTGTGTGATTGGGGCATGGCATCCTGGGGAGGTGAAGACGCACCCTCCAACTATGGAAAAGATTCAGTGGATGAGATGAACAAGCACAAAGCAAAATACAACTGTGCTGGTCCAGAATTATTCCATGTACGAGGGCAGCGTGGAACATCCACCTCTCCGGTGAGGATGGCTCGGAAACATAGGCACACGTTTCTATTGGAGTCCTTCTCAGTGGGTGCTTTGGCAAAGAAGATTTATGCCAAGGATGCGACTTCCCCCTTGTTTCAGCTAAACAGTGATCCAAATGGCTTGAATATGCGGTTTGAATTAGCATTGGATTCATTGACGAAGAGCAATCCAGCGGAAAGGTCAACCATCACACACGTAGTGAACATTTTGAAGTCCCCTCCATACAACATGGTTAACCCGACAATGTGCTTCCGTGACACTGCAAAATAGATTTTTTTTGTTTTTTTTGCAGCAATTTTGAATCATACCAATTTTGTAACCGTTGGAGATGTAAATAAAGCCATCATTTTTTCATACAAAACTTGTATATTGTATGAGGTTTATGGATCTTAGTGCAATGTTCATACTCACTAGAAGAAATCTTGTCCATTTCAACCGAGGCCATCGCGACTCGTGCACCCAAAAATGCATAAACAAATCAATTTGTTGGCACCCGGAAGGTACCCGTGGTGTACCCATGGAGGGTGCCCCCCCGGTTGCCAACCAAATTGATTTGTTTATGTATTTTTTGGGTGCGAGTTGTGATGGCCTAGTCGCAAGGCCGGTTGAAATGGACAAGATTTCTTCTAGTGACTCCATGAGGCCTTTGCTCCATAATCGAGAAGAAGTCTATGGGAGGCTAACCAAGGTTCTCGCCTCTCGTGAGGCCACATCCTTCTTTTACATCGTTGTTATCACATCCATGTGCTAAGTTCAAGTTAATTATAGTTGTTTGTGATATGTCTTGAAAAAATGCAGTTACCTATATTTATTCTAATTTTGGTATGCCACAAAATGTAGTCAACTATAGTTATATCTAGTTAACTAAAGTTGAGCACAATATTGCAATAGTTATATCGGTTGTACACGTGATCCAAAACATCTCTAAATGTTATCTTTCTTCTACTCCCCACATATTGCACACTATAAATGTTAAACGTGTTAACAATTAACAAAATGGTACTCCCTTCTTTGTAAATCTGACTCTATAAACGTTAACGGATGAAATACAACCATAATATGGATGATAAAAACTACACATCCAGTTACATTGATTCATATTCACTCGTGATTTGTAAACTTGATATTGAATAAAGTTTTGATTGGGTGTGCAATTTTATGAATGGTATTCTCTCACAAGGAATCTTCACAATTGCTTATATTTATATTTATATAATTCATAATCACTTTTTTTTGGAAGTTTGGACATATTCTTGGCCGTCCAAGTTGAGAGGCCGTGCGATTGAGTGGCCCAACTTTGTTGATAGTCCAAAGAAATGAACTGAAAATATCCAAGAAAATATAGTAAGGGTAGCCTTAGTTGGGCATAGTGTGAAGCCTCCAAAGGCCAATCCCAAAGTCCAAACTCAAAGGAGCATGCCACTTTATTCCTTGCTCAAAATAACCCCTCCAATCTAACGGCCAAGATCTTGTCAATGATTGATTATTTTAATGAAAAAAAAGTTCGGCCTCTCGACGGAAGTTTGGGTTGAGTATTTTGCTATACCCAATCTTTGCTCCAGAGGCCGAACTCTTGGCGCCATAACTTCCTAAAAGTGTTGCCACCTAGGCTCTTTTGGAGGCCACGTCCTTTGGACTTCGGCCTCTAGTGTGAAGGCCGAGAGGACGGACTTTGGGCATTTCAGCATTTTCATTGGTCCAAATGTTGAACCTCTCAAAGTTTGGCCATATTGTGACCCGGCCCTTATATTTGCAATACATGTCTTATTCTTTTTTTGGCACAAATTGAAAATTCAAATTCAAAATACAACCAACCCAGCCGAAACAGCGCAGCCTAAGTGGAAATCTAGAAATAATGCTCATTTGAGGCCTATCCTTCCAAGTAGGGACTAAGTTGCTACGGGTCACAATAAGACCTTTGACCCCCCAAATCAAATCAAATTGTTAAGAATGTCATGGTAGGCCACGTCCGGGGCTTTTTCCAAGTCCCTAAGCATCTGTTTCCATTCAATCCTCCCATACTCTGATTTGTAATACATGTCATAAAAGCTAATGCAATTATTGTTTTGAAGTCTACCATCAAATGATATGTAAGATCGTATATTCACTTGTGGTTGGTTCTTTTTATGTACTAGTTTAAGCCAATACTAAAATAAAATAAACCTTATTCTATAAAATCTAGTGACACTACCATACAAGTTAGTAGAGATGTTGTATATTTTTAAAAATTATTCTATATATTTACATAACTACAACTTATAATTTTGTGAAGAATAATACATAATACAACAAAGTTCAAATCAATATGTCTTTTGTGCACTCACATATACTCATACGGATTTAGTATAGTGCACCCCCCCCCAAATGATCACTAATGTTGGTAAGATATCTTTATGAAGCCTATAGGAACTCGGGGGATGCACTCTACATTATGTTTGAGAATCACGTGCGTTCACGACCCCTTCTAAAAACCCCAATGTATACCATAAGTTATATGTCTAAGTAGAGATTGTGCCAACTTGAAGTAGTCCTCGCGATTTGCGAACGTTTAACTTTCGTTGTAGGCATCGTAAAAAAAAGCGGGTGGGTTCGTTGGAAAGCTGGGAACCTAAACCCTCAAACCATGTATGGAAACACTTCTACATGAGTGTGAGAACAAAACAACGGCACATATGTGGTAGCAATTTGGAATGACGTAGGGTTTAGGGTTTAGGGGTTTAGGGTTTATGAACCACAAAGGTTGAAGCACAAATATGTGAATTGTCGAATGAAAGGGCAAGGGGATGTGTGTGGGTTGTGAAACCATACGAACCACTAAGGTTGAAGTTCAAATATGTGAATTGTTGAATGAAGATGGCATTCGGATGCCTAATATGCGTTGTGAAACCATATGGACCACAAAGGTTGAAGCACAAATATGTACTTTGTTAAATTAATATGACATTCGAATGCGTGTGGGTTATGAAACCATACGAACCACTAAGGTTGAAGCTCAAATATGTGAATTGTTGAATGAAAGGACAACCCATCAAATATAGAAGCTTCAAAGAGGTTTCCAATGCGGGTGTCGGGGGACTTTTTCAAAAAGTGCAACTTTTTGACTTCACCAACTTTCTTTTTATTCCTATTGTGTTGTCTTTATCCTACCAACGAGAATTTGGATCCTCTACATCTTGGATTACATCAAATATTATATATTTCATAAAGTCATTTGAGCTCAATATATAAGTAGAGCATTTAAACTGATACATATAACGAGGGTAGAATATCATGGATAGGATGGGAGAGAAGAGAGACATGTTTGAGGATCTAGGATGTGATGAGGAGATAGAAAATTTAGGTGAACCCGATATTCCATTCAATCCATCAACCGAGCGTGAGAGAGATGAGAGATGTGCTAGGGATCGATTTTGTGATGAGTATGTCATGACTCCCTTCTTACAATCTACACAAGCTTGGAGGATGAGGGCGGAGGAGGACCAACGACGATATGCGGACAACTTTGAGATCGATGCGGTGGAAAGTGACAACACACAATGCGTGGGTGGAGATCTAAATGATCTGATTGATTTGTGTGCGGATATTTTGGAGAAGCCCGGGAATGTGGATGTGGAGGAGACTTCAATCCACATTGAAGATGTCAAGGTAGCGGGAGAATCTTCAAGGACTTTGCCTTTTCGTAAGAAGAGGAGAGGATTATCGCCTCATCGGCTACCATTGAAGGAACGGATGAAAGACCGAACGATTAGCTATGTTGATTTACTTCGACCGAATCCTCTCCAAAAAATGGATCCTCGACGGAAGCCACAAGCATCTACGAGGTTGCCATGACGGAAGTCAAGTTGACGGAATGAAGTGGAATATTAAATCGTGCATGGTTTGTTCATGTATGTGATTTATAAAGGGCATTTGTACCGTCATCGCAATAATAAAGTCATTACTTGTACATCGTTGTCTCCATAGGGGTGATAATTTTTTGGTCATCATACTACATTGGTTAGTTTGTTGCTTGAGGGATCCTCCATTAGTTTTGTGTGGATAAGTACACCGGTAATGATATTTAGTGTCACATATATTATTTGCGAAGGGCCTAAGTTAGATGGGGTGCGGATGGGGGGACGCGGGAATGTGTAGTAGAAATATTATTGCATATTCATGTAGAGGACTTCATTACCTATCCATGGATACCAAGAACTCATTTTTTGGACTTCATATGAATTTTTGAGAGCCAAAAAACCGAGACTATGTCCAAACTTCCAAAAAAAGTTAAAAAGTGCAGATTCAAAGGAACTCGGGAGCGGACGTATGGGAACGCTAGAGCGGACGCAGGGGAACTCTAAAGCGGACGTAGGGGAACATGGGGCGGACTTATAGGAACGTTGGAGCGGACGTAAGGGAACATGGAGCGAACGGGGGGGAGCGGAAGGGGGGGGGAGCGGACGGGGGGAACGCGGGAACGGACTGAGGGAAGCGGACGTAGGGAACGAGGGGGCGGACGTAGGGAACGAGAGGGCGGACGTTTGGGAACGGGTACGGACGGGGCGGGAACGGGTGCGGACTGGGGGGGAACGGGCGCGGACGGGAGGGAACAGGTGCGGACTGGGGGGAACGTGGGCGCGGACGTAGGGGAACGGGTGCGGACTGTCGGGGAACGTGCGCGGACGGGAGGGAACGGGTGCGGACTGGGGGGAGCGCGGGGTGGCGGACGTAGGGAACGGGTGCGGACTGGCGGGGAACGGGCGCGGACTGGGAGGGGAACGGGCGCGGACTGGGAGGGGAACGGGCGCGGACTGGGAGGGGAACGGGCGCGGATGGGAGGGAACGGGTGCGAACAGGGTGGGAACGGGGAGCGGATGGAGGGGTATATAAGTGGAGGGGACCACTTACATACCCCACTCCACTCCTTGTGGGTGCCTGGACGACCCTCCTCTACTACAGAGTGCGGGGTTTAGCGGGGTGCTCGGAGGAGTTAAGGATCCCTTTTTTGGGATCATTTTATACTTTTTTTACTGACCTGTTTGTGGGTGTGATCCACGTGGACCCGTTCCCTTGTGACGTGGCATATTGCCTTTTTGGCATATTCCTTGTAACGCGCCCAGTCAACTGGCCTCTGCGTGAGCGCTGGTAGCGGGGTGCGCTGAACTTTTGTACTTTAATTTTTAACGACAATTTTGAACTAATTCCACAGCAACACTATTTTGAAGTGTATGCTTGGATGTTTTGTAGCACTATTATGAAGTGCAATTAGTAATTTAAAAATTAGAGTTCTAGATTAGAATTAGAAACTACAATTTGGGTGGATCCGGCAAGTGAAGGATTTCCAGACATGGCAAGTGGAGGATCTGGAGACATGGCAAGTGGGGGATCAGGTTGTCACAGATCACATGTACGCAAGGCCGCTGGGTTGGAGTGGGATGTTTATGATGACAACACCCAAAAAGCCAGGGCGGGTTGGGAGAATGTACCACAACCGTGGTCAGTGAAGACTGCAATGCAGTACGTGGGCTTCCCTCACTTTGATCGGTTGTGGCCAAGACCTTGTCACGAGCGACATTGCAAGGCCATCAGTGCGAGTTATATGCAGCTTGATGACGTGGAGGCAAAATGGAGATTCCTAACGATACTTAGAAGTATCTCCAATTTGGATAGATGGCCCAAGAGTGCAATTCCAAAGTCGGTGGCGTGTATGATGTATGCGGAGCACGTGTTGCGAGTTAGGGTGGATTGGTCAAGTTTGGCTACCCTGCATGGTCAAAAATTTGGGGGTATTGGAATTGCATTCACTAAATGCACAGTTCCAGATATTCCATACACTCCCCTTCCGGAGTGGTTCAGGAGGAATCCTCGACTAGTGGACGAGCCTGGGCCCCAATTCCAGAGGGTCGGGAACCAAAAAAGCCACGTAATCGTAATCGACCAGCCAATGACGTGGAGATGGCCATCGAGGAGGCGTTTGAGCATATGGATGAGGGCATGGAGGCAAATGTCGAGGTCAACAACCTGATCAACGACGTGGTTAACGAGGTCCTAGACAAGGTAAACCTTGGTGAACATGGAGCGGACCCGACGGAGAGCAGAATGGAGGAATTGCGTAAGCAACATGCGTTGGAAATTCGTGAGTATAAAACGATGATTTTCGAGTTGGAAAATCGAGTTGCAACACTTACGATGGGGGAGGCTAGCAGTTCAAGTAGTATACCAATTAACCTTCAGTCTTTAGAAGCAGAGAGGGACACAGCTTTACAGAAGGCCAAGATTGCAAAGTCACAAGCTCTGGAGGTATGTATGAGGAATGAAGTAATGCGAGGAAAAATGGAGGCTTTGCAAAATGAGGTGGTGGACATGCAACAACAACTTCAAGTAGTCAATGAAGTGGTTGTTGATCACGAAGCCAAGATTGGCGGACTGGAGGAGCAGAATGCAAGTTTGAAGAAATTTCTGTTGGGTGCGATTGTGGAGCGCAAAAATATGAGGACAAGCACATTGCTTGCTATGGCCAAGGCTCATCAATTTGAAGCTGAGTTTGAGAGCATCCAAAAAGAATGGAACCGCAATCAGAGAATGTGGAATGTGATGCTCACGTCATGGCCAGAAGATGAGCAGATGTACCTTAGTAGGTGGGATAGGGATAATGAGTGGACAATGCCAAGCGGGAGCATCGATTGGCGTCAAGTGACCGACCCAGATTACCATTAGGATGTGACCCAAGTGCATGAATATGCATTCCGCATGAGGGGTGAGTTGTTATGGCCAAATCCACATACAATGGTCTTCGACGGAACCGCATGTGCGATTTGCCAATGTCCATTTGGCCCAGAGGGATGCTATCAAGTTGGATCATGTGGGGCCCAATTCCATCCACAATGTCTAATAGGGAATATGATCAAGAAACGCCAATGTCCTCATTGCAGATCATCCTTCCACCCTCGTTTGTACCTCCAATTTGGCCTTCGGGATTACATGCCTAACGACTGGGTATTAAAGCCATGGGACTTTCCCTTCGATCTTCAAGAGTTTGATGGGGAGAATGTTGAATGGAGTTGGTTATACAATTGTGCCAAGGTTGAGCTATGGCACGAGAACAGAGATGGCGACTGGACACGGAATGCACGTCAAATTTTGTATGTTGCAGACGAGTTGTATCCCAACAAGCCCCCGATCATGGCTTGAAAAGATTTTTGTACCAAATTCTTGAATGACATTGGGATTCAACCAGCAGACAATTAAAGAGAGGCATTCATCCTCCTTGGTACAATGCAGCAGGTCTCGAATCAGTATCGGAGCATGATTTGGAAGAAGATGCAGATGACATGCCTAAGGAACGGGATCCGAGATATGAATTGCAGTTAGAGGTGGGGTACCACAAAAACAGGCTGCAGTTGGCTGCAATTGATGCACTCTTGCATAGAGTTGCGGATGATGCGGTATTGAGATGGCTAAATGGTGGGCCTAGACCACGTAATGTCGTTCCATTGTCTCCTGGTAGTCGTCCATACCTCACCCGTGGAACAACGCGAAGCATGGAAGCGGGGGAATCATCACGAGCACGACGAGGATCTACTTCAGCTAGAATAGACCTTGATTCAGATTCGGATTAGGCATTTTTGTACCATGTTTAGGAAGTTGTATAGGAACGGATGAAGACTTTGGACACAATGAACATATTTCATGTTCAAAGCATATGTAATATAAAGAGGATTTACCGACAAGTTGTCATTTCTAAGATCGTGTAAAAGATAACATATGGATGCCACATGTTTTAATGTTATTCGAAACTTTTAAAAACTTACTTGAATATTAGTAATTCATATGATAGTCTAACCAAAAGTACTATTGACTACATAGTCAATATTGAATACTACATAAAGATATAATTATATAAAATGGATAGAAAGGTCCTCAAAAAGAGGATGTCACCAACGAAGCATGTACAATCGAGCAATAGGGGATTGCAATATTTATAAAAGCATATTCTTTAAGAAGCTCAATAAATAAACATAAAACTCCATTCACAGTAAGAATTATACAAAATAGTAATTAATAAAGGCATAACATGTTATTGGAGATTAATTGCAATGCTAAGTTGACAACCATATTGTATTTTAAAAATTTTAAAAAACATGCAATAAATAATTTTATTACTATAATAAAATGTTACAACTTCGAAGGTAACGTTCGCTTTGTGGTCTAAATGTCTTACCGAAGGCCCTAAGGTTGTAACTTGTATCAATTTTGACGTAAGTAATAAATTATGGGAGTACGTGGGAGCATCGAAATACCACATTTGTACAAAACCATTACGTTCGAATCCGTACTGTGGGATCATTTGCTTCGACATATCTTGGGTCCTCTTCAGACTCGTCTGTGCTGCAATCATCATCCATTTGGGGAGTCGCGCTCCGAAGATGCAACTCTCGGTCACGTTGTGAGAAAATTATCTTCTTGGTCGGCCGGGAGCCCTCTGCATTCTGTATGCTATTTTCATCTAGATGTGGTATACCCTCATCTTCATTGTAGTCTTCAGCAGTAAACGGAAGCGATCTTCCCTGATACCTCTTCCTAGTACGTTTGACACCTCTCGTAGTTCTCTGACGCCCTCCACCCGTACCACGACTTGAGTGCACTTCATCTCTACTTCCATCTATAAAAACATCCCCCGTTGTACTTCCGCCTCCAACTCCAAGGCCACCTGTTCCATTGGATTGGCTGTGTGGAAGTGAAACTGATGCGGATGGAATTGCAATTGGTATGTTCTCAACAACATGTCGACGAACAGATTGACGACGTGGCGCCTCTGTAGTAACATTTCTTGAAACATTGTGTATAGCAACCAAAGTAGCACCCACCGCAATTGCACGTGAAACACCCAATCTAGAAGTATTGGCAATACTTCGAGTGAGAGGATGACGTTGACCTTGTGCATGCACTTGCACCGTAGAGGTTGATGCAATTCTTTGAAGAGCACGGAATCGAGTTGTAGGTATTTCAGGAACATTGGGCGTTTGATCTTCTATACGATGGTTGGATATGAGGGAGGCGTCCATGGATTCAGAATGTACTCGGGCTAGAAGTGGATCCTGTTGAACGTGCGTTGGCTCATTTGCGGGTAGTACATTGTCACCTTCACCAAAAGAAAAAGAATCGCTCCGAGGTTGCAAGGAATCTACGTCAATTCCTACATTCTCACTTGCCCCCATAGCAACATTATGGGCAGGGCGAAACCCTTGTCCAGTGTGGAGAGTTTCAAAAGGCGGTCCTCCAATAGACCCCTCATGATCGTCATGCATTCCGTCGTTATGTTGGGGGACATCCGGTTCATCAAAATCAAACACCCCAAGGTTTCCATCACTACCATTGCCATCCTCATCTTCTGAATCATGATTCTCGGAATCGAGGTCATCCAAATCAAAGTCGATGTCATCAACATTGTTGTCATCATCATTTCCGGCCCTATCATTTGGATCCACGTCATCTTCGTTGTCATCTTCTTCGTCAAGGTCATCGTCAGAATGGACCTCATTCAATTCGTACCATTGCGCAGGTCTTGGGCCCCTCCAATGTCGAATGAGCCTACTATTGGTATATATGTAGACGAGGTCCTCGGCACGACTATGCTTCAAGCGATTGCGACTCTTGTTGTGAACATATGAGTACATGCTCCAATTGCGTTCACATGCGGATGCGGAACATACTTGTGCAAGGATACGTCTTGCTATTGTTTGGAGGGCTTTAGCTCCACCTCCCATTGCATCCCACCATTCATGGAGAGGTGCGGCATGCACGCTCGGGTCAGTAGAATCAGCAAAAGGCCCTCGATTTTCAAGGAAATCTTGGTACTGGTGGAGGATTTGGACATAAGTGTCCTCATCTTGAGCAAGCCTGCGAAGAACTCGATTTAGGATTGTCCTCGAATTCTCATCCTCATGGAGTGGGGCCCAACCACGTAGAAACGGATTTAACATCGCTCCAGCCTAATGTAGATCATTCAACATCAACCTCCATCTATTTTGAAACGTTAGCATAGCATTTGCAGCAAGCTCAGGGCTTAAGCGAAATGGAGGTTTACTGAATCCACGAATATGGGTTTGTAAATCATGCATGACCCTCCAAGCCATTCCCATTGCAGGCGCCTTGCCATCAAATACACGAAGAGCTTTAACAACCAGGATCACCATATACAAGAAATTTTCGCACGTGTTCCAGAATCCATCAGAATGTATAAAGCTTCGCACATCAGAGCCCTTCATGTAAGAGGTGCGAGATCTCCTCCTCATATCACGCATTAGAGTAGGCCAATCCTCATCAACCACCATTATTTCCAAAGCATTGCGTACTTGAAGAAGACGATCTATCATGATGAAGTTCGTTGCAAAACGGGTCTCTACAGGTAGGCGGAGTGAGAGATTTGGTGACAACCTCCGGAATATAGCTTGAGAAACATGATGGTTTTGATAAAAACATAAATATGGCGCGCCTTTTTTACCAACTTTTTCAACCATTCCTCCTTCCCCCAATTTTCTAAGAGGAGATCTAGGCAATGCGCAGCACATCCTTGAAAATATAGATTGGGATTTGCTTGAATCAAGTCGCGAGCAGCGGAGGCCATAACTGGGGCATTGTGTGAACCCTTTGCGTGGTCCACCACTCTGCGGGATCACTTTTAGTTAGAATGTTAGCATTAAAAGTTAGAATTGATAGGGAATTTAGGAAAAATTAGTTCATTTAGCATTTAGCCTAGAAGAAGGAAGGTCAAAATGAAACTAAGTAGTGCTAGAAGATAGCAAAGTAGAAAAAATGTGCTAGCTAGTAAAAACAACTAGCTAAGCAAATATTAGTAGATGCTAGTTATTAAGCAAATGTTAGTAGATGCTAGCTAAGCAAGTGTTAGTTTATTAGTTAGTGTGAGGCACACAAGACTATTGGAGGTGTTTTACGTAAGAAGATAAAATCGGCGTGAAGAATTTTGAAGACAAAAAAGAAAGAGAGCAAGGGGGATACTTGCCCACTTGCCCCCTTGCCAACTCGATGGCGGAAAAATTAGAAAGATTTCTAAAGGTTTTTTGTCGGAGCCACCTCGGCGAGAGGGTGGCAACCTCAACCGGGAAAACCCCCGAGCCAAAATTTCGGGAAAGGGTTTGAAAAATGGATCCGGTGGAGGAGGGGTCCAACCCTTTTGTGAGAGGGTTTAAAAACCCCTCCTTCCACCTTGTAGCTCTCTCTCTTTCTCTAGTTTTTGGGCGAAGCCCTGCTTCAATGTAGTTAGGAAAAAATCCTTTAGCATGTATTCTCAATGGTCTAGAAGAAAGGCTTGAGAACCTCCTCTACTCTCTCTCTCCTAGTTAGGTTGTGTGTTTATTAACACACCAACAAAATTATTCCTTCTTTTGTAGAGGTAGGTTGGATGGTAGAGTTTTGAGTAGAGGCATTATAGACCTCATCTGCCAATGCCCTGAAGGCTTAGTTCAAAAGCTAGAACAAGATACTTATCATTTTTCTCTTAGAGAGATTTCATATAGCTATCCATAGCCGTTTCCCATTTGTGATTTGGTTGAGATGACAATTAGTTATGGATTTTCAAAGATGGAGTAGAAAAACTGGGTGGTCTTGTGGGTAGCGGCTGCTGGATCAGACCTGCGAGCCCAATAGGAATTTTAATTCCAAGAAATTATATTTTTCCCAAGTAGAACTGTTGTGTAGCTTTCCAAAATGGCTTAGAACATTTGATTTGAGCATGATTTGAATTAGATATGAATTGTGCAAGATGGGACACATAGTTTGAGAACTTTTGGTTGACTGCTGCATTACAGAGGACCTGCTGGGTTCACTTCGGCTTACCTTTCTAATCACATATTTTTATCAAATACATCTTTTTAATATCTCTCCAGGGTCATATAGAACGTTTGATTTGACTAAGATTTGAATTAGATATGAATTGTTGAAGGCGAGATACATAGTTTAAGCCTTCTTGATTGACTGCTGTGTTACAAGGAGTCCGCTGAATTTCTATTAGCTTAACCTGCTGATGTCATAATTTGTCTAGTTAGAGCTTGTTCATAGCTTTCCAATGGTATAAGGAAAGCCTAGATACAAGTAGTAAGGAATGTGCTATGAATTTTTGAAGTTAGAAGGTAGATAGGTGGGTTGGAAGGGTCGGTTGAATCGACCTCACACTTCCAACCCTCATAACTTTTGCATTTCTTATCCGATTAGAGTGATTTTTAGATCATTGGAAAGATAATTTGGTGCACTAAGTATAAATATTATGCTTAGGATTAAATTACAGGGCAGAATAACACTTTATATTTTAATTGTTAACTAAGGTACGCTTACTACCAAACTAGTTACAAAGAAGGAGGCAAGGTCGACGCTCGGAAAGTGGAGCGAGGAAGGAGGTAGCGGCTCGGCCTACATCAAGCCCAAATCAACCGAGGAAAATTGAGGTAAATTAACTAACCTTAAGCCTTCCATTTAGGATTGGAGGGGACACGGCTAAGGTACGCATCTCTAAACCCACTCACCTATCTCGTAAGGTCAAGTGGCTTGACCACTTGACCGCCAAGGGAGTACCCAATTCCATTGTTTTCGGGGCCCTTGGTATGTTTTGTGGTAGTAGCTTCATTTATTAGCAAGTTTCGTGTGTGGTAAGTCGGATTAATCACCGACACGACCACTCTGAATGTTGTTGGTGGAAAGGTGGGGTTAATGACCCGCGAATCCACTATTATGTTGTTGGCCCCATAGATTGGGAGTAATGGCCCCAATTTATGAAGATTGCGCAACAGGTTGAACCTACAGGTCGTCCGTCACCCTGGTCCCATTGAGTTGCATTTCGTGGTCTATCCAGTGTAAACACATTTAACAATCAAAACATACAAAATAAATCGTAAACCCTTGTTGGCAAGAGACCCGAGGTAAGGGGTGATGCCTAATATGTTAATGTAGTAAGTTAGGACGTGCAAACAAAAGTAAGTAATTAAGAAGGAATTTGTGTGAAGGGTGGGACTTAGGCCAAGTTCCCCCGCTTGGAAAACTAAATAGAACTAAATAAAGAAATAGGAAGAATTGAATGGTCCATCAAATTGTCGTTATTCCGTTCGTTGAGTTAGGGTGGTATGAGTCACACCCGGTTGGGTGTATGAGAACCATCCCAATTCACAAATTAGGATTGCCTTGGTTTCAAGGCTGGTGCGTCTGCGCGTAGAATAGGTTGTAGGTTAAGGTTAGAACTAGATATGAAATTGGTTAGTGGAGTTTAAAGTCACACTAGTAAAAAACTAAGGCCTAACCTCCGGAGGTACTACGACGCATATTTAATCTCCCTTAAAAATCTAATTACTCACGTTATACACCTATCATCCGGGTTCGGCTTGGGCGCCTGCAAATGCAGGCCACCTTCACCGAAGGGCTTGTGTGATACTTTTAGGCTCCCTCGAAAGGGGGTGGCCCAAAAGTACCACACATTGTCGGTGCAAATCTGGACCACATTATGTCGACCAACCTTTTCCACAAATGGTTGAATTTGAGCAGCAACGTATACATGATCCTTGTGATTTCCCGTGGTATCAATGGTACCCAAGAAAACGTCTCCCTTTGTGCCGCATTGGAGAACGTTTAGGAGAGGTCGGTTTTGCACGTTGTCCCATCCATCACAACATATTGTAACACCGTATTTTTCAACGGAATTCCCCATCTTCTCCTTCACTTGCCTATCTAGGTCAACATTTTTATCAGTTAACAACTTCGTACGGATGGCATTGTACGATGGTGGTGTGTAGGTTGGCATTCGATGACGGGCAGTTTCACGCACAGCATGAACAAATGTAGGATGTCTCACAATGTTGAAAGGAATGTTAGCTTCATAAAAAGCCGTTGCCCATGCTCTATCAAGGAGTTGTTTTGTTGACACATTAAATCCCTCCGTTATGTTGAGTTGACGTAGTTCACGAGGAGGTGTGCCATATATCACAACATCAGAATGTTGAGTGGATTGGGACATAAGCAAAGGCTCTGTTTCACTAATTACGGAGTCCGTTATAATAGGCTCCAGAGGTACAATATCTGGCACCGGAGAGTC
Organism: Polytrichum commune; assembly: GCA_950295325.1. Taxonomy (NCBI): domain Eukaryota; kingdom Viridiplantae; phylum Streptophyta; class Polytrichopsida; order Polytrichales; family Polytrichaceae; genus Polytrichum; species Polytrichum commune. The sequence continues at coordinate 5,651,674 of OX485804.1, forward strand.
CTCATTTACAATGCCTACATGTAAGGGCACAATGCCTCCGCAATGTTCAAACAAGACCCTAATATGCGGGGGTACCATCCTACATGTGGAAACATCACAAGCACCCCCTACAGGAGGTCTATAACCAAGGTGGGCCAACATTCTATTTCCTCGGTAAGATATGACGAACGGGCAAAACCTACATTTAACCTGCCTTTGTGATTTACCGGGAACCATCCCCTTATCCTCGTACCAATGATCCCATGCATCATTTCGGCGTGGCATGACTTCAACAAAACCTGCAAATACAAACAAGTTAGAGCAAGTAACTTTGATCGCATACTAGGTCCTGTTCAAGAGTGCCACAAGGGCAACCCTAATTCACAGTCACTAGATTGGACAAAGTATCCTCTGCATTCGGGTCTCACGCATTCAATCCTCACTCCTCAAAGGAGAATCAAAAGACTTGAGACACACTATGTCAGTGGAGGCAAAAATGGCACCTTGAACCCTCAATTTATAGTATTCGAATCGGACGGGGGAGCGGACGGAAGGGGGGGGGGGGGGAGCGGACGGAGGGGGGGGAGCGGACGGGGGAGCGGACGGACGGGGGGGGGGGGGGGGGGGGGGACGGAGGGGGGGGAGCGGACGAGGGAGCGGACGGACGGGGGGGCAGACGGGGAAGCGGACGGAGGGGGGGGGGGAGCGGACGGGGGGGCAGACGGGGAAGCGGACGGAGGGGGGGGGGAGCGGACAAGGGAGCGGACGGGGGAGCGGACGGGGGAGCGGACGGGGGGGGGGCGGACGGGGGAGGGGGGGGTTGGGAACGGGAGCGGACGGGGGGGAACGGTGGCGAACGGGGATTGTGAACGGGAGCGGACGGGGGGGAACAGGGGCGAACGGGGGTTGGGAACTGTCGCAACCCTTGCTAGGTCCCTTAATAATCTTGCCAATTTTCAATTCTAGCAAAGGTTACGAGTCGCTAACCCTTCGCATTCCGCCATGCTATTGGATAGCTCCTCTTACCCCGGACCAATAGTTCATAGGAGGGAACCAACCCTCCTACTTTGCTTTCGGGACTCACCCCTTAATCGGTAACCCATTTCCCCAATGTGGACTTCCATCCATGGAAGTCCAATCCTATGTTGATCATCGCGTTGCCGGAGCAACACTACAACAACCCGAAGCATACTAGGCAACTATGGCCTCACAATAGGCCAAAGCCCATGGAGGCCTTGCCGTTCGGCCTCGGGTGGGTGAGGCCACACCACCTCACCCATATAAGCCTCTAGGACTCTACGCGGGGCCCCTACCCCACCGTCAACCAACCTCTTGTCTCTCTACCAAGAGTTGGGGCCAAGTGGACATTTTCCCTTAGCCGCTGGGCCTAGAAGCCCCCAGCAGCTTCAGACCATCATAACTTCCTTGTATGATGTCTGATTCCAGCAACCAACCACTGCATCTTCATCTACGCTTCACGTAGATGCCGATGGACTCCTCGCTTGCCCCATTCGGGGCAAGTCTTGAGGAAGTTATGCCTGTTTGAACCTTGGCAGTCCCGGGAATCACTCCCAGGCACTGCTGTACCAGGGTGCTGTCCCGGGACAGCGCCCCACTCAAATGGCCATAACTCCTAGCTCACACCTCGGATTGAGGTGTTCTTGAGCATTCTAGAATCACCACGCCATGAGCTACGCATAGCTTATGGCCTTACCCTTGTGCCTCCTAGTCTTCGTGGATGGGAGGCGTTCCCAACGCCCAGGGACCTCATCCACACTAGGATCACTTGGGCCCTCTCACCAACGGCGCCACAAGTCCCGGGTGTCACTCCGGGGTCCCCCTTGTGCCCATGGTGTTTCGGGCACTCCTCATGGAGAGGTGCGCGACAGGAACGGAGGCGGACGGGGGGGCGGACGGGCTCTAGTAAAATTTTCCCCACTTTACATTTACTTTGCTGACATGTCATCACACGTGGACATTGTAAATCCTACGTGTCAGAAATGGGTTAATGTAATTACACAAAAAAATCGGTAAAATTCAAGTCCGTTAGGATAAAGACAGCATCCGGCATAATGTCGTGACGGATACGTGTCGTGACGGCACGACATTATGTCGGGATTACCCTCTGTCACGACACAATAGACAACCCTGGTCACTTCTACCGTCCATGTCGCGCACCTCTTCATGAGAAGTGCCCAAAACACCATGGGCACAAGGGGGATCTTGGAGTGACACCCGGCACTTGTGCCGCCATTGGTCAGAGGGCCCAAGTGATTCTAGTGTGGGTGAGGGCCCTGGTTGTTAGGAACGCCTCCCACCCAACGAAACTAGGAGTCACGAGGGTAAGGCCATGAGCTATGCATAGAATGCTCAAGAACATTCTAATCGGAGGTGTGAGCTAGGAGATATGGCAATGTGACTGGGGCGTTGTCCTAGGACAACGCCCTGCTGCAACAGTGGCCTGGGAGTGGCTCTCGGGACTGACAAGGTTTGAACAGGAATAACTTCCTTTATACTTGCCCAAATGGGGTAGGTGAGGAGTCCATTGGCATCTACGTGAAGTGTAAATGATGATGGAGTGGTCGCTTGTAAGCATCCAACATCATACAAGGAAGTTATGGTGTTCTAAAGCTGCTAGGGGCTTCTAGCCCCAGTGGCTAAAGGGAAATGTCTACTTGGCCCCAACTTTTGGTAGAAACAAAAGGTTTCTTGACGATGGAGTAGGGACCCTGCCAAAAGTCCTAGAGGCTTATATGGGTGAGGTGGTGTGGCTGAACCCACCCGAGGCCGAATGACACGGCCTCCATGGGCATTGGCCCAATGTGAGGGTATAGTTGCCTAGTATGGTTCGGGTGGTTATAATGTTGCTCCGGAAACGCGAAGATCAACATAAGATTGGACTTTCATGGATGAAAGTTCACATCTAGAATTAGTTACCGATTAAGGGGTGAACCCCGAAAGCAAAGTAGGAGGGTTGGTTCCCCTCCTATGAACTATATGGATGGGTGGACTAATCTAGTGTCTCCAAGCAATGATCTTCTCTTTTTTAGCATCATCCAAATACATTTACAATTCATTTGAGCATCAAATTCATACATGCACATCATCTTAAATTCATCTTAAGCGCATCATTTCATACCTCGGAATATTGCTCTTCATCCAACCTAAATCATCATAACTTTATCTAAATTTCATCCATCATACTTATTAATTGCTACCACAAAGGATGGGGGGGGGGGTTGGCTCAAGATACTTAACTTCCACCAAATTCCACACCGGGCACTCTTGGTTGGATTGGCCAAACAATGAAAGGATTTAATGTTGAGCCACACTTCCAATGAATAGTATTTGGATGGATAACCTTTTGTCACGCTCTAAGCCAATACTCCAATCAAGACTAAAACTAGAGTTTTAGCTATAGCTTTTGTCTCTAACTTTGTCACTTATCACTAATTCTATCTCTAACTATTAATTATATCTCTACCTCATGCCTCTAAACCCCTACTTCTCTACCTCAATGAGATAGAAAGAATACTCCAAAAACAATGCAATCAAAAACAATCTAACGAGAACAATACAATTAGTAGCAATACAACTAGCAACAATACAACTAGAACAATACAACCACAACAAGACAACTACAATAAAACAACTAGCAGTAATATAACCATAAATAATACAACCTAATGATTGTCCTATCCCCCATAGTTTTTAATCCCAAAATGTTTGTCCTACAAACATTTTGGGACATAAAACTCCGGGGGGGGGGGGGGGGTTGGACAATCATTTTAGGACAGAGGAAGTACTTCACTTCAATTAATATTGGTCTTCCGATATCCTTATATAATAGTGTTCACTTTAAAACAATGGAACTATATAGAAGGGTGGAAGAAGGAGTCATGGGGGGCTTACACGATGACCTCATGACATCGCTAGCTGGACTTCTTATCTCACCTTATATTATGTCATACTAAGCTTACCCTCTATTGAGTTGGTGCATCACACTTGTGAGCTAGGATCATCCCCACCCTTAGGTGCGTGGTAGTCAAGGTGAGGGATCCCCCATCCACAGTTTTGTGATGTGCTTAACCTCACACGGAAGCCCTCTTAGCATCGATGGCGACCCGTGGCATTCGACAATCCTTCTTTATTATTATCAATCACTAGTGTTCACAAACACTAGCATTAAACTTCACCCAAAAAATCCACACAAAAGCCCTAGTGTCCCAAGAAATAATCTTAACCTAACCACCCTAATTCAACTACCCTTAGTCCTAACACCATCACTGATCTGCCTAGCTAATTAAGCCCAGAAATTGAGGTTAATACCGCTACCTACTGCCCTTGAGGGCTTAAGTCTGCCCTTGGAAGCCTGGGTCCAGAAGCCCATGGTCTCTGTGTGAATACAGTCCCTTGTTTCAGACCTTAAGTCAACTGGACCATGTCCGGTATTCGGTTACGTTGGGTGCCCAGAGGCCCTGTTTGGTGGTGGGATGCCAGTCGAGTCTCCTGGTGAGGTCGGCTCTTCGGTGTGGCAGTCCTTCCCCTCAACCAGAACTACACCTTGCCTCCCTTCCTCCTGCTGGGTGGTTGCACCTTTAGATGCTCAATTTTCAAGGTTGCGGTGCTTCCCCCCTCGGGGGGGGGGGGTTTAGTCATTGGTTGGAGTAGCAATATACGTGTGAACAAATGATAGGGTATTTTAAAAACATGGGGGCAAAAATTTATAAATGGACTTAAGCATAATATAGGGTATCAAAAATGGCACTGGACATCTTTAAAGTACTATAGGGTATGGAATAATAGGTAATTTGGAATTATAAGTAATGCAAGCCATTTTTCTATTAACCCAAAGTAGAAATTTGCATAATGATAGCATGTGAAAAAAAAAATTGAAAGTAATACCCCCCTATAAAACAGTGGTTGTTCGCACTTATATCCTTAACTTTTTAACACACTGCCCCCCCCCCCCCGAGCTTCCCCCGCATCAACATACTCAATCGGCAGCTCAGCTAAGTAGATTCGTTCTCCCATGTGAGAACTCCCCTGATTCGCATTCCTCCTATAATGCTGGGTTTTGTTCTTCGACCGCACAACCAATTTCTCACATACTGCCAACCCAGTGCATGTTTCATGTCGGCTCACCTCTTGGCCGAATGTGCAGACCTTCCGCACAGTAATCCTCAGCTTTCCTCACCGAATCTGGACGCCTCCACAACAGAACCCTCACCATTGTTGCCACCCTCCATTTCCTTCCCCCTCCATTTTATCCACTACCATCCCATTAGTAGCTCCAGATTTCTTCTTCGCTGCCAAAAAAAACTCCTCGCCGCTTCCTCTTCCCCCTTGCTGCCCGAACACCCACACCAGAGCCCTCCTACCCAGCCTCTGAGACCCCTCCCCGGCGCTACCCGGAAATCCAGAGCCTAATCCAACTTTGGGAGGACGCCCTACCCCTAAACAAACACATTACTCGCCATAAACCCACAATTAAAAGTGGCTAAGGCCATTCCTGACTTTTCCTTTCACCAAACTCTAATTAAAACCCCCCACTTTTTAGTTTTCTTCCTTTTGAATCACAACAATCTCACACTTAATTTTGAAACTAACTAAACTTAATTCCCTCCAACCCCATCAAGCCTTAAAACTAACACAACAAAATGCTAACATTTATGTTTGAACATGATTTTCAGTTCAATTAAAATGTGGGCACCGATTTGGGCTCACAACACCATTCAAGAAGGGCCACATGGAGAAGCCACTATCAAGTGATGAAACTTGGTGTAATCAAAAACACCATTCCACTCACATTAGTGTCAAACAAGGATTTGACATTCTTAAGGCACAATTTAAAGAAATTTGAACAAAGTCGCACTTGAAAATATATTTTCTTCCTATAGTTATACATTGTTGTTATGTGTTGCACAACATTCTACTTGTAAACAAGGATTGTATATTGGACCGATTTCTCATTGATTGCCACCTACGACCTATGCAAGAAGAAGAATTTGCTCCTAGAGAGGACGGTGATCCTTTCTTACCTCCAAGACTTATAGGCCTTGTGAGCAAGGAAAGAGGATTGCTAGATGGGAATGTGGCTAGGGAGGATCTATTAGACTACTTGATTCACCTACAAAATATCAATTACATGTCTAGACACCTAGTAGGACCATCGCATTGATATTTTGGGCTAATGCATGCTTTAGACTCTAGGAGGCCGACTCACATGTGACCTCATTTTGACATGCATGCGATGGTAAAAGTTGACCTCAAATCCTAGTTGAGTGTCATTTTGAAGCTCAACTTTTGTTTCAATCCTACTTGAGTGCCACTTTAAACCTTGCATACCTACACAAAAACTCCAAAAGTATGACATGTGGTTCCATCGCTAGAGAAAACTTGTATGACCTGAAAGTCCACATGAATCTCACTTGAGTACCACTTTACACCTTGCAACCCTACCATGAAATTCAAAAAAACTAACAGTGGTTCAATGCCTAAAGCGAGTATAACCTCAAATTCCACATTATTCCACTTGAGTGCCATTTTAAAGTTTGCATGCCTACACTTAAATAAATAAATAAACTCACGTGTAGTTCAATGCCTAAAGCACATGTGAGCTCAAATTCTACATGAATCCTTGAGTGCCACTTCATAACTTACATACCTACAATAAGGGCCGCTTTACACTACGGTGGAGAAGTGCACCGGTCGGTCAAGAACTTTCGCCCAAGACATGGTTGTTTGAGGTGAGGGATGGTATGCCAGAAAAGATGAAAAAATAATAAAATAATGCCTTAAGAAGTCTTGACCGGCCGTAGTGTAACCACCTATAGGAGAAGCTCGGGGAGTTCACTGCGATAATATTAGAAAACAACGTGCGGGAAAATATAGGGTAATTTATATTCACAAAAGGAAAAACTTAGAATTTTCTTAGAAGTAATATAGGTGAGTATGTATGATAAAATTTGTATTATAAATAATATAGGCTTGATACAAATAACGCATATTTTTTAAATATTTGTAAAAATATACCACAGGGTTTAAGGATCCTAGGTTTTTTTTGAAATAGGGTGTCCTTTGTGTTCAAAGGCGGGAATATTTTGGATGAAAAACTACGTCGATTTAGTTGAAAAAATGGGATGAAAGATTGATGAGGGCGGATGACGGATTCCTGGGTTTATGATTAAAGGCATGCATTATTTGTTGATTATATACTAGTGTTCTTAAAAGCTAGGAATTGTTTTGCAAGATGAACATGACATCTTTCATTTTCTATGAACAGTTTTGCTAGTATTTTTAAATGCTATAAACAATTTCTCAAGATAAATTAGAGAAGTTTTAATTTTGGTTGGTCTTGTGTCTATCTGCTTCAAGTAGGATGTTGTAATATTAACTCTATACCCTTCTACATTATTGCATGGACCCTATTTTTGCTTGCTTTGTTGTTGGTGTTTTAATTGTTTTTTTTACACTCAGTACCGTTGTGTTTAATTGTGCGTGTAACTTGATTGAGGAACATGGGCTGATTTTGTTGTTTGAAACTATTTATGAACACTCTTAATGTAAAACCTTGCTGTGCCTTGGATTTTGGTGACTTAGTACTTTGAATGCTCTTAAACCCTTTGGAGCAAAATCAAATAATTATAATGAACATACGTAGCTTAAAATTAGAGCTTCATCAAATTTAAAAGTAATTATAGGGTCATTTAAAAAACAAGAAATTAGCAAATTATATAATAATATGGTACAAAAAATTAAGGATGGATAATTAAATACCCCTTGAATAAATACCCTTGTCACGCACGTGTATACATATATACATGTCTAGTGAACTCCCCGAGAGGAGAAGTGTATTGGACAACTTCACCAAGAGGAGAAGTCCACTGGACTACTTCACAAAACGGTCAAAGCCGGCCATAGTAGAAACCTTACCCCCTAAATGACCATTGTATTGATATTTATAAAAATTAGATTGATAAAAAAAATGTATATGGCAATGTTTTAGAACTTCTTTCATGACAATAATTTATTTGAAAATGTTCCACCTCTATAATACATCCAAATTAAGGTAAATAAGTAGGTAACATTATCTTCTTATTGATTTTTAAAGAAATAACATGTTGGTATAGTCCAGCCTCGTTAATACGACACTCGTTTATATGACACCCTCAATATTACGACACATTTTTACGAGACCGAATTTTTTTAGTTTAAGTGTAGGTATGTAGTTTTTAGAATCTCGACCAAGTAGGTGTCAAACAAAAAATGAGTGCAAATATGCTAACACATTGAACCACGTGTGAGATTTTGAATTTGATGGTAAGGGTGCAAGCTTTAAAGCAATGCTCATGTAGGAGACAAGGAGGGTTTAAGCTCACATGTGCCTTAGGCATTGAACCGGTTGTGAGGTTTTGAGTTTTAGGGCCACTTTACACTACGGTGGAGAAGTCCTCTGGTCAAGAATTCTAGGGAATTCTAAAATTTGATTGGCTGAAAGTGACACTCTTGTCCGGTGGTGGTTTACACTACGGCCAAGAGTCCTTTGGTGGAGAACTTTGTACATGGATGAAATAATGACATGGTTGGCAACATGGCCACACTATTTTCAAGGGGAGTTCTCCGGAGGTCAAGTTTCTTGGGCAACCTCAAAGCCTCGGACAAGAAACTCCAACTTCAATAAAACATTTCTTCCTCAAAGAAATCTCTCGGGGGGTGCACTCCATTGTCAGGTTGAACACCACGTGCAATAAATAAAATCTACTTTCTACATAAAGCATCACCAAAATGGGTCAAAATTTTATCAATTGTTTTTCATGAGTAGATATACATGGTATCTATAACATAATAAAAAAACAATAACCAAATTATTATTTTTGATAAACTTTATAAAAATACCGTTTCTAACTAGAATGACGCAAAATTGAACTAAAACAATTACTACAAAATTAAGATGCTCACAAATTTCAAAAATTATATATATATATATATATATATAATATCAATGGTTATGCACATGTAGAAAAAATATCATAATTTTCAAAATTATTTATGGCATATAATAAAGGGTAGCAAACTTTTATCGCATGTGGTTATGAAAAGTAAGGGGGTGTGATCGCCCCGAGAGAAATCTTTGCACTATTGTTCTCCCTCTTTAGTATGACATTTTTGGGAAATACAAAAAAGTCGTATTATCGAGGTGTCGTCTTCTCATTACTATGACAAATGCACGGGTAGATCACTTAGTGCATTTTAAAAACGACGTGCGGCATAATATAGAGAGGATTAAAATCATTTGAAATAAAAATTATAAAGGAATTCCAAATAATGAAGGGGCCATTAAATGTAGACAATCCCATTATAAGTAAGTTAGATGGACATAAAATGTGGGCCATTATTTTTTTGTAAAATTAATATAGGGGTTGAAGATAAGGATCCTAGAAGGTATGTTTAGTATGGTATGTAAATGGGTTTAGGACTCACGGGGATGGATGATAATTGGGATTTCCGTCTGTCCAAAATTACTTAAAAGGAATATAGAGTATGTAGTGCGAATTTTTTGGCTATGGCTTAATTTGATTAGCGGCAACAGGCTAGTTAGTAGTAAAATTACTCACAAAGACATTTTGAAGCTAACTACAGTGTGAATAGCAGGCTATAGGCGGTTGCAGGCGGTTTGCGCCCTACCAGCAATTACTGTAGCAGGCAGGCTATAAGTAGTCCCTCTCCGACGAGAGAGATGGATCATTTTCAAGTTAAAAATCATATCACAGCTGTGAGAGCTGAAGGAATAGTGCAGGCGATAGGCTAGGCACCGATTGTAGAGGCAAGTCGTAGCTATGGAATCCTGAGAGAGAAGCATAGGCTATAGACAGTAGGGTGTGTTAAGATAATAGTTTAGCCAGGATATAGCCTGGTAGCTTTGTTTACGCTTTATTTTATGAATAATCAAAGTGAAGTTTTGTGGAATGGAATGATGCTGAGTGGAAAGCCAGGAAGTGAGAAAGCGTGTTAAGTGTGAGTACAATTGAGATTGTGATGTTAATGAGCAATTAGGCTATAATCATGGATATAGCAGCAAAAGTGGTTGTGAATCGAGTGGTTAAACCAGAGAGGTGAAGGGTCAGAAGAGATAGAGGAGACAAAATTATTGAGAGCAGACAACCTAAGTCGAAAGAAAGATGGAGTGATAAGACAATGTGTGATTGTAGCTATAGCCAGGACTATCTGAGTCTAAGTAAGTTATTCAAGGGATAGTTATCCTAGGCTATGGAGAGAGAGACAATGAGTCTAGTTGTAATGTGTGAGAATCAGAAAGAGTTGTCATTGAAATAGAGATGATTCACAAGAGGTGAGATCAAAGCAGGGAGTTGATTATAAGTGGGCTAAATTCTCAATATATAGAGCAAGTCAGAGAGATTAACTACAGGAGAGTAATATATATATAGCCGAGGGAGAAAGATGACATTTACTACGGAAGAGTAGAGTTACAGTTCCCCGAGAGTAAAATACAGGCATCCGAGAGAATATATGAGATTAAGTGTATAGCCAAGTAAGGGCACTTTGACTTGGTCCTATGGCTATATGAATTTAATTATCGTTCGCGAATTACAAAGAATACTAGAATGATATAAACGAACCTATATACTATAAAGTGATGATTGCAGGCTTGAGACGCCAGACTTCACCCGTGTTAGGAAATGGTGGCTATAGTCTTGGAACCAGTGTTGGATTAACCGTGAGTAAATCTAATTATAGCCTTTCATTGAAGAGCAATACACAATTAAGTGAAGAGGTAATTAATCAATCCACACATGAGACCATGATAATTAAGAGAGAAAGGAAGGGAGAGATGGCAGTTACAAGATTATAGCGCCCAAAGGGTGAAGACAAAGCATATAGGCTTTTAACCAAAACCCCACGACTGAATTAAGTCCAAACCTTAGAGCGATAGAAAATTCCTTGAAGATAGGACGGAATCACTCACTACTGAGAAAGCACAAAGGAATCATAAGAATGAAGGATAAATGGAATAATTAAGGAACGGAGTGAGAGATGACTTAAATTGTTAGTATGAACCTTAATCCAATGTGACATTAACCCTTATAGACACTAGCTCAGTCTTCCTGGAGACCTTGTTCCCTGGGTTTTTTGTGGTTTAAAAGACCTAGCAAAAACTTACTACAAAGTACAAAAAATTGCAGTGACTTGGACAATATAAGTAATGGAAGGGTGCAAACAAATGGGCCATTTTTTAAATTTAAGTAATTATAGGGAGGCTTTAATTCAACCCTTGAAGGTAAATAGCCCCAAAACAAAAAAAAAACCAGCCGCACGTGGTGCACAAAAATGCCTTAGAGTGATCTTCTCGTGGACAAATGACATAAGGTTGTCATACTATTCAGGGAATACGAAAACATAAGTAATATGAGCTTAAATATATACACAACAAGTTTTAGTAATATAGATGGTATGAAATAATAACTTTTAACTCCAAACAATTACAAATATTCTCATGAACTCTTAAAATAAGAGTCCAAAGATCTTTGGTGTTGCCTACTCAAATTAGCAGTTGTCATCTTATCTGAATTCCCATCTTACTTTTGGAAACTAATAATTTCATTAACACCAAAATATAAAGAGTTCTCTAATAAGAAACTAGAGAACAATGATGCATGACGTTTAGCATCAAGATAATGGTGATACTATATCACCCGTGTACAAGGCAACATACTAGGCAGGATGCCACTCTCATCCTAACCATGTCCATTCTACACTAGTAACCCTAATTACCATTAAGTTCCCAACAATAAGTGAAGTTCCCAAGTAGTTTCCAAGTGAAGATAGATGTATTTTAGATGTACATTATATAGATGACAGGAATTCTAGCATTAACTACCTCTTTAATATGACAAAACAGAGATTCTATATGTTGCATTATCGAGTGTTGTAGTCGTATAAGACAAAATGAAAAACCACAAAAAGGAGAATGAACAACCTTGTCAATGCATCCATTAATGAGGTTATTATCAACAACGCGCTTGCAACATTTCCTAGATGTTTACCGTACGTTAAGGGCAGCTTCGGCGCTCTCTTGCCGAATAATTATTAAAAGTAAAAAAACAGTGTTCGGCGGCCAAAAAAAAATTACTAAAGATTTCGGCATTTTAAATAGTTTAATAATGCAATTTCGGCATACATCCAAGAAGTTATTATCTAACAGTTAACAAGGATGTTTATTCACGATTTCACAATTTGTGTGAAGAGTTTTACAAAAGATATAAGTCTTTCACGATTTTGTGAAGAGTTGAGAATGCTCTGTGCTTTATACAAGTAGAGTGGAGTTGTGTTCAACAATGCATATGGGATATGTAAAGTTTGAGGTGAAGCACCTAGTTAGACTTCATTTTTATAACACGCATAACTTTTGCATAGAGTCTTCAAATGACATAAAATTTGTTGGAGGTGAAAGATTACTTGATTTCTAAACTTTTCTTAGAGCACCAAAATTCCAAAAAAGTTGATCTTCTATGCACAAATGAGCTCCGAAAAACTGTTATGAACGCATTTTAATTTTTTGATCTTTACACGGCTGCAATGTTTTGTCCATATCTTTCGCATAAAGACTTATTTTGACACAAAACTTGTTGGAGGTGGAAGATTACTTGATTTCTAAACTTTTCTTAGAGAAACAAAATTCCAAAAATGTTGATCTTCTATGCACAAATGAGCTCTGAAAAACTGTTATGAACGCATTTTAATTTTTTGATCTTTACACGGCTGCAATGTTTTGTCCATATCTTTCGCATAAAGACTTATTTTGACACAAAACTTGTTGGAGGTGGAAGAAGGATTGATTTCTCAACTTTTGTTAGTTGGACAAAATTCTATAAAACGTCATCTTCTATGCTCAATTGGGCTCCAAAAAATTGTGTACAACACATTTGAAAAGCCTCACTTAGAGTCTTGCTACTTCTTAACCCATATTCTTTGTGGACTAATGTAAGTGAGCTTGATTACAAAAGGAGCACCTTCTCTCCTTCAGAATTCATATATGCTTCCAGTGTAAGTAAAATTCTAGTGAGAAGTTAAAATTTCTTACTTTTCGGCAATTTTGAAAATTAATTAATTTTATATTCGGCAAAAAATGTCAATAATTTTCCAAAATTTTCGGCGTCTATTTTTAGAATTATTTTGTGCCGAAGCTGCCCTTAACGTACGGTAGTCTTCTCCACTTCTAGCTCATAAAGTTTTTGATCCATAGTGGCGGTTTGCAACTCTTTTCGCGCAATTTTTCCCTCCCACGCCATATCAAAAACCAATGCCTCATTCCTCCCAAAGTTTGTTTATCCCTCTCTTGAACCTCCACATGTGCAAGGTACTCGTGGTAGAAATCCTTTACAAATCCACCAAATTGTCGGTGTTGGATGATTTCCTCTTCCGAACGGTACTCCCCTGGTGTGTCATCCATTGGATAGTTAAATGTGTGTGTGCTTGACATTTCCAGACTACCCCGCTACAAAAGGAGGAGGAACACGTGGTGTAGGCAGAGAACGCCCATAATGTTTAGGGAATGGTGGTGCCAAGTGATTGGATTCCACAACATCCAAAGCACGCCTACAGTTTTGCTTCTTCCCTCCCAAACCCCTTCATGTCATTGTACATTGATTCACTAAACTCAAGGCTATTTTCCTAGTTCTGGACAACTCTTCCTTTGACATGCTCATACCCCACCAATTTGTTGAACCCGAACCCTCTATGTACTCTTTGATTATATATTCTTTGTAATCCTTCATCAAGCCTCCTACTTATTGGTTATTTTTGGTTGGCATCCCTAGGCTTGAAACCAACTACATTCATGCATCTGGCTCACGGGGAGGTCACTCAGTAGGATTTTTGTGTACCATGTGCGGCGGAGGGGTATTTGTTTAGGGGCTATTTACCTCCAAGGCACGAATTAAAAGCTCCCTATAATTACATAATATTCTAAAATGACCTATTTTTTTGTACCCTACCATTACTTATAATGCCCATGTCATTGAAATTTTTTGTAGTCTATATTCCTTTTAATTAAAAAATTTAGATTTAAGAATGTATGCAATGCAAAAGTGATGGGAAAAGCATGGCAACAAAAAAATATAAAAATTACGTACCATGCATTGCAAAAACCAAGTACAAAAACTTAAAGTGAAAATACAAAAAGAAGACTTAGGATGGAACACAACATGATTGTGTGTGTGTTCACAAACACAACACCCGCTCCATAAAAATCTTTTATTCAAAATCACTTTACATGCTAGTGAAGACCAAAACCATATAGTGTGAAACACTTTAAGCTTGGTCATGAATCTTATATAGTTCGTTCTGTCACAAACTTGGACAATTGCTCTGAATCATTCCTATCAAGATTGTACACCTCATTTGTAGAATTGTAGCTCATGGTTACCGTAGACACAATGCAATCTACATCAATCCATTTGCTATCCGTGTGATCATACTTAAATTTGTTACGGCCTGGATATTTTCTATAATATTGCAACATTACTTCGATGTGGGGATTATTAGGATTTCTCCTCCCTGATTCCTCCGTTCGAGCAAGGAGGTCAACTGCTTGCCTAAGTACTCCAAATTGCTTCCCATTGCGCCGCCGCATAGCCTGCACCCTACCCACCCACCATGAACTGGAATCTACTCCGTTCAATATGTTAGTAGCATTTCCAGCTTTAACATCAATCATTGAACGTCCCCTTTTTCGTTTGGCAGCGGATTTTACAGTTGACAATAGCATTGTTGTGCTCCGTTGGACAAAATGCACCCCACAATCAGATCCTATAGATAACAAACTTGATCCACATGAAGATCTTGCTTGGAGACAATTATCATGGTTGTTGAAATGAATACTATGTTTAATTCTTGCTAATCTATCTTTGGATAGAAAAACATTACCATTGAGTTGCGAGACAAACGTTGACTTGTAAATGGAATGCCCATCAACTTCTACAGTTGGCAAAAAATTTCCGGTTCTCTGTACTGAGGCTTCCAATTTCATTCATTTTTGGGTGAATGATGAGTAATTTTTCATCCATCCCTCGTGAGGCATGCGTACGAAATTAATTCTACTAAACATACATCCTAAGATCCTTATTTTCAGCCCCTATATTATTTTTACTAAAAGGGAATGGCCCATATTTTATACCCATCTATTTTACTTGTAATGGGCTTATGTACTTTTAATGGACCCTTCATTATTTGAAATTCTTTTGTAATTTTTATGTCAAATGATTTTAATCCTCCCTATATTATGCCGCATGTCGTTTTTAAAATGCACTAAGTGACCTCCCCGTGATCTGGCTAAAACCATTTTCCATAGAGTGGTTCCATATACAAATCGCGCGAGAGAAGGTTGATTTGAATTATGCCTCCCATCCCACTCAATTCGGCTTTCACCAATATGAACAAACATCTTTGCCTCCGTCCAGTTTGGGCCCTCGATCTTCTATGAAAGTGAAGCTTGTGACTACGATGGTGTAGAGGAGCTCCTCGCTCTACATAGCACCCACTTGCACTTCTTCCACATCTTGTGGAGGTTTGTGCAAATGAATTTTAATCAACACCAAATTCCCTTCCAACGTCACCATCCATATGTGTACGGAATTGGGTGGAGGGGCAATGTGTGCCCTCACTCAAATCCATGACCTCATCCATTATGCATAGCTGGCCTGATATAACAATGGGACAAATCGTTGGATATGAGATTTAGAATGGACCATACGAAAACCAACCCAATGAAGCGAGTCAATACGTGACCCACACGTTCATCAATTCACTTTTCAACGGAACCAGCAAATCCTTTGCAAGAAATCATTCAAACAAAGCTTGATTCGTGTTCAAATGCGATGCTAGAAAGCATCCTAACTATCTTTGTGTGAGACAATTTGAACTCACAAACCTCATATCAAGTATGTCAAGAGACTTGAAGACTAATCACAAGTCCAAGCAAGAAATAATCACAAGTGCCAACATACCCACATGCTAATCATCCAAACAAAGCTCGTTTCACTAACAAGATTGAAGCAAGAAATAATACCAATCATCAACCATGGAAGTTCAAAATTCTCTCTCCTTATTTACGTTGCTCAGAATTCAAGCCAATGTAAGTTAGATGACTTCACTTAGACCACAACTCACATGCAAATTTCATGGAGTGGCTAGATTGAAAATGATAATCACGGTGCAAGAAATAAGCCCAAGGGCCTACATATGAACCCACATGTAACCTTGAACCCCTTGACAATCATTCAAAGAAAGCTCGATTCAATTCCAAATGTGATACAAGAAAGAAGCAAAGTCATTTTCATGAAAGTTCACATGTGACCTTAAACCTCACTTGAAGTCAAATCACAAGTACCAAGCTGGAATTAAGCCCACATACATACATGGGCAACCTCATGTTCACACAAGCCTCAAGTTGAGTTTGGAAAAGCTTAAAGTCAAATCCCAAACTTCGATCCATAAATAAGGCTAAGCATGTGTATGTGAGTACCCATGTTCCCATTAGCCCCCACTAAGCTCTTTGAAGAAGCCTCAACTCGAATCACAAACACCATCATTAGTAGAAAACTCTGTCCAAAAAAACCGCAGCCGAAATCGGTTGCAGTTCTTTTGACCAACCTGATTTGCATGCGCTAAACGACTATAATTTATTTATTTATTTTAGACTGCAACTTAAATTTTTTTGGGCGTGTAATATACCGTTGAAAATATATTTTCACGAACTTTCCAATGGTATATTACATGCCCCAAAATTCTTGAAATTTCAGTCGCTAGAACAAAAAAACAAAACTGCAATTGTTTAGTGACTGCATATCAAGCTGATCAAAAGGTCAGGCGGTTATTTTTTACATAGTTTTTCACTAGAACACGAAAGAAGAAAGACATTGGCGCACATGAGAGCTCATAGGTTGCCTCAAGCCTCATGTGGAGTTCGAAAGAGGCATCAAGCGAATTCATAAATGTCAAGCAAGCAAAAACCCCAATAACCTACATAGGAGCTCATATGTCACACCAACCATCATGTGAACTCTTCAAAGAAGTTTGAAGCAAATTCACAAAATACACAAAGTTTGAAAGAGACCATCGCACCAACATGTGAGCCCACATGTTTCTAGAATCCTTATGTGAAACAAAATTGAAGGTTCAAGCCATAGTACACATGTCAAGTAAGATGAATTGCCTCAAACTATAGTTGAGAGATGCTAAGACGGTAGACATGTGGGTATCACATAGAGCCCACATGTCCATATCGAATATTCTTTCCAATCACAATTCAAAGGTTGGAAAGGGCAGCCTAGTGTGCACTTCAATAAGTTCGAGTGGCTTCACATATGAGAAGACATGTGAGTTCACATGTCCAATTCAAGCATGTATTTAACCACGAATGCCTAGTTTGGAAGAGGTGGGTACACAACACAAGCAAGAAGCCAAAAAAAAAGAAAAAAAAAAAAGGATGGATGTAAACTCTACATGGATTCCTACACGGCATCAAATGGATCATGTTTCATGGTCACTTGGACTATTTTCAAAAACCACCTCTTGGACATAGGCCTAACACAAAATCAAGAGATCATGGCACTCCAAAATCTCCCAATCGAAGATTTATTATATTTTAACATGTGTGAGGAACCCACACGAATAAAAATTCATTGAAATAGCAATGTATTTGAGGCCCTGGTGACATATGACTTCACACTAACTTGAGGGCCCGTGACCACAGTACATGAGTTTGGAAGTGTCTTGAGACGACCTTTGGCCATTTCTTTTGAGCACCCACAATTTCATGGTCCCAACTCTTGGGTTGTGTATAAAGTGACCTCAAATTGTTACACAAAGGGAAAGATTGGAGGAGGGTGCCAAAATCAGGAGCCTTATAAGCTGGATCAATCCCACCAGCACCAACTGTACCAAAAAAAAAATTGTCATTCAATTTCCCTAATTGAGGATGCGAGTCAATTTATTATGACATGAGCGCCGATATAAGGTTGAGAAATGTCACTTACATAACCCTCCTAGAACCCTTACCAGATGTAAAACATGTAAGATTTTTGTCTACAAGATTACAAGGTTGAATTATTCATTTACCTTCAAAATCAACTCAAGAAGGTCTACCACCGCAACCAACTTCTTCGCCTTCTTAATGATTTCCCTCAACTTCCCAAATGGAAAACCTTGGTGATTTAAGACAAGCAAAACCTTTTCAGCTAAAAAAATAAATCCAACACTTAATCTCAATTGAAGACATCCAACTGCCATGGGTCCATTGTTGTTGTTGTTGTTGTTGTTGTTGCCACCTGCATGTTCACCTGATCGCCGTGCACTTCAAATCAAGGTTGGTCTTTCAAAACGAAGTGTAGGGGGTGGCAAGGATTTGAGCTTATTTACCTGCAGTGCCCGGGGCGGCAACTCAAACAAATAATTATTGGGGGCTCGTCCAAAAATTTCACAAAGGCATGGATTATGTACACATAATTGTACATGTAATCTAGATTATGTACACATAATCGTACATATAATTTAGATTATGTTTTAAATAATCTAGATTATGTTTCAAATTATTTGGATTCAAGAGTTTCAAAAGAGAAGCAGGAGAGAAGCCACCAAGAGAAGTTGGAAGAGAGTTAGGGTTAGGGCTTAAAAGCCAAAATAATCTAGATTATCTTCACATTTTTGTAGATGATCTAAATTATAATTAGGTTTGATGGAGACCAAATTATGGACGAGCCCCCCTGTCCAAGAGAAAGTTCACATTGTTTTGAAATGATTGATGTATTATAATACATAGTCATCTTCAAACCCAAAAAAATTATTACGAATCATGGACGGTCTCAATGTGCACTACATCACTCCATTCTACGTATTGTAAAATTCTTCTTTGGTATGAATGTACAAGGATAATATGGATGGATAATCTGTTACAAATTATTTTGCACTACACTAAATATGATATTTAGTGTTTGATTATATTTAATGTTGTTACCACCCTACCTTGCTCAACACTAATTTTCAATTCCTTGACAATTAGTGTTGGACATAAATGTGCCGCTACCTTCCCTACTGACACCTCCCTTCCTCTAGAGCATGGATTTCATTGGACTTGTGATTTTAGGGAGGGGGTCCCACTTTCTTGCTCGTTGAATTTTCATCTACCAAAGTCGATGGTATTCTTTTCATATCCTTACTAACACTAAAATTAGACATGTAACTTCCACATATTACCATAGTTGATATTTAGTGTTTGAGTTTACAATTAATGTTACTTACTTTCATAGGGTTATTGACATTTAGAATGCGTTTGTATTTAGTGTATCAAACACTAAATATCATATTTAGTGTAATTGCCACCCCGGGTAGTTGCAAAACTCTCTTGGCCCCCACCAGCTAGGATCAGCTCCCACAACTCCACATCACTCAAACAAATCCTCTACTCCTCATGACTTAGCAACTCATTCAAACTACCACGACAACCATGCTCGGGGTGGCAACTAGTGTAAAATACTTTGTAACAAATAGTCCATCCATATTATCCTTGTACATTCATACCAAAGAACAATTTTACAGACCTTAGAATGAAGTGATGTAGTGCACACTAAGACCGTCCATAACACGTAATAATTTTTTGATTTGATCATGTCTATGTGTTATAATACATGAGTCATTCGAAAATAATGTGGACTTTCTCTTGGACAGGGGGGCTAGTCCATAATCCAGTCTTCATCATACCTAATCATAATTTATATACTCTACAAAAATTTGAAGATGATTATAGATTATTTTGGCTTGTAACCTACTCCTAACTCTCTTCCCGGCTTCTCTTGGTGGCTTCTCTCCCGTTTCTTTTCTGAAGCTCTTCAACCCCTCTTCAATAGTTGAAAATTGTAGATTTTTTGAAATATAATCTAGATTATATGTACGATTATGTGTACATAATCTATGCCTTAGTAAACAAATTGGACGAGCCCCCTGTAGTTCTTTGTTTGAGTTGCCACCCCGGGCAACCATGCACTCATCCAAGGCCAGACAACAAAAGTTGTTATTTGGCGACGGTGGGAAACAAGGACTTTCACTTTGTAAGATAGAAATAACCATAACCCGTTAACCGCCCTCTAGCCGTGCACTGGACCGCTGTCATAATGGTGAAGTGCCGTTTCTAAAACAGATCCTGGCTCGGCGGCAACTTCAATGCGTGTACACTTAGTGAAGCCAATGGGAGTCAAGTGTTAATGTGTTCATGAGGTAACTGATTTAGGCGATGTTCTGTATGGAAATTTGGATTACCGTGTTCGGTGTAGGAAGAATCTAGTGAACGAGTAGGGGGTTGGACAACTTTCCACTTTGAAAAATTGTAGCATTTTTTGTATAGGGCAGAAAAATATGAAACAACTTGCATTCTTCATGAATCCTTCTCATCTATCTTGGGAAATTATCTCATGATTGTCAGACCAGATCTTCAATGCAAATCACCTTATTTTCACCGGTTATGGTATTTCTACCTTAATGGCAAGAAATGCCCGAACAACTTTGACAAGGCTGAAGCCGGGTTGGACCCCCCACGTGCGACCAACCCTAAGGTGTACACACCAAGTTGTTTTTAAAATCATTGGCAAGCATTGAAGCTATCATGGCCACAATTTTCAGATCGTATATTACATGTATTTGTCAACATAGTTTAACCACTAAATAATGGATGTTGGATGGACTCGACGATATGCAGGTTCTCTAAGTATTCTAATTAGATACCTAATACTAAGATTCTAATTGCTCAATTTAGGTATCTCAATAGTTAGTTATATTTGATCTTTGTCATGATGATTTTACAGTCTCATTGATACTTGATAAATTTGCAACAATTTACAAATGTGCACTCTCTTGACCATTTGGAGAATATTTTGTAAAGGTTTATTAGGAACTCTAAATTCAGAATAAATTTTCATGAAAGATAGAATGTTTTTGACAAAGTACAAATGAAAATACGTTATTGTGGATGAGGTAAGACATTTCTTGCGCAACCCATATTTATTCAATATTGAGGTGAAGGTCTCCATTGTCTTCATTGTTGCTAATGAAATTAATATATATTGGCTTCAAAATCAAACTCTCTTAAAAAACACAACAACATTTCCACCATCAATACCACTCACCCAAACCTTAGAACATTCCATAACTACTCCATAGCTCACTCAACCCATAACAGATCTACATCGCTAATGATATTTACAGATTATAAAATACCAACTTCAATCTCAAAAAATCCCTCAAAAAAACACAATATCACTACTATCACCCGTGCCAATCGACCAAACCCTAGAGAATTCCCTCAATACCCACCCCCCCAATTCACTCAACACATAAAGTCTTTGCGTCACGTGAGTACAAGCAACGTAAGTGGACAACTCTTGATCACGTTCTAAAAATTGTGGCCATGATAGCTTTCAGAAACACTTTCAGAATCTTTCTGAAAGCTATCATGGCCACTTATGAGTTGACTACTACTTTAAGCGTTTGACTCAAAGAAAAAAAACCATGGTTACAAGATATTGGAGCATTTTTTTGGTCCATTTTACCATGCTTGCACCCACTTATGAAATTACAAATCGTATGGTACCTGTGCCAAGTTACACCAATATGTAGAAAATCTAGTCTAGACATTCATCTCCATGAAATTTTGTTTCTATTAATTCCTGTCACAATCATCCACCAAAATACACTATATATTATACAATGATATTTTAATTTTTGAAGATCAAGATGCACATGAGTCCGCGTACATCTTTCAGCTTCAAAATTCTATGATCTATGTCACACTTCTATTCCACTCCTTTCTTGTGGAATAGATGTTAGTTTTAGAACAAGATTGATCGTGAAGTGAAGGTTGAGTGATGTGAAGAATCGGAGGACTGCATTCACCAATTGCAGGCTACATTGTTCCACTAAATTAATCTACATATAGAGCTTATGTGCTTCGTCTGTGTTCAATGCTCATCTCCATTGCTACATCAACTCTGTTTTGGAGAGTAGTGCTCTACCAACATTCAGAAACTGCACAAATTGAGCCCCCTGCAATTTAATTTTGAAATACATGTATAAATAAACAAAACCACACTCCCTCATCATCTATTCATGATAAAGCAGCTTTGTAAATGCCTTTTTAGAATTGAACGGAGACTTGACAATCAGACATTCTTCAGATCAGACTGCTGCAGATTCTCCATCCTGAAATGCACTATTCTCTCAATCTGTTACAAGCCTTGTATATAAACAGTACTCTACCTCTGTAATGTCTAATGTACACTTTCGTTGACATTTGTATGTCACAAAGAGGGACCCAAAGGTTACACATTAGCATAATCTCCTACCCTAAGTCCCACGACCATCCAACAATCCTTGTAAGCGCCGCTCAGCACCTTCTCTAGACAGAACGTATACACTCTTATCTGTTGTTGCCCATCTTCTGACTGTGAAATCACCTTCACTGCCTGCAACCCTCTCTTATCCCCTGGTCCATGGAACATCAACGGCGATGCCACTTCCCACTCTGAGAAATTCAGGAGAGGTGAGTACATGGGATGACGAACCACATTCCCAAATTCCTCCACATTCAAGTACCTCTCTGCCGCATCCCAAGCCCTCACAGCGGGCACTGGACCTCTCACCTTTCCAGAAAGTATCTCCTCCACTCTCGCGGGCATTGCAAATGCAAACGCGGTTTTGATGCCACTGTCGACTTCAGGCCAGTCATTCCGCATGAGGGCATCCATCTGTACCCGAACCACAGTTGTGGGAGGCATGAGAGCCGTGGGGCTCCGTCCCTCCAATGGCCACAACTGTTGTGTAGCATCCACGTACTGCATGAATTCCGCCAGCATTGTGTCCGTCCCGCCGCTCTCGCTCTCGCTACCGGACGCTCCGAGAGCCCGCAAACCGAATTGAGCTAATGACGATGCCCGGTTGACGCCTTTGGCATCCGTGCACCGTTTGCAACCTCTGCTACACAACGGCCTGCAGCTCCATCGCTCCGCTTCGCGTCGCCACACATTGCCGTTGCTTATTGGAAGCGATGAGGGGCCCAGCGGCCCAGCTAGGGTTTTGATGACCATCGCCATAGCCATTTTGGCCTTTGCAAATTTCGCCCCGCCGCCGCAGCAGCAATCTTCACCTTCGTCCTGTTTCCTCTTGAAGCACGTCTATCCGGGTATCACTGGCTCGTCTTACCCGAACACTGTACCGGGTATCTCCGATGGGTATCTAAGTTCCACACTGTCCTAGTGGACTCGTGTAGTGGTGTGTCCTTAGTGGCTCTTGCATTTATTTAGCAGGGCTCCAATAAGTTAGGCACACACACCACATAAGGTATCCGGATGTTACTGCGATACTTTTCTTAATAAGAACCTATGTTTGATTGATGTGTGTTGCGGTGAGGATCAAAGAACAAACACCATAAAGACACATGCTTAAAAGATATTGGACTAAAATTTTAAATTATATAATCTTTCACACTTAATAGTAAACACAATTGGGAGGGTTTGTGTAATCAGTTAAAATACCAAATTAACATGCACTTCTAATAAGCATAGCTAAAGCAAAGGAGGTCTGATTTTTGTGACGTTAATGCTTTATTATAGATTTGCTAATACAACACAAATTTCATTGTGTAAATCTAATCGATATAAGTTTAGGGAACATGAAACAAAGCGAATAATACACACATTCCTTAAGATGCATACATTATCCATATTTAATATAACAAACCCTTTTTTAATCGATATAATGAGGCATACCGGATATCAAGGCTACGGTACCCTCTTGTGAACAAGGGCAGCAGCCGTAATATGCGAACGGGTATCACAGGGTATCAAAGGCACCGCGGTCGTCATAGTCCAGACCAACGTTATCCCACTTACCGTCGAGGACTCGGCAGAGCTGCTCTGATTTTATTGGACGGAAGAGAGGCGACGGAGACGGACGCTCGCGGGCATCCAGCGGACTGTGCCGATGGGAGCAGAATTATGAAGTCCTTCGTCGCCCAGTGTCTGTCAGTCGTTGAAAAAGCAAACAGTGCGTTTGCGACGCGCCTTCTCGCCATATTTGTGATGCTGCCCATTGCGTCGGAGCAGGGGACGACGCGACACGGGTCGCAGTGGACAAAGCCAGATTGGAACTTTCCAACGGTGTGCGGATTGGCTCAAATTCTGAAGAATCAAATACACTAAGTCGCCTCAAACCTTGGAGTTGGAAGAAGAAGAAGAAGAAGAAGAAGAAGAGCTTGTTGTTGCGGGGAAGCATGATGAGACGCATGCTGATGATGGTTTAGGGTTTCGATCCATCCTCAAATGGCGTTGCTGAAGATTTGCTGCCTCCCGTTGATACGTTGTGAGGATGGGTGTGGGAGTGGGGCGGATGGTGGCATGGCTTGCGTTTCTCAGCCTCATCGCCTTTGCAGCCTACCAATTCCCTGCCGAAGATACTTTTGCGCATCTACGGTCCTGGTATCCGCTAGGGCAGAGCGAAGGCTCACAGGTCACAGCTACTTCGGTTAATAAGGATCCTAACACGTTGAATCTTACTAAGGTACATCTGCAATTCCTCTGTTTCTTGTTTCTCGCCTCCTTTTGCAGTTTGTAGGTTAAGAAACCAGTAACGCTTGCTTATGCTACAGACCTTGTTTTGAGATTTGGAGAAACTACATGACGGGAGGGAAGCTTCGTTTAATTGGAAGGTCACGAATCCAGAAACCGAAGCTTATGCTATAGATTTCGTTTTGGAAGATTGGCGAATTTCGGGGAGGGAAGGCCTGCGTTGATGATGTGCTCTGTTGTCTGCAATTCCTCTGTTACTTGTCTCTTTCCTCTTTGTTGCAGTTTGTAGGTCAAGAATTTAGAAACCCTCGCTTATGCTATAGACCTTGTTTTGAAGAATTTAGATGAGGGGGAGCGACGGGAATTTTTTTGGATTGGTTGGTAATATTGAAGTGCTCTGTTTTTGCAACCAGTCACAGGATTTGGATACAGGGTCAAGTTTGACAGCTATTGCTCCCTCGGATGCCTCGACTGGGCCACGGGTGGCTGTTTGTCTAGTTGGAGCAGCAAGAGCGTTTGAGTTGACAGGAAAGACACTGGACAAATACCTTCTGGAGGCCAACAATCACACAGATGTGTTTTTGCATGCGCCTCTTGACAAGGATTCCCACAAGTTTACCCTGCTGAAAGGCGCCGCACGATTTGTCAAGGCACGTATCTTTGTCCCACAAAGGCTTCCTGAGACTCAAATCCAGCGAGAAGTTCTCACTGGTGCAAATTCCCCAAATGGAATCCAGGTATGCTGCCACAAGGTCAATTGGAAATCTCTGGTTTGCTTTGCAGTGTAGGGTATTCAATGTCCTCAGGGACGCCAACCTTCTGAGGCTGGCTGGCTGGCAGCACTCTTCCTAGTTGGACACCCATATTTAAGAGGTATATGGCAAGGCTTGTTCTTAAGAACACATATTAAAAACACATGTGTCACAATGAGATTGGAGTATGTGCTCAAAAGATAGACACCCATCCAGGTTCAATCTCTAATGCAATTGGGACAGCCTATGTGATCACGTAAATAGAAAGAGAATCTTCAGTTTGACCTTCAGCATTGAACTTATTTCTTTGTTGATCGTTTTTAGCAACACAACAGCATTGACAACCTTTATTGTGATAAGTTGATGGCATCCTGCACCATAGATGCGACTGAGATTCTAGTCCCTGAAATCAGTAACTGTTCTGTCACGTGTTTATCCTTTATTAAGCTTGTCCAATAAGGAGCACAAATTTTCGCAATTTCTATGATGTTTTCTATTGCTCCCATTATAACCTGGTACCAGGGAGGATGCAGGCCTGCACAATTCAAGCTTAATAGCTTATGACATAATATAGGTATACTCATGTATAAGTCCAACCGGATTGGCAACTGTACATCTACTAGGTTTAGGGCCTGATGTACTTTAAATAGTAAGAATATCTTGCAATGCTGCCCATGTCATGTAAGATTGCTTTCAACATCTTCCCTCTTTCTCTCTTCCCAGTTTCCCTCTGCAATTAATGTTGATCCGCTACCAAGTGATTCTAATCTGATTGCCTGCATTAGAGAGCATTTGATCACACTTCTGATGGTTTTCTTTGAAACTTGAGAATCTAGCATTACTTGTTCAAAATGTTCTCCATGTTCAACAAAATAGATGTTGATTTCTTGCTTGGTATATGGAACAGGGCCTATTGCAGTATTTCAACTTGGTTGAAGGTTGTTTGGACATGATCAAAGCAGAAGAGACCAAGCAGAACTTCACTTATGATTGGATAATAAGGACCAGGGTAGATGGCTATTGGAGTGGGCCATTTCCACCCCTTAGCACTCTCAATTCATCAAATTATTATGTTCCTTTTGGATCAGCATATGGTGGCCTTAATGACAGACTAGGTGTTGGCAATTCCCAAACATCAACAGCAGCATTATCACGGCTGAGGCTGCTTCCACTTATTCACCATCATGGTGATAGAAATCTTAACTCTGAAACGGCATTTAAAGCGCAATTGACTGTTGCAAAAGTTTCATATTCATTTATGAGTTTTCCTTTCTGTATTCTTAGCTATAGGAGGTATTCCTGGCCTCCAACCTATTGGGGTGTCCCAGTGGCATCTCTTTCAACAGATGGTCCTTTGAATGGAGCTAAGTGCAGACCATGCAGCTCTAAGGCCAGTGGGTCAGAAGCACAAGCTGTTATAGACAAGCTTGCAAAGGGATGGGGATGGCCAGGTTTGATTCAAGGACTTCAACTTTGTGATGCCCATAACGATTGGGAACCACAATGGGAGAAAATATTTGAGAAGGCTTCTGGAGTGCTTATCTCTGGTGATTCACAAAATGTCACAACTCGTACTCCTGCAGAATGTGTGGAAGATGTTGAAGAATTTCAGAAGCAGTGGGAGGTTTGGGATGCTCCAACAGCGAAATTGATTTGTTCAGAGGGCAAGACACACAAGTCCTGAGTGATCATCAATTCAAACATGCACTTCCTCTCTGCAGAAATACAGCCGCCATGTCTGCCGTGTGCAATGTGCACATGTAAGGGGTAAGAGAACGTTAGAAAATTTTGGTCTCCAAAGGGGCTTGTAATAATAGTAGTACAGTACATCAAGCATCAAAGCACCCCTCAGATTTGAAAACATGGCAAAGATCCTCTTGTGTATTGATGTCGCTTTTAGAGTGTTAGTGATGGCTATATACGTAACAAGTGTAGTAGAGTTGAAGCCAACTTTAAAGATGGGAAGAGGTGTACAAGTTCGTAGTGTTCAATGAGCACGTTCAGTTGACACTCTTTTAAGGATTTTAGAGTATAAAGTGATTGAGATTTCACTTTTTGATTAATTATTGTGACATTTTTATGCACTTCATAATTTTGACACCCACATAATGCGAACGTTTCTCCATTTCAAACTGCAAAGAAAGGCAACATGTATTTTTCATTACTATCGAATTAATAAGCTAATTTCAGACTCTATGTGATATTAGAGACTTAAGAAATATCCTACGTTTGCTCGTCATTGTGAAAGCATGATGAGATCCTTACTGGTTTTCACAAGCTGGGGACCTTAAGGAATGGCGTCTCCTTGTGATGTTTGTAATTGTGTCTTCTTATCGCCAAGATTCTTCAAACTGGAGCTCAGTAAAATGAGAATTAAAGGTATTTGTCAATGTATGCAAGTCATCCTCTTCACCTTTCACAGTAGGCCTTCCAGCTATAACATGTTTCGAATACCTAATGCATAAGGAATCCTGATGCATCCTGAAGTTAAGCTCAAAATACTTTGCAAGATTTTGAGACAGGATTGTGAAAATAGTTTGTCATTCAAATGAGATCTGACAGTTGATGCTCTAGACTTGTGCGCTCTCTCTCTTTAAAAGTCATCAGTCTACTTCAGGCACTACGGAGAAAAGCTATAGTGGAGACTCGACTGCCCTCGACACCTCCAAACCGAAAAGTAGGGTAGGTGCGGACATGGTCAATATATTCAAATGTCGGCTCCGACTCTAAGGCATTCAAGAAAAGGCCATCTGAATCCTTGTGATCTTTCACATTGGGTCCATTGTTCTTTTGAGAATGAGAAAATCTGCTCACTTCAGCCACTAGCTCATCCTTAGTGCTGTTGCATGATGTGATCACCTGAAACACACCACAAAAAATCAATTAATGTGACATGATGCACAATCTTATTCAATTACCCAAGAAACCTATGAAGCCTGTCACAGAGAAATCTTCCAAACTAAAATGAAATGCAATCATTTTGTGTCTTCACATTTGAACAATAAGCGCCTACCAACAAATTGGTATAATTTTGAAGCCAACATGTTCCTAACTCACATCTGTCACTAGTGAGTGAGTTTGAATCATACCACTACACCACCAGGACCAACCAGTTTGCTTAAAGCCTTCCAGTACTGGAGCCTGCAGACATTTAAACCTTTATGTTAGCAGTCAAAGAGCAGCACCCTCCTGTGGTATAAATCCATGAGTTGGTCAACTAATTATTTCCCCTCATCCAGTGGTATTTGCCTCTCAGATATCTAGGACTAATAATCTACTATTCAGCGTGATGGTGCAAACAGCATGGTGGTGTGTGGTGGCGGCCACCGGCAAACTGTTCCCCACCGATCCAGAAAGGTGGGAGGACCATGTTAAAGCGATGTGTCGTACCCAAAGGTGTGAAGGGCCGAGATGTCATGAACCCATACTAGTGTACATAAGGTCGCTCAACCTAACACAAACACCAACCCTATTACCACCCAAATGAAAGACCGGACTTCATTTAAGCACGGAAATCTAGGACATCCAAGGACCTCTCATTTGTGAAAGAGGCAATGAATAAGAGATCCTTGGATGTACAAGATTTGTGTTCTTAAAAAGAAACCTCCCATTCATTTGGGTGGTCATAGGTTCGGTGTTTGGTGTTGGGTTGACCTACCTTGCATGAGAACAGACTGCATGTTTTGCAGCCCTCTATACCAGAGGTTGGCTTTTGATTGACATTTTGACAATTCGCCCTGTAAATATGACAATAAATGGTTGTCCCAAGGGAGAAGTCAGCAATAGAATGAAATACAGCATGAGCCTCTTCAAGAAGTAAACCTGCGAGCAGGACCATCAGGGTGCAGCCCAATTGCATCGAGAGTGCCCTTGTCAGTGACTAATTTGAACTGCCGATCCAATTTGGTGTCAAGCACATCATCAACCTACAAGAAGGGCAAGGACAGATATGAGGTATGCATCATTACCACTAGGTTATTTACGGACAAGAAACAAGGGACAAGAAACAATTTCTCTTGGTGAGAACATTGATAACAATATCAAATCACACCACATCACTATCTAATCAGCTCAATTCATCACTTTAATTGACCAACATTCATCTTTTTATAGAGACTGCTCCAAGAGATGGTTGCTCTGGGGAATGAACCAAAAGTCTAACAAGCCACCTTGTCATTCCTGTAACACTTTCTACAGGGTTTATAAGCCAATGCAGACATTTCTCAGTACTAAAACTCTAATTGATCAGGTCAAAATATTCAGACCACCTTCCACTCACATGGCTTGTGGAAGTTATTTAGTGAGGTGAGATATTGTATTTCGACCTACACAATTTACCACCCACACTATTGGGTGTTTCTGCTTATGACTCTCCCTAAGCAAAGACGGTGGATAGAAAAACTCACAAGGAAAGTGACATTGTCAACATTGTTACGCCCTGCTATTGCCCGTGAAAGCTCCACTGCTCCCTCACTATAATCAGTTCCTGTTAAATCTGTGAACCTGTACAGACAGCATTCATCAAAGAAGAACCTTTTTGAAGTTCTTATAAACATCAAGAGTCTGTTAGGACCAAGTCGTTTCTACACAATGCATTGCTAAGAGCAGAGCTTTGCTAGGGCATGCAAACACTACTAGTCTACATCCACTATGGACACAGAAGTTTCACAATAGTGTGAACATTGCAATTTTCATTGCAAAAACCACTACATGTGTGCCATCAAGAAATCTATTCCATAATTACTACCAGACATTGTGCAGAAATTTTCAGGATATTATTCCTCCACCTAGAATAAAATCCTCTAAAGAACAAGGCATCAAAACACATTGCAACGAATCTATTGTCACACATGAACCACACTTACAGGAGTTCAATGCCAACTTTCACATTCAACGTGAGGAGTACAAAGCTACAAAGATGTACCCTTGCTTTGCCAAAGCATGAAGAAACAACCCATTCCCAGTGCCAAGATCAAGGACGTTCCAGTTGGTCAGCTCCAACGCCATAGATCCACCTGCACTTGCATCTACAAGCCCTCTTGATCCCAATGAAAAGCCCTCCACATTATCAGAAGGTAAGCCTGCTGCCACAGCAACACATATTCTGGCTGTCCATGCTGCCACAGTTTCCATAACCTCATCGCCAAACCTTCAAAATAAACCACAACAAGAGCACATTGGTTAGGATACATGTCTGCACACAAATAACATCACATTTTACAAAAAGGGCACAGTCACATGTCAAGCATATCAGAACTATCATAATTGAGGCATGTCCATTGCAAAGTTAGACATTTTCTGCATAGGACAATCTGTAGATGCACACTACATTAAGTTTGGTACACAAAACTTCAATGTCTCACAAATGTTCCCGGTAACAAACTTTCATCTTCATACTAACCAGATTTCACCAGCATCTCCCTGCTCATGGAAATTTACAAGCTCATTTGCATAAATCGAGTCCCAATGCGACTGCAGACCCAAAACAGAAGGCTCCACATCTTCATCTTGCTCCTCCTTGTCTAATCTGCACAGAATAATGTTGCCAGCTTAGAACATTGAGACTAAACACCAACAAGAACCTTACCTGTCCCAGGTAACATTTCTACACTGACACAGCCACACCTAATTGCACGAATTGCTATTGCTTGCAAGGCTAGTCATATCCATAATGAGTAATCTATGCGGCAGAAGTTCCAACCTAGACCTCACACTCATTTGGGATACAATTCAAATATAAAGAAGTTTCG
The DNA here is from genome assembly GCA_950295325.1 of Polytrichum commune. Lineage (NCBI taxonomy): Eukaryota > Viridiplantae > Streptophyta > Polytrichopsida > Polytrichales > Polytrichaceae > Polytrichum > Polytrichum commune. The sequence continues at coordinate 5,682,784 of OX485804.1, forward strand.
ATCTGGCTGACGATAGCAAACGATGTGCGTATGCAGCACTAAGTGACATGTACAGTTCCAGGAACTACGAAGGTCCATAGATGTCCAAATAGGCGGTTAGTCCATGATTGAAGGCTCCATTCAGAGGTAAAGAAGTACACTGCTTCTTCGAGCGGCCATGATTAACTACAGCTGGAGAAAAAGTTTGGTGCAATGTCTTGAATTCCATATTCCCGGCATTCTCCAATTCCCGGTTTCCCCTGAGATTGGGCAAGCCATAGTGCTACATACATTGTCGAGAGTTGAGACCATGAGAGACCATGATTAATGTTCGAATGGCCAGAAATGAACTCAGAACTACTATGGCAGCTGCTTTGATATGAAGATAAACATTATGCATCTTAACCCTTCTCTCCATCTGGATACCTCAAAATCGCAATTTATTTCATTTATTTATAAGAAACCTCACACCAGTGCCAAGACAACTTGAGAGAAGACTACGGATGCTCGGTGTCTTGAGCTATTTAACAAGCTAGAGTGATACATACAATGTGGAGAATTGAGAAGCCACTTACATGTAATCTGCAGGCCGAAATTGAGCGTTCAAGGCATCCACCACGTCCGCATTCCGCTGGTCCTCACCATCCAAGGTGCTGCCATACTCGCTCTTCACAGACCATGAATCCGCAGCTACTGATCTCTCGTCATCCGAGTAATGTGTCGATGCATCCGTGTCCCCTTGCCTGGCTCCCTCCCCTCTTCCCAGGCTGTGCACTTGCTCCATTTCATCAGGCGGCCACCTGATCCCGGCCATCCCGGCCATCCCTGCCCTCACTGCACCCGTCTCGATACCTATTTTCACAAACTTTTCTTAACCCTCCCCCTGCAACTCCTTCTCCCCTCACAGAACTCCCAAACCCTACTAATGCGTATACTAAGTAACAGCAACAACAAATCCTGCAGAAATGGCAGAACTACTGCTGCTTTGTCGCTCTGATGAACCCACAAGCTGTGACAGGTGCCGTGGCTCTGGTGATTCTCGATCTGGAAAGTTGCAACAAAGGGAGTTTGAGGAAGTGGGGAAAGGCCGCTGGTTTTAAATCGAAACGTGGTTGAAATGTAATGTAAGAATGAGAAGCACGTGAGGAAGACTATGTCGACAAGGGAGTAGGTCTGCGGTGGCGCTATGGATCGGAGAAGATGGGATCAGTGCGTGACTCCGAAGACAGGGGTAGGGTTGAGGAGGAGAAGAAAGAGGAGTGGCGCTGGCGATGGCGCTGGCGATGGAGGCGCTGTTTGTGGCTATAGACGACACTCGATCTGTGGAGAAGGCCGCCTATTACCGTGGCGTTTGCTTAATCTTATAGTCGCCTAGACGGCTGATCTAAACAGAGGAGAATGTACCATTTAGTTTCCCTTCGGATCGGGCCACGTGTCATGTGTGGATTGCTTGAAACTCGCTTGAATCCCACGCGGAAACTATGCCTTGCAACAGCCTAGGGGCCCTCTGGCGGGGCGCCTATTACCGTGTACTACTTCTTTGGCCCGACTCAATGATCGGGGAGATTTTCGGGCATAATGGGTTGAGATCCTAGTGTTTGCAAGACTAACCGGTTACATGTTGACATCCTCCGGTTTTCCTTTATTAAATTGGGGTATATTCTATAGATTCCTCTAGAATGATCGGTAATTTTCCTGCAGACTTGAACTTCAACCGGTTATTTCTCAAAACTCAACCGGTTCATTTGTAACTAACTGCTGGTTCTCCCCGATCATTGGCCCGACTTGCGCATGCAACGTAAAGCCCAGCCTTAGGATTTGTGTTGGTCGCCTGGATCTTGTGGCGAGAGGACTCAAAATAAATTCTTAGTAGAAAATGTTGGTGACCATGTCACAAAATGTCTAGTTTTATCATACGATTTTCTTACTAGATTTTATTTTTAAATTTCATTAAAACACTACGTCCCAATTTAAGTCCACTTTACAATATGTCATGTAATCAAGGCTACAAAAAAATGATTTAGGATTACTTGTGGTTATGGTTTTGGATTGCCGACCCTGACCATGAGAAATCCTATATCTTCTTTTTTTCATGGCCCTTCGTCATGAGCAAGATGGCCCTTGCTATTCCACAACGAAGGATACATGTTTACTTCCCAATCATTCAATAACTTGCCACCTACCATTCTTGGGTCGGCTGAAACTATTTGAATTCCATGTAGAAACTTAGGCTTGCAACCACATGGAGGGTCCTCGCCTATGTTCGGGGAAAACCGACGGCTAGTTCATTATCAGCCGATGGATTTCCCCTCATGGCCGGTCCAAATTTCCAACCATCGGATGGCAATCCGACTGTAATTTCAATCCTCCGGCAATTAGCCAATGGACCAAAAAATGTCCCGGAAATGTAGCCGATTCTTCTTGTGAGTTACTGGATTTCAGCCGGAAGCATCCAAAGCGCTATTTGTCTAGGGCATTTGATGATGCACTTGAGGAAGCACCCTAAACCTTAAACTTTTTGAATTATGCAACCTTTCCATGACCAAATCCAATTGCTTCTATGAAGAATTGGGGGACCCTTGGCCTTCAAGCGGTGAAGGCATTGCTAGGTTCAATTCCTGCTAAGGATATTAACTCTTCAAATTTAAAGTTTTGAACATGCCTTTCTTTTCACTTATTCAAGATTTTGTACTAAGAAATGATTTCTAATAACTTTTCATACATTTTTTAAACAATTAGTGCATGCCAATATGAATTCCATTTAATCGGATATTGGCCAATGAAAATACGAAAATATAGGCAATTGGCCAATTGATTTTACAAAAGACCGGCTGTTGCCGATGTAAATTGGAAAAAATCCGACCCTTCGTAGCAACTACCGGCAATTAGCCACTAAGGCTTCAAAAACTTCCCGAACTCTGGTCCTCGCTTTGTGGAGGGGGAGCTCCTACTAATTAAGGTAGACATGCCTGGTACCAACACAAGGATAATAATCTTGGCACGTGTATTTTGAGTGCTATGTGCTTGAATGTGGATCTAAGAGTGAACATCAAAAAGACATGTCTTAAAGTGAAATTGAACTACGTACTCAAACTATGCTCACTAAGTTCACTACACTTAATATGATATTTAGTGTCACTTACTATTTGGAAGTACATAATGCTATATCTATTTATTGTACATCTTGCATTTTACCAACACATGTTGAATCGGTTATTTGGACATCATAGAGCATTAGCAACTTTGCTCAGTATAAAATTACATCAATAGTAAAAAAAAAGACGTAGCACTTTGTAAATTTAAATGGTAAGTGACATTAAATATCATATTTAGTGTAGTTAACTTGAATTGAGGGGGGGGTATATGACCACTTAAAGAGCACGGAAACCTTCATTGTGATATGAATAAGATAGTCATATGAGCTCCAAAAACTATGAGGCAAATGTCTACAAGCATGATTCATATTTGTTACTCATCTCACACTAATTGCATGTTTCATATCCTACAAGAAGTGGGTGCATAGAGAAAAATATCTAAATTACACACTTCAACCTTACCACATGGCACAATTTTATTACTCCTATTTGTGTTGAAATTTCACTTTATTAATTATTGTACATAGTGCCACATGGTATTTTATGTCATGGTGGTAACTTTTGTAATGACACTTGTTATTAATGAATTTAGAAATAGTGCCATCCCAACTTACTCTAAATTCATCCACTTTTGGTGTATTATATATCCTAACGATTCCATAATGAACTATCATCTTGAATGATTGATATTTGGATGAAAAATCACTTAGTAAGTGAGAATAATTGCAACATTGTAAATCTATCAAAAAAATCTATAAGGAAATATTCCTAGTTACGAGAAAGAAGGATATATTATATCTATTTCCCATTGGATCACACCACGTATCATTACAAATTTGTCCGTCTAAAAATATAGATCTCATATGTGTCAGTATTACATGACCCTATTGAGTGACTTGGTCAACTATGAATGCCCCAATTTTATGTGATGGCAGCTTGTGATTCAGGCCAACTTTACACTAGGAGTCGAGGCCAAGGGCCGAGGGAAATCTCGCGGTCCTATTGATTGAGAGCTTAAGGCCAACCCGAAGACCTTTAGACTAGGAGTCAATCCCAACAATTAATTGAATATTTTAATCTATTATATGTTGGCCTTGAGATGGCCCCCAAGGCACAAAAGGAACCCTCATGGATTGGGTCAACAAAGGGCCTTGGGGCCAACGAGTACACTTTTTATTGTTCACTTGAGGCTGACTGAACTTCAAAAAAACCCAAATATTGGTTAAGTTGGCCCCAAGATTTCACAGCCTTGACTCCTAGTGTAAAGCGGCCCTAACTATCATCACAAGAGTTTTGACAACTGTCATAGCTAAGCATTAGCATTTAGATGAGCGATTATGGTTAACCTATAGATTGACTATGTGTTACCCTAACTTACCACTACAAAAATTTGTAGCAATATCCACGTTCGTGAAAATTCTTAAATGTTTTTGTAATCTCCTTATAATTTGTTTCTCTTTGCAAGAAAAAATGATTCCCTGGTATCACTCCTCGTAAACAAATGCAAAATCTCTTATTTTATCGGTTATAGATGCCCCAACATTACAATGGTTTAGACTTGTTTGGATCCCAAATGGGAACTTTGGCTTGCAATGGCTAGCATGGCACTCATGCCCCGATCACACCAAACTTTCCATCTGGTTTTAGTCATGAAATTGCCAGGGATTATGTTCAAAAATAGATGTTAGTCCACCACTTTTCACATTATTACTGCCGGAGATGCTGACGGATGATGCCAAAAGTGATTGGTGTGATCAACCCCTCACTCTCGGGTCAACGTGAACGAACGTCTAGTTCATAATTACAACATGTTGAATTGCGTGGCATGATCCTTCAATAAAATTTGCAAATTTCATTATGAGGATATCGAAGTAATTTTTTGTCCAAATTTTCATTATTGTATCTATCAATTGACTTTGTGAATTTAACCCTAAATGCATGGACCTATTTCTAAAAATCAAAGCGATGCACATGAGTGAATTTTGTTAAATGTGAAGGAGCACACATTCTAAAGCAAAGTCCTACATAAGTTGCCAAATTTGAAATGAAGCTATAATCAAAATTTCAACATGATTGGACCATATTTGGATTATTCACATGTTCAAAAAAAAAGAAGGAGAAGATTGAAAGTAAATATACCACAAGTTTAAAATGTCATCCATTTATTGTGGTAGAGATAGTATGTATTCATTAGTAGGTAAGAAAAGTCAAAGGAAAAAAATTACAAGAGGTACATGTTTGAAGCATCCCCTAAATTTTGTTTGCATTTTGGGCACTCAATTTTCAATTCTCTCAACAATGTAGAATCTACAAATGAGGTCCTTTGCTCAATCCCAACAATCAATATATGCATCATAACCTAACTTGAACACCTTGTGAAAGGAGTGTATCCAATAGAGGTTTGATGATATGACTCTCTAACTAGAAATTGACCACTTAGTAGTATATTGATGTTTTTCATGTTATTTACAAAATCCCATGTGTACCCCATAAATGATGCATTTCAATACCAAAGTGTCGAACATGCTTATCACCTACGATAGCACAAACCATAACATTTATCCATGTGGAGAAATGGAAATACATTATTATTTGAGCTTTAGTGGCGTGAACGTCCCAAAATGGCACTTTTGACTTCAAATGGATAGATTTACTTTGTTAAAATAAGTAATGCATCGTACGTAGCTATTGATATTCTTTGATTGTCACATCCAAAAGCTTGATTATACTAATTTGTCCATGAGTAGTACTAGCTTTTTGTGCCTCATGAAATGTTCACATCTTGAGATTGACAATTGTGCCACATACATTGTTTTCAACTTCCCACACGTTATGGTATTTGTAATTCTAGTCGATCCTATCAAGTTTACTACCAAAACAACAATCTTTATATTTGCAATACATTCAACATGGGAGGATCAAAAACAAATTATTGCTTTTTAACCACATGGATTTTGCTAGTGCCTCACAACTTCTTGTTTGCAACCATTCTCACAAGACCTTTCGAAGTTCATCCTCTCTACATGTAACACATCTTAGAATGTGCAATAAGGCCTCATCCCTTTTAGTGCTAAATGAAGTTGTCGATTTGACACGTGCGTTCTACTCTAAAGGTGGCAATACCTAAAGGTGAGTTCTCACGTTTGATTGTATGTACTTTGTTTCTTTGCGGCCATGCTTTACATGCTTTTCATATACGCAATATCATGGTACTATCATCTATTCAAATGCATTCGTTCCTTGCAAAGGACTAGTTGAGATACTTTTATGCATTTTATGCATTGAAAGTTGGGATGATAATAACGTCTATTTTGTGTGTCACAATTATGTTGGTACACAAAAAAAAATGACCCCACCTACCACAAGGATATGTGATGTACCAAGGGGACTCGTGAACATGAAAGTCAATGGGTCCAAATCCACGTCAGTTAAACAATCACAAACATTTACTTTTCTTTATGTCTGGTATAGAATACGGACTAAGTGATCCAATCGCGTTTGGGAGCATGAGGGAGGGTTAAGCTATTAGACATAGTCGACAATATATCTTCATTTGTGTTTGTTTTCTGACTTAACTTGCCGACCTATTATTTATTTATCTATCTATCTCGAAGGCAGTCATTTGGTCTTACCATTCTCTTTTGTATTCTTTGCTCTTGAAAATCAATAATCTTGATTTGAGGATTGGTAACGTGGACACAACATAGTCAACTATTTGACATCGGATAGCAATGAAAGAGATTGGACTATGTGATCTCAATATACTAACATCATAGGTTCAAAATTCAACATGATTGGGAAGAACTTATGTGTACATTTAATGAGTCTTCATTTTGATGACGAATAAGATTTTCATATTAGGTTAGGCTACATGCACAATTTGGAATTTCTAACACTACAAACATATGAGATTTGAGACAATTGTCCACATTACTAGAAAATGTGCAAATGTACCACAAACTTAGATTGACTTATTTTCTTTACCAATGCATTACGATTGTTTAAGACCTCATATTCTTGTTGTAATAGCATCCTCGTAATTCAATATCAAAGTGAATACTCATTAAACATACATATAGGTTTATCCCAATTATGTTGACTGCTAGACCTATGATGGGTTAGTATATTTAGAGCACATAGTCCAATCTCTTTCAATGCAATCAAATGTCAACTTTATCAATCCTAGAACTCATATGCTAGTAGTGTAATGATCATCTCATACATGTTGCTAGATTTGTGACTCATATCCCACAAGAAGTGGTTGTAGAGGAAAAAATGTTTATGTGGGACCCACTTACAAATTTGAAAATGCACTTAAAATCGACTTAAATGCTATATGAGATCACTCTTGACATACCCTCTCCTGTCACTGGTGCTTGGGCTGGCCTGAGCACCGGCCCAATTCTTAAGCATTAAGCCCTCAATTAGGCCAAACTATATCAACTCTTCGGGCCCAACCTTGTCACATGTAAGTGATGAGGCCTGATTTTAGGTCTTGATGTCCTCAAGGGGAGTGAAGAGAAAATTGAACATTTCATGAATCGATTATAGAGATGTGCATTGTCCAACGGATGCGCCCGATCCGATTCATGATTAAAGTTCGAGCCAAGGAAAACCTCGTCCTGATTTTTTCAAGCTGGCCCAAAGATTTAATGCCATAATTTTGCCACCTAAGATGCCATATAGGATTACTAATGTTCGCACCCAATCCTGGTAGAAAGTCCTTGGAGTGGATTTGATGAAAGTGAGCAATCCTATTGGTTGAAATTCTTAGAGTTCGGGCTGGCCCTCAATCCGGCCCCCATTATAAAGTGGGCCTCGATGAGGGCGGTTAAAAGTCATAACCCCCACCCAACACTCACCTTGTAAGAGAGTCATAGACCCGGGTACACAACTCCCGTATTATATGGCCTTGATTATAATAATTTATAATGCATTTTGGTCCAATCTCGAGTGATATACTTTGTTTTAATGTAAGAAACTCTTGCAACTTTTCTAACAAGGAATCCAAAGATGTAAATTATGTATAGGAAATGAATATTCCTTGAAGCATATAATTACATTCAAAACCTAATTATATGAGTGTTTTTTTTAATACAAGTACCACATGCCAAACTACCCAACTCTTAGGGTTTTTAATAATAAAAATGTGATATTTTTAAAATTATAGATAAAACATTGCCAATGCGTTTTAATTTTAATCGGAGGCAACTACTCCAATTAAAATAGGTTCAAAAAATAGGTGTTTCAATTCTTTATATACGTTGTGACTTTTATTTTATTTTATTTTTTGTTCTCCTTCATCTCAATTTATTTAATTTGGTCTACACTCAAATTTTTAGTCTTTTTTGTTTTTGTATAATTTGATATAATTATTACAAAAGACGTCTTCTAAACCGTTTTAATGCAGATTTCTATTGCGTATAATATGGGAGTTGCATACCCTGGGCCATAAATATTCCCAATGCAAGGTCTCGATCTAGATTGGAAGAGAAGGTTATGTCTGTTAACAAACTCGCCTCTCCGCAACTTAAGATACATAAGTAGGTAAAAATGGAAACACGTAGCTCAAATACTACAAGGAGGCTTATAGCCTTATAAGACTTGAGGAGTTAAGCCGATTTATGAAGAAGAGAAGAATAATAATTTGACAGTGAGAGACAGCATGTTGTCGAGTCGTGGGATGCTAAAGCAAGGAATAACGTGTGTCGCTCGCACTCCAGATGCCCGCTCACTGCCAGAATCTTTACACCAGAATAACATAGCCCCCGGATTCAGTCGGAGCTCCACTGCTGGCCAGATTCCACAGTCGGTTACTAGAATATTGTGTGCACATCTGTCCTGTGATCAATCACTCGAATCAATCCACTCAGAATAGGCAACAAATTATCCTTGCATCTTTTCCCAATTTCGGTGAAAAAGGCAGCAGCTTTAAGTTGTGGCGAATGGAGCTGCAGTTTGAGTTGGAGCTGTCGAGTTTGATTATTACTGCGAGAGTTTCCCAGAGCTTTTGACATTTTGGATGTGGAACTGTTTGTTGATGAATTTATGAAGTTATCCTCCCTTGGATCCAAGCACGGGCTTAAGCTGAGGAGCTTACAGAAATTCGTGAGCACTGTGGAAGATTGTTACTGCAGAAGCTGAGTCCGGCTTCTTGTTTGAATATCGTGGTTTTGTGGGCTTTAGTTTTGGACGGGAGGAAGTTGTGAGTTTCGGAGGAAAGAATGGGCATATATCTATGCTACGCGGCGAATGTGACGGTAGCGACACCTTCAAGGAGTGCAGCATCTTTCCATTCGATGACGCTTTAGCATATTAGAATTTAGTAGTGCTCAACAAGATTCGATACTGTTTCTTCAAAAGTAGCCAAGGAATTCGGTAGCTTCACACACTCTCTCTCTCTCTCTCTCTCGCCTGACGACAAAATCTGAAGGTTTTTGCGGTCAAGGTTTCAACTTTGTTATATATTCAAGGTCAAAACTCCACGGACAGCAGAAAGCCAATTTGTGGGTCCCTTGAACCTTCCCTGGGATAAGTCCGAAGAAAAATCACTCCGGTCCTGCCTTGGGATTTGCTCTACCACTCTGCTTACTACCTGGTCCAATCAATCTGCTGCTGTTCGAAAACATCAGGTGGGCAAGAACCTGGGTAGCATACAGACTTTAATTTAATGCTGTTCTTATGTTGTTTTTATGTTTTTGATACATCGGAAAAAGATTAGCATACCGACTAGTCTCGAAGTACTGAAGAAGGTTGAGTGCTCACCGACCAGATGCAGTTCCATTGCGGAATTGGTTGCTTACTTGCAGCATTGAGTTAACTGCTGTTGGTCCTTCTTTTTGTTAGGTAGATGTGCATTCTAGACTTATGCGAAATGCCTGTTTCAAAGTGACGATTAGATGCAAGGTTTCTAATTGAAGAAGAAGACTGCAGGTGCTGTGAAGAGGGCGAAGGCGAGGTCGAAGCAGGGAACCAAGAGCGGCCATGGCTCCAGCGTTGCCAGACTTTGCAAGAAATGGAGCTGGTATGAATTTCGCAGGAAAATCCTCCTTACTCATCATCATCCATTGCATGGTCCATACATCTTTCAATCATAGTAGGAAATTACACAATGTCACCAAATTACCAACAAATTAAGAACACGTAGAGTGTATTACCTGTCTAAACCCTGACGTTGCTGCAGGTCACGAGAAGAAAAAAAGCCGATGGAAACGGTTTAAGAGCAGGTGGTTGCGAATGAAGATGTTGATCTGGTGGACATTGCTCGGAGTAGGGGTTGGAATCATTCTTGGAGCTTCGCTGTACAAAGTCCACCCTTCCAGCCTCGCCATTACCCTCATAGGTTTTTTCCCTCTTCTTCCTCTCTTCTTCCTCTTGTCCAAGTGTTTTTGTGTGTATCCTGTAATGCTAGTCCGAGGTCAACATTATCTCTACTGAACGCATGTCAAAGATCTCAGGTTTATCTTATGAAAATTTCATACAAGTGTGTGCGAGTACTTTGGAATGGGATACAGTTTGCTGCTACTTATGTGGCAGGTCAACGATTCAATAAGGTTATCATATGGAAATTTCATACAATTGTATGTACGTTGCAATTGGGTTGAGTTTGTTGCTAGATGGCGGCAGGTCAAAAACATTTCTACTGAATGCATGTGAACTATTTCAGATCATATTGTTAAAATTTTCAGACAAAAGTGTGTACATTGCAATTGGGTTAAGTTTGTTGGTAGCTATGTGGCAGGTAAACATTTCTACCACACGTATATCACTGATTTCCTTATTCTGTTGAAATATGTCGAAGTGTGTGTGGACGTTGGAATTGGGATAAGTTTGTTGCTACCTGTGTGGCAGTACAAAATTTCTACTAAATGCATGTGAACGATTTCAGGTTATTCTGTTGAAGTTTTCTAAGTGTGTATGGGCGTTGGAATAGGATTAAGTTTGTTGCTATGTAAGTTATGTGGCAGGTGAACGCTTCTACTAAGTTGAATGCATGTCAACGGTTCCTTATTCTTGTCGTGAATTGTTTACACAAGTGTGTGTAGCTACGCTGCAATTGGGTTAAGGTTGTTGATACTTATGTATGCGACAGGATACCCTGGCGAGATATTAATCCGGGCACTCCAGGAGCTTGTGTTGCCTCTAATGGTGTTCGCTTTGATGAGCGGAGTTTTCAATCTGCGACATAATCAGGGGGGGTGGGTAAAGCTCTTCCCACTTCTCTTTCGGATTTGTTGGTGCCATGGCGCCATCTCCGGTCCATTTTTGCGCGCTTCATGCTAAACGTTCCCATCTCTTGATCTTGCTCTTGCTCACCTACTTTTGCTATCGCAGAAGCTTCTGCCAAGCATGAATGATTTGCTTGGCGCTTCGTAACTAGTTTTAGCAGGACCTCCTGCTTCGATCGATGTTGTCCGGCACAGGAGGGCTTGCCAACTGGAAACAGCAACCAACACGTATATTATGTTTGTCTTATCTTGTTTTTGGCAGATGGTTTACCATTTCAAGTTGATTACCCCTAAGTTCGAAGAGGTTTATTCGATGCTCACCAACTTGAAATGGTCAAAAGCAAGAAGTGATTAAACATGAATTACGTACTGATCGCCCCATTTCAAGATGACAAGCCCTCCTGTGTGTGGTGTAAGAGGAAGAAATAGAATTTGAGATTGTGATGATACTTACTTGTAGGGAGCATAAGCGGTTTTGGTATTGTTGCACAGAACGGGGAGATTGATTCGGTGGTCTCTGCTCTACTACTTACTGTCTATGCTGCTGGCAGTGGCGCTGGGCATCGCGCTCGTCTATGCCATCCGGCCGGGCCGAAGCACTCCTTTCAAGGGAAATAATTTCTCCAACTGCAACAGCTCCAACGTCACAAGCTCGTGCGTTTGCTTCTTCTTTCATCCCTTAATTTTATCATATATAAATGCTACAAGGAAACAGTTTCAAATCCCCAAATTCCATAGGGATCCCAATGATGTGAGATGTTTGGTGAGTTTTCCATGGATAGTTGTCAGTAGCGAGAAGGGCCAATAACTCCCAAGCAGGTTAGTCCCCGGAACAATTAAGATGCTTCAGAAATGGAAGGTGAATGTGCGCACAGATACTTATAAGAGCGCAATCTTCTTCAAGAGGATTTCTCCTTTGTACTAGGGTTAAGGGTCACAAGTTTGCACTTAAGCTATCAAGTCAAGGAATACTTTCCTTTTGTCGTGGATCCCTTGTTGTTGTTTTCTTTATGCTAAATGTTGTTGCATGGGAGAGGGGTACTAATGGTAATGAATCAAGTTTGAGATAAGGGAGAACCTAAACAGGGCCATCATGTGTTAGCAAAACATTCCACATACAACTATGGAATAATGTTTGGCTACACATGATGCTTTGAGTGCAGTACCAAATGTGCATGCAAAGAGAGGAGAATGAATGGGCACTAGGGCTTGTGTAATTTTCGTAGGCATGCATGAAATTTTCGACGTCTTTTAACCCTGGCTTGACACGAGATTTGACAGAACTGCGAGCGCGGATAAATCAGCCGTGGACTCGTTGCTCAACATCGGGCGCAACCTCATTCCCACCAACATCGTGGAAGCTGCTTCCGTGCCCAATTTCCTGGGTGTCATCATGTTCGCTATCGTCTTCGCAGCCGCCCTCAATAGCATCGGTGCTTTTTCAATTCCTGCTTGCTAGAATGTGGGTTTATTTGCTTAAAAAATAACAACAGCTTACATTCAATCAAGACATTCTCAGGTAACCCAAGAAGCAGGTCGACGATTCAAGCTCATCAATATAATATATCCAACTCAAATCGGAATCGTCTTCAAATCTTGAGATATAAATTGCACTAGGTTGATGCCCTCCTAGACTGAATTTGGAAGAGAACGAAAATGGTCGACTCAACAAAAAACCACTTGTGGCTGGTAAATAGGTCTTGTGATGCCTCCATCTCATCACTTTGCATGACTGGGTGTTCTTGGGGAGAATTGATTGCTTTTTAATTTGTTGTTGTTGTTGTCCTTGGCAGGCGAACGAGCTGAGCCTTTGATTCGCATACTTGAGGTTTGCAACGACGTCTTCATGAAAGTTGTAAGTCCCAACTACGAGGCATGCCTGCGACATCATGATGCTTCATGTGCGGCAATTGGATTCTTTCGAATGCAAATAATTTGAGACTTCTTTCAAATAGTGAACAAAACCTCCCTGCTTGTCCTAATCTGCATAAAGGCCGAATCAAATCATAAGGTATCCTATTGGTGCAGTATCTTGCCTACTACTTCCATGGATAACACAAACATCTGATTCAGTTCAGCCCACACTAGGTATTCATAATCGACCTTGCAATCACTGGGTGGCAGCTAGAGAGGGTGTCTTATGACATTTGGTGCTACATGACAAGTCATGAAGTCTGATCTGATTAACATGGCACACCAATCTCAATGCCACACAAAATCAGATATTTAGTGTAGCTTCTTGTAGTATGACAACAATTTTAATGTGGCGGGTGGGTGTATGTGCTCAGATCTATGCGGTGATTGCATGCACACCTGTAGGGATAGCATCACTGTTGGCAAGCACCATACTCAAGTCATGCAGCCTGATCACACTGCTCAAAGCACTAGCACTCTACGTGGCCACTGTGTTGGGAGGATTTTTGATCCACACGAGTGTCTTGCTTCCAATCACTTTACTCATCCTGTCTCAGCAGAATCCTATCAAGGTTTTCAAGTAAGCTCACCTCTTGTCACTAAATCCATAACTGCGCATCGATAAGAAAGACTATCCTTGAAGTTGATACAGCTGAAAATAATCACAATGATGACATTTTCGTTGACATGAGGAGCTTGCTCAGTGTACCTTTTATTAACTGTGCTATTAATTCCTTCTGTCATGAAGTTATGTAAGTTTCTTGAGTCGAGTAGATTGTTTCATGGATAAAGGTGATCTTTCAAAAAAATAAAGTGAGGTTCTATCTATGACAGGGCATTCCTACCAGCGTTTCTGGTTGGTATTGGAACATCTTCGAGTGCAGCGACAATGCCGGTGACGATGCAATGTGGGGAAGACTATGGATGTGCCAGTAGTGTGGTTCGCTTTGTTGTGCCCATGGGCACAAACATCAATCGTGATGGAGCCGCTCTGTATGAAGCTGTATCTGTCATATTCATTACCCAGGCAAGAAATCTCATTGTTTATACATCCATGTCCAACTCTCTTACAAGCATTCAAGCAAGACTTACTGCAATGTAATTTCCATCAGGAAGAGATTGTGCATCCAAACACATCAGCTCATTCAAAAAATGTCAAATGCTAGACTAATAGATTGTTTACAGAGTTCTTCAAAGATGTGCAAAATCTCGCTGCCACTGTTGCTTGGCCGGGTCCACCCTATGGCCATTATCTAATATGTTCCTGATGTAGGACTAACATATTTCCAATGTGTTTCTTCTACTCATCTCCTTCTCTTTTGCCACTGAATACTAAGTTAGGGTTATGGGGATTGCAGGCACACGGCGTACCAATAACAGTAGGCAATGTGATAGTGGTGGCCTTGACCGCAACACTTGCTGCCATCGGCTCTGCTTCCATTCCCAACTCTGCTCTTGTCTCAATGATCACCGTGCTGCAGGTCAAATTATCTCTTTCTCAATGTCTTCAGGATTGATCTGTGTAGGACAAGTGCAATGGCTATGCTTGCAGTTTCAATTCGAGTTTATCTACAAGTTGTTGGATCATGATTGGCCATCACTATGAAGACTGAAGAAATCACGTGCTATTCAGATCTCATGACATCTTAACCTCAATGGGAGCAGATCCCCAGATGCTCACCTCTTAAAAGTGGCAAAAATCATCTTAAATGTGATGAAGTTCACAAATTGATTTTTGGAATGCCTCTGATTTTTCAGGCACTTGGACTACAAGAGTACATACCTGATGTCGCAGTGTTGTACTCAGTGGATTGGCTGCTAGGAATGTTTCGAACGGCGGTGAATATTTGGGGAGATGCATGTGCTTGCGTGATTGTTGACATCTGGGCCACACGTTATGCGAAGAATCATCCTACACTGCCAACTGTGGTAAGTTTTGGTTGAAAAAAGTTACAACAAAACATGCATCATCCTCGAGAGATGAATTCCATCTGAAGATCTTAAGTGACCTGAAGACCAAAGATTGTAAAACAATGTAACCATAGTCATTGGTTGTGCACTTCCCTTGTCTTGAATCCCTTAAGGTACTGTAATGTTCCATAGCTTTGCATGCATTCACTTCACAATCTTCAAAAGCATTTGCGTTTTTTTTACAGTGGATTTTGAAGAGATCAAAAATATTGCTGTTGAGGTATGTGGATGTGAACGATGGTGCAGTTGAAATTGATACGATGGAAACCAGTTTAACATTGAGTAATGAAATGCAGAACCATGAACCTACAACAGAGGTGGTTGGTAGTGTTGAACCAAGTGAGAACATGAACACTCTTCATGAAAGCAAGTTGTAAATTCTCTTCGACAATGTGAGGATCACTTGCAAACAGCCTCCCCTGGAAGACTTCTCCAAGTTTTAAGATTGTAAAGTAACATTTAAGATGTTTGTGTGAACTCAGGGCTAATTTAGTAAGCATTGCATACATGTCGGTTATGAAAGGTTGACTGCTACCAATGCACCTAACAGAGTGGTCAAGGCTCAACCACTCGAGGTGATTCTAATGTTTTGGGTGTAAATCTTGTGAACAAACAAGACAGTAAGGGGACCAACAGGGAAGCAAAAAAATTATTTAAAAAAAAATGCTTCACATTAGATAGCCCCGCCCCCTTTTAGTGACCAGCAGATTATGAAATTTGATTGAATTTTGAATTGTGGATGTAGTGAGTACACTAAATATTGTATTTAGTGTCATATGGTATTTTATGTCACTGTGGTAACATTTGTAACAACACTTCTTTTGAATAGGTTTACAAGTACTGTCATCCCAAGGTCCCAGCATTCAACAACTGACTTATCCTCCCTTTTAAGTGCATGGTGAGAAGTTGCATGTTTGATTGAGTGAGCATGTGAATATTGCAGACCTTGGACAACTAACCAACTAATTCAACTATTAGTTAACTAGCTGCCTTTCGTAACTATAGTTGTTTGTGATTTGACTTGCCAAAAAATCTACTTAACTATACTTATATCTAGTTAACTAAAGTAGAGCGAAGCCTGCAATATAGTACCATGAGAGATCAAAGCATTTATATTCGTTCAATTTTCTTTTATTCTTAATTTTAAATTTGGGACCTAATTCCATTTGTGATTGGGACTCAATCAACACCCAATGAATACAACCTCATTATTTAACGTAAAGTATAATAGGTTCAACTGTTGCAAGGAATGGTGGGTTCTGTTCCTTCTTGGGATGGGCCAGCATGGGTGACAAGCATTGATTCTAACATAAGGTCTTCTTAAAAATTTATTAAAAAATATTTCATTACATTTTTTGAGATAAATGAAAGAACTCGCCGGTTAGCTCCTTACAAATTTTGGGACTCTCAAGTTATAGTTGTCTGAATTTTTTTAGTCAACTATAGTTGTTTTTTGAATATGGTCATAAATCATTTTAGTTAACTATAGTTGTTCCCTAAAATGTATTGAAAAAAATCTAGTTAACTATAGTTATTTTGGTAGCTTTCCAAGGTTTGAAATATTGGATAAGAGCATATTGGCCTTCCACTTGCCTAGCTACCACTTCAAATGTTAAGGTGGAGGGATCTTTTGTGTTTTATCTTTCTTTCATAACATTATTCAATCATGTGGGTCGGTTCCATGACCTTGGAATATGTCAAGTATACTTTTGTGGGCACGTTTGTGGGTCCTTGAACAAAGTAAGAATACTTGTCTATTATTCATACATTCCAATTGACACTTGAAAATTTGGGTAGAGTTATACTCCAACACTATTCACAAGAAACACTATTCATCCCATTAGTATTCATTGAAAATACTACTTATAGTAGAACTATCATTGAAAATACTGACATTATTTATAATATTCTTACTGTTCATACCAACACTATTCATTATTTGTACCAACATCAATTTCTTCCTATTTTCTAAGCATCTTCACATGAAGATAAGATAGTGGATGCTAAATACAAAATGGAACACAACCAAGCAACTAAATAATCTTATGTTTGACAATGGAACAAGTGTATTCCAACCTATGATTGGGGAGAACCGGCAGATAATTGCAGATGAACCGGTTGAGTTTGAGGAATAACCTGTTGAAGTTCCAGACTTCAGGAGAATTACCGATGGCTTTAGAGGAATATATAGAATATACCTAAAATTAATATAGAAAAACCAAAGGATGTCAACATGTAATTGGTTGGACTTGCAAACACTAGGATCTCAACCGATTATGCCCAAAAATCTCCCCGATCACTGATTCCATACAAGGCCATTGAGGACCCAAAAAAGAGATATTAGCAAGGGATCATTTTTGGACAAGTGATGAGTAAAGTAAGGGGTGCTAATTTCAACCCCTTCCTATTAGGGTGAACCCCTATGACTGCATCCTAATCTCATAACCAAAATACACCTTAAGTTGTCCAAATGTTTGTAGCTCAAAGCAGGGGTGGATTTGGGTGAAAAGCACCATAGAGGTTTCAGGAGAATAAAGTTATTTGTGAGGTAAAGTAGCTAAAACCATGGGTTTTAGTCACAAACCCTACATTTGTGAGAATTAACACAAAGTCACCCAAGTTTTCTTGATAATTAAATTACCATACATAAATAGTGGTGTCTGGCTATTAGAAACTGACTTTATAATTTGTCCTATTAGGATGGGTGGGCCAAGTTAGCCTTGCATAGGCTAATCTAGATTAAGGATAGTGGGTCCCATGTGCATACCCTATGTTGAATCCTATAATTCTTTGTCAAATAATCCTTTTATCTACCTTTTAGTAGATAGGTTGGTCTTACTGGACCTCAAGTTAATCTACACATCCTCTTAATGTTTTACTAGTATTGATTTTCTCACCAACTAATTCATGTGTTTGTCTCAACCTATTGTGTTTAGAGTTTACCAAGATGTATTTAGTTTTGGCTTCCCCATACCAGTGACCTCTACTGTCTTTGTTACCTATCTCTTGATGTGTCTACCTTACCCACCTCCTTAATTCCTAAAGATCTCTTGACTGCACCTTCTTACTTCTAATGGAAGCTAGCAATAACATGAGCGGTGAGCAGTGAGCAATAACCTGAGATATAAGTTGCCATTTTATGATATATTCTAACAACTTTGAATAGTTTGGCTATGAATGGAATGCAAGTGGACATTCAACATTTGTAAAATAAACCCTATTACCATGGATTTCATGCTTTACATCTTATCAAGGGGTCTATTACCATGTAAATCAACCTAGTATTTGTAGATCTAGAAATAAGCATGTATACATTATTGTAACTTGAATGTTAGTAAATGAAAGTCAAAAATAGCTAAAATTACCTACATATATTGAAAGTTCATTATATATATATATATCAACAATGTAATAAAATCATATCTTGATTATATGTTATTGAATATAAAACACATACCTTATTGGATGTTCCATTAATAACACACACCCCTTGCTAAATATTTTAGGAAAGAAAAACCTACATATAGACACATCACCAACACCAAGTACTTTGTCATAAAAAGCTTTAAGTAACAAGTAAGGCAAAGTCACTGTCACCAACAACATGCTTCAACATACTAATGTGTTGCTTGCAATTTAAATTTCTTATATCAGATTACTACAAAAGATATTACAACAACAACATCAGAATATAATGCACATTTACAATTGAGCACATTAAGAATACATTGAGTTTCAAACAAAATTCATAATGTAATTAAGCAATCAAGCAACCTTCAATTGTTAGTGAGACTCCTAAAGATCTCTCTCAATTATTACAAACTTTATGAAGTATTTCCTCTTTCATGATGCATAAATATAATCTCTTTAGGCTTGTGACTCGATTCAATTCAACAAACTTGCAATGTGTTGAATTACAATTGACATTTTTTAGCTAGAAAGTCCCAACTCGTCAAGAAGCAACCTTGAATTATTCGAAGGTAGGAGACACTTCTACTTCCATTGCCACAATCCACATAAACTATTATCGAGAAGCGCATGGCATTTGAGATTAGCTTAGGGTTTGAAGAAAGAGATTTCAAACACAAGAAACAATGTTGATCAAACAACCTTCAATAAATATCCTCATACCTTTGCCTTGATGATTACAAGACTTTATCAAATATTTTTTTTACTCAACCTATGAGAAATTTCTTGAATTTAGGATTCAAGGGATACAAGTAAGGAGTGACAATAGTCCAAGTGTACTAACAACATTCAATCTTAACAAAAACCTTATATACTTCCACATTATGAAAATACACATATACACTCAACCTATCAAGATTGTACCACAAGTCAACAAGAATTTTGACAATGGTATAAAAATATGTGAAGGTTGTGGCAATCATTGGCGCTAACGATTATATTATATCAAGAATCACTCTTCCCACTCATCACATTCTTTCATCAATCGGCATATCTAAATTCGCTCACACCAAGGAACCTTGAGGTAAATCATTCTCTCTCCCACTTTCTCTCTTGGACATATTCCACATACACACTTTAAAACTTATACCACAACTTAATACAAAATTTGATGATGGGATTAAAAAGTATGTGAAGATTATGGTGATCATCGGTGCTCACAATTCTATTTCAACAAGAACTACTCCTCCCTGTCATCAAACTCTTTCATCAATCACCAAATCTAAATACTCTTGCACCGAAGAGCCATGAGGGGGTCTCTCTCTCTCTCTCTCTCTATTTCTTGAAATTTTGCAAGGACGGGCCACCAAGAATTACGCAAGGGCTGCCCGGAAAAAAGAAAAAATGACCAGAGATGAGTAGTATAAATAACCAGCTTATCGGTGTGGTCTATCACCTTAGTATCACCCGAGCTGAGCAAAGTGTGAGGATCCCAGGCCCAGGAAGTAGCTAGAAACAAGACTGCCGCAAGGTTTGAGGGTGCAGTTGTTTACAGACTGGGCTGGGGTGAGAGGCACTGGAAGTTCGAGATAGCTGGCCGGTGATCCTTCGTACCTACAGCAGAGGCAGTTGCCGGAAGCACTCACAGAACCTATGTGTTTTCTAAGAGAGCTTCTGCTTGTAATTTGTTGAATAGCAAAGATAGTTATTACTCTACTCCCGAACTAAGTTGCTACAAAGATGAGCAAGATGAGTTCATCAAACAGCGAGTTCAAGGTGCTGAAATATGTAATAATATGACTACAAGAAATGCACTATATGAGGAGTTATACATGAGGGAGCCAGTTATATGTACTTATAATCTCCCTATTGGTTACTTCAAGATTCTTACAAGTATATGCAAATAATATTGTATATCAAGATTTATCATGGAAGATGTATAGGCTTGTTGACATCGATAACAAGTAAGAAGGTCTGAATACACCTGATGTACGCTCCACTAACTTATGTTCTTGTAATGTTGGGGAGTATGGGCACAGGTGAGGACCTCTTCTACAAGTGCTATGCACATTCCGGAGAATTGTCCACTCATAGCAACACTCACAAGAAATTTCTCATTGAAATTTGAACTATGAGTATCTCTTTCTTGAAGAAAAACAATATTACTACGTTCACATATTGATTGATATATACCAGTATTCCGAATAAACATGTTATATGTTCATAAATAAACTGTAATATGGGCAGGATATTTTCTATATTCTTTCCTGGCTATTACTGTATATCAATCTAGAACACTGTCACTGACTATTTCGACAAATTAATTGTGCTAAATTACCTGCTAAATATTGGTAATGCTCTATGGAACAATTTAGGACTTGAGAAGTAGAGAATACAAATCTATGGATTATGCCAGTAAGCACTCCATAGTAACCGTATGAGAATAAAGACATCAGAAAAGATACTGTGAAAGAAAAGTGTTATACTACTTTGTCAAAAGTGGATTGATGACTTACTGTGTAGTAATGTTTGTACTGAAGTTCAAACGGCCTACATTCAGGAATAATAAAACACAGGGGAGTAATCATCTGAGACTGAGGATTTTTTATAAACCTCTGAGCTCTACAAATAAATTGGACAGGAATGGATATGTTGGATATGGAATAAGATATAGTTACATATGGTTATGTCATAATAATACTTAACCATATGGTGGGTTAAGGATTTCTGATTATTCTTAAACACGGAGAATACAAATCAGAAACAATTACCTACCCGTTTCTGTGTACACAATCACAGTTATGTGGAAATATTACTGACATATATAATTTCCCATTTGAGAATCGGGTTTTTATTGAACTTGCAAGTTCGTGATGGGTCAGTAAATGGAATTTAAGTTCCTAAAAATATTGGGTAAGCCTAGTGGTATAGTATGGGGGTCATTAACAGTAAGAATGAGGAAAGGATGAGATATATGAATTGGAAGTTGGTATTGTGAAGAATATACAATGACTATATACTGAACATATACCAAGAGGTAGAAAATATGTACTTATACTACCTAGTGAGGAAAAAGGCGCTATATAGGTTCTATGAATAGTATGAACCACCAATATGAGACATATTGAATAAATTACCAAATGATTATCAAGACCCTACTATAGGGATGTATGTTGTCAATAACATTACATAACATAACTCTACAAGAGGATAACATATCCTAACAAGAGTCTAATCAAGACAAGATTAGTCAGCTCTCTTTCTTTCTTCTATATTTTTACTTTAGCATAAATGAATCCACCCAATGACGAAAAATAACGATAAAAAAATTAAAAATTTAGGGTTTGGTAAAATCTGCCTGACAAACGTCTACTGTATATCGGATTCTATGAAGCTATGGTCAAGGGTACTTACCTAATTCTATGATGAGTAAAGGAGAAACCATTAGAGCCTTCTTTCAAAATTTAAGCAACAATGGTTGTTAACCCTAAGTAAACCCTAAGATAAGGTTAAGTGGTGAGGACTAGTAAAGGTGGAAGGAGTGTGTAGCCTACCACAAAGCTTAGTCTCGCAAGGTTCAAATGGCTAAAGAACATGTAGTATATTCAATGATAATATGTGTATTCGATGATACAAAATGGATGATTATACTATACATATTTGTGCGACATTGTCATAATCTTTGCTAGTGGCCCTTAACTTATCTTGACCGCTTTCCAACTCTAGCAAGTGTAACGAGCGCTAACCTGCACATCCCACACACATGCATGGTTAGCTCCCCATACCTCTAACCCTCCAAGCTCATGGCTTGGTCACCAAACCTACCTACACATGCATTCGGGACTCTCCCCTTAGTAAGTGCCAATGGATAGATGTGGATTTCCATCCATGGCAATCTACTCTTGAGTTGATCATAATGTTGCCAAAGCAACATTATAACAACCTGAAGCGTAGTTGCCAAGTATGCTCCGGGTGGGGTCGGTTAGCAAAGTTGCCTCACCCATGTAAGCCTCTATGACTTTGGGCAGGGCCCCTTCCCCACTGTCAAGTATCCTTTGTCTCTCTATAAGGGTTGGGGTCAAGTAGACATTTTCCCTTAGTTGCAGGGGCTAGAAGCTCCGAGCAGCTTCAGACCATCATAATATCTTCTTATGATATTTGATGCTATGAACTGACCATTTAATCAACATTTACTCTTTACGCAGATGCCAATGGACCCCTCACTTGCCCCATTCAAGCAAGTATTGAGGAAGTTATGGCTGCTCAAACCTAGGCAGTCCTGGGCATCACTCCCAGGCCACTGCTGTCCCCAGCACTGTCCCTAAGCAACGCCCCACTCAAATTGCCATATCTCCTAGCTCACACCTCCGATTGAGGTATTTTTGAGCATTTTAGAATCCAGACGCCATAAGCCACTCACAGTTAATAACCTTACCCTTGTGACCCCTAGTTTCCATGGGTGGGAGGTGTTTTCAACGCCCAGGCCCCTCACCCACACTAGGATCACTTGGGCCCTCTCACCAATGGCGCCACAAGTCCCGGGTGTCGCTCCAGGGTCCCCTATGTGCCCATGGTGTTGCGGGCACTCATGGAGAGGTGCGAAACAAACATAGATAACAATTGAGTTGTGTTGTTATTTACCTTGGTTACGTTAATAACCCTCTCCGTGGATTTGGTCGGTGGCATGGCATGTGAGGCAAATCCTTCACGACCTTGGCAACACTCCTAAGTTTTGTATTTCATATTTCTTCAAAAATAGTGTGTGTATGTTGCTTAGATATTTGGAATATGTTATAAGAAAATTTGGAATTCAAAGCATATTGATTTGAGGTAGACTTTTGAGGTTCTTTTGAGTTTGTCTTGTACACAAATTTGAACTTAATAGTGTAGACTTTGGATATTTAGCACAACACTTTACTTAAGTGTAAAGAGGGTAAAACCCTACTAGTTTGTTGATTGAGGTTATAACCTTTTACTTTGAGGAGGCAAACCTATATGGGAAATTAACAAATGTGTGGAGATAATTAAGCAGAGATTCTCCTTGAGGGATGGTCCCACCCACCCTCCCGGGTTTTGAATGGCCTCTGAACAAGAGGATGTACTAAGAATTGACTAAGCTTGAAAGTAAGCAAGAAATCTCTCTCTCTCTCTCTCTCTCTCTCTCTCTCTCTCTCTCTCTCTCTCTCTCATATTCCATCGTGCCTACAACAATCTCAATGCCTTGAGGCAATGTGAGGTGAACATGCAATCAAGATAATGGTTAACCTTGCCACCTTCTAAATACAAGAAATGCAAACCCAAACCAACTATCACTATGCATTTGCACACCACTAGATTGTAGACCTTGTAGTGTATAAACTTTGTGTATTTTATGTTGAGTTGTTGGATGCAAGCACATATCTTCTGGAACAACAAATGCTATTAGTCAAAAACTAAAATTGCCACACCTACAACATGCTAAAACTTTATGTATCCTACACCGTCTAAGTAACAATAGGATCAATGAAATTGACCCAAAAAAATGATGTTTTGTATAAGAATTGGGTGCAGTCAAATCAAGATCATGCACTTTATACCTCCAAATAAATACCCTCTTAATGCATATGTATACCACAACATATATTAGTTGTCCTCCCTAAGAACCTACCAAGAGCATGTGATCAATTCATTGTCTGTAATTAAAAAGACCACAATCTCACTTGTTTTGAAAGATTTTGGAAGCCTTCTTTTGTGACCACACTAGAATACAACCACCAACATAGAGTGACATGGTATTATGTTTCAACATCCTCCATTGTGTTGTGTACATCTAGTTCTTGCAAGGTTTTCATGTTTAAACTCCAACAACAACTATATTTGTTGTCAGGTGATTTTGCTCATGGATAGTTATCCAAATCATAGTTGGCTTGCGACATCTTCAAATTGCATATCACAACAATCAAACATTTGTATTGTATATTACTTGTTATCGCACCCATGGCATGAATTTGTAGTTTTATCTTTAGAATATTAGCCATGATCACATTTTTCAAATGCTCAAAATTCAAAGAATATATATATATAATGGATTTGAATGAAAGAAAAAGAATGGAAATTAATTTTTTCAAAATTTTGTTCATTTTTGTCAAATGATTTAGAAATGGCCCTCATAGCCCTTCCTAGGGGTTTCAAAGTAATTTTGAAATATACTCAAAAAACTGAAATTAGTTACCTTAGTGTTGAGGTGGCTAATATCAACATTTGGATTCCTTTTAGTTTTTCTCACAAATTTCTCAAATTTTCAAATGGTTTACAAATGGCCCTCGCAACGTTTCCCGTGGCTTTTAAAAAAATTATGAAAACTTTCCAAAAATGAAAATTAATCATCTCGGTGCACCCTCAATCAAGGTTCAAGCAAACAAATAGAGGATGTAGAGCCATGCACCAGGCCTTGGTTAACCTAGAAGACGTTGTTGCCAACTTCACCTTCGCCTTCATCTCCTTCATCCCCCACCTCCAACCTCTCCAACTACAGTGCCCAATTTGATAGCATTGCGTAATTCCAAATATTGAGTGACAGTAAATACAATATTTAAGCGGGTTACATTGGCAATACACTAATTATGATCTTAATTACTTGGGGATGAACATCAACAACCTTTAGGATTTATTCAATACAGATGCAAGGATCATGAGGTCCATGGTGTTCATGTGAAATTAGGTCATTCATTTACATTAAGGAACTCATGAGTAATGACCAGGGAGAACTAGCAGTTCGTTACAAATGAACCGATTGCTACAGACAAATAACCGGATATGGAAGAGGGTAGTCAGATGGGCATCTGATCCACCAAGGGAAGAAATTGGATATCAACGGGTATTATTTTTGAATTCACTGATAATTCACAGGTTGAAGGTAAAAACCCCAGATATTAACTGTCCTCACGAGGGTATCGTCAGATACCAACCGACCACTGGGGGTATGTGCCAGATCTCAGCCTTGTATGGGGAGGGTCATGGGGGGATAGTGATCCTCTCCCCCCGCCATTTCGCCACTCAATCTTCACTCATAGTTGCCTTCCCATCGTTCCTCGCTCTTGGTTGCTTTCTCGTCGCTCCTCGCTCCTCCTCAGCATTGCTTATGGTTGCCCTCGCAAGTTTTTGTGTCTTTGGTGTAGATCTCACTTTTGTGTTTTTGGTTTGTTGGTTTAGTGGTTGTGGTGCACTAGTTGTTTAGTGTAGTTTGAGGGTTGCTAGGATTAGGGTGTTGGTCTGTTGGGTATAAAGGGTTTGCTTAGACTTAGGTGTATTTTTTTGGTTTGGATTTAGTGGATCTCGGTGTTGTTGGTTTGGGGTTTAGTGATTTTGGTGCGTTTGTTGTTTAGTGTAGGTCAAGGGTTGTTGGGTTAGGGTGTTGGTTTGTTGGGTGTAGGGGGTTTGTGTAGACTTAGGTGAGTTTTTTTTTGTTTTGGTTTAAGGTTGATGGTATTAGTTCTAAGACTTCTTTTTGGTTGGGTGTGCAAGTCCACGTTATTGCATCAACGCACTGGCACAGTGGAATTGGGTTTCATTTGTAAATCACTTTAGCTTAGGTATTGGTAGATTATTTGCAGCTGCTTTTTGTTGTTAGATGTGTTTATATTATACTTGCCTTGTAGTTATAATTTAGGAACTTTGTTGAGTCCAATTTTTTTGTCTTCACATGGTAAAAGACAAAAGCATCTCTGTAATTTGCTTTATAGAAAGTCACAAAGTGATGATACAACATTTATGCAAACATCATCATCGTCTAAAGGTTGTACCTCTCATCCGGGTTTGACTCTAATACAAATTGTTGTGAGTCAGTGGAAGGATGCATGGTATACAAAGTTTGATTGGATTGAGTTTGATTATACAATGGGTAGGGTTATTTTTACAAATTTTGCAAACAAAAAGAAAGCAAATCAACCTTCGCCACCACAGATAATATTAATATCCGAATATCAACCTTTCAAGACCATGAAAAAAGTGGAAAGCATAGAAGCTTGATTTGGGCAATGTAGAAGGGAGATTGAATAATCATAAGAGAGATTGCAGAGACGAATCGAACATGCGATGAAGCCATGCATTTCTTATTCCAAGCATCTTATTTCATAAGAAAGACAATTATTCCCTTTAAAAAATTTCCTAGTTTGTGTTCTTTATTTGTGAAGGTGAAAGCTAATATGACAAAAAACTTTATCATGATCAAATAAATTGTGATGAGTTTTTTTTTTTACATTTCATCAATGGTTCATAATAAAGTCTTCAAGAGGATCCAAGACTCTAGGTTCTTTAGTATTATGATTGATGAGTCTATGGATATGTCCGTAACATGTCATCTTGTTGTATTTACTAGTTTTCTTATAGGTCTTTTTGTTTGTTTTTTTTCTAAGATTGTTGCATATTAAAATTGGATTGAAAAATACATGTCGCGCACCTCTCCATGAGGAGTGCCCAAAATACCATGGGCATAAGGAAACCCCGATGTGACACCCGGGACTTGTTGCGCCGTTGGTGAGACGACCCAAGTGGTCCTAATATGGGTGAGGATCTCGGGTGTTAAGAACACCTCCCACCCATGGAGACTACAGTCACGAAGGTAAGACCATGAGATATTCATATTATGGCATGCGGATTCTAGAATGCTCAAGACCACCTCAATCGGAGGTGTGAGCTACGAGATATGGCAATTTGAGTAGAGCGATGTCCCCGGACAGCGCTCTGGTACTACAGTGGCATGGGAGTTGTCACGTGAGGTGACATCGGGGGCTAAGTCACGTCGATTTAGGAGTGAATGGACTCCACTAGGAGTCCATGTGTGTTGGGATGAGTAACGGACTCCATTGGGAGTCCTAGTTAGTTGTTCATCCACTCCATGGATGAACTCCACATAGTATTGGGGTTGTATGGAGAGGAAGGCCTCTTGACTTGCCATTGTTGTCAAGTCAAGTCTTGTGAGTGTGTTTTGAGAGAGAGAGAGCTTGTTGTTGCTTTCTCATAGCTATGGTGTAGTAGATTATGAGTAAAGCCTTTGCATTCTTTCTCCACCACTTGCACTCTTGGATTCTCCCTTCGTGGAGTGAGAGATAGCTTGACTCTTGTGTGTGAATTTTAGAGTTTCTTAAGCTTTGTAAGGAGACATTTTAGTTTCTTAAGCTTGGAGAGAGAAACCCTCATACTTGACAACAATTGCTCAATTTTTTCATTTTTTGGTTGTATTTCTGAGCTAGAATGGCCCAGTATTGAGAGCAAATGAGTGATACAAATGTTTGAAAGCTTAGTTTGTCATTTCTTGCAGCCCTCAAGAAGATTTTGAGAGAAATCTTCCCATTTTTCTTTTGTTGTCTCTTTGTGTTTTCTTCAAGTGTTGATGGTTGAATCTTGAGATTCTATTTGGTCTCAAGATTCTCAAGTCACATCATTCTTGCTTGCAATTTGTAAAAGCAAAGTTTAATTTTTTTTTTAAATTTACAAACAAACACAAACCAAACTTAAAATCCGAATTTTTTATAATTTTTTTTTTTGAGCTCCGGAGCTCCACGGACACTCTTGGAGCTCTTGGAGCTCCTAGAGCTCCAATTCTGCACCCCGGGGGCGGCAAAATCCCGGGGCGGGGGCGGCTAATCACGGGCCGGGGTCGGGCGGGCGGCGCCAGCCGGGCCCCGCGGCGAGGTGGCAGCAGGCCGGGCGGGCGACAGCCTGCCCCCCCCCCCCTTTCAAGGTAAGCTACTTAAATTAATTTAGTTGATTAATTAAGTTAGTTAGCTTAATTAGTTCATTAGGTTAGTTAATTAACTTAGATTAACTTAATTAATTAGGTTCATTAGTTTAAGTTAATTAAGTTAGGTTGAGTTAAATTAAGTTAATTAAGTTAATTATTTTGTTATTTTGTTATTTTGTTTTTGTTTGTGTTTTTGGTTCTTTTTGTTTTGTTTAATTAACACAAATATTTTTATTTTATTTTATTTTTCACATTTTTATTTTCACCTTTCAAACTTGGCATCCAATTCTCACAAACTTTGAGGTTCAAATTTGGGGGCATACTAGCTCCGATTGGAGTGAAATTTGAGCCTATCTTGTGTGAAATTTGCCAAGGAATCCAATGGTGTAATTGGATTGTTGATTGGAATTCAAAATCATTGCTGAAATTATTAATTTCAACGCTGATTTTTGTTTTTGGGAGCAAATTAACTCCGAACGGAGTGAAAGTTGAGCCTAATTTGTGTGAAATCTTCCTAGGAGTCCATTGGTGCATTTAGTTTGTTGATTGGAGTCCATAATTACCTTGGAAATGAGCCTTTTCAACGCTGATTTTTCATTTTAATTACCAATCTCAAACCTTTGCACAATTTTGGAATTCTGGGGGCATAAACACTTGGCATTTGGCAAGGGATTGCCATTTAGATAGCCCGCAACAGGTGCAGGTTGCCATTACCTTGTAGATAGTTGCAGGTACTCAAGTGATTATTTTATGGTGCAAACTAGGAGCCAATATTATCGATCTCCATCACCAGATTACTTGGAGGACGTGCATACCACAAATCTTGAGCCAGAGGTAGATACCAACGACGCTTTTGAGCCTATTTCGGCGTTGGACACTACTAGTAGGCTTCGGATTTGGAGTGTCGGCACGTTCGACGAAATGGAGGACGATCGCCACAATTCAGTGCGTGATCGGTTTTCAGGTCGAGCTGGGGGCATTTCCTTGCCCGATTGGAAACTCCGGTTTCGTACCTGGATTAAGGAGAAACGCCAAAGGTCTTCCAATTTCAATGATTGGTATGCCTTTGAACTTCTGCCTCAACATTTGGAATATGAGGCACTCCAAACTTATGAACGCTAGACGGAGGGTCATCAGTGACAACTTCGGGAGGTGGAGCAGTATTGGGAGGCTCGGGTTGAGCTCATTTCAGCCCTTAAGGATGGGGCGGTTGCTACCTTAGCTCCACCCACCTTAAAGGAGGAGGAATCGCCGGCGGAGTCTAAGGACACGGAACTGGCACTTGGGCCAATGGTGGCTAGCAGTAGCACGGCAACCCTTTCACGGGTGGCACGTGCTACACAGGCAGCATTGACGGCTGTTGGTCCACCACCTCCGTTTAATCCTCTTATTGAATTTGTCGCACATTTGGAAGTGGAGTATGGTGGGTTTCAGCGAGACCAGATGCAGCGCATCCAGGATTTCCGCCGAGAGAAGGATGATACTCCACGGACCATGTATACGCGACTCGC
The DNA here is from genome assembly GCA_950295325.1 of Polytrichum commune. Classification (NCBI taxonomy): domain Eukaryota; kingdom Viridiplantae; phylum Streptophyta; class Polytrichopsida; order Polytrichales; family Polytrichaceae; genus Polytrichum; species Polytrichum commune. The sequence goes on from OX485804.1 coordinate 5,712,611, forward strand.
GCGATTTGCTGTGGAGTCGGGAGATGTTTTTGCTGAGAGTCAGCTTGTTAAAATCTTTTTGTCTAAGATTGACAAGCGGCTACTTGAGTTGGCATTACCTCGGATTATCCTCGACTACGAGGGCCGAGCTACGCTTGCACAAGCGTTTGCCGTGGTTGAGAGATGTGATCGGGCTCTTTGCCAACATGATGCCACGGATATGGTATCTTGGATGACAGAGAGTCCGAAACCAAGAAGGATTGTCACAGCTACTAGTAGTTTAGCTGAGACTCAACCCGTCAAGGAGCAAAAGATTTTGCATTGTTGGGGTTGTGGAGAAGCTGGTCATTCGAGGAATAATCCCAATTGTCCTAAGAAGAAGAAAACTCAGCCTTTGGGAAAATTAAAACAAAAGATGGAACCAGTAAAGGCAGGGGACAATTCTAAGAAGAGACAATTGAAATGTAACCATTGTGGTGGCACTAATCACGATGTGGATCATTGTTTCCAACTTCATCCTGAGATGCGGCCTGCCAGTTATGTCACTGGAAAGTCTCCAAGGGAGCAGAGTCTTGAGGCTAAGGTGGCAGAGCTTGAGCAAAAGCTCAAATCTTCTGTATCTTTTGCTCAAATTTATGAGCCGTATGTGGGTGGTGGCACCTCGGGTTCGGACATGTATATGTTTGGAGCAGCTGGAGAGGTGGTGGCGGCGGCTGCTACTCGCTCACAAACATTGGCAGATGTGGTGGCTTCCACGAGTGGTGGTAACAACGAGGTGCTACATCCTCGCCATGCCGGACCAGCTGATCAGATTGGTCAAGCACATTTACCTCTGTCATTTGGATTGGTAGACACCACTGTTGTTGGGGCTAAAAACCCTGTACCTTTGAGAGATGGGGATTCCATCTTGAAGGATGTTACGCAGGCATTGGCATATAAAATTCTCCATATGCCAATTTTCTCAGGTTCGGAGTTTATGGCTTCGGATTTCAAGCCTGCTCCAGTTTTTCATTTAGCTGGGAGAATGTTAGAAGGTAAGGCGGATTTGCCATCCCTTCAAGTATCCCAAGCTGTGGTTGACGTACCTGTGGCTGACAAGGTGGAGGACTTAGCCAATTTGCGAGCGAGTCTTGCGGATGCGGCGATCATTGTTTTTGGTAAGCAAACTGATATTCCTCCAACATCAATTTAAGCAGTGGATACGTCATTTTCGAATTATGCGTCGGGAGCGGCATATCTTGCAGACATTTCTGCAAGGCCTGTTCGCGAACGGCATAATTTGCAACCTGGAGTTGTACGGCTGATGAACGACAAATCTTTGTTTGTCGTTTCACGCACGGATATGCCTACTATTCGTGCTACACCACTGAGAGTTATGATGGATTCCGGTGCTCAACCGGTTATGATTGGCAAAGGACTTGCTGACAGTCTTGGATTGACGCCAGCAAGCTTGGATCCTTGTCCATTCACTATTGTGACTTCAGTAGGGGGCACTGAACGTGCAACAGGTTACACCAAGGCACCTCTACGTTTGATTTTTCATGTGGGGCAGGGCCTACTTACACTCATTTGTCAATGAAGTGTGTTGTTACTAATGCTACCAACTATGATATACTTGTTGGTCAGCAAGCTCTTTACCCACTTGGCTTTGGTTTGGATAATTGGACGGAAGAGGCATGGATTAGACCGGGATGGTCCACTGGAGATGGCAGGAAGGTATTTATTCCCGTCACATTTGCAGCCACTGCTATCATTATGGTTGCGGAGGCAATGTTTGGTTGCAGCGGTTCAGTTGCAGATTTGCCTTGTGCTCCAGTTTTATTGGAGGAAACAATGGACTACACTTGTAATGCGGCAGAACAATAATTTTTACCATCTTTTCAAATTCCTGCTCGACATTTCAAGGATCCACCTCCACCATGGCGAACTCCTAAGGAGTTATCCGACCATTGTCGACACATTGTAAAAGATTTGGATCTTGGAGAGGCACCTCCAACTTCATCCTCATTTTCTTTTGCTCAACCCATTCGTTGGCAACCGTCACATGAAGGTATTGTCCTTGTGGAGATCTTTGGAGGCATTGGCACAAGTTTGGCGGCAGTGTTGGAAGCTAGAATTACAGTTTGGCGATATATTCATGTGGACAATGGATATGCAGCCAACAGAGCCGTCCAACACCACATCCAACAATTGTTGTTGAGATACCCCGCACACTTGTCAGCCTCTGCCATTCATGGATGTTGTGGTCAACTTCCTTAAGATGTCACTATGATTAGTGATGAGGATTTGAGAAGGTTGGGCCACGTGAATTTGAATATTGCAGGATGGCCTTGTCAAGGCCATTCGCGGGCAGGAACTGGCCAGGGATTGGATGACCCTAGGTCTAGTTTGTTTGCGGATTTGATGCGATTGACACAATGGTGGTTTACCCACCAATCAATTCCGCCAGGGTACATTTTCGAAAATGTACCATTATTGGGTGATACCCGGCACAAAGTGGTGAAGGATGGTGAGTACATTAACCAAATTCTGGGTACTCCAACATTTTTGGATGCTGCATCTTTGGGATCCTTTGCTCATCGGCCTCGTTGGTTTTGGACCAACTTGGTATCACCTCGAGTGTTTTCAGCGGCGATTGCCCGCATTCCCCGCCTTATGGATCGCAAGGTGGATGACATTTTAGATGATCATCGTGTTTCCTTGGCAGTTACCAATGATGACACCTTGCCATTTGCATTAATTAATAAGGTGGGCATTCCGAGAGGTGCACTATCTACTTTTGTGACATATCCACAGTCTTTTGCATTTCGATCTCGTGGACCTGGCATGGTTTGGGATTCAAAATCCCAAATTTATGAGGAGCCTACGGCAGATGAGCGGGAACGCGCCATGGGTTTTCTTACAAGTACCACGGCTGCTCACGGGCTTCAGGAAGGTCAGAGACGTTTCCTATTGGGGCAAGCTATGGATCTTAACAACATTGTGTGGATAATTGGAATTTGTCTTGCTGCTCAACAACGTATGGATGACCAATTGCTTACTCTGAGGGCAGAGAACAATGGTCAGGGGGCAATGGAGCCGCAATCCAAGGATCACATTGAGGTCAATGACACCGAGGGATTATTTCCTTTGAAACTTCATGTTGCGGAAAAGCTTCGAGCCCAACGTGTTTTTTCGGCTTTGGCCCAAGAGTTTGGGAAGTTGGAGGCCCATAAAATGTTTCCACTTCTATTTCTTGGTGATACTTCATATGTGGGTAGCTATTTAGCTACACAAACTGATTGTAGTGGAGAGGATACGCATTTGGATTCAAGTGCAGATGATGGGGGCAAAGGTGTTGCCCTCTCCACGGACTAGCAATCACAGGTTGTGCTGGCACCAAGTGGCAATCCTTCTATGAAGAAGGAAACCACGGAGTTTGACGATTGGCCAATTGAAGTGGAGCCAAAACTTACTGGTGCCGAAGCACGAAAGGTACGGGCATTTATTCGCTCTTACCGTAATTGTTTTGCCTTTAGTCTTCATGATCTTGAAGGATATAAAGGTAAACCTGTTCGTATTCAACTCAAGGACGACCACCCTATTTTCAGACGGCCGTACAAACTTAGTGCATCTGAAAGGTTGGGTGTTCAAACTCGATGTCAAGAGTTATTGGCAGCGGAATTGATTGAACTCTCCAATGGAGAGTATGCTTGTACCACGGTTATGCCGTCAAAGAAGGATATCTTTGGCAACTGGACGGAAAAACGGATGTATGGTGATTATCGTCCAGTCAACCGCAAGACCAAGTCGGATCGATATCCAATACCGATGCCGGAGGAGTTATTTGATGCGCTGGGATTTTCTAGAATCTTCAGCACTCTGGATTTGAGGTCTGGTTATCACCAATTACCTTTGTTGTTGGGTGATCGGGTGAAGACCGCATTTTGGGGAATTGATAAAGATGACAAGGATCAACTTTTATCATTGGAAATTTCTGCCATTTGGTCTCAAGAATGCACCAGCTGAATTTCAACGGGTGATGGACCAATTATTGGTTGGTTTGCCGTTTGCTAGATGTTACATTGATGATGTTATCATCTTTAGTAATAGTCCACAGGATCATGTGAGACATTTGCAAGCGGTATTTGAACGACTTCAACGGTGGGGACTCCGTTTACATCATGGAAAATGTAAGTTTTTCCATGATCAATTGCCCTATTTAGGCCACATGATTGTTCCTGACGGTCTTGGTGTGCAACAAGCGAAAATGGATGCTTTGCACAAAATTCCCGCACCTAGTGATGTACCACGGCTTCGTGCATTTCTAGGATTGGCATATTATTATAGGAGGTTTGTCAAAAACTTTAGTTTGATTGCCAAACCTCTTACCATTCTCACGGAGAAAAACCAACCATGGATTTGGAGTCGGGAACAACAACAGGCATTTGATACATTGAAGCAGAGGCTCGGTTCAGCGCCAGTGCTTCGACGCCCGGATGTGTCTAGAGCTTTTCAATTGCACACGGATTGGAGTGCAGTGGGATTGGGAGCGGTATTGACACAGAAAGATGAAGAGGGAAAGGAATATGTGGTGGCTTATGCATCTAGAAGTAATAATAGTGCTGAATCTAATTATTCTTCTTATGAAGGCGAGGCCTTGGCGGCCGTTTGGGCCATTGTACATTTTCGACCTTATTTGTATGGGCAGAAGTTTACTTTGGTGACTGATCATCAGCCTTTAAAATGGCTTATGGAATCAGATAAGTTCACCGGAAAACTTGCTAGGTGGGCATTGTTACTTCAGGAATATGATTTTGAAGTTGTTCATCGAGCAGGAATTGCCAACTTGGATGCAGACGGATTGTCTCGCAATCCAAGTCCTTCAGATGAGGATTTAACTGGAGCCAGGTGGCATGGAGATTGTGATCGTGAGGCAGTGTCGGGTTGGCATGCTACCACGTATCTCACAATGATGTCGGGATTGGCTGCTGAAATCCTTGTGGAAGAACAAGATGAGGAGGTTGATAAATCTCTCGTTGTTAGTGATGTGTGGGAAGACCAGGCGGTCTTGCACAAACTTCAACAAGGGATATTTCCTCTTGGACTATCTTCTATGGAGCGAGATAGAGTTAGTCACCGGATAACAAGGTTTCGTTGGGCAAACAACTTGTTATTTCGTGTGTGGCCGAACGGAACGAGATGCATCGTTCCAAGGCCAGATCAAAGAGCTTCTTTGGTGTAGCAAGTGCACGAGGAGCTTGGACATTTTGGAGTGCGAAGGACGCACTCTATGTTGCGCAACCAATATTGGTGGATTGGTATGTATCAACAGGTTGTCACTTATGTTTTTCGGTGTGAAGTATGTGACCGGGTCAGGTCAAGTTTTAATACTTTGTCACCTCAACTTCAGTCTTTACCTATTATGGGCTTGGGATATCGTTGGTCTTTGGATTTTGCCGGACCGCTTACTATCACTCCACGTGGTTCCAAGTATGTGCTTGTGATGGTGGAGCATTTTAGTAAGTGGATTGAACTCGTGGCTCTTCCCCAAAATTCCTCAGAATTGGCGGCTATGGCATTTCTTGATCGAGTTTTGGCACGGTTTGGAGCACCTGCAGAGGTGTTGACGGATCAAGGGAGAGAATTCCTTGGATCTTTCGAGGCTTTGTGTACCAAGGCTTTGATTGATCATCGGACAACTTCCAGAGATCACCCTGAGGCAGATGGCTTAGCTGAACGAATTGTTCAGACGGTTAAGCGCGGTTTGCGGAAGTATGGATTGCTTCATGACAACCATCGCGATTGGGACTTGATGTTACCATGGATAGCAATGGGTTATCGTTTTAGCAAGCAAGCATCTTTGGCATCCTATAGTCCTTACCAACTCTTGTATGGACGGGAACCAATTTTACCTAGCTCGGTACGAGAGAAATTGGCTCCCGTGGTAAATTTGGATGATCCAGATGTTTGGGCTCAATGTCTTCATGACCGAGCAGCGTTCTTCCAAAAGGCCATGCCTATGGTTATGGAGAATTTGAATATTGCTCAATATCGTGATACATTACGGTATGCCCGGATCCGCAGTGGAGCTTATCGACCTCAGGTTCGTAGATTTTCCAAGGGGGATTATGTTTACTTGCAACGGGAGGCGCCTACGACATTGGATGTCAAGGCTGGGCGCACGATTTTGCGGGTAAAAGATGTCTTGCCAAGTGGTATATTATTGCTTGAAGGCAAGGATGGACGGGAATGTCGTGAGCATTCAAAGAATTGTGCTCCATGTCACCTTCCCATCGACGGCTCTGTGCATCCCGAGTTGGCGGTTGTACCACAGGGTCTGCCTTGTTATGTTTGTGGAGAGAAGAAAGGAGCTGCAACAATGTTATTGTGCGACCAATGTCAACGTGGATGGCACAGGCATGTTTGACACCTCCCCTTTTTACTCTTCCTTCTGGCAATTGGGTTTGTCCTCGTTGTCGGAAAGCCTCTCATTCCGTGGCCGTTAATGGTCATGATTGAGAATTTTGTGGATGTTTACCACATGTTTTAGTGGTGAAGTTGTTATTTAGTTGGTTGGAAATTTTATGGAATTAAGACTACATTGAAAGAGTTATCCAAGAATTCAACATTAATTGTTGAAGGCGATTAAAGATGGGGCTCACATTGCACCCAGCCTACAGTTCTTGGATTACTTTGTCAATCACGAGTTTAATTCCTTCGATTACTACTACCCAATTAAATATGTATAGATGTAGCAACAACTTCATCATGTTCAACAACTCTATCGATGAGTGTGTTTGTTCCTAGCCGATTGGAGGGGCTCCTTATCTGCTAGTGGGGGCACTTGAAGAGGTGGTTGTTTAGCATTTTAGTTTGCTATTTTATTTTGCTAATTGATGTTGACAACGACACTCGATCTGTTGTATTTAACGATCTTAGTTTACACGACAGAGTGGCTCCCGGGACTGCCAAGGTTTGAACGGGCATAACTTCCTCAATGTTTGTCCAAATGGGACAAGTGAGTAGTCCCTCAGCATCTACACAAAACGTAGATGACGATGAAGTGGTCATATGCAAGCATCAAAGATCATACAAAGAAGTTATGATGTTATGAAGTTGCTGGGGGCTAAGGAAAAATGTCTACTTGGCCCCAACTCTTAGTAGAGAGACAAAATGTTTCTTGACAGTGGGATAGGGTCCCTATCAGAAGTCCTAGAGGCTTATATGGGTGAGGTGGCATGGCTGGCCAAACCCATCCGAGGCTGAACAGTACGGCCTCCATGGGCATTGGCCCAACATGGGGGCATAATTGCCTAGTATGGTTTGGGTTGTTGTAGTGTTGCTCCGGCAAGGCGATGATCAGCTAAAGATTGGACTTCCATAGATGAAAGTCCACATCTAAGCATTGGTTACCGATTAAGTGGTGAGTCTTGAATGCAAGTGTAGGAGGGTTGGTCCCCCTCCTGTGGTATGGGAAGCTAATCATTCGTATGACAAAATGCAAAGCATTAGCACTCGTGACCCTTGCTAGAATTGAAAAATAACCAAGATAGTTAAGGGGAGCTAGCAAGGGTTACGACAACATATGTCTAATATTTTTTTAATATAACAATAATTATGAAGAAATAGTTTTCTTTTAAAAAAAATTTTACAAACATATAGGATTGGGCTCTGATAGAGTATCAACTATGATCGGTAAACAAAATGCTCGGGGAGTTCACTGCGATTATATTAGAAAACAACGTGCGGAAAAATATAGGGTAATTTATATTCACAAAAGGGAAAACTTAGAATTTTCTTAGAAGTAATATAGGCTTGATACAAATAACGCATATTTTTTAAATATTTGTAAAAATTTACCGTAGGATTTAAGGATCCTAGATTTTTTTGAAATAGGGTGTCCTTTGTGTTCAGAGGCGGGAAGATTTTGGATGAAAAACTATGTCGATTCAGTTGAAAAAATGGGATGAAAGATTGATGAGGGCGGATGACGGAATCTTGGGTTTAGGATTAAAGGCATGCATTATTTGTTGATTATATACTAGTGTTCTTAAAACTAGGAATTGTTTTGCAAGATGAACATGACATCTTTCATTTGCTATGAACAATTTTGCTAGTGTTTTTAAATGTTAGAAATAATTTCTCAAGATAGAGGAGTTTTGGTTGGTCTTGTGTTTGTCTGCTTCAAGCAGGATGTTGTAGTATTAATTCTATACCCTTCTACATTATTGCATGGACCCTATTTTTGCTTGCTTTGTTGTTGGTGTTTTAATTTTTTTTACACTCAGTATCGTTGTGTTTAATTGTGCGTGTAGCTTGATTGAGGAACACGGGCTGATTTTGTTGTTTGAAACTGTTTATGAACACTCTTAATGTAAAACCTTGTTATGTTTTGGATTTTGGTGACCTAGTACTTTGAATGCTCTTAAACCCTTTGGAGAAAAATCAAATAATTATAATGAACATACCTAGCTTAAATTTAGAGCTTCATCAAATTTAGAAGTAATTATAGGGTCATTTAAAAAACAAGAAATTAGCAAATTACGTAATAATACGGTACAAAAAATTAAGGATGGATAATTAAATACCCCTTGAATAAATACCCTTGTCACGCACGTGTATATATATATATACATGTCTAGTGAACTCCTCGAGACAAAATGATATTGATGCGTGCTAGAAAGAGAAGGAATTTTTTTCCTTATATTTATGTATTGTGTGGCAAAAATAACAAACTTAACGACTGTAGATGTATCAAAAGCTCTACCTTGTAAAGAGATGTATAGATAACTAGATGCATTGTTGAATTCAATAGCAATGCATTTCAGAAAAAATGCAATGCTTCGATTGCAAGAAGAACTTGTTGATTCTACAAAATGTTAAAAAAATTAACCAAAAAAATAGGTGATTGTCACGGTAGAAAGCTCTAACAATTCTTTGTGATGTTTTAGAGGGCATTCTAACCTACTTCGGGGACAATTACAACGTTATGGAGGATGGATTTGGATCCAATATATTTATAAAATTTCATACGTTCAAGTATATTTATGTGTTTTATTTTTTGGCTAATATTTTTATATTTTATCCATGTTATAATGTTTATTCATAATAAGTTTGTGGACATAACTACAACGGGCTCAGTAGTATAGATCAATATTGTTCAAATTCGTAAGCTCCTCATAAAATAGATTACGAATTTAAATAGTAAGACCTTCAATTAACAGACATAGTATCACATTTATTCTAATTTTAGTCTTCAAGCGGATATCTAAAGATATTATCCAATGAAATTAGAAAAAATAAATATCATGACGTGGAAATGATATGGTATAAAACGGGGCAAGATCTCATAGATGTAATGACATTCCAATAAAAATTGTCTTGGTAGTGTATAATATATTTAGAGTACAAATTTGAAGATAATCATATCATGACAACATTTAAAGTGTTAGATCCAACTAAAATGTTATCCAAATAAGTTGGTTTGGCTAATTGGGGAGGGGGGGTTTGTTGATTTGGAGTTGTTATGTGGCCAATATGGAATTAAGCATAAAATAATAGGAAGAAAGATCCTCTCATTAGTAAATTTTATTGTAATTAAGATAAGGTTCTTTACATTTAAATTACAAGTAACTATTGATTGGTTGGACAAAAGTGTCAAAGATATCTAATCAATAATTACTTGAAATCATACCTTAAAATTGAGTATAAAAATTTATTAGTTATAGTTGAGATTGCTACAATACAATGTGTTAGCATTGCGACTTGCAAGAATTGTGAGAGGGTATTTTTTATCCACAAGTGTATAAAGACCAAACATATGAATAGAATGTTGACAAAGAATTTGGAGAGTGTTTTGCGGGTTGCCTTAGAAGGGTCAATTGAAGGTTGCCATGAAATTTTCAATGAAACCATAAGAATATGAAAAAATAACACCAAATTCAAGTATTCGTTATTTTATTCAAATTAAGATCTCTGTGAATTTGTTGATCTTGAGCAAGTCAACTAATTTGTTGTGATTTGTTTTGCATGAAATGTAAATTATGTTGTTGGTGGTTTTTTGTACTAATATAAATTCTTATTGCCCTCAATGACTTCAAATCGTCATTGGTGGTTTTAGAAGTTGTAAATCCTTAGCCCCCAACCGGTGGGGGGCATTTGAACTAGGTTCAACTCCTACTAAAGATAAATTGGGTTTTTGGTGAGGGAATGTAATTTATTTGAAAATTTTATGAATACCGGCCAAAATTTTATTTACATAGAATATTTACCGCCCAATTTTTTTTATACCCGGATTTCAAGCGAGCTAAAATGCCAAGTGGGGGAAACGAACCGGATGAGCTTGGTGGATCCAACTCAAACTGACAAAGAATAGGTTCCAATCAGTTGGGGCCCATCTCAACCAGTTATTAGAGGGTTTGTGTAGAAAATCTCCCCGACCGTTGCTCATGATGGTTCCAGGTTGTGCTAATTTCTCACATTGTCAGCAAACATCTGTTATATTATGAATTCTAACAGTTCTGTGATGAAATATCGTCATGGATAATTGAAATGTAGTGAAGAATCATTTAGTAAATGGCAGTAATTGCAGCGTTGTAAATCTATAATGTCTGAATTTTTCACAAGGAGTGACAAATAATGTTACATGTACATTTAATGTTGGTGACACCACAATTGGTGTTGAGCATGACAAATAGAATCAGTGACACTAAATACAATATTTAGTGTAGTCAGCTTATGTAAAATTCAGTCGAGGGATGAATACTCTGCAGTTTTTAGTTACCCTTCTCGTTTCTGCTCATGGCTGTGTATCGTGCACACAGCCTCATTCAATGCTTACTTTTAGTTCTCATCAATGTCCTTGTCACCGGACCCTGCTATCATTCCATCATAAACGTCTCAATCCAGTACTAACACTGATTTTACAGTGACTCGATCAAATCGAACTACAACACTAGATGAATGGTCACAAAACATAGGGATAGAATCTTAATACTTTGTTTCTACCATTGATAGTTGCAAGATCTAACAGGATCAAACGTGAGCTGAATCAATGTTGAATGAATCATTAGCTGAACATTGAAGCAGTACTGTACAAAGATTAAATCCTGAAGGGTAGGTAGAGACACTGACTCAACATCAAACGCTGGCCACTTGCATTATTTTGAGATGCCAAAAAGACATTGTTCTGAACCACTTGAATTTTCTCAACACTTTCCTGTCTTTACAGGCGGACTAACATACCCATGCCAAGAAGTTTGATTGCAATCCTAATATCTACCCCAGCCTGCATAACAGAAAATCCCATCTACAGCCACACTTTCAGGCAATGGATGCAAGCAAAAAAAACATGTGCTCCGTGTATGTCTTGTGTTGTTGATATTCTGAGTCCCCGGAAAATTCAAGCAATCATTAAACCTAATATGCTTTTTTGCACCTATATGAAATTAATACTAGGTACACGAGCAAATTCACTTATGGGTTCTGCATATTTCAGGATAAATCAAGGTATGTATACAGGAATACAGTACTTCAACCTGTGTAGGTGTGCAACGAAAGAAAACAATTTCTCAAATCAACTGGACAGGAGCCCAATTTTGACGAGGGGCAAGACGCATGCTTGAACCCTCTTTTAGAACGACGAGATAGTCATGTAAAATTTTATTAAGCAGTTTTCAATTCCAATTTGCGTTGCTCCAAATTTTAAAAGCCAAGCCCACGGGTTACAAGTAGACTTGATCCTCCAGGATTATTAGCCAACCTTCGCTATCCATCTTTGAGTAGTGAACATTTCTAACGCTAACAAAGTATGTCACACTGTAGTAGCAAGATGCTTAACAGATTTCATATTGAAATTGTTGCTCAAACTTTATGAACAGCATGTTTGTTCCTGCAGCTGCGGATCCATAGCTTGTGGTGACGCTGCAGTAAAGGCTGCACATCTGAGAGTTCCCAACTCACAAACATCTGCTACGGAAGAACGATCGATTCTCTCCGACAACTCGGAGGAAGCGCCCTAATCAGATGAAGAGAAGTGCAAGTTATCGGAAATTTGAGTTGCTGAGGTTCCCAGAGTCGTACAGATGCGAAGGAAGAAATTCAAGATGAAAGGTGCGGAGGCTTACTGTCCCTCTCCCAATTGCTCGAAAAACCCCCGCTAAACCGTCGGTTGTGTTCGAGAAATTTGAACTTTTTGCGCGCCAAAATCGCCCGCCAAAGACAAGAATCTTGATCGATTTCCTATTGGTTTTTCCACACCCTACTTCCGAAGCGTACATTAGTACTGCTTAGAGTGGAATTGTATGCAGTGGATACACCCGCCCACGCAGGATATTCAGATGCATCGATTTCACTTGTGCAAACTAATTTCGAAATCGTAAATCCGCATAATTAACACCAACGATCACATCCGAAGTGAATTGCCGAAGTCCACAAAAATGTGCGGCGAATGTCACCAGCCTTGCAGAGGCCACCGGTGCTCGCGATCAATACTCCAGAAGGCAGGCTTGGGATCGAAATTTCACGAATAAAGTCGACATCCACAAAAAAGTGTGGCAAATATTACCAGCCTTGTAGGGGACCACCATCATCGCCGAACTTTTTTGGCCGAATTTCACAAGCGAATTTGACACCCAAAAAAAAAAAACGGCAAACATCACCAGCCTTGAAGAGGCCATCGGTGCTCGCGGTCAATGCTCCAGAAGGCAGGCTTGGGATCGGGCGCCGCTTCCCCTGGCCACTCCAATGGCGGCTTTCTGCAGGATCTTCTTCTGGACACAGATTTATTGCTCGAGACAGAATTGGTGGTGCGGCCCGAAGCATTAGCCCAACAACGCCTTGTGACCAGCCACTTCACTTGCTTCCAAAGAGCCAGAGCGAACCCACTTCTTGAGGGGGAGGGAGACGACGACGACGACGTCGACGATTTCAATGACGATGACTGGGAAATGGCGGCGGAGTAGAGCCCACTGGGCTTCCATAAGATGACGGTCGCCACTCGCCTGGGCCTCCCTTGCCATGACTTCGACCTTTGCATCGTCTTCCGCTTGCGACGCTGCACCTTTCCGTCATCCTCTTCTGACAACAGCCTGTGCGAATTCTTCATGTCCGACATCCTCACTCGCTTGAACCTCGCGCTCATCCAATTAATCAGTCCACCATCAAGCCACCAATTCTCACCCCATCTTACAGCCCCGCAATCTGTCTCTACACCCACAAGAAAAAATATTTCCAATCCCTGGGTTTATCGATCGAATTCTGTCTCCATACCCACGGAAATTTCCAGCTTCTGGATTCACCGATCATAACCTGTTTCTACTACACCCACGAGAATTCTATCGATAAATCCTGGGTTTATCGATCACTGCGGTAATCTTGGCAGAGCTGCAATCTGTCTCTACACCCACGAAAATTCTTGCTCCTGGGTGTACCGATCGCAATTTGTCTCCACACTCCTAAAAATTTCAGCTCATGCGTCCATCGATCGAAATCTGTACCGACACCCACCGAGAATTCTTGCTCCTGAGTTTATCGATCGCAATCTGTCTCTACACCCACCGAGAATTCCACCTCCTGCGTTTATCGATCAAAACTTGCCTCTGCACCCACGAAATTTCTAAATCCCGGGTTAATCGATTGCATGGGCAAAAGTTACAAGCAGTCTCTACACCCACAAAAAAAAATCAGCTCCTGGGTTTATGAATGGTAGGGGCTATCCTAGCACAGGTCGCGAACTCGAGATCCTGGGTTTATCTAAGCGGAGGTGAATAACTGACAGAGGAGTAGAAGCAGAAGCAGAAGGAGAAGGAGAAGGAGAAGGAGAAGGAGAAAATGAAGAAGGAGACTTTTCCAAGTCTGTCGGGAAAGATGGAATGCAATCGATGAAGGCAGTTCGGCTGTGCATATGGCGAGCAGATGCTGCACAGATCAAGCCGAGGCATGCTGACCCGGGATTGGAATTTGTTCGGTAATCTTGGCATCCCGACGCACTGTTTCCGCATTGACAATCCTCCGACTCCGTAACGGGAGATCCATCTCGCATTTCAGTACTGCGACCGGAAGTCCTTGTGCCTCTCACTTTTGAACCGGCTAGAGCCTGGATGATCACCTTGGGCCACACGATCTCGTTGACAAACTTTGGCCCGCGTATAATCCACCGGACGGGCCAGTGGTAGTCTGCTCTCCAGGTCCGACACAAGAACAAACTTGGGGCTCCCCTCTATAGTAGATCCTTTCATCCTTGACTCTATGACCGTGGATCCTTTCTCCTTAACTCTATGACCGTGTACCCTCTGAAGTGTAAGGTAGATGGTGCCAAACCCGTCACTTTAGCACCGACCAATAATAACATTTGCATTCTCGAAATAAATAAATGTTTTTTTGTCAGCAATTGAGGTGGGGTTCCAACTCACCAAAACATGTTTGCAAAAGTTATAAAGGTTCAACATTTTCTTGGTATATGATCCAAAATCATCAGCACATGAGCTTGATGTTATAATTTTGGACATTCTTATAACCAATCGCTTAATCAAGCGGATGGCACTTCCAAAAATTATCTTTCAATCTTTACATGTGCAATCAACATGTTCATCCATAACCTATAGTTTAGGTCCATGAGCACACCAATTGTAATCAATAACCAGCTCGAAGAGGTGGATGACTCACTACTTCTGCAACTCTACTCTCAATGATAATCTACTCTATAATCAATATGTGCTTACTGCACAGCATTTTAGGGCATTTGTTTTAACATTGCTGCACGCACACAAAATGACGGTCAATGGGAAGCAAGGGCTAAGGAGCTAGAGGGTAAGGCTACATAATTGAGCTAGATGCTACTAGTCCATGTCCACATGCCTTCATGAAACGTGCAAGGGGTGGGTGTTTATGCTGCATGCACATTTTGATATTCACACTGTAAGTCCATCCTCTTTTCGTTTAATATGTACAAATATCCTCCAATCAAGACTCCATTTCATGATAAGGTTTGACTGAATTGGTGGCATGGTTAAAGGGCCTCCTTGTTTTTAATACAGTGGGCAACTAGGAAACTTTTCAATGCTTTTGAAGCTTTAAAAGTTATGAGCACGTCCACTCATGAACACATCATGGTGCCCAGTTTGCTCCATGGAAGTTTTTCCCCAACAGTCCATCACTACAAGACATAATAATGTTTTTCATAATTTTCAATTTTCCTTACTACCTTTTCAATCTCTACACACAATGATAATTTTCCTAAGTGAGGGTGCCACATGTCACATGCACATGTGGAGAAGTTGATACAGCACAAAAATAAAGTCAATAACGGGAAGCAAAGTGCATAAATCGATAATGTATTGCGGAACTTGTTCATACGTGTTCCCTACACATATGCCTTCACAAAATGCACCTTATTTACATGATCATTGTCTTATAACATAACATGCGTCAAAGGAAGATGAGACTCCATGTGGGCTTCCACACATGGTGTACATGCAACACAATAAGCCTTCATGGGGTTGTTTTCGTACCTGGAATTGGCATGGACATATATTCAGATCACCAGGAACCATGTTAGATTATTCCCTTATTCCTCACATTTTTCTATTGAAGGTGAGGGTTATCAAGTGCCCTCCACGTATGAATATAGACATGAGTTTCCAAAACATTGTCCACAACCCTGTTCCAATCTGTAACTCTTCTCAAGATATAAATTTTATATATAATTAATGATTGTATTCAATGACCAGTATTCCAGGACTTCAGAATTCTAACTCACATATAAACCATAAAAATGTCAGAGAAGTATTGAAGTGCAATTTGTGCACAATACTTCGCAGGTGGATCTACAGACTCCTTCCAGATGCTGTAGGAAACATTTGAAACATAAGAATCTTCAAGACACATGAGGGGCTCTCACAAAGTTCGAAATTGATCAAAAGAAAATGTAATGACTTCTCCTTGTTGTCTAATTAGTTTTCATGTAAAATTCAGAACGACTTTAACTATCACTCACCAGATGACCTCGATAAATTCCTCTGTACATCTGCAGCAATCAATCAGATGTCACGATAACGATGGAGGCAGCAGGCCGTCGATATAGTTTCCTCCTTGTTCTGCAGTTCGACATGCCCTTATGAAACCAGAATATCTATGGACCTTCCACGATCAATAACACATATGATGCGGGTCCTGGAAGGGTTCAGAACATGATGCAACTGAGATTCCACACTGCAAGAGATCACATGGGATGAGGCGTTGGATGCCGTCACCTCAAGCTAACGGACTAATTTGATTATAAAATTTGAAGAACCAGAATGGTAATATTGTACATACAATCAAGGATGCCTCCATGAAAACTACCCAGTGTCCCCTTTCTGCTGAGTGACACATTGCCTCATTTCTCTCAGACTACAATTCCCTCTCGGGTAGGCAAAGGTGACAACACTTGCAAGAACCTAGTTGATGCACAACTCAGAAAGTTACAGTCTGAGCACTACCCTCTTCACGGTTAGTATCCCAGTTTTGATACAGTAAAGCAGCTGCTGCCCTTGCTGCTACTGAGGAACTGTATTTCTTTCTCAGGGATGCCAGTAATGCATCATGAGATTCCTGTTAACATAACAAGTAACTTGATGAGAATCCTCATATTCATTTCACACTTCAATCTCCAACTGAAGAACTCCCAACACGACTAAATTTGCAGGTTGTAGCCTTTTCAACTAACAGCCTTTTCAATCCTAAAATGTTACACTATACCAGTGGAACATTATAGATGCTCAAGAGCAGTAGATTAGTAAAATGAGGTTGATAGAAATACAAGGAAATACCTTCAAGACACGCACTTCCTCTTCCAGAGCAACTGCCGTTTCTTTCTGTAAACAAACAGGTAACCATCATGTCAATTCCAGCCTACACAAATACCCTAGTCCCCAAACTGGTAAATTATGAACTTCCTTGATTTTTTGAGCATAAGGTAGGTAAGGGTAGAACCAGTGCTTTCAGGCATGAAAACTTGAGCTACACCATTGCATCATCATTCTAGGTCCCTAATGTTTTATACATATCTTATAACAATTAGACACAAATGAACATGCTTCAGTCTGTTTTATTTCAGGTAAGATGAAGTAGAACCAAAATACAAGTAAGCTAAAATTCAGCTCTCAGTGTACGTGACAATTACATGTATCTCAGAAGGATACACTGGCTTAAATCCACAACCAAACTTGATTTTGAAACTCCTAGCACACAGGGAAAACATGGAGTTTTCTGGTACCTGACGACTTATTTTCACTTGTAACTCTAGGCTCCGTTGTCTCTCTTCAGCCAAAGCTCGCATGGCTGCCTGGCGATTCTGTTCAGCAGCTTCAACTGCCTTGCGCAACTCCTCCACTCTATCCCTCATGATGTCCTGCACAAGAGCCCATGACATGGCATACTTACACATTTGATTGCAAGAAAATTGGCACTGCAAGTTTATTTGAAAGGTAATCTTGGTACAATAAGATGAATAAAAGGCTTTCATATAGGGTAGAACCAGCTTGATCAACAACTTCCCATGTCACCTCTAGATGACATACAAATATGATTTCACATACAGAGATCCGGAAATTCTCATAAGTTAATGTGACTGTGCCTGAAGAAAGGTGAGACATAGCAGATGAAACTTAGATGTAACCTACAAACATAAACTGCTTCTAGTTGACCACCCTCACAATATAATTAAAATAATAATAAATCTGTCCACACTAACCTCGTCTTTCTCTTGCCAGTCACTGCCATCCCGCTTGGTGCTTCTCTCTGTCATTGACATCTTTGGCTCTGAAGTACCTTCACTAGGGCCTTCCTTGTCAAAGCTCCTGGAATCCATCATTGGTGAACCGGAGGTGGTTCGCTTTTGCACAAATTTTCCAAATGTTACAGGTTGCCCCAGACCTCTAGGAGTGAACAAGGCTGAGAGAAGGTTCCGTACAAAGTTAGGCTGCAATTCTTGTGCCTGCTCACTTGAGCTTGGATGAGCCACTCTGCTTTTGGTGGTTTTCTGCGATGAGTTTGCTGCTCCGTTGGATCTGGTCTTCATGTTCATCTGCTCCTCACCTCGATAACCATTAACTCTGACATTACTCGTACGCTTTGTAGACACCTGACCTCCAGCATACATGTCATCACGGGGTCCAGAAATGCTCCCATTGCTTGCTGACTTATTAGCACTCTGATCAGATGAAGCTAATGTACGAAATGAAGCACCTTTTGCTTTAGTTGGGACCTGAGAACTAGACCTACCACGAACACCGGTTGAGTCATTCCTGAAGGGATACATGTGACTAGAGTTTGAATCACCTACAATAACCTGGCCTTCATACATTATTAACCGCTCTGTTCGACCTGTGCCATCCAATGAACTACTAGGCTTTGATTTTGTTCGAAGCCGGTAATTTGGATACATAAAATCATCATCTTCAACTAGTGGCAGATCTAATCCTGGAAACTTTTGAAGGTGCTTTTTGGTACTTCTTGGAGGCCCAGCAGTCATATCATCACGCCAATGTGCTCTCATAACCCTTCTCCTTACAGGCTGCCCAGGTTGTCCTTTAAACATTCCTACAACAGAATATCCAACACCAAACAGGGCTAAGGCCATCCCAAAAAAGACTACAACAATTCCGGCATTTCTTGGTAGCTTCATCGGCAGGTGTCTCCATTGAGGTGCAGAGGTTACTGTTGCAATGAAATCTGACAATGAAAAAATTCCAGTGAATCAATTGCATTTAGACAAGTGGGACAACTATGTGTAGAGGGTTCTTATCAGCTATGGCAGAAAAATAAGTGGACGATGGACACTATATCTAGGCTGAACTAGACCAAGGGAAAATCACAAGACGCAACATCTGCATATTGGTTAGATTAAGGACAATCGTGGCAACCAAGGCTGCAATAATAGCCCTATGCTTTGTCCATAAATGTCTCTAAAAACTAAGAGAATGAATACATAACTAGCAGGAATGGAGAAGACAGATGGAAGTGTGTTTGTACAAATCCTAGCTTCTAGTCAATTTCTACATATGCATCTTCAGCTGGATAACAAGCACTAAGTTATCAAAATTCTTTGAACTACCTTCACTAAAGCACCACAAAATACTCAAATGCTAACCTTGACTTTGAGAACCCATCATCTTCAAAAGCTCTGAAACTCGAATGCCAACCTCTGCCCTTCCAACACTCTGGAAAGGAAAACCACCAACAAAAGACGGAAACGATTGCCCACTGCAATTTACAATGCTCCCTCCTTCCTGTTGATTAGAAAGGAAAGCATGAGTCCCTCTTAGACCACCACACTGAACTAAATTCAAATACACAATACCTGAGAAATGAGTACGATGCTCAAAAACCATATATATATATACTCTCATAACACCATTGAGCTTTCTAGGTGCTACATTTATGCCTGATGTAAGAGCATAACTTTGAAACTCACTATTGTTTGAGAACTCTCCGCAGATAAGTGCTTCCAAAGTGCTTGCCGTGATGAGGAGCCCCAGACACCAGTGCTCAGCACACCGTGTGCAGATTGAAAGTGTTGCAATGCCCTCTTTGTCTCCGGTCCATAAAAGCTGCAAGCATACCGTCTTTGATGATTATGATTGAGAAATTGGGGAAAAACCTCAATTCAAACATATCTACAAATTCAATTCTGAGTTACTGAATGTCAGAAAACAAGTATAGATGTCTTACCCTGTTAAACCAGTCCGGTTGGGGAGGTAACCGAACCAATATAATGCTCTCTGCAAATCATCAAAGAATGGGCAGTTAGATGAACTGAAGCTAAATACCTAATGGGCAAGGTTGAGTTCATTAAGTAAACCGGACTGTCACAATGTGTAGATTCATGAAAGATCTAGATGCCAGAAGAATAATCCCTCTCCACCATTTCGTCTATGAAGACTACATTGTGCCAGCAATCTCTCTGCATCATTCCCATTTTGGAAAGCGAACTATAATCTAGCTGAAACCGAGACATTATATCTTCTCAATATGATGGTACAAGTTGTTACTGTCCATCCCACTTGAGGTAAAATAACTCAATTAACATAGAGGCATAAGTCCATGACATCACAGAAAAGAATCTATTTCCACTCTGCGATATACTGACCTGCAAGTCCAAGACCTGGGGTCCAGAGTCCCCTTCCCACATGTCCCCAGAAAACTTCAACTCTTGAATCTTCAGAAGTTCAGATATAGGAATCTCATCAACCACCTCCCCAGGAAGCTTTTTAAGCAGCCGTCTTTGCCCTTCTTCATCCTGCTCCTGTTCCTCGAGCAAGGGTACACTAGCTTCTGAAGGCTCTGCTTGTTTGCCACATCCTGAAGTTCTGCTTACATTACCACTCTTCCCAATGGCCTGCCTCTGCCCATGCACTTGGTCAAATGGTTCCACAGTCTGCCCTTCCCTTGACGCTTGCATCTCTCCAGGAACTCTCGTGCCATAACACCTTATTCGACATCTCTCTCTTCTTAATTGACCAGACCTTCCTGACTTTCCTCCTACACTATTTACACCATCTAGTGACAGACATAAATCTGCAGAAGAAACAACTTTGAGCTTACTATTAATACAAGGTATAAAGCTTAATCTAGAGAGCTTCGATATGTGTTTGTGGCCAACCCTCCTACCTACAAGATAACCCTGTCTCCGACTCTCCAGCTTGATTGTGTCGATGCCCCACCCCTTGCTCCCACATAGTTCCTTGAAAACATATTTACTGGAGGGGCACCGAGGTGGGACATGACCACATAATTTCAGGAGTTTGCCGCAACTTCCACCTGTGACCACCATCATGTATTCGATGTGGTTCTTCTAAGGCTGACATTTGCACACATTTTTTTATATTAAGCAATATTATCTTGAGGAATCATAAGAAACCAGCTCCCGAATTGAGCAGGTGCCCCTCAGCCACGAGGGAACCCCGTTGAGTCATGGCAAACTGAATTGCAGGCCCCAGTTCCAGAATTAAGCAGGTTCTTGCGTTGAATGATCTCGGTACTTTATTCCAATCTGAAACAAACAAGCACGGTTGAGCAATCGAAAATCATCAATATCGACTGAGGTTTGTCTCAAGAAAGAAGACATTGATATGAAAGCTCTTACCCACTCAAGAGGATATGAAAATAACCGGATGCACTCTTCACACTCGACACAAATACTGTCACGAGACACTATGGCTTCTTGCACATATCAACCACTTATTAAACAGGCTTGCCGACGTTTACATTAAAAATAAAAATAAAAAATAAAAATCCCACCATGTAGCAAAACCATGCTTCCAGCTTCAATGATACAACAAAATCCCCAGACTTTTACTTCTGTGACAGATAAGCAAGAAGCTCTTAAGTGTAAGGAAAGCGACCAAGTCTCTAAGTATCAACTTCAATCGAAGGTAATGTACATTATAAATCCCCAAAAAAAGGACGGAGGAACAACAATGACGCACCCAAGAAGCTTTGAGTGTAAGGAAAACGAACAAGTCTTCTATGTGTCAACTTTAAGCTAAGGCAATGTATGTACTTATTAATTTACAAAGGTCAGATAACAACTATGATATGCACTAGCCAATTGTGCCTGAGTTCACATTCATTGGCCTTAAAAACACATCGCTCAGACATAAATAAAATAACATCGGATTTAAACGAAGTTGTAATCCATCATTCTATCAAGGCCTTGCCAAGCAGCGAGATTAGAAACTCACAGAAAGCGTTCGGATTCTCCAACTGGACTACATCTGTTTAGCATTGCGATTCTTGATGCTGGAGTTCTTTCTTCAGGACAGTCTAATACGAGGTCCGTAACTAGTATATCGAAATTTTAGGAGACAGCAGGGTGGCAATCAGCTACAGTACAAGCACGAAAACGTGAAAAGAAATGTCCTGATGCCAAAGACTGCTCAAATATCCCGCCCAGCCTTCCAATTTCTGTACTAGAGCTTACACCCTTAGATACAGTGAGAGAAGCGCTCACGTGATCAAAGAGGATACAAGCGACGCAAATACATCGACAGGTAAGGAAGAAGGACGAAGAGAGGAGGAAGGTCAGGACAAGATAGGAGATCGCACAAAATATAACAACCCTGATTTCAGATCAAATTGCGCCTCTCTATCACTCGACCATGGTGAAAGTTTACTACATTTGGATGAGCTCGCAGTCCTGTTCCAAGGAAATTTTGAGAATGCCAGGAACCGAAGCTGATGTGGCGGCAACTGCTAAGTCACACCTGGTACCGAAGACTGAGATAATGAGCTCCCCCGATGTATGTATCATCAGAGAAGGACGAAAGCGCGGCAAACTGTAAAACAGTAACAACACCTCACACAATAAAATACTCCCGAGTTTTGCGACCAAGAAACCCGGCACAACCGACGAAGCCTAAACCAAGTCACTGAAAATATGCACACCTTTAAAGCTCCTCCCTCCCCTACGAAGCGCGGGAAATATCGCCCGCCCGCCCGGCCGCAGCCGCAGCAACAGCCAACAGCAGAATTCCCTACACTCTATCTTCGCGGCCTTGATGTGCTATTCGCCCTAACTTCACCCGATGGAGGAAGATAACAGAGCAGGCTGCAGAGCATACATTGAATGCCGCCACTGTCAAGCTGCGTCAGAATCGGCGCCAGGGAAAGAAGACGAAGGAGCAGCACCAGGAACACCTTCCTGACGAGATATTCAACAGCAAATGGATGGATTGCAAGCGCTTGAACTTACGAACCTCTGTAACTTCTCCTTAGATGTGTACACCCATACATGCACATGCCACTGTACTACTCGGTCGCTGCAGGCCTGGCAAGATTGGCGAAGTCACGTGTGAGGGATTGCCATGATGAGCACCGCGGCTGATGAGGTCGCCATAGCCATGGCCATGGCCAGTCTCGCAGCATGCACACAATACCAAGCCTCAATCTCAAGCGCAACCCCAGCGCCCCTTCCTCTCCCACCCCCTCGGCCACTGGACCTGGCTTACTTCCAGATGTCCATCTCGCATTCGTCCAAACCCTTCGAGGACTTCACTTGTGGCTCTCGATTGGGCCCCTTGCTCCGGTCCCACGCCCACGCGTCCCTGATTTGAGATGTCTGCCTTCTCAGGACCTCAATTGGGCCCACGACGGGGCGCCTCCCACTCGTCAAACTGTACTCGCTTCGGCCCCCATTTGAGATCCGCATCCACGCGTCCCAAGGATATTGGGGGTCGCACTCTCGACATGTGGATCGAGCTCTCAACTGGGCCCACGACGGGTCCTTCCTCACACAGTCCGACTGTCCACGTGCAGCTAGGATGGGAGTGGCTGGGACGGGACCTGGGCGCTCATTGGTCGACCTAGATGCGCCTGTTGGCGTGGATTGGTACTTCAGGGGTCTTGACTTCTTTCTTTAATATATTTTGTGATGTTGAAGGCTTTATGAAATTATGAGGTCATGTCCTCATGTGGGATGTGTGGAGGGGGCTATATATGGCTGGCTTGTTGCAAAATAAGTTAACCTTTGGTGCTCCGATTCATTTATTGAGAGGTCTAAGTTAACGGTGGAGGACTAGATGAGCATTTATGGAGTTGGACATTCAAATCACATGTGCATTGGCTTCTAAACCTTTCTATTGGACTTTAACCATGTATGTGAAACAAGGAACGGTGATAAGCGACCGCTACACTAATTTTGTCTAAATTAGTGTGGGTTACCATTCGGAGTTACGTGTTGCTCTAACTCTTTACCAACATTATCGTTCTATACGAACTAAGTTAATATCATGTTCTTCAGTGTGCATACTAACAACTTATGTTATTTGGGTCGAAAATGATACTATTGGTAAAATGTTACAGCAGTGTGTAACTCCCAAATGGTAGTCCACACTAATCAAACAAAATAGTGTACACCATTTATGGTATTTAGTGCCACATGCGTAAGAGTGTCACCTCGTGACACTCGGTGTTCAAGTGTGCTTTCTAATATCTCGGCATGAGTTTGCTCAATAGTGTCATGAGATGCATGCCTATGTTACACAATGGTCTACAAGTTGACTAAAGTGTATGCACATGACACTTGACATTAGTATGCTCCATAATATTTTCCCCTTGCATACTAAAATGCAAAACTATCATCTCAAGACATCCCAATATGCTCCGCTAAATGTCATAAAATAAATACTTTTCACTTAAAAGAGTTACATGTGTTGACAAAATAATATCATATCGGCAATCAACAGATGTGACACTTTGAAACCTCTAGGCATCTAGTTCAAACCATTTGCAAATACATGTACGTGACACCAAATACCGTAAATGGTGTGTAATCTTACATATGAACCGGTTGAAATTCAAGATTTCCAAAAAAAGTACCGATCATTTAAGAAGAAAGTAGGTGATATTTCTCAAATTAATGAAGAAAAACCGAAAGATCACAACATGCAACCGGTTGAACTTGGAAACACTAGGGTTTTGACCGGCTATGCCCAAAAACCTCCCCGAACACCGATGTGAAAAAGCTTGCAGATTTTCTTCCTCCACATCTTGGGAAGTCTACCACGAGCCTGCTTGGGTTATTAATGCATGCCAAATGACACGTCTGACATTAAAAAAAAAAGTACTTGTATTCCCTATGTATGCAAGTACTCCACACGAAGAGTCAAAGGATGAGATTGTGTCATGTTTTGATGATTACGCATGTAAGTAGAGAAAGGGGACACGACAGGCAAACGCATACCCTTGATTGGGAGGGGATCACATCAGCGAATTTTTTTTCACTTTTTACTGGGGGTGAAATGGCTATTATAATGGTTGTTTACATTGCAGTTTCGGCTATGTGAACATGTAAGGAAATTGTAAACATTGCGATGAAATGTGTGGTAGAATGAAATTGCCGCTATCTAAAATGGACAGTAGAGAAATGCAAATGCGATACTTGTTGTGATGCCTTTTGGAAGTTCAACTAAGTGAAAAATAAAAAATATTGCAAGGCCACTATTGGAACAAGGAAATGCAGCAGTAAATATGCGAAATTACATCCCACAAATTACGTCACAAAAAATTTAGGAGGAAACCACTTCTTTATTTACAATGGCATGCATCGCCAATAAGCCGTATGAGATGTAGGCTCTTAAAAGTAGAAGTTATATAAAATCCTTGTATTCTAAATAGTTATGAAGAAGTGGGAAAAACCCCCTAAATGTCTCATTCTATGCAAATCAAACACCAAGTGCATATCGGTCGCGCTTCGGCTTGCAAGCTCTCCAATCTGAAACGACATCCTTGTACGGGAATGATATCAATGTGTAATGTTTTTGTGCAAACATTGTTGTAGCAAGAGGTAAATGTTCAGTTAAGCAGTTGCGGAGTTTGTTCTTCAAGAAAGAAACATTGGAAAATGTTCTTTCGTCTTCTACACTCCCAAGAACCTACAAAATGGATGCAAAGAGACAAAGTCAGTAAGAAACCAACTTGCATTCAAGAACATGAATACAAAAAGCATGAGAAATTTTAATGAAGTAACATATTTTCAAAATATAACCCCGTACCTGGATCATCGCAATTTCTGCGAGCTTAAAGAACTCGGGAAACATACCCTTCAAAGGGGCAGATTATGCCAAGGCACGCCATAGTTTGGTTAAGGGATGAATGTGGGTGTCCATGGCCCTCATTGCATGAGAAGAATTATTCGCCATAGCCACAGCAAACCAATGCAACTGCCGATCAAGTGCCATAGCACTCAACACTGCTGGACATGTATCACAAACATTTGTAGCGCTAGAGAAATCTTTGGTGTGAGCATATGTTTGCTTTAAAGTGTTCATGTACCCTGTGAGTTTGTCCTCATGCCCTGGCTCAAGCCAAAATTGAGGATATACAATGGACAGTGCATCCATTACCTCACTAGGGGGAAACCTACTTCCCAATTCCATCACCATCATGGCTGCAACATCTGCAATAAAAAACCAACACATTAGATCCATGCTCATGGATGTAAAACCTTGATATAATCAAAAGATGCAAAAACATAAACTAACAAACAAAACTAAAAACAAACGCATACCTACAACCTCGACCTTCACCTCCGATATCGTTCTATCAAATAATTCTCTTGTCACAAAACTCCTCAAGTGTGTGACATGATCAATACAAGTCGCATTGAGGTGGAAACCGACTGAAGTTGACAAATGGGCCTCAAAAACCAAGTGCTCAACACAATCATTCACATCTGGATGCCACCTTAGGCGGATGCTCTCATGCGAAAGGTCACATATCCTTTTGAAGCATGAAAATGCATCTGAAATGAATGCATTGTTTGTGCAATACAAATCATTCACATCTGAGATACAAAGGCTCAATGCCCTTGTGAAATCACATACATATACACTGGGGGATTGTGCAAAGATAACCAAGGCTTTCACAGGCTCTAGAAGAGGTAGCACTGCAGCCAAGGTCAGTAAAGACTTGATATCAGCCATGAGTTCATAATTTACCTTGGCTGCCGGGATTGTTGGTTTTACAAGATGATCAGAGTACATCTTCACCAAAAGGGTGCGGTACTCCGACAAAACACGTTTCAATGGACTCAACATTGAAATCCACCTCGTTTTTACATTTTGAAGAATTTTTCTGCCCTTAGACTCAAACAATTCAGCAAGTTTTTGGAGCTCCAAATGACGTTTTGGGGACTTACTAAAATACTTGTGCAAAGCAGCTAATAGGGTTTCAATCCTAGCCACCATCTCCAGATCTGATA
The DNA here is from genome assembly GCA_950295325.1 of Polytrichum commune. NCBI lineage: Eukaryota > Viridiplantae > Streptophyta > Polytrichopsida > Polytrichales > Polytrichaceae > Polytrichum > Polytrichum commune. The sequence goes on from OX485804.1 coordinate 5,739,312, forward strand.
GACATTGCACTGCAAGGTTGCTTCGATGTGCCACACAATGCATGCCTTGCATGTGTGGCGCATGAGAAACCTACAGCTTGTTAGTGACACCATTTCTCTTCCCTTGCAAAACCGATGCACCATCTGCCCCAAATGCCATGAATCGGCCTCTAATCTGATGTGGGGTTAACCCATCTTCATTAGTGAGTGTACCAAGAATCATCTTGGTTATATTATCGGCACCACCACCCTCAGTCACACGTTGCAAGCACAACAACATTGGCACTCTTTCCCAATCTTGAATTGTATAAACATGCATGTTAATCCAAGATTGGTTGTCCGACGTTGTGACTTCATCGCAAGTGATAGAGAAGTAAGGGGCTGTACTTACTACTTCTTTTGTCCTTGTTTGCACAACGTTAAACAAATTCTCAGCCATTTTCCAACCCGACCCCTCGGTCCAATGCTTCAATGGAACCTGCACATACACTCAAGTGCCATTACTAACCAACACGATGTTTCAAAACAAAATTAATAACATGAGCAACTGAAACTGAAAGGAAATGAAGGATTCTGACCTTAGGAACGCTCAGAAATTGTAACAGCTCCTTCATGGGTGGATATTCTGTCATAGGTCTTCCAAATTGTAACAAGTGGAAGATGACTGCCATTTGCACTTCCTTGCGTTTTGGAGGAGCCCCAGCTGTAACTAGGGTTCCAATATCATTAACAGACAGTGCTGCAAATGTCCTCTCAGCACGCTTGTGGACGGAATTTTGGTCCCAATACCATTCACATTTCTTCACCTTCAAAGAAGGTAAGTCGCTGAGTGCTCTCTTCCATCCTTGGTGTTTTTCCAGGTTGTCATCTTTTGCATCCAGTATTTTGTCTCTGCCATTTACTTTAGAGCAGATGATACATCGAACTTTGTCAAATGTACCATCCCCTTCAGGGTCCTGTTGAGACCATGAGTATTTTGTTGCCCAATTTTCTTGAAATCTGCACCAAAACCACCTTAAACCAGTGAGAAACAAGACATCATCAAAAACATATCCTCAAAATGCCAAAAAAAATCCCCATAGGAAGTGGCCCCTAAACCCATAATGTTTGGGGAGACACGTGCGTGGCGGGTTTGGGTCGGGTATAACCCCCCCCCCCCCCGTCTAGAGGAGGTAGAGGCCACATGTAGGCCCTTCCAGTATAGGCCAAGAATAAAAAGTTTCACAAGTTTTACAAGAAAAAAACGTGGCCTCAACCGGTAGGGCCTAATCATTTTTTTCTTGTGAAAACTTTTTATTCTTGGCCTACATGAAGGCCTAAACTTGACCTCTACCCGCTCCACCTCCTCTATACGGGGGGGGGGGGGGGGGGGGGGGTTTATACCCGACCCAAACCCGCCACGCACGTGTCTCTCCAAACATTATGGGTTTAGGGGCCACTTCCTATGCTGAGGCCCTCAAGAATGGGTACACGTCAAAACTTGAGAAAGAAAAAAACTTGAGAAAGAAAAAATATCACACATCAATTGACATGTTATAAATTAAAATGACACATGCTTAGAAATCGGAAATTGAGACGACATTTTAGAATAATTTTAGCCCTCAGCCAATGCATTACTCCCCAAAAAATATAACCATGGTTTAGGGTTTAGGAGGTACCTTCTTTTCGGAATTTTTTGCTTCTTTGTTGGAGGTTCATGTGAGGTTGGTAGCAATTGGGTGTCTGATTGCTCATGGAAGCCATCTAAGCTGTTGCTACCACCACTTGAAGGCGCATCGACAGTGAATGGGGAGCCACTGATGTCCAATGCATTAGCCTCAAATGGAGCAGGTACATGCAGTGGGGTGGGAGAAAAAATGGTTGCAGACGCGGTTGAAGAGATCTGGACAACCTCTTGCATTGCGGCAGTTGATAATTCTCCCCCATGGGTGATCATCAACACCCTCTGCTTGAAGGAGGGACGTTTTCCAGAACCAGATACAGGAGCCATTGCCATAGTAGAGCAACTGCCACCTACACTCACTTCAACTGCCGGAGCAGGGGATTGCAGATCCACATGCGACCACACAAAACCAACTCCCAGGTAGCCAGGCGATGTGGAGTGGTGCGGCGCGGCGAACACCAGGAAATCACACAAAACTAGATACGGCAAAGGCGACGACGCCAATGCACACACAACAGGCGATCACAGAAAACCAGATCGGGCAAAGGCGACACCAATGCACACACAATGCACACACAACAATTGCACATACCACTTCGCAAAACAACAATGCACATACCTGTTGATTGCAGATTCCATAAATAAGATGTCGCCACTCCCAGCTCTGTAACGCCCACTCCCTATAGCCACACCCATCATCATCCTCATTAGTGAATGCAGTGAGAATTGTGCACAAACCCTACCTAAAAAATGCCCAGACTTCAATGTGGCTCCAAGCCCCCAACTCTGACGGCCTCAACAGAACAACCATGCACAACATTGTCTATCAGATCTGGAGTCTGGACTCCGGAGAGAATGGACAATGCACAAGTTCGCCACTAATGGAACCAGTGGATGAATCTGCCAGTCTGCGAAAGGGCTTCATCCATATGAACAGGCGGCTGCGAATGGCCAGGAGCAACGTGGAGAATCCGGCGACATAAGGTGGCGGAGTGGAGGGATGGGCCGCCGATGTGTAGGGTTGGCGAGGTGACCCAACGGCGACGTGACGGAATGGGCGGGAGGTGGGGGCAGCATGGAGGAGCTTTACTGCTTCTACTCATGGTAGATTTGGGCGATTTGGGGACACCTAGATTTGATTATTCTAATAGAGAATTTCGTGGCATCATTTAGAATATAGCATTAAATGCGAATAATCGCCCAAATAAAATTCGCTGGATCACATTATTATATTATGCTTGTTGGGTGATTTGAGATGATTGGATGGATAATTGGATGAGAAATGAATAATATCATCCATGTTTCGGGTAATCAAAGTCCAAGCACGGAGAACCCATCCCCGTATTCATCCATTTTGTTCTTCGTGTGGGTCAAGTACATTGTAGTTGTTTCAATGCATTCATTTCAAGGCCTCGAACGCGGCAAGTTTGTAGGCCGCTAGGGCATCTCCACCGCCACCACCACTCCCTCCATTTCTTACTCCAAAACGTTGATGGGGGAACTTGTTGAGTAGTCAAATGGAAGGGCGTGAAATATTATATTCGTGATGCTACCACCTCTACGATATTGTTTGCTACTTTATACAAAACATCGTAACGTAAAAGTGTGTCAAAAGAACAATGGGCGTGTATTGATATCATCAAGTAACCATGTATAGATCAATATAAAGTATGAAGTGTTTTGAAAATAACAATTTTGAGTGTTGGAAGAAGTTTTTGGCTAGATAGAAGATGTTGTGTATTCATACATCAAACTAGAGCGTGTGTTCTCCTCGTCTTCATCCCTCCGAGCTTACATTGACCGATGTGGAAGAGGGTGGCCTAAATCCAAGGCTTTAACCCATACCCATGGGAACTTCAAGGTTAACCCGCCTAAGGCCATTATAGTACTTGGATTGTTGACCTTCCTAGCACTTAACTTATGGTGCACCCCACCACTTGTCATAGTGGAGGGTATCCATGTGCACCATATGTTTTCAACCAACCGTGTGGAAACTTAGGCACTTGCCCTCCGGGGAGGTAGGTGTTGGCCGGCCTTTATGTGGCCATTCAAGGTGTTCACCTTCGAAAGAAAAGCAATAGTTGTGCAGGACCCTCTAATTCTCTTAATGTGCAGTTTTTGGGATTACATATAAACTCAAAACAACTCAAAAATGAAACAACACCATAACTCACATTGGTGGCAACATCAAAATCTTTCTTTCTTTCTTTCTTGATGAATGTGGAGACCAATGTGGTGAGAGGTGTTGGTGATTACCGCCTCCGTTCCCACTAATAGATTTTTGGAGATGAATGTAGTGGCATCGATGCAAATGCTCCAACCTCCATGAGATTTTTTAAGTGACCAAAATCAAGGCTTTATGCGATGATGGCTTGTGATTGATTACCCTCATAAGAGTTTTGATAACTGTTATAGCCAAGAAATAGCATGTAAATGAACGGTTATGAATTAACCTATGGATTGACTGCATGTTCCAGTAAACTTTATCGCTTCCAAATTTGTAGCAATTTCCGTATTCATGAAATTTTTATTAAAAGATTGCACTCTCCTTGGAATTCGTTTCTCTTCACAATGAGATTAATCCTCAACAACTACTCCTCCTCCTCCTAAACAGATGCAAACTCTCTAAATCGATGCCTCAACCTTATGTCATTATTGGCTGTTGTGAATGTCATCAATTGGAGACAGTGCAGAGAGCTGGCACTCCACTATTAGGACACCACGAACTCAATAATGTTGGTACTAAAATCTCATGATATGCGGGGTATACATCTCGATTAGCTTACTTGGCTTGTAAGGGAACCCATGTTTAATACTGTAAGGACTCCCACACATTTGGCTCCTTTTTGCACTTTGACATAACTTTGACACTATGGTATAAGTTAACCTGTCAAGGTCCAGGACATCAGTTGTATGTGGTCCTTGCAACCGTAGATGTTGAGGCCCATATAAATGTCGGGCGACTGTATTTATAGAAACGTGTTTTTCTTTATTATGTTGTATCAAATAAGCTTTAACTTTCAATGTGGTCTTTTTTTTTAATCAAACACATGTATACGGCAAGGCTTGTAGTTGAGAACATGTTACGATGAGATTGGAGTACGTGTTCAAAATATGTTAAGTATTATATGTTTAATAGTCTACACAATTGGAACAACCCAAGTGATCATTCGAGAGAAAGCAAATCTTCGATCTCTCGTAACCTTCTTTATCTCAACTCTAATTTGAAACTCCAATTTAATAGTCTTTGTGATGCATGATTGCTAATTGGACGAGGCAATTTCTGATCCAATGCAACGACCGGTTCTTATATGTTAAGGACTTTGTTTTGGTCCAAGAGCCTTTTCAAGTGCAAGAAGTCCCATGTGGGTTTTGTTTATGTGGAATATAGTAGGGTAGGTGCATTTGAGTTTTCGTGAGACGACATTACCAATGCATTTTGTGCAATAGAATGCCATGTTAGAACCCTGTAAAATCTGAGCGTGCATTAAGTTAAAGTTCTTCGACATGCGTATTGGAATGATAATTGGGCCAACATTTTCCTTGGGTTTGATGCTCAGACATTTAAGAGCAACTAATCAACTTTCTATGTTTTGGGCAACAAGGTTGCACGTTCTTCACTTCACACACATGTCACATGTTTAATATCATAGGAGAAATAATTAGATTTTTCAAAAAAAAATGAATCACTTATGTGTGTTCACCGGCCCACACAAGGACGACATTGCACTACTCAAAGAAGATCGAGCTTTTGTAATGAAGATGGAGGATGGAGAAAAAATTGTTGGCAAGATGGAGAAAGAATTGGACCTCTCATCACTCAAGCAAAGGAACCTCCACCTCCACCTAAAGGGTGACACACTACATGATACCGCAACACATGCCCTCTTCAATACAATTGTTAGGGATATCTATTACGAAGGGAAAGAACTTAAATTCTTAGCTTTGATAAAATTAGAACTCACTAAAGACTAGGCATTCATCACTCTTACAACAAAGGATACAAGAGACATGCTCTTGATTGCGGTCTTCACTACAATAAAGAGAAAAATCAAAGTTAGTGTGACATGAGACAAGAAGGTTGGACAAGTGTCAGAGCTTTGAATTTGCACTACACCTGTAATGAACAACCTCCCCCAAAAGGAATCACGACCCATGGTTATGAAGATCACCAAAAAGTACTATGATAAAAACAACGTCGTAAAGTCACATTTGGTAATACCTCTCGTCATGCACATGACAAGCAATCCAATTGATGCGATGTACAATGCCTCAATGTGGCCATGTACACATAATGGTTACACTGCTTGGTCATCATTCTTGGAAGGGTAGTGGATTTTATCCTACATAAAGGAAGCATAGGTGAAACAAAATGGATTGCACCACCATCAAGTTTGCACAAGCTCTTGAAGGAGAAGCCATAAGCTTAGTGGAGGAAATTCAAGCTACAACCAATGTCACAATCAACAACCTTACCTTCACATAGTAGACATTCTTCTAATCTATTATAGAGTTGGAGGTCAAGTTTGATAGGGAATTTGTCACACTCGCTTCATTAATCAACCACAACATTGACCAAGAAAGGCACGGAAACCGAAACACTTATGCACTAAACCACCACCATCGAAACTTAATTGGAACAATGACTTGTGAACTCCAAATGTCCAACCAATGAATGTAATGGATCATCCACGACTTGACCAACTTTCTTCCCAAATCTTTTCAACGACTCCACCACCCCCATCATGTAAGATCTAACCACATCCATACACGACGTGCACATGACACCCACTCGTCCATGGCTTGATCTACCATACTGCCCAACCGTAACCACACACAATCAACAACAAAGTTCAACAATTTCCATGAATAGATCTTAATTCATTAATGTCTTTATTAATTTTGTGTCTCATTAATGGCTTTATATTCTTATGCTTTGTTTGTTTTATATAATTGTCAATAAAGAAATGAACATATTTCATGGGTTCTTGCAATCTTCCCTCAATGCATTTGGCTCAACTTACAAAATTTGGATTACACTACCATCGCAATTGCATTCGACACCTTTGTCTCAATTAAAAATGCTCCCCCTAGACCTTCAATAACCACTCTAACATTCTGATTCTCATCATTGTGCTTGCTCGCTCAAAACTAGATATTAATTTTAACCATCACCAACAAGTTAGCAACACACTCAAACACCCACCACCAAAGCTTCATAATATCACACACACACACACATTAAACACAACAAGTACCGCACATATTCATGTATCACACTCATACAAAACACACTCACATGAACACCCCCATAATTACCACCCCCATTTCAACATCAATAACCTTCCACATAATTACATACCCTCAAAACAAAAACCTTAAGAACACCAAACAAAAGTCTTACATCATGGACCCACAAATTCTTCTCCTCCAAAGTGGCGACATCCAACTAAATCCAAGACACATTACACAAATACTCAAGAGTCTTTCCAAAGCATACATGCAAAGACAAAAACGATAGTTTTCACCAAACATACTACGACTCAAAATATATTACACACGTATTGAGGAACTTTTCACACCAGATATCACCTCACAAACATTTAACAACAAGAACAACTATGATGACTTGCCAATTTTCAACAGACATAGCCACTTCCTTCTCAAAATATCAACCATAGTTTCAATTATTCATAGTCATAACCACAATAAGCCCATTACCACACATATGCAACCAACAACTAACTAGACACCTAGACCCAAGGTACATTGCCATATTAAAAAGATTAGACATCCTACCAAACATGTCTTTACCAATACACAAGCCTTTCATACTCAACACACATAATTTAAACGCCACCCCCCAACACTACACAAAACTCTCCCACACAAATTGCATTTGACTATACATAAATCAACATGACTATACTTGAACACAAATTGTTACAGTGCATACCTTTGATACATGTTCTCCAATATAGACAATATCTTAAAAGGGTGGCTTGAACCCCAAGGCCTTAACCTAGATCCCATGGGAACTCCAAAGTTAAGCCGCCTAAGGCCATAATAGTACTCATATATAGGTGCCAGTTGGCTTGTCCAAACTTGTTCAAAGTGTTCACTTTCAAAAGGAGGTAGTAGTCATTGGGGGCCCTTTAATTTTCGTAAAATCCATTTCGGGATTACATATGGATTTAAACCAACGCAATGATGAAGCAACACCCTTATTCATGTTAGTAACAACATCAAAGTTGGTTTTCTTTCATTGTTTAATACATCAACAAATCACCAACAAAAGAAAGTGTATTACTACTAACACTAAAAGAACAAAATTCCATACATACATGCAAAACTCATTTAATAAATTCTTAAATGCACCCATCCCACCACTAGATTTACTCCAAACCACAACCCCCACCTCAACCCACCAATGGCATCACCTCCAACACTCACATTATATCATGGAACATTGGACATATATGCTCCAACCTCCTTATTATCCTCATATTCATTCACACATCACAAAACAAGCCTGACATCATACTCCTTCAAGAAACTAGACCTCTTAAACACACATATCCCACCACGTACATATATTGACAAAAACTTCCCTATTACAAATTAATGCACAACAACGTTAATGACGGACCCATAGAGCAAAAGAAGGCCATTTGCTCAAATCACAATCATAATATGCATCATATTAGCATTGATTTGAAAAGACATGCACTCCACTCAAAATGCCTCTAAAATCTCCACTCCAATTGCTACCTCACCATACCTCCAAGCTTTCAAATCGCTAACAAATCCATGACACTAATCCTTATAATGATATACATATGCCTTCACATCAAGAAGACAACCACCTCATTACGGTAATCAAAGGCCAAATTATAGGCCTCACATGACATCACTCCACATACAAATGATTATCATATGAAATTTCAGTAGAGATATCTTCCTCAAAGGACACATCTACGATGACATATGCCGAGCCCCCAATAGCAATTACATAGAATGGTCCATTTGGCACTACACCCATAACTAATGAGGGGGGGATTTGTAGGCAAGGAGGGCATAATTACATGTCTTCAAACTTGTACACCAAACTTATCACAATGCCCACAAACCATCTGCAAAACACTATTAAACCAAAACCAAACTCAAACCACTACCTAGTCAACCTAGAATAGGCCCCTCAACCTCATCAAAAGAAAAACCTACCAACAAATCCAATCCCCAAAAATATCATTATCCACATCATGTAGGACAAAATATAGAATTTGCTTCTCTTATTTCAAGAAACAACTAACCTTAACATACAAACACTTACCCACAACCTCCACAACAACTTCCTCATACCTTCCCAATGGGAACAAACCCAAGACCAATTTCAAGAGATCATGAATACACTTGGGACATGCATAAACAAAGACCAACACACACAAATAATAAACCACAAAGTATCACATTCCCCAACTGGGTAATAAATTGCACATGCAACACCATACCATGTACATGCCACGTTAAGCTAGGACCAAACATCCTCTGCATAATCAACGCCCCAACAACAACCAACCACCACTAACCCCAATACCACTCCACATTCTACAAATGATAGCATTGACCTTCTAGCACGATAAATTCCCCATGGAGGCGCTTAAGAAAAAACACACGTAAAATACAATCCTTTTATAGCCACCCTCTAAGATATAGGTGGGAAAGTACAACTCTTTATCACCATCATGACAGGAGTAAGGAGAGCAATACATACAAGCTCTTTAGACAAATTGAAATAACTGTACACACCAAAACCAAAGATTAAGCAACGAATGAAACAAACAACTAGTCGCAAGGGTGCTCTGCCTTGTTATTATCATGCACATGTGGCTCATTCCAGTCTGTTGTCCGACCAAGACCAAACCAATGAAAGTCATATTATAGGCCACTTTAGGTCAACGCCACTTAACTTACAATTGGAAAGAGAGTTACTCTAACACCATAGAATCACAACACATATGTGGTTGGTTTTGGTTGGCTGCCAAACAAGTTTGGCTAGTTTCAGAGACCACCTCTATGTCTCTTCCCTCATGGTAGAGTTCACAAATTCACCAAACCATCTTCAAATACCTCACTCACCTAGTTCTTAACATGTGAAAACTAGATAACAAACAAACCCGGATGGAGCAACCCTAAGACTATAGTTTTCCAATGGTAAAACATGATCAATGTAAGTGAGAACTAACACCCATTCACGTTATAGTTAAAACACACCACGATGTTGGTATCCTTTTATGTATTTTATTCAGTGGCTTGTGATTCATTTTCCAAGACATTCAAATTCCATCCTATGAAATGAGCTACACTAAAAATGATATTTAGTGTCACTTACTATTCGGATTACACAGTGCTATATTTTTTATTATTGATTTAATTCTATACCCAAGTAAAGATGTAAATGTTCTATAAAGTCCAAACAACCAATTTGACATTTGTTGACAAAATATGAGATATACGGAATATAGATATAAATCCCAAATAGGAAGTGACACACATACGATATTTGGTGTAGAATTATGCAATTATGCGGTGGAATGCACCAAGCTCTGATAAGAAAGCACCGGGGCTCCCGTCCTCGAGTTGCAGAATCACAATCGACAGGCAGCCTGTGCATTCCTCTAGTTCGCAAATTCCTCAACACTTTTTCACAGAAAACTCGATCAAGAGACGGTGTACATTAGAACGAAAATTCTCGTCATTTGTCACAAGAATTTTTTGTGCGTACATTCAGAATTTTGGTAATCGCAAGCTACTCGAGTCTGGCCATGGCGAGCAGGGCGACGGGGTTGTATTAAGATAGGGTGTACAATAGCACGCCAAGTTTTGTCATCTGCCACAAGAAATCTGTGTGTGATTTATATTCAGAATTTTGGTGATTGCAACCTCCTCGAGTCTGGCGATGGCGAGCAGGGCGACGGGGTTGTGGAGGGCGCTACTGCGTCAGGGCTTGTCTTCTGGAACGGGTAGAGGAGGACTTTTGACGACCTCACGGACTTTGTCTTCGTCATCAATTATCAATGCGTAAGTCTGGTCCGCCTTCTCGTTCTTGTCTCCCGTTTTCCTATTGAGCTCCGCATTACGGTACTCGCTTCTTGCGTGTGTCCTTGGAGTTTAATTCGCTACGTTGGAAATTTCGTTGAAACTGGTGACAGTGTCCGAGCGAGAGGGCCAGAACTCCCGCGCAAGATCCTATTGCCTTTCCTGGACATTCTCTGAACCCGATCACGGCTCTCCTTTTTTGGAATTTTAGTATGCTCAAGATTTTGAGGATTCTTATCACCACTTGATGAGAGAGGTGAAAAGAAAAGCTCCGCATCCTCTTGTTTAATTTCTCCAGCCAGATTCTCACTATCGCGTTCTGGAGATTATGGAATAAAAATGCCAACGAGTCACAGTATGCTGCGAGCCCCATGTGAAAGTGATTAGGGAGGAAATTTCTTAGTTGTAACAACAATAGTGTTGTCTTTATATGTGTTAATCATGTTGCCACAATACTATGAAGTTGTCATTCTTTCCTATCTAAGGTCCAGAGGTAACATAATTTCAACACCAAAGTATTGTACCAATTCACAGAATAGAATGACTCTTTTATCAAGTATGTGCGATAGTGATATTGTATCAATATAATTACAAATGTGAGATTCTTGTGCGACCTTCTTTTTCATGTTTTGTCAGCACATTGTACCTGATATGTGGAGGGCATGGGGCACAGCATTCCTGAGGAGGAGATTCGGCGATTTGAGGAGGATGGAGCGATTGTATTGCGCAAGCTCTTTTCGCCTGATTGGCTTGAAGAGCTCCGAGTTGCAGCTGAAGAGAACATGAAACATCCAGGTGGTGTTCACTATGTGTCGAGAGTGTGCTACTTAACTAAATACAAAGGTTGAAGAGGGACAGATGCAACATAATGCACCTCGGAGTTTTTATTCCAGCTTAATTTAAGGACATGCTGATTTTGTGCTCTATTGGGACATTTCTCGCAAAAGCATATTTATGGTCATGTTAGTAGGTTGATGGCAGTATTACAAATGATGCGGACAAATCATAAGAGATTGATCCACGGTGATTGTTGCCTGGCATCTCACAATGTCCACAGTTGGTGGTATAAAATTTGTGACGCGACATGAATTATCTAGTACCTCTGGCGAGAATTCAGCATACACAGAACTAGCAGTCCATTAGCAAGATTCGTGTATTGCCTTACAGTTACTTGAAATCTTGATATAAATCAAGAAACTATAGTTGGACTAATTCCTAATCCTTTGATTTCCTGTAGGTGTACTTTGTGATGAACATGTCAAGCCTGGTGAGGTACCACTGATTCATCCATTATCAGCGCTCTGTCCTTCTTGCATAGGTAGCAGCAGGATCCAGAAAAAGGAAAGGGGTCACAGGCATTGTTTGAGATTTTTGTTGCTTTTGTTTATGATATAAAGTTGTCTGCCCACCTGCGTTCTAGTGAATAGGGCATTAGTATCAGTATTGACAGAGACTAATTCAAGAAGGATGGTGCTGTGGCCAGCCAGGGCGATTTCATGATGATCAATTTCTGTGGAAACGACATGAGACTATGAGGCGGTTTATATATGAATCTCCTGCTGCTGCGATTGCACAACACATGATGCGGTTAGTCCCTTCATATTCCTCCATCCACTAAACTACCATGTTTCCAGTGTGACTCAGTCTAACGTTAATGCCAAATCAATTAAACCAAACTTGAAATAGAATACATGAAACATGAAGGCAGCATGCATCCTCTTTATTCTGTGTGCTGTCAAGCTTCCAAACGAACACTTTTTTGAAGTGAGAATTTGCAGCCCTATTGTTGAGGGATTGAGAATCTAGGTAATTTCATAGGACGCTGGGAGTTTGCGGTGGATTCCTTTGGTAATGATGTCCATGAGCAACACCTGTGAAATGTGAAGGGCATTGTTGAGGAATTTTCTTTATATAGGCAAATGATCAGTGGAAGTGAGCCCCAATCCTCCTATGCTGCAGGTGCATGCAACTTGATGTCTGTTTGTACTTTTAACCTCTCCACACTCCATGTGCTGAAGTTTGTTAGTCCTATCATTGCAGACCATTTGTAGTTCTAGCTACTTTATTTGATCATTCTTGTCATGCATTGTCTCCTGTAGGTGTATTTACATGAGCATTGCTGTGCATGTGAGGGATTGATGTGAGGAATGCATTGTATAGGGGAAAACAGGTGCAGCTGTTCTATGACCAACTCTTTGTGAAAGAGCCAGGTACACGGAAGTCTACACCATGGCACAATGACCACAGCTATTGGCAATTGAAGGGCAACCAAGTCATCTCTCTGTGGCTGGCACTTGACCGTGTACCTAAATCCTCCTGCGTACAGTATGTGAAAGGGTCCCACAAATGGCAGCTTCTTCACAAGTAAGATGTTACACATTGCCATCGACTCATGTTGGTCTTGAGGATTTTCACATTCACCCAAGGCCAATGCTTACACATTGATTACCTTTCGAGCAATCCGGATTTAAATGAAGAGTGGTGATGTATGAGTCGGCCACACAGGGCTAGATGGGTCTTGGATTCTTGTCAAATAACGTAGCTTTTATCCTTGGAGATGAGGCCATGAATTGGAGTTGTTAAGTCATGGAATGTGTTTTTAAAGAATGGACACTTACACACAAATTGACAAGCCCTTTGTGGCTAGGAAATTGTTCTTATGATCATCTGGAATCTTGTTGACTTGTGTTCTTGAATAGGATATCATCCTTCTCAGGTAATGAGGAGCGTTACAAGGAGTCTGCAACTCTACCTGAGCTGCCAGACATTGAGAGTAAACGTGGCGAGGTAGTTACTAACTGTGGACATACTTGTCTGAATCTTCTTTTGTCTCCCTACTTTCCACCTGATGATCCATGCTAGTAGAAATATAGTTTTGCAATCCTGTATAACAAATCCAGAAATATTTGTACCCAAATGAGAGCGTTGCAAGTTGAGACATTTATCAGTTGTGCTTGTGCATGATTTATGTAGGTTCTGATAAGTTGTACGGTAAATATGCCCTAATGTGATTTTGGATCTTAGATCAGAAATCGCTTGTAGTGCTGTTGTTGGTGGTCAGAGGTCAAGGTCTACAGGGGGGATGGTTAAAAGTAGATAATTTTTTTCTGCATGAACTGAAAGCGATGGACAACTTTGTTTGCAAGTTGGAGCTGTTGACTTGGGATATGGAGCCGGGCGACTGCTTGGTGCACCACAGCTTTGCTGTCCATGGTGCTCCTGGAATTTCTTCCCAGAGTGGCAGGCGTAGAGCGTATGCAACTCGTTGGTTTGGAGAGGATGTTCGATTTGACCCTCGCCCAGGTCAGTTTGGTGCAAACTGGCTCACTGGTTTTTCATTTCCTGTTGTCAAGCTGGCATGAAACTGTAAAGGCTAAGTCATCTCAAATGTTTACAGCCCCATTGCGTGAACCTCGTTGAAACTTCAGAGGATTGTACTGGAAGCCAGTTGCCCTTGAAGATCTAATCATGTCCTTGAAGTGAGTGCCCTAGTCTGCTGTATATTTGGAAGCTTTGGCATATGTTTCAGGGAGTGAAATGAACAAGTTTTTATTACACTTCCTCCCCCTTAGGATGACTACTGCAATTACAAAGGAAAAATAGAGGTCAGTACTTCATTGAGGTTTGTAAATCTGACATGCTGTTCAGCATCATATAGCCCGGATCTATGTTCCAGCCCCAGGGGTGCACCCTTCATTAGAACCTAGAAACAGCTGCGTTTGCTACCCCTTTAAAATAAATTTGGTTGAAACTTAGGCATATACATACAATTTTAAGTGAGGGTATATGCAAAAGAAAATCATGTATGTAAAGAGGGTAGCAAAGTATACAAGAGTTATTTGGCCTGGGAAAAAGACTGTTGCCATATGTATGTCGTAGAACTACAAAGTTTTTGTGGTCACAACTTAGTTTTGCCTTCACAAGAGTTGAGACCATCTTTCCCCTCTAGCCCTAAATCTAATGGCCTCCCTCGTACATACGTCATGGATGAATGTCTAAAGAGCATGTCATTATCCTCAAAATTTTCCATCCTGTTTTCACCTATTCATGAATGTTTGAAATTAAGGTCCTGAAGGCCTACCATACTATTCCATTTTATCCTAAGCATATTGAGCCCTCTCGTATACGTAAAGCTTTACTTTTCATAATAAGAATAGACCTATGTATATTTTATACATTATTGTCTTCATATAACCTCGTCTTGTACACTCACGTATTCTTCCACATGCATTGAAGGGTGCACCTCCCCAGGGTTCCAGCGTAATCCAAGTGGTCACTTCTCTGTAATATATGTACTAAGAAATCAGGTCTATGAACTCATGTATACAAGTAACTCCTGGAAAGGTAGTGGAATCATAAACAACCACTTGTCTAGCAAACATGAGACTTGGTCTCACTGGAATCAATTAACGAAGAGCAGTTATTGAGAATGTGTGAAACCTTCTAACCAAATAGTTCATGCCCCTCTCATCTGCTGCAGGAACTATGCACTATGTGTGGGCGAATGCTGGATTGGACCCACATCTCAAAGCTGGTGAATCCTTACAGAGTACTTTGTTTCCCAAAGTTCCTGTACCATCAGAGGTCAGAGTCTAAAACATCAAGGGATCACAGGCTTTGGACATGACAGAAGGGCTGCCCCGAGTTACTATACATTCTCATAAATTGTATTATTGATGACACACACACATATATATACATATACCAAGATTTAGCATAGTGAATTCTATCACGAGGACAAAAACAGTGGGTAAAAGTTAAGGGATTATTTTTTAAGAATCGGAGTTTGTGGGTTGCATGCTTTGATTGGATGTAATTGGTGTCAACTGCACTTGTATTGTGAATTTCGACTACATATGATTGTGTTATGGTGTGATTTCATGATACTTGTATAGTATTTCTTTTATGTCGAAGATTTCATAAATTATCAATCTTGAAAGGTGAATATATATATATATATCATTGAGTTACATAACTATAGTACAGATTAAGCTATTTTCCACTATCATTTGTTAGGTAAAGTTGATATAGGGGCGGGCGAAATGGCTCTCAATTTGGGCTTGCTTCTGAAGGAAACTGCAAAATTAATACTAAGATTATTTCTGAAAATAACAAACTTAAGTAAGGATTGAGTATTTATCTAGTATGTCAAGTGTTTTTTGCATTGTTTTATGGTTTTGTGAATTGGAGTTCTGGAAGATGTTGTTGTTATCCTTAACAAGACAGGAACAACCATCCAATGTTTGGAGGTGCATCTTGTCTTTGGTGTATGAGGTGGAAACTCTCTGGTTCCAACACAGTCTCTGGATATAGACATTTTGGGTCTCCTGACCTCATAGCTCCCTTGCGGTTCCCAAGAGAACACGACCAAACTCTAGCGAGTCCAAGAATAAGAGGAATATTCTTTAAATTTATGTTCATTTATAAGTCTTAACATGGGAAAGGCAAGCTAAACAAGAATAAAACGAAACTCAAGATTTTTGTGATTGTAGGATCTTTTCCCATTTCTCATCTATAATTGTAGGGAACTTACAATGCAAATTTTGAGTTGTTGATTGTTCACATGCAATTTCACTCTTGGGTTTACGTAAGTGGAAAGACCATCATTATTAGACCTGTTATTTATGTTAAAATACTCATTAAGAGGCATATCTCTCATACATGCATGGAGTTCAACTCATCCTGGGAACATTTCATCCTTCTTTGAGGTACGTAGGAACCAATGGTGCTTATCTTGCATCTGCATTTGCATTGTGGATGAAAAAGGATAAGTGAAGATGTCACATACCACTCAAATATAAGTGTCCGATTAAGTTAAGTAAGTGAATTAGGTACATCTACCTTAAAAAAACAAAAATGTTACAACTGTGCGACAAGGTGGATGTTGGGTCTGGACATAGGATAAAGACGAGGACGATACACAAACAAAAAACCGCTTCAAGAATGCCGCTTGCTCAATGATCTTGTTTGCACTTGCTTAATCTAATGCGCTGCTCACGTCTCCATGACAATCTTGATGCTTATGCTGACGAAGTTGATCATCTGAATCAACACACCTTGGTTGACATGATGAAGTAACTCAGGGCAAGCCCACTCATCCTACATCCTACATCCTACATTTGCATTTGCATTTTTTCATTTGCAACACATATGCATGTGCACGATGATCTTCTACTCATGCTGACATCTGCAAAAAGTGGATGGAAAGTTAGGCCAAGTTGTTGAACCTCCTTACATATGTGAGAGATGTGCAAAGAGGGTTGTAAACAATAAGACAACAAAATTTTAACCCTTTGACTATAGAAGACTTTGTCAAAATATAAAAGACTGTTTTATGAGAATGGAAGGAAATAAATCAGAAATGTATTTATTCTAACTAACTATCCAGAAGTTAACCTCAATCGTGGTACCCTTTCCATTTTGAATTATAACCTCAAATTCATAGATTTATGTAATGGAGTAAAAGCATTGAGGCTAACCTTCAAACTTGAATGTGATTTGGGAAATGATTGAAATTAAGCACCAATTTTGATAGAATTTAGAATGTATAAGAAACTTGAAGTTGTGTCTCATAAGAATATTTGGATTTTATTATTTTATTATTTATTTATTTTCATTTCCATGTTTCATCTTTTTAACTTATGTGGAATTGTAAGGTACAAGCCTCCCATTCCGTAAGTTCAACACATCAATATTATTCTAAAGGTTAACAAAATGTATATTGACATGTGCATTTAGGTTGCATGTGCGAATAGGTTGCCTCTTTAGCCATGGTCATTGCATTTGGTCAAAATTAGATAACAAAGCTTATAACTTTCTTTCTTCGTCCGTATAGCAATCACATTGTTAAAAAGGAAACTACAACATTAAAATTTCAAAATAATGTGAAATGTCAATAATTAGCGTGGGGCAATCTAATTGCACATATTAGTGGGGGAGAGGGAATCATTGCATACAAGCATTATTTACCTCTCATTCATCGAACATGAAACCTTCAAGACCCCTTGTATGTGTGTAGCTGATTAATATGGCCTAGACTAATTTGGGGTTTTTAAAGCTAAATCGATGTTAGAAGCAACTAACACTAGATCAATTTACAAGCTACATAATATTCCAAGGCTTTTATGTTGGATGAATAAGAGGTACGCTCGTATGCAATTATTCCCTTGCTCCATATTAGTGTAACTCATTCTTACATTTGGGCATTATCATGACCTAGTGTACATAAATAACAGCCTTAATTCCATGAATACCGATCTCAATTATTGCATTATTTGATTATGGTAAGCACGAGATTCTATCACAAATTGTATTTAAGAATGAAGTTCACATTTTAATTGAAAATAATGTCTTAAGATTCTTTATAACAAATTGTGGATGTTCATTAATTACTTACAAATTTCTCTACAATCTTTGAATGTTTAACTCTCTTAGAGTTGAATCTCATTCATATAGATCAATATAAAACATTCTTTTTCAATGTAAAGGGTGTGATACAAAGGTTCAGGGCTCCGCATAATCCGTAAAGCCAAATCACTAAAAGGCCATCATTTGGGGAAAAAAAGAAAGAAACAACGTGGGTAAATAGAAGAAGGCAGGATGAATGAAAGTCATCCAAGCTGAATCTGCATCTTCATTTCGGAGACCACTTTTCATTCCCAGATGCAAGTGCAAGAACGATTGGGCTTGCTCTCATATAAGGGGCTATTTACACCATGGACCATGAAGTTGTCCCAAGGTTATGTAAAATCTGTATTTGGCTATTGAACTCTTCCCAGGACCATTTCAGTTTACACGAAGGAAAAAATGTCAGCATGACCATGAAGTGCGAGGTCCCCAGAAGACATATTTTTGAGGCTTACATTATTTGCTGACATGATCCAATAGGTTTTGCGGTGGGAAAGGCAAAAGAGGTGTTCTAGTAGAAAAAGGCAAGGGCCCATGGCAAAGAAATATTATTGGGTGCAAGCATGGTAAAGTGGACCAAAAAATTGGTCCGGTATACTAAAACCATAATTTTTTTGGTCAAAGGCCTAAAAGTAGTAGCAAAGTGTTGTTTGAATTGGATTTCTTTTCATGATGACCTTTGTTGTTGTGTTGAATACTCAATTGTAGAAAATCAAGTTGAGATCTCCAATACTTATCATGATGCTCAAAAGCAAATGGTTGAGTTTGGTTTTGGATGTAGATTTCATGACCTTTATTATTTTGAAGGTGGAATTTTCTTCCATATTCCTTGAATTCATTATCCACTTGAGGGCGTCATCACAAAACTTTGTGGAAAACCATCAATTCAATGAAATTTTATTGTACTTTAAACAAATTCTAAACAATCACTTGTTCAATATGATCACCTACTTGCACACCACTTGTACCATCTTCTAGAATATGTAGACTTTTCTTATAATTCTTCCTATCATCACAATTTGCTTGGATTTGTAGAGCGGTATGTTTTTAACATGTCTATGAATTTTTTCTTCACAAAATTCAAAGTTAGTGTATAGTTTTGAATCACTTTCATTGAACACTAGGCAGGGATCATGAGTTGTCCACTTTACCGTGCTTGCACTCTATTATAATAAATTTTTTATTGAAATTTATTCTGGGGAAGAAAAGACAAAGACAAGAGAAGACAAGAGAATGGTCAAACTTGATTGTTTTTTCTTCCAAATTTGTCCTTTTTGGACATATGTTTATTAATTTTTTTTAGCACAATCACTTTTGGGTGCATGGTCATTCCTCTTGGTCTACATTTAGGTTACACCTAGTGAGGGGCCCAAAGGCTTTGTAAATTGATTTTTTTAAGAAATCGGACGATGAAAGTTGGACCATGAAGTCGTACCATGGAAAAAGGTCATCTTCCATGGTCCGACTTCATGATTCATGGTGTAAACCGACCCTAAGATTGATGGGTCTTGAGTGACACATTTTCTTAATCTTAATTTCATTGGTATCAGGTTTGGTGAGGATCAAAGAGAAAACATAGTAAAGGCACATTTAAAAAAAAGATTGGACGTTGTCTTCAAATATAAAAAACTATTCTACACGCAAATAGTGAACACAATCGGGAGGACCTATCTATCCAGTTAAAAAATCAACAGACATGCACTTCCAATAACCATAACTAAATCACGTGAGGTCCGATTTTCGTACTGGTTTTTGTAGATGTTTCATCATAGATTTGCTAATGCAACACGAGTTTTGTTGTGTAAATCTAATCTGTAGAAGTCGGAGAACATGAAAATCAAGCCAAGTGACGACCACTTACCTTTAGTAAGTTAATTTTGCATTGTAGTTAAGGATGTTATACTGACCCAATTAATTGCCACCGTTGGATCGAGTCGCTGTTGAGTGGGGACAAAGTAAGTTTCTAAAGTGGCCATGCAAGGGAGGCTTTTCCACATGGAAGCACATGGCCACTGTCGCTTATGGTAGGAGCACATTAAACCGAGAAGTTAAGGTATTTGGGAAAGGTTTTATAATTATAATTATAATATTTATAAAAATAAGATTTTCTCATGTAGAAAAGAAAGAGACCAAGTATATTGCGATTCTTTTATTTCTCCCTTTCAATACTAAAATAAATAACTTTTTCTGAAGTGAAAACTATGTTGGTACTGAAAACTATTAGGGGACCTTGATGTTCACACAATGAACATTCTCAAACCAACACATATATATTATGCAAGATATCGAGGCTGTTGGTTTTGGGTGCTATCTTGGTCTAAGACGCTTCTACCTTATTGCAATCCCCTTGCCCCATCAGTGTTGTAATAAATACAACTTTTTGAAGTGAAAACTATGTTGGCACTGAGAACCCATAAGGGACTTTGATGTTCACATGGTGAACATTCTCAAATCCACATGTACTTATTATGCAAGATGTCGAGGGTGTTGGTTTTGGGTGTTGTCTTGGTTGGTGGTGCTCGTACCTTCTTTCTTCCTTTGAAGGTTATCCTCCTCATAGATTCCTCGCCACCATCCTCCGAGTACTTTTGCAATTCCATTTTGATGCCTGCAACTCACCTTCTGGAAGCAGCTGTAGGTTAACGTGTCAAGCCCGCTCTCAAGCCGATTCAATCATTCTGCTTGTCAGCTGCTGCAAATCGGAGCATATTAGCTCACTGCGAGGTAAACTTCAACATCAGGAAGCCTTGCTCTGTAATGACTCTGGATTTCTGCGATCGGGGTCAGTTTTGGGGTTGGTGAGTGTGCGTTTCTCTCGCCGAAGCTTACACGGATTATGGTTTCTTGAAGAGGACTTCACGTGCTTGCTACCACTCCTGAATTTTCCTGTATCGCATACTGTGGAATTCGGTAGTGGTATGGTAGCCTACAGCTAGTGCATCGTATTGCAGAGTGTTGTCAAGTGCCTAATAATGCAATCCTTATGGAAGGATGTCAATTTGACGAGCACTTGTCTAGTGTAGAGATGGATGTCGTGATGTTTTGAGTTACTGGCTAATAGGTGTACATAGATGATAGAAGTTGGCAGTTAGTATAGATCAATTAAGAAACATTTTGAGTGTTGTCAAGTGCCTGAAGTGCAACCCTTTTGCAAGTAAAACTAGAAGCTCAGGATGGAAGAATGCCAAATTTACAATCTCTTTCCATTGTAGAGCTGCATCTCGTGATGGTTTGAAGTAATCTCCGGCGTACAGGTGTAGATGATAGAAGTCTGCAGTTAGTATATGTTGATTGTGAATCACGTTTGAGTGTTGTTAAGTGCCTTAATTTCAACCTTATTGCTAGTGGAGGTGGGACCTCAGGATGGAAGGATGTCAGATTTACAAGCACTTTCCAGTGTAAGGTATGTGGGTGTTGTTTGGTTCCTTTATCATGTTCTCCAACTTGCACAGATTAGATTTACACAGCAAAACTCGTGTTGCATTAGAAAAATCTTTGATGAGTCATATGCAAAAACCGGACCTCCTCTGGTTTAGTCATGGTTATTGGAAGTGCGTGTTTGTTGATTTCTTAACTGGATACATAGGTCCTCCCAATTGTGTTCACTATTGAGTGTAGAGTAGTTATTGATATTTGAAAATGCAATCGAATCTCTTTGAAACATGTGTCTTGATGATGTTTGCTCTTTGATTCTCACCGAACCACATAACAATCAAATTTAGGCGTTTGATTAAGAAAAGTAACCACATAACACCTGCATACATTAGAGATGGATCTTGTGATGAATCATTTGAAGTACTAGGCATGATGGTGGAAATCTAAAAAATAGTCTTGTGGTTGTGCATTTCTAAGTCAAGGATATGTACCTCTTGGAACTATCTTGGAGTCATGTATTTAGGATTGATTTAGTTGTTTTCTCCATGTCTTGATGGGAGGCGAAGTTGTTATCATAACATTATTAAGCTCTTACCAACTGTTCCATTCTAATAATATCAATACATAATTGCTTCACTCGAGTTTTTTAGCCTAAATATGCTTGTGTAGTGCTCTGTTGTGAGAATAAACATAATATAATTATGAATAGAATTTGGCTCATTACCAACCCCACCCAACATATAAACTCAGCTAAATAATGTTATGATGTGATGGAGCAGGTGTAAATTGGATTTGAACGTGCAGACCAATAACTTAGCTTGCTACTTAAGAAGCGGACTACTGCTAAGGTATGTGGGGCCTAAACGGATGCCCATTCTAAAGTGGTCATGAGAATCTTCTAGGATGTACCTCGTCTCTTTGTTTTAGTATCCAAATTTAGGAGTTTGTTGGGGTGGGTGGGGATGGGGGGGGGGGGCACCCTTCAATAAAACCTAGAAACATTTGTGTTTACTACACTAAATATTGCATTTAGTATCACTTCCTATTTGGAATTACGCACATGTATCATTATTTACTGCATATCTTTTTTTTTTGTCAACAAAGGTCAAATTGGTTGTTTGGACATTATAGAGCATTATTATCTTTACTTGGTAAAAAGATAAATCAATAGTAAAAAGATATAGCAACATGTAACTCCAAATAGTAAGTGACATTAAATATCATATTTAGTGTAGTCTTACCCGGGCCTTTAAAACATTTCTATATTCAAAAGGGGGGGGGGGTAAAACTTAGTATTATATGTACATTTTAATTTGAGGTTATATAGGTGGAGATATGTATACACAGGAAATATAAATTAATTAATTAATCCTCAATGTAAAGAAGGTAGCAAAAGCTTTACAAGATTTGTTTGGCCACGAAAAAAGATTATTGCTATATGCATATTGTAGAAGTACAAAGTTTGTGTGGTCACAAGGTAGTTTGCCTTCACAAAGGTTGGGATTTTTTTGGTCATCATAAATTACTTGGCTTTGTAGATCAATATGTTTTTAAAACATCTATGGATTTTTCCTTCAAAGAATTTAAAGTTAGGAGATAAAATTGAATCACTTTCACTTAACAGTAAGCATGGATTAGGAGTTGTCCACTTTACTGTGCTTGCACCCACATAGATTAACCCACATTCGAATTGGCGACACTCAGTTCACAAAAAGATTAGTGTGTTCTGCGTTGCTCTGGGTTCATGGTAGGAGAGTAATTTTTGTGAGGGAGGTGTTGGGTGTGTGGTACAATGAAGTAAAGATACAAGATACATGGATTAGCTCTTAGGTTTTTTATTCTATTTTTTATTTGGTGAGCAACTACAAAATATGAGTCATTCTCCTCTCTTTCATAGGCAAATACGTCTTGGATAATGGTCATTGGGTGGAGATGGTTGATCGACGGGAGGGCACAAGCATGTTCCACCCAATGCCCATTATCTAATGTCATGTCGATGTGAGGAGATTAGATCCCATACCATTGAAGAACTTTACAAACAATCTATTGGAATTTGTCATGATAATTTGTGAATGAGATAGATGTATTAATTTGAATGTGTGGTTTACTCTAAGAAACAGTTGATGAGGGCATCATCTCTTCCCGATGGAAACTAGACTAATGTGCAACATCGGTGAACGGACCTTAAGGCTAGTTCAAACGAGTCCCAAGTCCTATGTCCTAGTCCACTCAAGGTCAATCCATGCGATCTCAGCCGTTGAGAGCATAGAAATTGAAACTTACTAGTTCACACAAGATCCAAAGTCCTAAGTCTCAAGATGACATGGATGCCTACATGATATCACTTTATGGAGGTGAGGCTTGGGACTTGTGTTGAGAGAGTTGCGTCAAGCCAAATGCTAGACCCAACTTTCAACACAAGTCCCAAGATGTTTTTCACATAACACAATCAAGATATCACTTTAATGAATATAAGTTAAACCACATGTCAATGGTTTCTTGACGACCGAAAGTTGGGACTTTTGCCTCCATGTTGGGACATGCTTAGGCTGCGAGCTGTTTGTCGCTAACTCTCGGTTTCAATACTGTTTCGACTCCAGAGCAATCTAGCTTTGCAAATTGGCGAAGGACCGCTATCAGTTTTCCGCCATAGCAGAAATCAAATAGAGTCGTAGATCCATCTTCGACTGGAAGGAGTGTTGGTGAAGTAAGCAATGATGGCCGACATCGAGCAAGTCATCAAAGCTCGGCATTCGACCCGCAAGTTCCTGTCGGACGCCGTGCCACGAGCCGTGCTCGACGAGGCGTTGGAGTTGGCGCAGCTCGCGCCGTCGAACTCCAACATCCAGCCGTGGTTCGTCGTCATCGCGCAGGGAGCCCGGCGCGACCGGTTGAAAGAAGTTTTGCTCAAGGAAGCGCAAGAGGCCCCGCCTCCGATCCCCAAGCTGCCGGAAACGTTCAAGCACTTCCGGCAGGAGTTGGGCGCTCAAGTTTACGGGGCAATGGGAATCGCGCGGGAGGACAAGGACAGCCGGCGGGCGGCCGTCCTGCGCAACTTCGAGTTCTTTGGGGCACCCGTGGTCGCGATCATCTGCATCCACCGCGACCTCGGGGTCGCGGACTCGGTGAGCGTCGGGATGTGGCTCCAGACCTTGGTCCTCGCGCTCACTGCGCGTGGGCTTGGCACATGTTGCCAGGTCTCGCTCGCGGCGTACCCCGACGTCTTGCGCGCTGAATTGAACATTCCTGCCGAGTTGACCATCATTTGCGGCCTGGCGATCGGGTACGAAGACCCCGCGTTCCCCGCAAACAATTTGCATATTGGCCGAGCAGCTTTGCAAAACAATGTTGTTATCATGGATTCGTAGAAACCTTGGCAACACGGGTCGTGGGGTCGCGGACTCAATCAGCGTCGGGATGTGGCTGCAAATCATGGATGAAATCAGGTCGATTGAAACAACTGCTTATACACCTGAATTGGAAAAATGCATCTGTTGCAAGGCATTATGTGAAACCCACCCAATCATAGTCATGAGTATACGGGTGAACCATACATTGTCAACCAATCATGTGAAACCTAAGGGTTTGTTCTTGAAGAATATCAATGTGGGTCGGCCTGTCTACCCACCCATTCAAGGTGTTCGCCTTTGAAATAAAGAATATTCTTTGAGGTCATTTCAATGCTTGCGGTATCCATTTCGGAATTACGGATGGAATTAGACAGACTAAAAAACGAGGCAATGTTTCAAATCACACAACATCAACATTGGAGTGTGAATATTTAGATATCCATATAGTAACAACCAATGAGAGGTGTCAACACTACTAGAATCCAATGGATTTAATGTCATATTCATTTTGTCAACTTTGTGACATTCTTAGTTTCCACTAAGAGAAAGTGTCATATTTGTGACATTATTGTCCTTAATAAGTTGACATTAGTGCAGGTGCAATGAGAGGAATGAAAACTAGGGGTAAGGAAATTGAGGTATACATGGGCCTACTAGGCCATGTGGTCATTCCATGAACGACAGTAATCCTTGAAACTAAGAGTGCATTGGACAATCAAACTTGTTGATACAGTAGCATTTCTTGCATCGATAATCAGAATGATATGTGATTTGTGGAATCCTGAACTGTGCGCTGGGGATGTGGTTGCAAATTTTGGTGTTCGCCCTCACCACTCGCGGCTTGGGCACCTGTTGTGGTTGTTGGTCGCTGATGCAAACGTTGTGCGAGCTAAATTGAACAATTCGTCGGACTTCTCCATCATTTGTGGTGCAGCCATCGGTTACAACGATCGCCCCAAACTTCCTTGTAGCAATTTGCACAATATTGCACCTCTACAATTTTCTTTCTCTAAAATATCAATGGGATTTTGTTAGGGGAGCCTTAGTATTGAAAGCAGGAAGCAGATTCAGTGAGCAACAAGTAAGAGGTGGAAGGGCCCATAGATCCATAGATCACCGTCACACCCACCAATAACTTGTGGACTCGGCAAAAAACTCTTGAAGATACATTTCTTCTGATTGATTAACTTAGTACTTGCAAATCGAATTCACTTTACCATGCCTTAAATTATCACTTGTGTCTATCTGTTGTGTCACAATATGGAAAATCTTGTAGATTCTTGTAAAATCTAGAGATGCCACTGAACGTGTTTCTCGCACAGGTCTCAAATCAATGAACGGAGAGATCCGGCTGCTAGTTACAGATGAACCGGTTGAAGTTCAAAACGTCAGGAAAACTACCGCTCATTTTAGAGGAATCTGTAGAATATACCCCAATTTAATGAAGGAAAAACCGAAAGATGTCAAGATGTAACCAGTTGGACTTGGAAACACTAGGATATCGAACGATTATGCCCAATTTTCTCTCCAGACACGGCCTCAAATGGATTTTGAATACCTAAAAAGTATCGGACAGACTACATGTTGGACGATGCAATTCATTGTGGAGAATTTAGAGGATATTTTCAAACAAAATATGTTACATTTGAGTACAGACTGTGAATTGGTGTCAGTGTGGCACGCACATTTGCAGGCATAAAACATGCTCCTGGTATTGGAGATTCTGTGTTCACGAAACTAAAATTGATTGAACTACGACATTAATAATCCCAAATAAGATTTTAGTTCAATTCTTCTTTTAAAAGATCCTATTCTCATGGACTCACAAACATAACATTACTCAATGATGTGGGCCCTCATAATATAACAGTGAGATGCTAAGAGCACAATGTAAATTTGAGTCTCTTGACACAACTTTTTAAGCATCTCATTGTCATATTTTGAGGGCCCATGAAATGAGAGCTAAACGTTGAGTAATGTTATTAATCATAGGGACGTTTGTGATATTGTTGGCTTCCAACAGTGACAAATGCAGTCTCTTCTTGAATCAGGCTAGATTTATGTGTTATACATTGAAAATCCTCATTACATTGTTAACCTTAAGCCCTTAATGGGACCACCCCTAGTTGAGGGCCCAAAAAACATTGTGGTAAGAATATTGGACCATTGTTGCAAGAATACATGGTTGATTCCATACACATTAAACTTGAATCTTGCTCAATATCCGGGTTTATGCTTAGCTTAAATATGCTAGCTTGTCTAGGCCATCCGTTTAAGCAATAGGGTTAGCATAGTACCCAAATCTTCACATTTTTATGTTTTCTTCTTGCAAATCAAAGGTCTTATTTCATAAACTGATTGTTGCAAAATTGAGAAACTCCACTAGCAATGTGTCAAAGTTCACAACTTACAAAGAATTTGGTTAAGAAAGAGCTGAGGTGGAACTGAAATGTATATGAATCTATGTTTTATATGTAGTTGTCTATTTAGTCACTCATGTGGACCATCAAATAGGAAATATAGAGATGTCCTCTTTAGAGATGAAGAAAGGATACCAAATTACTACTATTAGGACGTGATTCTTTCCCATGGGTGGGTCAATTAAATTATTTTACAAACGACGTGCGGCATAATATAGGGAGGATTAGATTTATTTAAGATAACAATGATAAAAGAACTACAAATAATGAAGGGTTTATCAAAAGTAGACAATCCCATCATAAGTAAAGTAGATAGGTACAAAATGTGGGCTATTACTTTTTAATAGAACTAATATAGGGCTTGAAGTTTAGGTAGTCATTTCATTGACACCCATTTAGGAAAACTTTGTGCTCGTGCATAGACTCCTACAGAGTGGGTGTTGTGTCTTTTAGCACACAATCATTCATTCTTTTGATGAATACACCTGCATTTCTATAATGCATATGGTGTATGATATTTTAGTTATTGATATAATTGTGTATGATGTGCAGGTGTGATGTAGTTGTGTTTTGTTTTGATGTATTAGATTAGTATATGCAAGTGTTTGTGTTCTATATGCTCTAGTTTTAGTTGGTTGGAAGTATTGAATTTGTAGTCTTCATGGTTAAAAGAATTTATTAGGTTTATATGATGGGTACACACATGGGAGTCGGTGTTTTGTGTTCTACGATTTTATTATGTGATCAAATAGTGTTGTTGTATTTTGTAATATGATCCTCAAGCACAAGTTTCTTACAAAGGCTTCTGTGGACATGGTTTTTTTTAATCATGAAATGGTATGTATGGACAAGGTATCAAAGAACACTACAATTTCTTCACTAGGTGCCCCTAAAGAGACTTATTATTAATACTGTAGCAAATTCTAAAGGAGACACAAAAATTTGGACCTCCTCAAGTTCATTGGGTTCAAGGGATCTCGTCGCTCAACCAATTATGTTGCTCAAGCAACAAAACTACATAAGAGGCATATAGACTATATTAATAAATTGCATTGGCATGGGAAATATAAGCAATGATAGAGTGCAAACAAATAGGCCGTTTTAGATAATTAAGTAATTGAAAGGATTTGAACCTTTAAATCATGCCTTGGAAGTAAATAGGCCCTAAATAAATACCCCTCCGCTACACATGGTACACAAAAATCCTATAAAGTGACCCACCCGTGTTCTTTTCAAGTCAACATGAACCAAGATGGTAAGAATGGCATCATGTTAAAAGAGACCACACTTCATATCAAAAATTAATGGTCGATTCGACCCAATAAACGTGGTCCCTTCAACACAATCCTCACAACATGGTGCCATTTGGATCATTTTATTTCATATTGAGAAAAGCTATGTCTCCTAGTATCCTTAAAGTTTCCTTGTTTAAATTCCTTAGTTGGCCCCCCAAAGGGACGTAAAGTCTAATCTCACCTTGAACAAGCCGATTGAGATTATTTTTTGAACAAAAATTTTATAAACCTTGAATTATGTTGAAAACCTTTTGTATCTACAAAATGAAGGAAAGCAACAAAATTAGTGACATGGGCATATTTGGATTTTCCCACCAGGTTTAAATTCATATTCCTAATCAACAATCTAAGATGGGTTCAAAATCAATTGATTGATTCAACTTACAATTTAAGGTTGATTTAAAAAGAAAATTGCTTTTGAAGTGATTTGGTGGACATGAAAATAATAATTAAAAATAATAATGTCAAACAATCCAATGTGAATTTGAGCCCGTTGGCCCTACCCTGCTCAAGAATCCTCTTAGTGCAAGGTGCGGTTTACTGCCTACCTTGCGGTGGGTGGACTCTTGGCTTCCTACCTACCTAGCTAGTTTACTTAAGTCAAGTAGAGAAAAAAATTCACAGCGGGAATCGAACCGTCAACCACTTCATTCGGAAATGGGTGCCTCTCCACTATCACCCGATAGTTTAGGGTCATCTCGGACCAAAAGAAAATAAATTTGTGGTCCTACCCATATGGATATCCACCCTTTACAATTATCTTTTGTATGTCAACTCCACATTATATAAATGCCTTTTCCTCATATTTTAATATTACGTCGTCAAGTCGTGTTGGACCCTCCAAATATTCAAGGGTTAAATGGTGTAAATTGGTATCCAACAAAATGGACATGCAAACACAAGAAGGTTTCAATGGGTCGCTGCAACACCATATAGAACACAATAAACCATCATGTGAACCAAAAGGGTTTTAAGACAAAATCAAAAAACGAAACAACATCATTGGCATTGTGTGTGATCGCCACTTCCACTAGAGTAACGTTACCCATTGGTTTCCCACAAAAGCATTTTGGGCCTTTGGTCACAATGCATACTTGTCCGGACTAGCTCTAGCAAACACTTTATTCATGATGAGAAAAAGGACCTATATATGTTGTTGTTGTCGTCATAACCACCACTAATAATATGGCATGTGCCCGCCACACTCTAAGTGTGGGAATGTGTCAACAATCGGCCTAAAAGTGAAGAACATGGAAGGGTGAAACCTCACAACCCATGTAAAGGACAATCATACATGATAGGAACCTACCAAAATTTAATGCCAAATCCATTAATCATAGACATTGCGTGTGTTGGCCGTTGAATATAAATACGTATCATGAGCGGCTTTAGGTGTTGTTGGAAATATAAAGGGGGGGGAGAGGGGGGGGCGAGGGGGAGCTTATGTTTTTCATCATTTAGTACGGCCGGTGTTCACCACACTTATCATACACATGATGGTGGCGTAGCGTGAGGGGTTCAAAAATCTATGTTCTCATCATTCTACATAGTAATGTGGCTTGTGTTCACCACATTGCCCATGAGGGTGGGGTGGGGAGGGTGGGGGGGGGTCTAGGGTTTCATCATTCTAATAGTGTGTGGTGGCCACATGCCAAAAAGTCGATACATGAATGGTTAGAATGAAGGAGAATGAGATCTCGTTTTTGGAAAGGGGAAAATAACTTATGCAAAGTTGAATCCTCTTTGCACCGAAGTAGGTACAACTGTCCCAACTTTACCTATTAAAGGTAGATCCGCCCAAAACCAAGCAAATCTTAGTCACATTAGCATGGAATTCTTAGTCCTTTATCCCTTAACCCCTCAAGGCTGGCGAGTCCAGGGAAGGGGTAAAATAAAGATAAATTAACAAAAAAAACTAGTGTTGGGCCCTCCATTTTAAACTGAAAGGGTGGTAAATTTTGAGTTGGACCTCTACCAAAAGTAAACGGGGTCTAGTAAAAACAAAATTCTCACAGGTATGTGTTTTATTCATTTCTAGTGGGTCCTTCTAGAGTAATTCAGGGTTTTTAATGCTAATTTTAGGGTCAATTTTTCAATTAGAGAAAGAAATCTATACGATGTATTAGAATTGCATGCGTATTCACCTCATGATATAGTGGTAAGTGTCCAGCTCAAGCTAAAGCCTAAGGCCAAACGGATGTCTTGTTACAAGTGCTCACTGGATCGTGCATAATATTGTAGATTGCTTTATGCTTCAGCCTTAAATGATCCTCACTTGTAATAAGGTTGATTTTGTGGTGAAGATCCTCATTTCAAGTGAGGATTTTGATTTCAAGATCCTCACTTGTAATAAGGTTGACTTTATGATGATTCTCACTTAACAATCCAACATCAATAGAGACTCCCCCCCCAAAAAAATTTGACAATAAAAGGCTCTTTCCTTAAAATAACTTTGACAATATATGTAGGTTGCATATGAATTTGTATAGATTTGGTAGACTTTGTATATGTTTGCTAATCTATGGAAAGATTTTTAAAAATTTCCAAGCTAATTAACCATCATGAAATAGAAAATTTTCCTTTAAAAGTGAGTTTAAGGCCTTAATACCTTAGGCACTTCATGCACCATTTTGTTGACTCCTGAGTAGTCATTTTTTCTTATAATTTTCAAGAGTCTAGGAGCACTGACTTCAATTATTGGAGTGACAAAGCCACATATATCCATGTTGTACATGTTTCATCCAAATTTCTACATGTTCATCCAAAAGTTGGCAATTTCAGCCCTTTTTTTATGAAATTTTTAGTGATTATTCTAACAATTTTCATCCATGGAAAACATGAAAAACTTGAATAGATTAGAATAAAAAATTAGGGTACATTGCCATATTCAAAATCACTATACCGCTTATGGTATTTCGTGTCACGCATACTATGGACAATCAGTCTAAACTAGAGTAGAGGTGTCTATTCCCGATCATGACCCCATTGGGAATCTACATGGTGCCATAATTTCAATTAGGCCGGAACCAATAGTGTCATGACACATGTCCCTAAATTGATTACTAAAGTGAGAAGGAATGAACGGTTATGGCAAACTCTAGACATTGATAATATGTTTGGGCCAACTTTTGACTTCAAAACTTCATGGTAATTTCAATATAAGAAGTAAAATTACCAAAAAAAATTGCAATCCTCCTTATTTCTATCTTCTTACATGGGACAAATTTGCAACGCCCTATACTTCTATAGATCTAGCACAAAATCTCCTAAGTGATTGGTTATGGGCGCATCTACTCTAGATGCCTAGAGGTCTCAAAGTGTCATGTCTGCTAATTATCAACATGATTTTACTTTTGAAGTGAAATTTAATCTACATTATGACATTTAGCGTAGTACATTGGGATACTTGAGATGATAGTCTTGCGTTTTAAAATGCAAGGGGAAGTTATTATGGAGCATACAAATGGCAAAGGTCATGTGTTTACATTTGAGTATGCAAGAGGAAGATATTCTTAAGCATACTAATGCCAAGTGTCCTTTGTGTACACTTACAGTCAACTTTTAGATCACAATGTAACATAGGCATGCACCTCATGTTCAATATTGTCATGAGGTGCATGCAACTATTGAACATGCTCATGCCAAGATAGTACACTAAATATGATATTCAATGTCACTATGGTTACTTTTTCAGTTGATACTTCTTATGAATAAGTGAACAAATATTGTCATGGATGATGGATGAGTTCATCCATCAGCGAAAACCCTACCTTCTATTGTTTGCAACTTGTGATGAAATACTGTCATGGATGATTGAAATTTGGATGGAAAAATCACTTGGTAAGTGACAGTAAATGTAACACTGTAAATCCATAATCCCCCCAAAAAATTACAAGGAATGACAAGTAACGTTGGGTGAACATTTATTGTTGGTGACACTATACCACGGTTTACAATTAGTATTGAGCAAGACAATTAGAATTGGTGACACTATAGTAAGCACAATTAGACGCTAAGTGTCATAAAAGGTGACACTAATGGTGAAGTTGTTGATCAATGTCCAAAAAGATTTTTGTGCATAATCGGTCAAGATCCTCATGTTTTAAAGTCCAACCAGTTACATGTTGGCATCTTTTAGTACTTCTTTATTAATTTGAGGTATATTCTATAAAATCTTCTGGAATGGTCAGTAATTTTCTTGAAGTCTAGAATTTCAACCAGTTATTTCTCAAACTCAACTGATCCATCTATAACTAGCGGTTGGTTCTCCCAACTCATTGTTGTTGATCATTAGTGTCACCTAGCATACACCTCAAAATGCTACACTAAATACCATAAATGGTGTAACTGACACTAGTCCACGTGTGACACTAAGTACCATAAATGATGCAACTGAAACTATTCCACATGTGACACTAAGTACTATGCATGATGTAGTCCCAAGCCGCCAAGCATCGAGCAACTACATTGTTTTGTCTAATTAGTGTGGGTTACCATTCGGAGTAACGTATTGCTATACCTTTTTACAGACACTATCGTTTATCACCAACTAAGTTTACCCGGCATGCATGCTATCTACTCATGTCATTAGGATGGTTAGGAAAACACGCTATACTCTCATGCCCCGATCACACCAAACACTCCTTCCAGTTCTACCCGTAAAATTGCTGGGGATTATGTTCAGAATTAGATGTTGGCCCACCACTTTTCACACTATTACAGCCGGAGATGCCGACGGACGGTGTCTGAACTGGCCAGTGTGTGATCAACCCCTCAGTCACATGCTGCAGCGAAGCGTGACTCCAAACTGTCACGTGAGGTGATATCGGGGGCTAAGTCACGTCAATTTAGGAGTAAATGGACTCCACTAGGAGTCCATGTGTGTTAGGATGAGTAACGGACTCCATTGGGAGTCCTAGTTAGTTGTTCATCCCCTCCATGGATGAACTCCACATAGGATTGGGGTTGTATGGAGAGGAAGGCCTCTTGACTTGCCATTGTTGTCAAGTCAAGTCTTGTGAGTGTGTTTTGAGAGAGAGAGAGAGCTTGTTGTTGCTTTCTCATGGCTATGGTGTAGTAGATTATGAGTAAAGCCTTTGCATTCTTTCTCCACCACTTGCACTCTTGGATTCTCCCTTCGTGGAGTGAGAGATAGCTTGACTCTTGTGTGTGAATTTTAGAGTTTCTTAAGCTTTGTAAGGAGACATTTTAGTTTCTTAAGCTTGGAGAGAGAAACCCTCATACTTGACAACAATTGTTCAAATTTTTCATTTTTGGTTGTATTTCTGAGCCAGAATGGCCCAGTAATGAGAGCAAATGAGTGATACAAGTGTTTGAAAGCTTAGTTTGTCATTTCTTGCAACCTTCAAGAAGATTTTGAGAGAAATCTTCCCATTTTTCTTTTGTTGTCTCTTTGTGTTTTCTTCAAGTGTTGATGGTTGAATCTTGAGATTCCATTTGGTCTCAAGATTCTCAAGTCACATCATTCTTGCTTGCAATTTGTAAAAGCAAAAGTTTAATTTTTTTAAATCTACAAACAAATACGAACCAAACTTCAAATCCGAATTTTTTTTATAATATTTTTTAGAGCTCCGGAGCTCCACGGACATTCTTGGAGCTCCTGGAGCTCCTGGAGCTCCAATTCTGCACCCCGGGCGGCCAAATCCCGGGCCGGGGCCGGAGACATCCCGGGCCGGGGGCGGGCGGGCGGCGCCAGCCGGGCCCCGCGACGAGCTGGCAGCGGGCCGGGGGCGGGCGGGCGGCGCCAGCCTGGCCCCCCTTTCAAGGTAAGATGCTACTTAATTAGTTAATTTATTAAGTTGGTTAATTAATTAGTTAGTTAGGTTAGTTAACTAACTAATTAGGTTAGTTAGTTAATTAATTAATTAGGTTAATTAAGTTAGTTAACTTAATTACATAATTAGGTTAAGTTAACTAATTTAATTAGATTAAGTTAATTAATTTAATTAGATTAAGTTACTTAAGTTAATTAATTTAGGCTAATTAAGTTAATTAGATTAAGTTAATTAGATTAAGTTAATTCAGTTAATTAATTTTTTTTTTAAATTTTTTTTTTTAACTTTCACTTTCAAATTTGGCATTTCATTGTCACAAACTTTGAGGCTCAAATTTGGGGGCATACTAGCTCCGATTGAAGTGAAATTTGAGCCTATTTTGTGTGAAATTTGCCAAGGAATCCAATGGTGTAATTGGATTTTTGATTGGAAGTCAAAATCATTGCTGAAATTGCTAATTTCAACAATGATTTTTGTTATTGGGAGCAAATTAACTCCGATTGGAGTGAAATTTGAGCCTAATTTGTGTGAAATCTTCCTAGGAGTCCATTGGTGCACTTAGTTTGTTGATTGGAGTTCAAAATCACCTTGGAAATGAGCCTTTTCAATGCTGATTTTTCATTTTAATTACCAATCTCAAACCTTTGCACAATTTTGGAATTTTGGGGGCATAAACACTTGGCATTTGGCAAGGGATTGCCATTTAGATAGCCCGCAACAGGTGCAGGTTGCCATTACCTTGTAGATAGTTGCAGGTACTCAAGTGATTATTTTATGGTGCAAACTAGGAGCCGATATTATCGATCTCCATCACCAGATTATTTGGAAAACGTGCATACCACAAATCTTGAGCCAGAGGTAGATACCAACGAGGCTTTTGAGCCTATTTCGGCGTTGGACACTACTAGTAGGCTTCGGATTTGGAGTGTCGGCACGTTCGACGAAATGGAGGACGATCGCCACAATTCAGTGCGTGATCGGTTCTCAGGTCGAGCTGGGGGAATTTCCTTGCCCGATTGGAAACTCCGGTTTCGTACCTGGATTAAGGAGAAACGCCAAAGGTCTTCCAATTTCAATGATTGGTATGCCTTTGAACTTCTGCCTTAGCATTTGGAGTATGAGGCACTCCAAACTTACGAACGCTGGACAAAGGGTCATCAGCGACAACTTCGGGAGGTGGAGCAGTATTGGGAGGCCCGGGTTGAACTTATTTCAGCCCTTAAAGATGGGGCGATTGCCACCTTAGCTCCACCCACCTTAAAGGAGGAGGAATCGCCGGCGGAGTCTAAGGACACGGAACTGGCACTTGGGCCAATGGTGGCTAGCAGTAGCACGGCAACCCTTTCACGGGTGGCACGTGCTACACAGGCAGCATTGACGGCTGTTGGTCCACCACCTCCGTTTAATCCTCTTATTGAATTTGTCGCACATTTGGAAGTGGAGTATGGTGGGTTTCGGCGAGACCAGATGCAGCGCATCCAGGATTTCCGCCGAGAGAAGGATGATACTCCACGGACCATGTATACGCGACTCGCGCGATTTGCTGTGGAGTCGGGAGGTGTTTTTGCTGAGAGTCAGCTTGTTAAAATCTTTTTGTCTAAGGTTGACAAGCGGCTACTTGAGTTGGCATCACCTCGGATTATCCTCAACTATGAGGGCCGAGCTACGCTTGCACAAGCGTTTGCCGTGGTTGAGAGATGTGATCGGGCTCTTTGCCAACATGATGCCACGGATATGGTATCTTGGATGACAGAGAGTCCGAAACCAAGAAGAATTGTCACAGCTACTAGTAGTTTAGCTGAGAGTCAACCCGTCAAGGAGCAAAAGATTTTGCATTGTTGGGGTTGTGGAGAAGCTGGTCATTCGAAGAATGATCCCAATTGTCCTAGGAAGAAGAAAACTCAGCCTTTGGGAAAATTAAAACAAAAGATGGAACCAGTAAAGGCAGGGGACAATTCTAAGAAGAGACAATTGAAATGTAACCATTGTGGTGGCACTAATCACGATGTGGATCATTGTTTCCAACTTCATCCTGAGATGCGGCCTGCCAGTTATGTCACTGGAAAGTCTCCAAGGGAGCAGAGTCTTGAGGCTAAGGTGGCAGAGCTTGAGCAAAAGCTCAAATCTTCTGCATCTTTTGCTCAAATTTCTGAGCCGCATGCGGGTGGTTGCACCTCGGGGTCGGACATGTATATGTTTGGGGCATCTGGAGAGGTGGTGGCGGCGGCTTCTACTCGCTCACAAACGTTGGCAGATGCGGTGGCTTCCACGAGTGGTGGTAACAACGAATTGCTACATCCTCGCCATGCCGGACCAGCTGATCAAATTGGTCAAGCACGTTTACCTCTTTCATTTGGATTGGTAGACACCACTGTTGTTGGGGCTAAAAACCCTGTACCTTTGAGAGATGGGGATTCCATCTCGAAGGATGTTACGTAGGCATTGGCATATAAAATTCTCCATATGCCAATTTTCTCGGGTTCGGAGTTTATGGCTTCGGATTTCAAGCCTGCTCCAGTTTTTCATTTAGCTGGGAGAATGTTAGAAGGTAAGGCGGATTTGCCATCCCTTCAAGTATCCCAAGCTGTGGTTGACGTACCTGTGGCTGACAAGGTGGAGGACTTAGCCAATTTGCGAGCGAGTCTTGCGGATGCGGCGATCATTGCTTTTGGTAAGCAAACTGATATTCCTCCAGCATCAATTTCAGCAGTGGATACGTCATTTTCGAATTATACGTCGGGAGCGGCATATCTTGCAGACATTTCTGCAAGGCCTGCTCGCGAACGGCATAATTTGCAACCTGGAGTTGTACGGCTGATAAACGACAAATCTTTGTTGGTCGTTTCACGCACGGATATGCCCACTATCCGTGCTACACCACTGAGAGTTATGATGGATTCCGGTGCTCAACCGGTTATGATTGGCAAAGGACTTGCTGACAGTCTTGGATTGACGCCAGCAAGCTTGGATCCTTGTCCATTCACTATTGTGACTTCAGTAGGGGGCACTGAACGTGCAACAGGTTACACCAAGGCACCTCTACGTTTGATTTTTCATGTGGGGCAGGGCCTACTTACACTCATTTGTCAATGAAGTGTGTTGTTACTAATGCTACCAACTATGATATACTTGTTGGTCAGCAAGCTCTTTACCCACTTGGCTTTGGTTTGGATAATTGGACGGAAGAGGCATGGATTAGACCGGGATGGTCCACTGGAGATGGCAGGAAGGTATTTATTCCCGTCACATTTGCAGCCACTGCTATGACTATGGTTGCGGAAGCAATGTTTGGTTGCAGCGGTTCAGTTGCAGATTTGCCTTGTGCTCCAGTTTTATTGGAGGAAACAATGGACTACACTTGTAATGCGGCAGAACAACAATTTTTACCATCTTTTCAAATTCCTGCTCGTCATGTCAAGGATCCACCTCCACCATGGCGAACTCCTAAGGAGTTATCCGACCATTGTCGACACATTGT
This sequence comes from Polytrichum commune, assembly GCA_950295325.1. Lineage (NCBI taxonomy): Eukaryota > Viridiplantae > Streptophyta > Polytrichopsida > Polytrichales > Polytrichaceae > Polytrichum > Polytrichum commune. The sequence continues at coordinate 5,777,173 of OX485804.1, forward strand.
AAAAGATTTGGATCTTGGAGAGGCACCTCCAACTTCATCCTCATTTTCTTTTGCTCAACCCATTCGTTGGCAACCATCACCTGAAGGTCTTGTCCTTGTGGAGATCTTTGGAGGCATTGGCACAGGTTTGGCGGCAGTGTTGGAAGCTGGAATTACAGTTTGGCGATATATTCATGTGGACAATGGATATGCAGCCAACAGAGCCGTCCGACACCACATCCAACAATTGTTGTTGAGATACCCCGCACACTTGTCAGCCTCTGCCATTCATGGATGTTGTGGTCAACTTCCTTAAGATGTCACTATGATTAGTGATGAGGATTTGAGAAGGTTGGGCCACGTGAATTTGAATATTGCAGGATGGCCTTGTCAAGGCCATTCGCGGGCAGGAACTGGCCAGAGATTGGATGATCCTAGGTCTAGTTTGTTTGCGGATTTGATGCGATTGACGCAATGGTGGTTTACCCACCAATCAACTCCGCCAGGGTACATTTTCGAAAATGTACCATTATTGGGTGATACCCGGCACAAAGTGGTGAAGGATGGTGAGTACATTCACCAAATTCTGGGTACTCCAACATTTTTGGATGTTGCATCTTTGGGATCCTTTGCTCATCGGCCTCGTTGGTTTTGGACCAACTTGGTATCACCTCGGGTGCTTTCAGCGGCGATTGCCCGCATTCCCCGCCTTATGGATCGCAAAGTGGATGACATTTTAGATGATCATCGTGTTTCCTTGGCAGTTACCAAGGATGACACCTTGCCATTTGCATTAATTAATAAGGTGGGCATTCCAAGAGGTGCACTACCTACTTTTGTAACATATCCACAGTCTTTTGCATTTCGATCTCGTGGACCTGGCATGGTTTGGGATTCAAAATCCCAAATTTATGAGGAGCCTACGGCAGATGAGCGGGAACGCGCCATGGGTTTTCTTACAAGTACCACGGCTGCTCACGGGCTTCAGGAAGGTCAGAGACGTTTCCTATTGGGGCAAGCTATGGATCTTAACAACATTGTGTGGATAATTGGAATTTGTCTTGCTGCTCAACAACGTATGGATGACCAATTGCTTACTCTGAGGGCAGAGAACAATGGTCAGGGGGCAATGGAGCCGCAATCCAAGGATCACATTGAGGTCAATGACACCGAGGGATTATTTCCTTTGAAACTTCATATTGCGGAAGAGCTTCGAGCCCAACGTGTTTTTTCGGCTTTGGCCCAAGAGTTTGGGAAGTTGGAGGCCCATGAAATGTTTCCACTTCTATTTCTTGGTGATACTTCATATATGGGTAGCTATTTAGCTACACAAACTGATTGTAGTGGAGAGAATACGCATTTGGATTCAAGTGCAGAAGATGGGGGCAAAGGTGTTGCCCTCTCCACGGACTAGCAATCACAGGTTGTACTGGCACCAAGTGGCAATCCTTCTATGAAGAAGGAAACCACGGAGTTTGACGATTGGCCAATTGAAGTGGAGCCAAAGCTTACTGGTGCCGAAGCACGAAAGGTACGGGCATTTATTCGCTCTTACCGTAATTGTTTTGCCTTTAGTCTTCATGATCTTGAAGGATATAAAGGTAAACCTGTTCGTATTCAACTCAAGGACGACCACCCTATTTTCAGACGGCCATACAGACTTAGTACCTCTGAAAGGTTGGGTGTTCAAACTCGATGTCAAGAGTTATTGGCAGCGGAATTGATTGAACTCTCCAATGGAGAGTATGCTTGTGCCACGGTTATGCCGTCAAAGAAGGATATCTTTGGCAACTGGACGGAAAAACGGATGTGTGGTGATTATCGTCCAGTCAACCGCAAGACCAAGTCGGATCGATATCCAATGCCGATGCCGGAGGAGTTGTTTGATGCACTAGGATTTTCTAGAATCTTCAGCACTTTGGATTTGAGGTCTGGTTATCACCAATTACCTTTGTTGTTGGGTGATCGGGTGAAGACCGCATTTTGGGGAATTGATAAAGATGGCAAGGATCAACTTTATCATTGGAAATTTCTGCCATTTGGTCTCAAGAATGCACCAGCTGAATTTCAACGGGTGATGGACCAATTATTGGCTGGTTTGCCGTTTGCTAGATATTACATTGATGATGTTATCATCTTTAGTAACAGTCCACAGGATCATGTGAGGCATTTGCAAGCGGTATTTGAACGACTTCAACGGTGGGGACTCCGTTTACATCATGGAAAATGTAAGTTTTTTCATGATCAATTGCCCTATTTAGGCCACATGATTGTTCCTGGCGGTCTTGGTGTGCAACAGGCGAAGGTGGATGCTTTGCACAAAATTCCCGCACCTAGTGATGTACCACGGCTTCGTGCATTTCTAGGATTGGCAAATTATTATAGGAGGTTTGTCAAAAACTTTAGTTTGATTGCCAAACCTCTTACCATTCTCACGGGGAAAGACCAACCATGGATTTGGAGTAGAGAACAACAACAGGCATTTGATACATTGAAGCAGAGGCTCGGTTCAGCGCCAGTGCTTCAACGCCCGGATGTGTCTAGAGTTTTTCAATTGCACACGGATTTGAGTGCAGTGGGATTGGGAGCAGTATTGACACAGAAAGATGAAGAGGAAAAGGAATATGTGGTGGCTTATGCATCTAGAAGCAATAATAGTGCTGAATCTAATTATTCTTCTTATGAGGGCGAGGCCTTGGCGGCCGTTTGGGCCATTGCACATTTTCGACCTTATTTGTATGGGCAAAAGTTTACTTTGGTGACTGATCATCAGCCTTTAAAATGGCTTATGGAATCAGATAAGCTCACCGGGAAACTTGCTAGGTGGGCATTGTTACTTCAGGAATATGATTTTGAAGTTGTTCACCGAGCAGGAATTGCCAACTTGGATGCAGACGGATTGTCTCGCAATCCAAGTCCTTCAGATGAGGATTTAACTGGAGCCAGGTGGCATGGAGATTGTGATCGTGAGGCAGTGCCGGGTTGGCATGCTGCCACATATCTCACAATGATGTCGGGATTGGCTGCTGAGATCCTTGTAGAAGAACAAGATGAGGAGGTTGATAAATCTCTCGTTGTTAGTGATGTGTGGGAATACCAGGCGGTCTTGTACAAACTTCAACAAGGGATATTTCTTCTTGGACTATCTGCTATGGAGCGAGATAGAGTTAGTCACCGGATAACAAGGTTTCGTTGGGCAAACAACTTGTTATTTCGTGTGTGGCCGAACGGAACGAGGCGCATCGTTCCAAGGCCAGATCAAAGAGCTTCTTTGGTGTAGCAAGTGCACGAGGAGCTTGGACATTTTGGAGTGCGAAGGACGCACTCTATGTTGCGCAACCAATATTGATGGACTGGTATGTATCAACAGGTTGCCACTTATGTTTCTCGGTGTGAAGTATGTGACCGGGTCAGGTCAAGTTTTAATACTTTGTCACCTCAACTTCAGCCTTTACCTATTATGGGCTTGGGATATCGTTGGTCTTTGGATTTTGCCGGACCGCTTACTATCACTCCACGTGGTTCCAAGTATGTGCTTGTGATGGTGGAGCATTTTAGTAAGTGGATTGAACTCGTGGCTCTTCCCCAAAATTCCTCAGAATTGGCGGCTATGGCATTTCTTGATCGAGTTTTGGCACGGTTTGGAGCACCTGCAGAGGTGTTGACGGATCAAGGGAGAGAATTCCTTGGATCTTTCGAGGCTTTGTGTACCAAGGCTTTGATTGATCATCGGACAACTTCTAGAGATCACCCTGAGGCAGATGGCTTAGCTGAACGAGTTGTTCAGACAGTTAAGCGCGGTTTGCGGAAGTATGGATTGCTTCATGGCAACCATCGCGATTGGGACTTGATGTTACCATGGATAGCAATGGGTTATCGTTTCAGCAGGCAAGCATCTTTGGCATCCTATAGTCCTTACCAACTCTTGTATGGACAGGAACCAATTTTACCTAGCTCGGTGCGAGAGAAATTGGCTCCCGTGGTAAATTTGGATGATCCAGATGTTTGGGCTCAATGTCTTCATGACCGAGCAGCGTTCTTCCAAAAGGCCATGCCTATGGCTATGGAGAACTTAAATATTGCTCAACATCGTGATACACTACGGTATGCTCGGATCCGCAGTGGAGCTTATCGACCTCAGGTTCGTAGATTTTCCAAGGGGGATTATGTTTACTTGCAACGGGAGGCGCCTACGACATTGGATGTCAAGGCTGGGCGCACGATTTTGCGGGTAAAAGATGTCTTGCCAAGTGGTATATTATTGCTTGAAGGCAAGGATGGACGGGAATGTCGTGAGCATTCAAAGAATTGTGCTCCATGTCACCTTCCCATCGACGGCTCTGTGCATCCCGAGTTGGCGGTTGTACCACAGGGTCTGCCTTGTTATGTTTGTGGAGAGAAGAAAGGAGCTGCAACAATGTTATTGTGCGACCAATGTCAACGTGGATGGCACAGGCATGTTTGACACCTCCCCTTTTTACTCTTCCTTCTGGCAATTGGGTTTATCCTCGTTGTCGGAAAGCCTCTCATTCCGTGGCCGTTAATGGTCATGATTGAGAATTTTGTGGATGTTTACCACATGTTTTAGTGGTGAAGTTGTTATTTAGTTGGTTGGAAATTTTATGGAATTAAGACTACATTGAAAGAGTTATCCAAGAATTCAACATAAATTGTTGAAGGCGATTAAGGATGGGGCTCAAATTGCACCCAGCCTATAGTTCTTGGATTACTTTGTCAATCATGAGTTTAATTCCCTAGATTACCACTACCCAATTGAATATGTATAGATGTAGCAACAACTTCATCATGTTCAACAACTCTACCGATGAGTGTGTTTGTTCCTAGCCGATTGGAGGGGCTCCTTATCTGCTAGTGGGGGCACTTGAAGAGGTGGTTGTTTAGCATTTTAGTTTGCTATTTTATTTTGCTAATTGATGTTGACGCCGACACTCGATCTGTTGTGTTTAACGATCTTAGTTTACACGACAGCTGTCACGTGAGGTGATATCGGGGGCTAAGTCACGTCAATTTAGGAGTAAATGGACTCCACTAGGAGTCCATGTGTGTTAGGATGAGTAACGGACTCCATTGGGAGTCCTAGTTAGTTGTTCATCCCCTCCATGGATGAACTCCACATAGGATTGGGGTTGTATGGAGAGGAAGGCCTCTTGACTTGCCATTGTTGTCAAGTCAAGTCTTGTGAGTGTGTTTTGAGAGAGAGAGAGAGCTTGTTGTTGCTTTCTCATGGCTATGGTGTAGTAGATTATGAGTAAAGCCTTTGCATTCTTTCTCCACCACTTGCACTCTTGGATTCTCCCTTCGTGGAGTGAGAGATAGCTTGACTCTTGTGTGTGAATTTTAGAGTTTCTTAAGCTTTGTAAGGAGACATTTTAGTTTCTTAAGCTTGGAGAGAGAAACCCTCATCTTGAAGAGGTGGTTGTTTAGCATTTTAGTTTGCTATTTTATTTTGCTAATTGATGTTGACGCCGACACTCGATCTGTTGTGTTTAACGATCTTAGTTTACACGACAAAACGGTAACCCACACTAATTAGACCCAAACGGTGTACTCTAGGAGCCCCCAAACGAGGAGGCCCGGCCCGAAATGGGTTTCAAGTGCCAAGGCGGGAATGGAGTTTCCGAGTAGCCGTCTGCCTTCCCAAACGGTTCCGTGTCCGAATAACGTTAGTTATAACCTCACGATTCCACATGTAAAATACACATAAAAGTCATAAACCCTAGGTGCGTGGAAACATACACATTCTCTCTCTTCCATAGGGGTCGGGTATGGTATGTAGCTGACAAGTTACAACCCAATGAGGGAAAACGGCTGCCGATGCAGCACTGTACATTCAGGCTCCAACTGGGCCCTATCCCGGGAACCCGCGATTCCCCCACGTCATCATCGTCGAGGGGTACCGGCCAATCACGTGACGGCACGTGGCACAAAGAAACAACTTCCTCTCCGGTCTCACAGTTAAGTTATTACATCGAATCCGACTTCCTCACGTAGGGTAGTAGGGTCGTAGTACAGTAGTAGTACATGGAAGCGAATACTAGCAAGCAAGCAAGCAGGTGGGGGTGCGCACGCGGACAGAAACCGGGCATTTTGTGTGTGCGATTATGCTTCCCAGGAATCCTGTTGCTTCGATCGGCACCAAGTTTAGAATACTCGCTCAACCCCATCCAGATGCCAACATCAGGCCAATGCTGCTGCGACACAGTGAGCAAGATTGAATCGCTTGGTGACAAACGGAGATGGCGGAGCCATAGCGGGCAGCATCTTCGTGGCCTGCAAGCAATTCGTTGCTCATAAGTCGTCGAGCTCATCACACCATGACGTCACGTTTCAGTTACAGTTACAGTGTGTTTGCAAGTGGCGAGGACGCAAGAAGGCTAGGTGGAGTAAACGGGCGCCCATGACCATTCTGTGCTCAATCGTTAGAGATCAGGAGGATTGTGAGAAATTTTCAGTAATTTTATTTCTTACATTGAAATTATCGTGGAGTTTTGGAAGTCGAGAGTCGGTCTGAATGTATTACCAACATGTAGAGTTTGGTGTAACCGCTCGTTTTGATCGCTCATTCGTCCTCACTTTATAGCACGCAAAAAGCAAGACATGTGTCATGGCACTGTTGGTTCGGGCTTGATCGAAGTTCGGTCCCAATCTTGTTGAAATTTTGGTTCCCTGTAGATTGCGGAATGTGGAGAAGTACGTACAAGGCGGTGTTTATTTTTTTATTTTTGATATGTGTTTAGGAAGATAGATTGTTGTCCTAAATTGGAAGTACTGTGAATTTTTAAGTTGGCCGGAACAGTGTCTAGAGTCTGCCGGAACCGCTCATTCCTCCTCGCTTTAGCACTCGGAAAAGACATGTGTCATGACGTTATTGGTTTCAGCTTAATCGACATTCGAACACCCTATGAATTGCCGATGGGGTGCTGATTGGGAATAGGCACCTATGGAAGACTGTTGTTTTAGCTTCACCTTCACCCCCCGCCCAAGAGAATATGCAGAAGATTAGATTCCAATGCACACTTCACAAGTCAACTGGTAAGTTGACATGGACGAATTGCTACATGCATAGAAAAAAGATAAGACATGATTGTGTCTGTCCCACGCTTTCCAGAAAGGTAAATTAATTGCAGCAAACCAGACAAGAGAACAGTCTCCATGCTTTCATGTCAACCAGCCAAGGCCGAAGAGTAAATTTGCAGGAAATCAGGAGTAAGCAGACAAGCTCACTACAAGTAAACCTATCTGATTGAACCAGAGTGAGCCTCTTAGTACTTGCAAAGGGTCAACTTCTTGGTAGGTGGCTTTCCCAAAATTCCAAAACAAAAATTGTTGCAGAAAAGCCGGAATGTAAGACCGTACTTGACTGCACTCCAACAAATGCAAAGCAATTCACAGAAAGCCACACATCCGGAGAGTGTAAGGGCACATTTTGAAATTACAATTTGCATTGGTTATTGTCTCATCTAAGAATCACTCCAGTGGTGACGTTTCTGATAGGCTCCTCCCCCCTACAAAAAGGAGATGCTAATAGGGTCCACTTGTCCACTCCTTCTGGCAGGCAGGCGCTCTCTACTTTGGTCATCCTTGCAGGACGAAAACTTCTACCCTTTGTCAAGGACTTACTACTTAGTTCTCCAACCTACAAACCCTACCCAGAATGTACACTTCTTCCAAAGACTTTGAGGAAGCACTCCAAGTCTCCAAAAACCTCCAGGGATGATGCTCATCACCATCCCTGCGCCAACTTTGAACCCACCTGTAATTCAGGCTGGTGCCCAACAGCTAAACTTTCAGAAAGGAAGTGAAGATACGTTTTCTTTCCATTCAAACATATCAATTTGGAAATACAAAGACTTCTGCTTGGATTGGGGGCTTGGCAGACCAAGATAGTCCCGCATAATCCTCAGAGAGTCCTAAGTCATATATGGATTAACTTCCATCCTCCTTGGCAATGACCACAAAGATTTAGACATGTGGAGTCCACAGACCCAACACCTCCATGTGGAGCATGTAAGACAACAGGATTGTGGAAACCCCACTCTTGCGAAAGTGAGAGAAATCCCAGGCAGTAGACTCCTCTAAGCAACTGGAGGCCTGAGAACATGATCTTGCGAAGTGTCCACAGCAGCAGGTGGCATCCATTGCCACATTGCCATGCCTGGATACCCGGCCATTTGTGCAGCTTTGGTTGACGCTGCTTGCGTTTGTGCTGCAAAGGCAGCAGCAGCAGCATGAATAGCTGCGGGATGAGGCATGTATCCAGTGGGAATAGTCATGGTTTTAACTTGTTGCTCCAACCTCTCTTTGTCAGCCTTTAGCCTCATCTTCTCATCCCGTAACTCATTCTTCTCCATCTGTTCCAAATTGTGAGCTTGGTCAGAAGACGTGGATTTGGAGCATGGGTGAGAACACATTTCAACCATGAATATGAAAGTCACAAGAGACTATATTTCTAAAATTTCTAAAACAATCAAAATACCTTCAGCTCCTTAATAGTTTCTCGCAACTGGTTGTTTGTGTCTTGAAGCACTTGAGCCTCAGAGCGGAGCTGGCTCAGAATGCGAACAGCATCACTTAGAATAGTAGCTTTGTCTGTCTTGGGTGGCCTCCCTGGCTCCAAAGCAGCACTCAATTCCAGAAACCTGTTGTTAAACATGTGTTAATCGACAATGATGTAAAGATTCCAAATAATAATAATAATAAGGAATAAGAAAGTTCATAGAATGCAGGAGGGAGTGGGATGGTCTACAACAACTGCATTCTGTTTACAGAATACACAAAATCGTTGAGAAACAATGATAACAGAAACGGGAATCCCAAAGGGGCATACTTTTGTACCCACCACAAAAAAGTCTGAAATAAGTACTGCAGACCAACTGATGTGTGGCGTCCAAGTCTTGGACGAAGGGAGCATGACATTCACCTGTCATTGAGACGGTCCCGACGCATTTTTTCGCGACATGCTTTGTTGCCTGAACCACTATATCCTTCCTCCCGAGATCTGAAGGCCAAAATTGACAAATCAATCCTCCAAGACTACTCTTTCATATCCATATGGCATCTTCATACACCTCTAACAAACAGTTTTATGGCCCATACAACGTACATAAGTATCATGTACTGGCTTAAAGGACAAGTTCTGTCCCAAATTGCTCCAAAGTTACTTCAAACCAGAACCTGAGGGATAATAAACATCTTGGATAAACGAAGCTCCCAAGACATGTCATGCAAAAAACCACCAGCACAAGGCCAATGCAAACATCGCTAAAAAGTAGTAATGGCCCCTATCTGAAAGCTCTGTGACAAACCTTTTCCTGGAGCAATTTCTGTCAAATACGTCAGACTCTCCTGATTCCCCTTTCGAGCATACATTGTCAACACTGCAGAGCCAACCATGAAACCAAGTCATGTACCAAACTTTTAGACATGTGGCATATGCTCACGCACAAATCACTACAACATACACTGGCCCAATATGTGACCTGACCAGACGTCAAAGAGCAGTAATTTGAAATATGCACGTGTTGTATTGCTCTGGGCAAGGCATGCTTTCACAAGAATCACCATCATACTTCTTCGGTATGTCAAAATTAGTAGAACAAGGAAGCACAAGGCCAAAAACAAATAAGATTCCAACTAAATTGGAAGTGTGCATGCTCTGATCCTCCTCGTCACTCGTCCCGGTATAATTATTTTTTCATAGAGATGTCACCAAATGGATTTGGACCTTTGACCTAAGAACTTGGAAAATCTGTACCAAAAGTAGAGGAAATGTCTGGGATGTAGCAAAGCCAAGATAGCTTCTTTGGCAGTCTTTGGGGATATATCCGAACAAGCTCTTCAAAGAGCACCACACCCAAACCCTCGAGTGTCCTACAAACATCTAGGTTTCGCAGAAAGCCAAACACTCTTACGACAACACCCTGTACGGATTCCTGTACACCTCAAAAACGACAATGCGAACCTCTGTTTAAGGTGAAGGAACAACACCGGCCATTTTTCAGGAACAGAATTCTGAACAGATGCCTCTCTCTACCATGTACAGAGAAACCTCCAATGGACAGCTTCAGAAAGCCTCCATATCCACATTGCCCGTGACATGATCATGTAAGCTATTTCCAAGCGGATATCAACTATGAGGATGAGGAGCTATGCAAGCACACTTCCACGAGGAGGTTATAGCTAAAGCAGAAGAACCTCTTTTCTCAAGTAGAAATCCAGAAGGCATGGTCACTTGCCAATGCTACAGGGGAGAAGTAAAGCAATAAATATGTAGAGAGGAAGGAAGCTAATATGTGCTGTTGTATGGATGGGGATTGTCGATGATAGAAATTGGTTGACATATTCATATAACCTATCTCCAAGAGAATAACAACTATGAGAAGTGGGAAGCTCCGCAATCACACGTCATAGCTGAAGCAAAGGAATCTCTTCTCTCATGTAGAAATCGAGGATCCATCATCACTTGCCAATGCTATGCTACAGGGGACAGAAGACGAGGAGTGAAGTCATACACAGAGGAAGGAAACTGATTTGTGATGTTGTAAGGATGGGACGTGGATGATAGAGATTGGTTGAACTCGAAACCTTCGGATATGGCGGGGTTGGAGAAGACAGGAGAAGAGAAGAGAAGCCTGCGTACGTACCTGCAATCGGGCTGCTCAACAGATTGCTGGTTGGTGCACCAGAAGAAAGGATTCAAGGAGGGTTGAACATCCTCCTCGGCCAACAAACCCTCCGCCAGATACGACATCCACTTGGTCGCATTCGCCGGCGAGCACATCATTCCCTTCACTCCCTCCTTCCCGTCTCCTCACGGCACAACTGTGAGTTCCCTATCGTGACAAATTTCTCCTCTCACCGCCTCACTGGCCTCTCCTCACACTTATCCAAAATCCCCTGTCTCAAACCCCCCCCCCCTTTGCCAACAATGCCTCTCTCAACACTTAGAAGGAACTCCTCCTACACCAAATGCTCTTGCATACGATCAACCGCAGAACTACTGCACCCTAAGAGGCGAGAAAATAGAGACGACAGGAATCGCAACCGCATAATAAGCGAACCTGCCCGCTTCTTGAACAAAGCCTACAACACCAATAGTATTGCTCCTAAGAGGAGCGGAGAATCCCTGGCTACTGCTCTTCGATCCTTGACTCTTCCTTCCACAACCTTACTTAACTTACAACAACCAGCTTCTTCGCTCTTGATGGAGTAAAAAAACTTGGACCTCTCAGGGCAGAAGGAATCACCACTACTATGGAAACAGTGTCCAAACATGAACAGTGGACATATTTACTGAGATATGTTAAGTGATCACCCGCTGTTTTCCAACACTCCACATCTCACTCCATAAATAGGTTGCCCCGCACAAAATGCCTTCCCCGACGCAACCCTTTCCCACAAGAAACCTAAGATCTCTCTCCCTCTCTCGAGTCTCTCTGTACCTTTAGATCGATTCGCGACCAAAATTGGACCAGACCAGAAAGCACCTCTCCCTATTCACGCAAGGTGTCGATCCGGATGCAACCAGATTCATGTCCAGATTCCCGAATTGCGAGCGATGGTAAGTTAACTTGCGAAGGAATTAAATTTCGGAAATCATAAACCATCATCAAAACTCAGAGTCGGCCAATGGAAGAATCGATTGATGAAGCCAAGCCTAAAAGCCAAACGCAAGAGTCCAAACAAACTAATGGTGACCCGGCGTTTCACCGGGTCAGTGGGGCCCTATCCGCCCTGACGGGTTGACGGGTCACGTGGCCGCCACGCGTGTAGACGGGTACCATCATGAGCTAGGGCAGGTATTGGAACTAGCGACCCGGTGTTCGTCAGGGTATGGACAGCGAGCCCTTCCAGTGCTCGACATGACGGGTTGACGGGCTCACGGGGGTCCCACCACGGCCCCGGGTATGGGGCCCATCGTAGTGACACGTGGCGTTGAATCTTCACCTCCGCTAGATTCAAAAGGACCTGGATGAAGAATAATCAACTTACAAGTCACTGCATAGATACGAATGACAACAAGTCTTCTCATTCATTACCTTTACTCCACTAAATATTGTATTTAGTGTCACCAATTCTATTTGCCCTCCTCATTACCACACTAAATATTGTATTTATTGTCATCAATTCTATTTGTCTTGCTCAGTATTAATTGTAAGCTGCCCATGTAGCGTGACGGTAACCGGTTGGCCGCTTTGTTTCGCCGAGGTGGCACTACACGATTGGCTCTGAGCACACAGGTTTGCAGACGATAACCTCGACATCCCAGCCGGTTATGATCATCTAAATCGATTATGGTGACAGGTGACCCACTGTTTAGGTCACCTGCGCGGCTCAACAAAGCGGCCAACCAGTTATGTCCGGTAATCGTTTTATTGGAACCGGTTCTGCACCGATAACTGGTTCCAATACAACGATTACCTAATACATTCCCAAATGTAGAGTGGAGTTGCCCATAACCGATCACTTAGGAGATTCTCCATTAGATTTGGAGAAGTATAAGGTGGTGTAAATTTTTCCCATGTAGGAAGATAGAAATTAGGAAGACTGCAAATTTTTGGTAGTTTTATGCTTTGAATTGAAATTACTATGAATCTTTGAAGTCAAAAGTTGACCCGAACATATTATCAATGTCTAGAGTTGGCCATAATTGCTCCTTTTAACTACTCATTCCTCCTCACTCTAGCACTCAAAACCATGAAAAGTGTAAAGGCACTATTGATTCCGGCTTGATTGAAATTCAGTCCCAACCTTATCGAAATTCCATTATCTTATAGAGTGTCGATGGGATCTTGCTTGGTAATAGGCGTCTCTACTATAGACCTAATGATATTTTTCATTCCTTGTGAAAGAATTTGGGCGTTATAGATTCGCAATGTTGCAATTATTGTCACTTACTAAGTGATTTTCCATCCAAATTCCAATCATCCATGACATTGTTTCATTACACCAAACTATGTTTCAACACTTGTCATTTGGATGAACTAAAAGTAAGTTCGGATGACAATACTTGTAATCTTCTTCGTAAGAAGCGTCATTAGAACGGATACCACAGTCACATGAATGACCACTTAATACACTAAATACAATATTCGGTGTACGGTTCCTCACGTAACTTTCAAAGTGTTTTTTCGAGAGTTTACGTGAGCATCTACCTTACCATAGTACCATGCCACCCCTCAACACTAACACACACATTTTCAACGAAAAGTGTCACGTGCTCCGCAATGAAGCGGATGTTGTTGTTATGAATCAACATTCAAAATATTATTTAGCTGCATGGTTGTGTTATGTTCTATATTTAGCATCCAACATGGGCTGCCACTGTCTTACCTTCATGGAAAGAAACTTTAAAAATTGGAAGAAATTGACGTCGATATGAATAATACATAGTGCCATCATGAATAGTAGGACTGTTATTAACAATGTTGGTATTTTCAATGATAGTGTTGCTATGGATAGTTTTTGTAGGGGAATAATATTGGTATGAACAGTGTTTCACGTACCGGGATGAACAATGATTTCTGCGCATAGTGCCAGGAGTATAACTCCACCCAAATTTCCAAGGTTGACATGAATGTATGAATCGTAAACAAATATTCTTATTTTCTTCAGGGGGTCGCATATTATAATTGACATAGTCCCAGGTCATGGAACTAACCCACATGGTTGAATGATGTTAAGTTCCAACCAAATTTATTTTGTTCTTAGTGCAGGATTCTCTAAGTTGTTGATTTGAGTTTTTTTATTCACTATCTCTACATCAATCCTTTGAAGAACTTCAAATTGTATACGAGCTTGTAGGTAAGCATCTATTATAGTATCATGGCACCCTCAACACTAATCAACACATTTTCATGGGAAAATATCATTTATAAACCCAAAATGAAATGGTTGTTATTATTATTTATAGTAATCAACATTTTAACCAAACTAGCTTGATATTTTAGTGGAGGGTTCGATTGCTAGCTCACTACATTAGGTAACACTAGATCGATAAGGTCAAAGTAGAGGGGGTGCCCCCTCTCATGAGGCCTACATTGCTATTGTAGCAAAATGTAGCATGGAATCTTCACTACCGTTAGATTTCAAAAGGTACGTGTGAAGAATGACTTTTGTGTACATATGGAATACAACGATTAATCGTTGTCCAATTGGTACCCGTACTAGGCTCTCTATTCTATCTTCACGTGTGTCGAACTGTAGTTTGCACGTGGGATACAAGTGGATCTTAGCAAATGTGAGGATAACAAGTGGCAAAATATGCAGGGGGGGATCATCTACTTTGTGTTGCAATAGAGAGCCCTCTACAGTAAATACGACAAATCATCCATTTTTTAGCACCTTTACTTACTTTCTTCAAATCACTCAAGTTCCATTTGAGCTTGGGGTTCTATGATAGTATTGTACAATGATAACTAACCCATGAGCATTGAAGAGGCCCTATGTAGGCCTCGACATGCACAAAGGTTGCAAGCATGGTTCACTGAACTATGCAATGTTCACTATGATAGAAGGCTTGAAGATGCATACTAGCTTTGGGTATTGTAAATTTAATTCCAACATATATTAGGAGCATTTTGTTTTAGATATTGAAACACTCAATTTGAAAATAAAAATAAAAATATATGCATACTTTTGAATATGGTAGAAGTATCTCAAAATCAAGGAAAACATGTGTGTCGAGTCACTACTAATAGGCTTAGAATACATTACATTGATATTTTATTGCATGATATCTTTAATGGAGCCCTCAAGTTCATCATGAATATCATGAATATTCTTAGAATATTATAATTCCAAAATATTCAAGGTTGTGAAATATGCTTTTGGAACCAAATATAGTCATTTGTTTGTGAGCACACTTTTAGTGCAATGGATGGGGAGAACCGACCATTAGTTACAAATGGACCATTGGAATTTGAGAAATGATCATTTCAAATTCGAGATCTCCAAAAAAATTCAAACATATTTTTAGTAGTTGTAACAATAGTGGAGGGATTGGTAAACAAGTTACATTGATTTAAAAAATCAAAAGAAAAAAACGTTCAATAACCATTTCAATAATATTTTATTCCTTGTAACATACATGACCAACTTATTGGTCTAGCTGACCATGCTTGAATTTTATAAGAATAAAATAATGCATGTATTCGAGTATCAACATGAATGTGAGTCCATTAGCCGTATGTTGATCGCAATTAACCATGAAAATCTCTTAAGAATATATTGCAGCTAGGTATTTTCATTTTGATCTACTTATGTCAAAGGTGGCCTAAACCCTAAACCCTATATATCAAACAATTGCATCTTTTATTAAATGTTTGCATACCTTGCATTTTGTACCCTCGATGCACTAATTTAGATACTCATGTTCATGGCTTCTTCTTCAAGTAGAACTAATACACTAGATTAATTCTCGAACCCGTGAATATTACCCAACAAAGAGAGTTTGCAAACTTTGTGAGATCTCTCATAAATTGTGCACGTATATAGGTCATTGATTGAGTCGTTGAAAGTAACTATAATTTAAGTATATTTGGGATTCATGTATGAATTTTGGACAGTTCCAACCATTAACATGACATACACTAGATCGCAAAACCATGCAAATATGGTGGTTGACAAACATGAAACAAACATTTGAAATTTTGGTTGTTATGTTATTACTTTTTGTTGTTGTTGTTTGATGATTTTGTCCCCACAAATGCACATCCCCATGGTTGTATGTTGAATGTTCTCGCTTCCCAACTCCTTGGCTTTAAAATGCTTTGGAAGTGGTTTATTTATTTAATTATGTACCCGTCATTCAAAATCGTCCACTTCTACCTCATGGTCTTCTTCCACTACCTCTCGAGCAAGGTCATCACCACCACTATCTCATTGCTCATTGTGAGTTGCATGCACCCAAACATCCGAGCTCCGACATCACAAGTATACGACTAAACTTTGCGATGAACACTTTCTTTTGCATAGTCAATTTAGGTTTGTCTCTCAATGTTAATTCCTCGTAATTCACGAACTCCGTTATGGAAAGCGAGATCGAATCGAAACCACCGACAACATCTCATCGGAATCTCATATTGTGGCAATGATTGATACCTATGAGCCATTCACCCTCGTTCAAGTTAATAATCCTTGACATTGTCAACATCTAGAAAAAGATGCAACGACACAATTTAGAATAGGGATGTTTCCCTCATGCATGTTAGTAGAAGTACATAAAGTTGCCCACAAAATTAAGCATGCCTTAGAATTCCATGCATCGCTGATGTACACATGCTTCAAACAATTTGCACTCTAGAATTTGGTGATGCCAACGACAATTCATCTCATGTTATCACCTCTTTAACCTGGAAGTACAATACTCTTAGTTTGCGGCCTGCAGTTGTGCAACTGAAGACATTCGGCAAAGGGTGTTCAATTTCATGGTGGCACTTGCACGTGGATTTCTTGAAGCCTATTGTTGTTGTCATCATCATCTCTGTCATTTAATTTCTTGTTGGGTCAGGTTGTTGCATTATATTTCCAAACACGAGTGGGACTTAGATCATTGTTGTTGTTGTTGTGAATTTGATGTGCGTTCACTATGGGCATTTATGAATGGAACTGATGTTGCAATACACATGGGACCTCTCCTCTAGGCACAAAATTGTGAGAGTGTGCACCAAACTCCTTATGAAACAACGTATATGTAAAATCTAGGGGGGAGTTTGTGGGTGGCAATTGATGGCATGACTTTGGTGAAATTGTCATTGACAACTAAGGGGAAAACTATGAACCAATTCAAGCGTTTCACAAATAGTGGCCGATGGTGCATACGTTAGAGCTTGTGCATGACCTAAACACAAGGTGCACCAAAAATGTCCATATAGTTTGAAAGTCCAAGGCTCTCGAACCACTCTAACAATCACAAAACTTAGGTTGCATGGTATCGTGGAATTAAGGTCTGAAATAAGGCAAGGGAAATAAATAATTCTTTTTGGTATAGTATTGAGCATTTGTATCAAATTCCAAGGCAAATGTTTAAGGCTCTTTGAGCATATGATTGTTGTAGTGCATTGCATTAAAATTTCATCCTTCATCCCCTCTTTGTGATGGTCCTTCCTTCCAATTATATAACAAATTATATCAAACGCCGCTTATGAACAACTATTAATAGTATACTCAATAAACTTGTTCCAAGTTCATAGATAAACTCACGACTATAAACAAGGTGATCTCTCTCTTTCTCTCTCTCTCTCTCCAATATAATTGCCTATGTTTCTCAACAATATAATGTCAAGAAAGTCATTTCGCTACAATGCTACTGCCTTGATAATCCATTGTTCCTCCCATACTGGGTTCTTCAAGCTTCTTTGTGAATATAGTGTGGTATGGTCATTTGAATTGGTACTCTTTGTAATGATTGGGCATAACGACTAGCATGGTTTGTGTAGAGAATGGAATCCATACTACTTGCAAAACAAAGATGGACTCAACCGCTCAACACGTCATCTTGATGTTGTATCAATAATAGACGATACAAAAGTGGTTGTTTCTCCTCTACAACTAGGCAGAGGTTGTTGATATGTTTCTTGCCAAATTGAAGTGATGTAGTTCTAAATATCAAATGTGGATCAACATGGGATGGAAACAAACTTACAAATCTTGCATTGAAATGTTTGGACATGTTAAGTTGGTATATGATGTTCATCAACAATACGTATCAAATGTAAATTATGCATGCATGAATTTATTAGAGATGACATAACACCCATACACTATGTTTGGTGAAGTCTGAACACACATTGGGTTTCACGTACTGTACGATGCATGTTATGGCACGTGAGTGAAGCTATTGGTAGTTTGAATGACATGCATGGTCATGTTGGAAAGGAAGTTTGTCGGTTTTCTGAACTTTCAATCGTGTGCCTATCACTGATATTGAACCCTCTTTGTTGAATCGTTCAAGGTTAGGTGTATAAAGATAAGATTGCAGCTGCTCATGACAGACATTTGTGTGGTATGTGATAAAAGATACACATACGGACGTTTGTGAGAGGTGCATAACATGAAAATCTCAAGGTACATTCAATCAACTACTACAAAGCTACTTATCCTCATCCAAAGCCCACAACTTGTGGTAGTGAGGAGTCCCCAACTTGCGCAAAGCGATTGATATTTGTGTGTTTCAATTGATTGGTAGACAAACTCATAATGTGTTCAAAAGGCTCTTGGTTGCGCAAAGCATTTGTCGATCGAATATTTGTACTATCATTTGATTATTTGCGGAGTTTGTCGTCTTCCAAAAGTTTCCTTCTTGTACGAAGCGGTGGATCTTACGGTACAGCTGACTGATTGTTTGAAATTTTTTTGTCTTCTAAAAGTGTTCAACTTGTGCAAAGTGGTGGGTCCACCATCCCATCAAAAGAATGTATTATTATATTATAATTAATTAATTAAATTAGAATTTGGTTATATCACGTAATTAACTTTCTTGAGCATTCTCTACTATTTCCAATGTTTATAACTTATTAATACATGTAATGCAAGTGCTTAAATGACAAAAATGCAAAGAAAACTGTAACCTTGCTTTTAGATGACTCAAACATACCAAACTTCATACAACTTTCAACTAGAAATATGTATAAAAAGTATGTACAATATTGCTTTATAAAGTTGTTGGTATTACTTTTTATATAATTGTTGAATAAGAAGATTGTATACAAATCATAAACATGATAATGCCACGCCTAAGTTGGCACATTAATCACAAGATTATAGTGATGGGAGGCAATGACAATATCTAAGCTATGTATGCAAAAAAATTATGTAAGCCATGCATATGTAGTTGTCCCATTCTTGTCATAGTAAAGGGAACAATACATGTGGATATGAGAAAGGAATTGCCAAAAGGAATTCTTTGTCAACCGGATTTGGCATCCACATTGTGAATATCAAATGAAGACATTAAATTATGTCAAAAACCCAAGAATGTTTATGACCATAGAAGGTTTATATTGGTTGGCAACCAAGGGACTACAATGTCATGAAAGTGCTAATTCCTCAAACGTGCCTAGGCTTGTGGATAGTTGAAAGTGGATCCCAAACATCCACACAAAAGTGGTTGGCAAGCACGTCATTTGATTCCACATAGGACCAACCAACAAAGACGATTGGAAAATTGCAAACCATATAGCACCACATTGGGCAAGGTAGACTCGAATGAACAATGGAGTGCAAGTTGCGGCATGAACATGTTCTCTCATAAAACTATGAGATCGTTATGATATAGAAGACACATATTTGCATGAATTTGTAAATTTAGGTTTGAATCACAAACAATGCTATAGTACGGGATTTTTTTTTAGATGTGGTATGCATAGTTGTGAGACATGGTCAAGTAGATTCACATAGCTTCTTTGGAACTTAAGGGACAAGTTTCCCAAAGTTGCACGTCTCATAGATACAACCTTATGGAAGATACAAATAAAATGTAGGGACAACAACCATGTGAGAACCAAAATTTATGCGAGACAAGAGAAAGAAAGAGAAGACATCGACCTAGTACAGATGTAAGAGTTATTTCTCAATCCTATATGGATCCACATTCAGCTTGAGAAATAACGACGATTTTGCTTGGCAAAAAGACACCACAAAAAGATTTATGTTCTAGCGTTTGAATTGTCCATCCCTACATGTATGTTCATACTTCAAAATTCCACAAAGCACATACTCATTCACAATGAGCATCTCACATAACCAACATCTCTCTCCATTTTCTCGCGCATCACAAAATCTAGAGGACGTTGGCTTCAAGTAGAGAATCCTTGAGATATAGGAGACCTTGACGTTACCAAACCTTACCCCATGCATCCAAACTCTATAAGCACCCCTTCCTTTTCCAAGTCGAAGAGAAATGTCAATGTTGGAACATACAAAACTACGTATCATGGAGAGCATGTAGTTGCATGTACTCAGCGAGAGAAACACAACGCCGGCCGCCAGGGCTGGAGTGAATGAAGGACGCTTGCATATACTCATACAGATAGATAGATAGAAACTCCGGTCCCTTTGAAGGCGCCAACGTGAATAAAGTGTCCGTTCGTAATGTCAATGACCCGATGCCCACCGGACAAGGGGACATTGGGGCAATACTACTCTCCCCTTTCGAGGATGGGCACTATAATGACACACCATACTAGTTCCCTAGCTAGCCACTAGTGCCTTGAAGATACCGGACATGGTATCCCCCCAAAGGACTTTGAGGTACCCATACAACAAGGTCCAAGGACCCCCCACCATAGTTGGGTGGACTAAGGTGGTGAGCACCACGCCGGCATGGGGAGTAGAACCCACAACCTCCTCATTGGGGGTCATGAGCCCTAACCACCAAGTCAAGGCCCGTGGTGCCTTATACTCATACAACTATAGTGGACCGATTACACAAGGATTGTGCTCTCAAGTTTGTGAATCCTCCCAAGCCTTTAAAAAACACGATTAAACTTCCAAGATTATGTACCCAATGAGTGCAATAAATTCCCAAACCCATCTCTACCTTATGAGATTTTCGTGGACAAAAGGCTCAAACCTAACATGGTGGCCGTGATAGGGGTGCGGGAAAACTTACGCCCAACTCACAACCGACATCGGAACAATGTTAGAATATCAGAGTTTGATGAAGCGGAGGACGATGATCGTCAGTCTGAGGTTTATGGCCAAGCCGAAGCCACGTCCATGAAGATGATTCTTGGGCAGTGTTCAAGGTCGAAGCCCTCGTATGAGTTTCGTTTTGAAGGGCTCTCAAATTTCAGCTCTTCAAATGAAGGGCTGGTTCAAATCCAAGACGTCAATCCAAGAATATAGAGATGTAATGCAAAACTCATATCAAACTTGTGCATGAATTATAAGGTGCGTGTTTCCAATACAATGCAAAGAGTTCTGAATCAACGATCTGACTCTGCTTCTTCTAGTGACAATGCCCTACGCTTGTTGGTGCTTGTGGCGGGCATGATGTAATGTTGAGGACTTCAAGTGATGTCTTCGTTTTCAATTCAGGGCTGCGTTTTGAGGGGTTGTTTTGAGAGAGGTATATTTTGAAGGGCCAAATCGTGTTTGCAGGGCATTGAAGACTTCAATCTTGAACATTATTCTTGGGGCATGATTGATCGAGATCCTGGTGTCCTCAATTTCAATTGGGTTACATGTTCACATCTCTGGGTTGTTCTTCATTAAATTGAGGCGTGTTCTCTAAAATCCTCTAAAACGATCGACAAGCTTCCCTAAACTCTTGAACTTCAACCAATTATTTCTCAAACTCAACCAGTCCATTGGTAACTTGGTGGTTGGGTCTCCCCGTTCATTGAGCTGAAGTGCCGGGTTCAGTGTCCAGGAAGGTTTTAGGGCATTAAGCGGTTGAGGTTCTAGTGTTTCCAAGGCCAACTGGTTAGATCTTAACATTTAAAAAAAAATCTTTCTTTGTTAAATTGAAGAATATTATGTAAAATCCTTTCAATGAAGTATTGGAAAAGTCTCCTGAAGTGTTGATTTTTGAGCTGGTTACTTCTCAAACTCAACTGATTCATCTTTAACTAACAGTCGCTTCTCCCCGTTCATTGGCCGGAGTCTACCCATATCTTTGCCGACCTAGGGTTAGGGTTTCATGTGGAGTTCATGTGGGATAAGGCCCTCCAGTTTACCATAGACAAGGATAAGGTGCTAAGTTAAGGGCCGCTTTACACTACGGTGGAGAAGTGCACCGGTCAGTCAAGAATTTTAGCCCAAGACATGGTTATTTGAGGCGAGGGATGATATGCTGGAGAAGATGAAAAGACAATAAAATAATGCCTTAAGAAGTCTTGACCGGCCGTAGTGTGACCACCTAGAGGAGAAGTGTATTGGACAACTTCACCAAGAGGAGAAGTCCACTGGACTACTTCACAAAACGGTCACAACCGGCCATAGTAGAAACCTTACCCCCTAAATGACCATTGCATTGAGATTTTAAAAAATAATTTACATTGATATAAAAAAACAAAATGTATATGACAATGTTTTAGAACTTCTTTCATGACAATCATTAGATAGATTAGCCTAAGTAGATAGAGCAACACATGTCGCAGATTTCGAGTCTTGTGTGTTAAGGGCAACTTCACACATGAGATTGAAGGCAAGTGACCAATGCATTCTAAGATCTCTCATTGGTCGAAAAAGGCCAAGACCGTGATATACCCGGATTACGATATTTGATGTTGGATTATGTAAGAAAGAAAGACTATTCATATTTTGTTGTACTTAGCATGTGAGCAGATGGTGATTGGAGTCAAATAACTCATGAAGGATTATGCACAGGAGTTAGACGACTCCCAATTGAAGATCTTTGTGTTGCACTTAGATAGCTCCAACTGGAAGATCTTTGCGTTGAAGTTAGACAACACCCGAGCAAATGGATGTTATTCATTGGAGCTAAGAGAACCCTCAATGAATAAATCTAGTTCCAACTAGAAGAATTGATGATAGGTTGAAGTTGGAATTAGACAATTCCAATCAGAAGAATGGATGGATACATCAAGTTGTTGGAATTAGACGGTTCCAATTAGAGGATTACGATTGAGCCAAAAGAGAAGGAAAGAACAAATGTTGAAATGATCTATGTATATAGATAAGAATGCTTCGATCCAAATTTAGCAAGACAAGAGATTTCTAAGAGTATCTCTTAGATACTATGAACAAATATGGATAAGACTAGGAGTGCCTTTGGGGTATAAGAGAGAGCTCGGGGGAGGAGAGAGGATCATCTGGTGTCCTCCCTTATGATCAAGTGGTTTGAGCTTATAAAAATCACAATATTATAATTAAGTTGTAGATCTTTTTGTAATGTACAAAATTTAAAAGTTCTCAACATTGGTGTCTCATGTGCATTCATGCTTGTGCTATTCTTGCGTAAAAGAGGAACGTGACAAAGACCGTCCAAGTGCACTTCACACTAGAAGGTCAAGGCCTAAGGGCCTTAAAAATATTTATCATAGATGAGAAATCTACATGGATTGCTACACGGCGGACTAAAAACAATGCTTCATGGTTTGCTAGAATTTGAGTCAGGTCTACCTCCAACACATGACCTTTGGATAAGAATCAAGGGCCCTCACAATTACATGGTCATGGTCCTTGGCTCGTGTGTAAAGCGAGCCTTAAGGCGCAAATCAAACTTGTTTGCGAGGGTGTTCGAGAATTGATGAAACTTTTCAACCAGCAATACGTATTGGATAAACAATCGAGCCTAGATTCAGTTATTGGACATAACCCTCTCTTTCCAAACTAGATCGAGACCATTACATTGTGGGAGATCTACGGCTTTGTCAAAGAGTGTGTTGGAGAAGATTATGGACTTTTAACTACCCCTCAATCTTTCCAATCCTCTTGCGCCATGTGGCAATCAAAGTGGCAGGAGATGGTTATGTAGCACTCTGCATGTCAACAAACGCTCTACCGGATATATTTTCCTCAATTCTAGACTTGGTCAAAGTCCTTTGACTGTGGGTTGGGTGCCCGGTGAGCAAGTTTTGTTGTGGTTGCCCGAGAACTAACCCACCTGGCAGGGGGGGGGGAAAAAAAAAAAAAAAAAAAAACTCTAAACTCCGTAATATCATGCCTGTGGCAACCAAAGTGCACGTGGTATTACGGAGTTCTATAGTGTTAACATGGATGCGTGACATAAGAGAATTAGTGTAGTATGTGACATCATGGAATAACGCAAAGTGCAACATGGCAATGTTGAAATTGATGATTTCGTACATGGGACACATAAAATCTCCCAAAGTTGCACACATACACAAAGCTCAAACTTTCTAGGGTATATTTGATCTAGAAGTTGCAAAACAAAATGGTGTGGTGGTGGAGCTTCTAGAGATTGAAGGGGAGCTCAAGGTCAAGTTCCCTTACTTCCACTTAGAGGAATGTAGGTGAAATCAAGCAAGGAGGCGCAGAGTATGTGAATTATTGGGCTACAATGAAAGCATAGCTAGAATGTGCGGGTAAACATGGTGCACACATAGTTATAGAGTCAACAATGGAACTTGAAGCCTCATATGATGATGTGGTTGATACCACAAATGTAGGCATGGTTATCTCTGCATCGAAAGTTCTCATTTGCACCGATGCTTGTACGACAATGCTTCTTCTAGGGAAGGAATTGTCTTCACAAACATATTTTGTCTATGTTGTGCTTGTAGAAATTGGAGAGAAAGAGGTGGAGAGCTGGATAGGGATGCCATCCATTATTTGGGTGCTTGATAATTACACTATCTTCATGAAATCTAGAAGCAAATCAATGTCTTGAAGAAGATGTATTCTTCATCACCATTAACACCATCCACACTCTTATCCTCCCTTACCCGACACAACATGGATGTCGAGCATTCAACAATCTATCTTTACCTTGGACAAATGCTGCAACATTGCTCCTCCACCGCAAATATCCTCACAAGAGAGAGGACCCCAACGATTACATGCAAGGGAATCTTCATCTCCACATGTTGACTGTTGCTTCACTAAAATCCGTTCTCCTCATGTAATATTTATTGAACAACTACAAAATTACCAATCTCGCACTTGGTCCCTTTTTCAAAGGTTGTCCTTTAAAATGAGGTTTGGAGACACCCCAAACTTCATTTAACCCTTAATTTCATGGAGTATATTGTGGTTTCCTTAGATCATCTAAATAGTAATCTCTCTAGAGCTCGCTTTGTATTATATCTAAAAGAAAAGTTGTTGCTAATGATTTTAAGATCACATCAATATGATCGCAATATGTAGTGATTTTCATGATTTGTTAATAATCACCTTAAAACCGTTAAATTCAAGAAATTATGATAAATATATGCAATAAGATTAGAATCAAAACTTTCAATCACTATATCAAGAATAGATACACACTTTCAGGTAAGAATAGGAGTTCATAGAAAATTGACAAGTTTAATCAAAATAGTATAAGTTACTATGTATAGTAATGTATCAACAAAAAATAACATCAATTCGTTGTTGATTTTAAAACTCTCTTGTGAACAACCATCTTTTCATATTGGAATGGGATTATTGCCATTGACAAGACAATTTCATGAGGAACACAATGATACGTATTGTGACTTTCCTTCCTTTCGGATGAATTTGCCTTCAAGAGTCATTCATGACTCCAAAACGGGCCTATGAGGGAGTTAAGGATTAAAGGAAATGGGTGCCAACATGGTGAAGTGGACCCAAAGAATGCTTCAATGTACTAAAATCATGTTTTGTTTGTCAAACGTCTAGAAATAATAGCACGATGTCGTTTAAAGTAGTTTTTTCTTTTCATTTCATTTCATGGTGCAATTTATTGTTATATTAAGTACTCAAATATAGAATATCAAGACAAGATTGTCAAAATGCATCATTCAAAATAATGCTAAAAAAATGGCCAAATTTGATGTTGGACATAAATTTCACTGACCCTAAAAATTTATGCCCAAGGTTGGTATTTTTGTTTTTCTTCATATTCCTCGAATTCATTGTAGGCTTGAGGGTGTCATAAAAAAGATGTAAAAAATCATGTACAAGTTAAAATTCCATCATATTTTAGACAAATTTTAGGGAATTGCTTATTTAATATCACTTACTTGCACACCACTTGCACTGTCTTTTAGAATATGTAATTTTATTTGTTTAATTTTATTTTGTCAACTTTTAATTGCTCGACTTTGTAGACCATCAAGTGTTTTTAAATATCTTGAATATGTTTCAAGAAAATCAAAGTGGATCCATAATTTTGACACTTTCACTTAAACCTTTGTAGGGATCAAAAGTTGTCCACTTTATTATGCTTTCACCCAAATATACTCACCTACATTAAACTATCTTCATAGGATTGAGAAAACTCTCATCAAGCATCCTAGCCATCGATGTGACAAAGGACTTGGTATCCTCATATATATTACACTCCTTACCGTTCTTGCGCTCTTGATATTCTTGGGTTATCACACTATAGGGAGGGCTCCATATGTGCTTGAGAGTAATTTAACCCATCCACATGGAAATGCCTTGGATTTTGTTCATCCCACATTGACATCTCCTTGTAATGCGTCCTTATTTGCAATCTCTTATCAAGTACAACATATTATATGTGTCACTGTTGGCAATTTGTCCACAATCTATCAAATAAGTACATGATTATCAACCCCCATTATTTGTTTTGGGAAGTAGTAGGTTGGCTACATGTTGAATTATGAAGCAATCAAGGTGGTGAGCTCAAGATTTTTGTGGAGTTTGGGGTGGCTACAATTAGATGAATTAAAGGGAGTATTTGGCAATTGCACATAATTTATGTGGCAATTTGGGTGGCGACTTCTAATTATACATGGGAAATATTCAATGATATATGTATGCTTTGATAGGTGAACAATGGTCCCACATATAAATCAATAAGCAAATAAGTGGCTCAATCTTATATTTGCACTCTAGATGTGGCTGCACACACCACAAACCAAGGGGGGAGTTGACTACAGCGCTACGCATTGAGAGTGAACAAGCCAATTGAAATTGGCTACATTAAAAAATTTCACTAGCCCCTTAAACCTCTAGAGGCTTTCATGTTCAACTAGTTTGCAAGTGTATGAGTGGATCAACATGCACATATCCTAGATTCCAGGTACTTAGCAACAATCTTAGGCCAACAACCCTTTAAAACATCAATGTGCACCCTAATTGAAGCAAGTTTGCACACACATAAGATTATTAGTGTTGAAATATCGTACACTTAAAGTACATAGTGCATTTCTACACCCAAAAAGACTTGACCAACCCTCTTAAATAAGAGAAGACACTCAAAATGAGCATTGTTGCTTCAGAAGACCACTCGTATAAATCATACATACAAGTGCAGATAGGTAGGGAGGGAGGTCGGCCTTTGCATTTACATAATTGCAACCAAAGGTGCAATTGTGGTTCCAAAATATTACGCTACTAGTAGGTTTCAAAATCTCCTACTATTCAAATTCAACTCTCAAATCCACACCGTCGGAATTCCACTCCTCCCTTCCATGAATCAAAAAACCTCATCATAAGGGGACCAACAAGGTTGAATCACATTTGGGAATACATACCCACTACAAGCCCCAAATGAGAATCTCCACAATCCACTTTCAAGCATCACCAATGCACTCCACTTTGGAACTTGAAATTTAATCCCCATACTTCTTAAACTCCACTACAATCAAAAAATGACATCATTAATTGGCACTACGTGACTAAGGATGTTGCAATATACAAGCTAAGAGAGCATGATGTTGGCAACCAATAGGATGAAGAATGAAAGAGAAAATGGTGACATTGCTCACCCACTTAACTAAACCCTAGGCAAAGCGAGCCCTTGGATGGGAGGATGGGCTTCATCCACGGCTCACAATGGAGCTCATCGACTACTTCCATCAATGGAGCTTAAGGTAGAGGGGCCCTTTCCTGCTCGGGTCCTTAAACCGCTCACTAGACCTATCCAAACAAGAGGTACATTATAGCTTCCAACCTCAAATTTCTATGTAATCATGGTGTACATTTTTGGGGTGAGTGGTTTTGGGTACCCCTATGAGTTCTCCTTCCAAAATTCATAACTAATTCAATATTAATCCAAAATTAATTATTCAAATTGGTCCAATTTCCAATGTACTTTGCACATCTTCCAAGATTGATTCCCTCTTAATAACTCCCCGATGAACATGCCAATTTGAAATTTGAGCGGGAAAGGGCCCCTCTGCCTTAGTGGTAGGTCTTGGCTTTTAGACGACTCCACTCTACCCATGAGAAGCTAGTTGGCATCCTCTCTTACCCACAAAGAGTGGAGGTGACACCTTACAAGCCAAAAATCCAGTTTTCATAATTATGTGTATGTAAATCAATTCACTTTGTTGTAACAAATTATCTACTACACTAAATATGATATTTAGTGTCACCAATTCCAATTGTCTTGCATACTAATTGTAAACCACGGTGTAGTGTCACCATCACTAAATGTTCACCCCATCATTATTTGTCATTCCTTGTAAAGTCTTTTTGGGGATTAGAGATTTACAATATTACAATTATTGTCACTTACCAAGTGTTTTTTCATCCAAATTTCAATCTTCCATGACAATATTTGTTCACTTATTCATAAAAAATTGTCATCCAAAAAGTTACCAAAGTGACACAAAAAACCATATGACACAAAATATCATATTTAGTGTAGTAGCTGGAAAATAAAGGGTTGACATTGATTATCCCAATTAGTGCGTGCTATTATTCAAAGTCATGCTTACTAAACCTATGTTTGCCCCTGATGAAGCCGGTGAGACCAAGTATAAACCATGCACATGTTAGATTAGGCAAGGTTAATTTTTGGTACAAAATGCCACATGTTATCGTGTGAGTGGTTGGAAAATTTTAAAAGTTGACTTGGAAATTGAAATTTAGCATAGAGATGCTCAATTAGACCTAAAATTATGATGAGGAAGGTGTATGAGCTCTAATTCATTTTGCAAGAAAATAACTAAGGTATGTGGGTGCTATCCATTTTATTTTTTTTCATGTTTTCCAACTTATACTAATTAGATTTACACAACGGAACTTGTGTTCCATTAGCAAATCTACGATGAAGCATCAACGAAATTTGGTTTTAAAATCAGACCTCCTTTGATTTAGTTATGGCTATCAAAATTCCACGTTTGTTGATTTCTTAACTAAACCTCTCCATTGTGTTTGCTCTTGAGTGTGGAGTGCACTAGTTAATGAAATTCGAAGATGTAGTCCAATCACTTTTGAACATGTGTCTTTATATTGTTGTTATTTGATCCTCACCTCACCAGATACCAATCAAATAAAAGGAGTCCAATTAAGAAAAGTAACCGAATAACACATGCATGCCTTTATGTTCTCTTTTTCTTTTAGTTCATGTTAGTGAACAATGGTGTTGTTTAAGAGAAAAAAAAGGAAAAAGGAAAACTATGGTTGTGGGGTTTAGGATTTGGGAGAAGCTTCAAATTCAAGCCATAGTGTGCATAAAATGAGAGCAAGAGATCGTCGTGCAATGTGATCTTTGGTGTAGGTGACATGGCAAAGCAATGCAAAGGAGTGTGTTTGGAGGAGGAGGAGATGAGGTAACATACATATACCCTAGGCCCATGTCATATTAGGCATAAAGCAATTGTTCTGCCCAAAAATGCCACATGTCATCATGTGAGTGGTTTGGAACACTTAAAAAGATGATGTGAAAATTAAATTTCAGTTCGGATGTGTTCAACAAGATATGAATGTACAATAAGGCAAACATGCTCCAATTCGTGTTGCATGAAGCGACTCCTTTCTCCTTTCTTTATTTTCTTTGTATTTTTCTTCGGTTAATATGGTGCCATTGTGTATAGAAAAATGAAAAAAGGAAAGAAAATAATAACCATGTTTGTAAAATTTTAGAGATAATCAACATCATAGAAATTAAACAATATTATATATGGATGGTTGTGAAGTTCAGGGTTTTGGGAGATTCAAACTTCCAATCTTTAATGCAGGTGTGAGCAAGAGGTCATGTGAGTGGTTGGAACAACATGAAAAAGATGAAGTGGAAATTTAATTTGAGCATAGACGTTCCCAATGAGACCTAAATGCATGGTAAGTAAGGCAAACATGCAACAAGAAAAGGGATCTGATCTCTCATCTTTATTTCTTGTCTTCTTGTTGGGTCAACTACAACAAGAAGTCTCTAGAATGAGTCACCACCGATTATTAACTCGGAGTTACGTAGTGCTATAACTACGGAATGAGAATGTAACACTTTACCAAGCAAAGTCATTTATGTTCTATAATGTTTGAATAACGTATTGAACTTTCATTAATAAAAATTTGAACTCCCGAGTAAGACTTTATTGCACTGTGAAACTGCAAATAGTAATACACACTAATTGGGATAATCAGTGAATAGTAATACACACTAATTAGGATAATCAGTGTACTGTAGGTGTTGTGGAAAGAAGCAAGAAAAAAAGGGGAAAGAAAAACGTAAAAAAGAAAAGCTATGGCGGTGAAAAGAAAAGCTATGGCTGTGGGGTTTAGGGTTTTGGGGAGCTTCAAACTTCAAACCCCAGTGCAGGTGAGAGCAAGAACTCGTCGCGCAAGGTGATCGATGGTGTGATCGAAATGGCGAAGCAACGCAAAGGAAATCGTTCCGAGGAGGATACGAAGGCCAAAATTGAGCAGTATGAGACATTCGTGGACAAAAGGCTCAAACCTGACCTGGTGGCTGCGATAGGGGTGCGCGACAGAGTATTAGAGCAGCAGAAAACCTATGCCGATCTTGCAACCAACATAAAGATGTTGAAGGATCAGAATCTGACGAAGCTGAGGACGATGATCAATATGGGGTCCGAGGTTTATGGCCAAGCTGAAGTGCCGGATTCTACCCATATCTTTGTTGACATAGGGTTAGGGTTTCATGCGGAGTTCACTTGGGATGAGGCCCTCCAGTTCATCACGGCCAAGGATGAGGTCCTAAGTAAGCAGATAGAGAAACACACATCGCAGATATCGAGCATTAAAGCGCAGATTAAGCTTGTGTGTGAGGGTATTCGAGAATTGATGAATATTTCTAACCAGCGATAACACGATGCGCACAGTTGGATCTCCCGGATATATTTCTCATATATGAAAGATGTACATGTAAAAATTACGGTTGCCATCACTGCGATGTGGCTGGATGTGCTAACAGTGGAGGAGAACGTTGAGGAAGACTGGAAGAATTAGGGCAAGTATTTGCTGACGTTTAGCGCAAATTGCTGGATTTTTGCATCCTTGCGAGGAAAGAAAAGTTTTGGAATTGCTGCCGGAAGATTGCTTCTCCTGCTAGGCAATCCTCCATACATGGTATTTCTTGGGTGCCGAATTTTTTCATGTATTAGATGAATGCATAGGAAACTGGATCCCCTTTGTATTAGTTAGTTGTTCGCAACTCATTTGGACGAGGTCTCACTGGCCAACCCTAGATTTCAGTGAGTTTTTGTTCCATAATGCACTGGATGGCTGCTGTCTGAATTGCTTGTGACTACCAGCATATAAGACCTAGGCAATTCGTCTTGGGTCGGTGAAAATTCTTGCAAATCTATAAAAATGGGAGTTTTTTTATATTTCTCAGTGATGCAGGATAATTTTCACCAACGCAAGACGAGTTGCCTAGTTCTCATATGCTTGTAGTGTGTGAAGAGGGTATTGTCATTGAAACTACTCTCATCAACTTCTGGGCCCTCGTTTCTTCATTGCACACCCTCCAATGATCATTTATAGTCCAATTTGGATTAGAGCAGTCTTTACCTCATTGTATTAGCTTCCACTGGCTTTATCAATGACACCATTTATTCTGACATAGCAATTTCATCATTTAGATCCATGTTGAAGGTATTGTCTTACAAGTTTTCTCTTTCATTTGTGCAGCTGGATAGGAATACCCCATCGAAAGGTGTAAACCGGACCACAACAACAGCTCAAAATTTCAGGGAAGTCTGGAGGCTGACTTCCCATGGTATGGAGTGTCAATCCTGCATACTAAAAATCATGTTGTACCAATCTTGGCTTCAATTTGGTTGCCTCCTATGCACTCCTTGACATCTCCTTCATTATAATGTCAAATTGGGTACATAATTTGGCGAATGTTATGGTTGACAACATGGCATTTTGTTTAATGCTTAAATTCACTTTCCATGCTCTTTTTAGAAATCTGAGCACAATAGTACAGTTCCTTTCTGTCTCCTCCTTTCTCCATTCTGTATACAATGTACATGCTTTGATCCAATCAAAATGGTTTCCACCCACAAGGTAGATCTGACTGATAGATTCAAATAGATAATGTGTTGTGCATTGCAGTCATTCTTTTCCATCTTGATCTACTCTTGCATTGGCGTTGAGATGAATGGCTTCGTTCAGTGATCAGTCTTCTTGTGTTGGCACCCAAATGGTTACCTAAGTGACAGGCAATTGCATGATGGAAAATTGAGGATCTCTATGAAGTAAGGGAAGTGATTCCCATGTTTTTATAAGAAGATTACCTATTTTGCACCGGCTTCATCAAACAGGCAGGGTGCCAAGCATACAGACTTTATAAGGTTGTATATATTGACAATGGTGTTGACTTCAGAGGATGACACAGGCAGGGAATGGTATGAGCAACTCCATTTCTTCCTGGCTTGCGTTCTTGACAATTGCAACTTGTGAATCTGAGAACAGACAGGCAATCTGTAGACAATGGATGTTGCAAGGACACACTGCTGACTACTGAGTTTTTCTAATTTCCTACTGATTGCAATAAGAGTGACCTTCCAGTTTGATGAAATACGGCGGACATTGCCATGGCTAAACCCACCTTGGAACTCTGAAATAAATTTTGCTATGTCTTCCTCATGACTGCAATTTTCTTAGGTTTTTATTCATCCAGATGTAGCAAATATAAAAGACGATCTTTCACCAATGCATAGCACCTCAGATTTCTTTCTGGATTAGACCTCTTTGAAGATTGAATTAAGCAATGGTCCTTCTGTGCAGTTGTACACAAGAATCGAATTATGATGACCCTTTGCCATGTGCTGTAATTGGAGTCTTGTCATTTATGTAGCCTTGCATGTTGATTGAGAATATGGGAGTGTTTAGTTCTTTCAAGTTGGATTTTTTTTGGTCCATGGCGTTGGATGCAGTGATACTCCGGACTTAAAGATTTGGTTGTAAACTATACGTGCCCATCCCGGCTGCATGATCTTTAAAACTTGAAGCTAGTTCCAAGTGACCTCATATGAATAAGCTGAAGTTGGACATTATGAATCAACTTATGTACAGATGTGATGCATACTGGGAAGTCCAGGTTGACGTGTTCATCTGGTGAATGAAACCTTGAAATTCTTCCGTTTGATTATGGTATTTGAATTGCTCTGAAGTGCACGTTTGTCATAATGGATTTCGTTTCCTAACCTGACCATTGGGGTGGCAGTCAAATCTGCCTGTATAGGTTTACTGTCGATTCATACCAATTAACCTCAGTAGACTAATACCGGGTCCCTGGTCCTGCTTTAGGTGTTGCATTGTCTTTAAAAAGCAATCTCTGGCCTCTACATAAGAATTGGTTTGTGCCCTATCCAATGGTAGGTGTTCTGAACATGTGCCCTGTCACAATTCAAGTGACATTACAGCATACTTATCCCATAGCATCTCAGGCTGATTACAGAAGCCCTTGATGGCAGTTTCATTTCCTACGATCGCTGCATGAATGAGGGAATGACTCCAGCTATGATCCTCACCAACTTTTCAATTTGGGAAACGGCAGGCTCCCAAATGTTGCACAAGTTCAAACTGAAACAAGCAGCTGGTTTTTTCGAAGAAGGTAGCCAATGGGTGATGTCCGGCCTGTAGAATAAGTTTGGTGGAAGGTGTTACACGAGATCAGTATACACTTCAAGTCATCGACCACCACACTCTGTTGCTTTGCAAGTCTCCCCAGGTGTGCAGTATGTAATCTTTCTTCATCTTGTTCATCAGCAGTGCAAGGTCTGTGTCTTGGCAGGCCTGTCACTAAATATGATATTTAGTGTCATTGTGGTGGCTTTTCTGGTAGTATTTTCCATGCCCTAGCCCTGGATGCAGCGGTTCTTCTATGGAAGTGTTGAGATGATTGATCCGGCCTCGAAAGGTATCCTTATTTGCGATGAGGAGGAATAGTCCAAGAATCTGTAACATGCATAGATTTCGCTTGCTTCCCTGGATGTGAAATATGTCATTGTCCTTCATCTTGTTCATCAGCATTGCAAGGTCTGTGTCTTGGCAGGCAAATGTCACATGCGGCTAATTTTCAGGACCTAATTTTTGAGGCAGCGGTTCATCTGTGGAAGTACTAAATTCATTGATCTGCATTCGAAAGGCATCCTCATCGACGATAAGAGGAGGAATGGTCCAAGATCCTAACACATGCAGAGACTTGCTCCCTCCCTCTCTCACAGCTTCCTCACACCGCCTGCGATACTGAGCTCCAATGTCCGCATCCAACCCATCCATCAAGACTTGATACTTGTCCTCAGTTTCACCAATGAACTTGGCCAACATGGTGGCCGCCTCCCGCGGCCCATACATGTGCCAAAACAATCGAAGCACATTAAAGCAATTCTTCCCCACATCTTCCTCGTAGTCAAACAAATCATCCCCCACTTCCACAAGAAGCTCAGACACGGACAGAAACTCAAAATGGGCCTCATCCACAGGTACATTCCTCAATCCATACATAAGCAGGTTCAGAATACGGTAGTCGAACGACTTAAACCTTATGGCCTGCACAACATCTTCAAGCTTCACTTGGATGCCATCAGATATGGCTGTACATAAAGAGTGCTCCAGCTTCCAATACTGAAGACCCTCATTAAGCTCTTCTTCAATCCTCTTCGTAAGTAAGCCTCTCTCCGAGAGCACCACTCGCAACCCTGCGAACGGATCCTCACCTAAACCGCATGGAGGCCTCCTCTTCGATGCATTTGAGGAGACTGTTGGACACATTTGATCTTCGTTAACCTCATCCAGCTGGTAGATGTAAGACTCCACAAACACAAGAAGTGGGAAATGCTGGAACACATGCTTAGGGTTTTGAACGTCCATCTCGTGGAACATGAAATACGACCTGCAAAAATCCTCAACCGTGGATCGTGCCCTTTCCATGTCCTTGATGCCCACCATTACCATGGGAGATACCATCCCATTTACCAAATCACATGCGGTTCTCGATCCCTTCATGGACACTGGACTGACCTTTTCATCTCCAGAATTTTTACGCACTATATGTTCCTCCAAATCACGCGCGGATTTCAATCCCTCAGTGGACGTTGGACTGACCTTTTCAGTTGCAGAATTTTTGTGCAACCGGTTCTCATCTCCACCTGAATTTCTTGCATTAGAGGCTTCGTGGAGGATTGATGTCGCTCGTATCTTCGGGATAGCGTCCATCAACACTCCACAAAGCCTGTCCATCTCCATCGGGTTACTGCTGCTGGACTGGCCCAGCAGGAGGAGGAATTCTGCAAGGAAGCGATTGGAGGGGCCGTTGGGAGTGGCGATGCCGTGCGTTTGGAGTAGACAGAGATGCAAGTGCACTGATTCCAGCCGCTCGAGTGCATCCATCTCTCCTCCGTTTGCCTCCTCTACAAATGCTCACCTGGCGAACGAAATCGTGTGTTCTTAGCAGGCACATTCCTACAGAGCGCTCACTAAACCCTAAAACCCTATTGACAGAGGCTTGGGACATGTCACATAAATATCCCTATGTGTCCTCAGTGTCCCGTGTCCTTAAATTTCCATTTGATAGGGTGCCGGTTGAGGTATATTATTAGCAATCACATCATGAGTTCACTGGTTTAAGTTACCAATTATTTTGTCACCAAATGTTACTCCCATTATGTTTTTGTTGTTCCCGGAGAGAGGGAACTATGGCATACAAGTGTACCTCTCATTCATCCAACATAGAAGCTTGGAATAGTATGCATCCCGGAGATTACATTTTGTAGTCTATTTGACACCAGAAGTAGTTTTAAACATCCCAGTTTAGACTAGTGTAAGTAATTTGAGATGAACTAATACAAATGTATAGGGGGTCAAGTTATTATGTTTGGTTGTATGAGAGGTACCCTCGTATGTGAGAATTCCCTCTCTCTTTTGTTCCTTTGGGATCCTGCCTCATCATTCATGCAACCTTCTTCTTAGCTTCTTCACCTCGTGGGTCATTAACTCTCACTAAACCCTAAACTTTCAACCCTAGTGATGGAGGTTTGTGACATAAGTATTCCATGTGTCCTTGGTGTGGCAGTCCTAAATGTTCCATTGAAAGGGTGTTGGCTAATGGCATCAAACCACATCTAGGTTTTAGTTGCCTAATATAATTTTGTCACCTTATGTTGTAGCAGTACCATAAACTTAGGGTTTTGTCTTTTCTTAGACTGGATAATTGCCTATAGATAAGAGATTGTCTCGGGGAGTGCACTTAAAGTTAAGACTAGGAATCACGTGAGTGTGTACTTTTGACCCCCTTATGTATGTACTAAAAAATCATCTAAAAATTGTAAAAAAAAATGAAGTTGTTAAACACAATCTAAAGTTCTTGTTGTATAAATTCATAAAAATCAATTGTTAAAATTTTTAAATTGATTTTTGAAGCAAAAAACAATGCATTTTAGTTCAAACTTCTATCATTTTTTAAAAATAAATTTTAAAAACTTTTCGTCCTGAAATTTATACCAAGTGATAGATATATACGTAATGATTTGGCACTTAAAAAGTCTTAATTTAAAAACTATTTAAAGGCCAAGTATTGTAGGGGGTATGCCATTAAAACGCACTCACGTGTATTCCTAATCTTAACTTTAAGTGCACTCCCCGGGGAGATTGTTCCTCCTACTCTCATGACCTCCTTGGTTATAATTCGCCTTCTTAAAAAAAAAACCCAAAACAAGGGAGGCCAACTCTTGAGCATTTTAATAGTACAATTGATTTTTTAAAAAATTAAAAAATTAAATTGTATTGAAATGAGCTTGAATGAAGGTCCAAATTATGCATTCAAGTATGTGAAAAGATTTGACATACGATTTCCTGTGTGCTAATAAGATGTCCCAATGTTACACTGAGATGGGGGTGTTAGAAAGTAGTCTAAAAAGAAAATAAATTAATGGTGAATAATATGAGCCATCACTTCTACACACTATTTTTTTGTAATACAACTTTCAAATTTTGATGTACATAATGAACCTTTAGTCACAAAATTATTTAAATGAAACAAAACTTTGTTATAAACCGTTTATGCCATCAAAATCTTCAATATGTCAAAAGTTTAATTTCAAAATTTTCAAGCATACATCGGATGTCAATGACATCTAGTCTCTTCGTGACTCATAACAACTTTTCTTCAAATGTTACCAAGTGACGCGTGAGATTTGAAAGACTTGAGGGTCGCAAGACTTGCTAGCTTACCCCATGAACTTGTGCTCAAAGTGTCCGTTAATCAAATTTAGGGGCTTCTACCAAGGTAGATCGGAAGAATGTAAAAGATGTACCCATCGGAGCAGCGATCTGCTGGAGGCCGTTGGAATTCTGGAAATGATCCTGTGTAGATACCACCGCGACAATGATGGGCTGTTGAGATCAACTTCAGAAATCTGTTTGTGTGGATCTCATCATGATATATACACAGGCCCAGGTCAGGATCACAATTATTCAAAATCATCAGGTTTTCCAGCAGCAGATTCGTAGTATCCACGATATCACCATCGACCGCGTATTTTGAAATTGCAGAACGAACTTCCCGCTTGCAATTAGATTGGCGGTAATTAAGCTGCCGATTTGATTGATTTCGTGCATTATCCGGACGGTGATGTGACTTGTTTGATGTTGCCGATGCAATCAAGAACCGGCCAGGTGCTGCAAATCTTCACGTCTTGTTCAAGGTGAATGCGACGTTTATAACGATTTCTCTAGCCGTGAATCATATTGAGTACTTCACCCTTTGATCGGCGCTGTGGGCATTTCAATTTGCTACATGACAAGCACGGTGCAGGTTAACTGATTTTCATCGACATCCAGATCACACACGTTTATTTTGCAGGAGGATTTCATTTCTTGGTCATGTTTGTGTGGAATCTGTCATCTCCTGGTATTAGTCGGCATGTGTATTATAACCAGAAGACTTTCAGGTCATTCCTGCGATGTAGTGACGAATGGGGTTTTGATGACATAGCCCATCATCGATCCCTTCATGGATTTCAATTTGCAACAGATTCAAGCTATTGCATCACTGGGAATAATCGGAGTCTATTTCACATTCTCGCATGAATTCGTAATCACGATGCACCGGTAACATATTAACTGTGTGGACTAACCCTCCTCTCTGCATCTTCCTCGTTCGCTTAATTTCCAGGTTGCGTTGAAGTCGTCTTTCATGTAGATTTTTATTTAGCTGTGAACGGAAATTCTGCCTGCAGATCAAGACAAGATGGATACATTTTGTCTGGAAGGGAAAGGACTGGGAGTATTGTGACGGACACATCAACGCTAGATTGACGTGCATTAGCAATTAATAAGGCGCAGGTAATCAATTGAATTTGTGAGAGTGGCTGGGTCTGCATGATTATATCCGCTGGCTGGGCAGGTTGATCATGACTATATATGTGGATTCGTCATCGAATATTGTAGCCATCATCTTCAGCATATATGCCAGATCTGTTACTCCTTCCTCGGATTTCAAGAAGCTGGTATCGGTGAAGACCGGCCTAGCCATCCACTTGTTTCTCGCATGATTTATATGCCTTTCTTCACTACTGGGATGGAATACCTTCATAACTATCACACTGCGCGTGTTTACCTGAGTCGTCAGAAATGATCATGAATTTTGCGCTTTTGTTGCTGGCGGAGAGTTTTCCAAAGAGCATTTATTGAGGGAGCATGCAGCATAATCCGGAGGAGATGGACGAGGAGATGGAGGGCATCCTGGACTTATTTAGGGATCAGCAGGTCGAGGATTTCGAATCTATTGAATCAGCTCCAACATCAAGAACAACATCACGAGCGTCGACATCGTCAGAGATTGCAGCAAAACTGGCCGAGGACGCAACGATGGACTTGGAGGCTCTACTAACAGTACTGGACATCGATGATCAAGCTAATTCTGCAATTTCAGGCACAAGTGGAGTCTCGGGGGGAGTGGTTACAGGTTGTAATTCCGTGGAGGTTGACAAACTAACACCAATATCAGCACCAGTAATTATATCAACGACATCAGTAGTATCATGGGCTGAATATCGACCAACGTCGACGGATGAGCTTCTAACGATACCGGATATCGATCAACACTCTCTTATACCCATCTCGGAGGCACCAAAGCCGCCATTGACGACATTGTGGCTGCAGCCATTCCTTCATGATGCGGCAATGGAAGCACATAGAATTTATCAAGAGGAGATAGTCAGGGGAGGTTTTCAGGGTAAGGATTCAAAGTGGTCAACCATCACACATGCGGAACGCTTCGTAAACAAACCTATTGACTTGAAAGAGGACGCAAGCCGTTCGGACGGGATTGCTACTTTCATTCCTGTCAACAGTGTGCAAGAAGATGACACAAGTAATAGTACTAGTAGTAGCAGAATATCCGTCATCAGCGATGATGATGTCCACAATTCAATTCCATGGTCAAATGCAATAAACTGTTCATACTCTCAACATATGAGCATTGCTAGCCCAATGGTTTTATTAGATAAAATATGGCCTCATGCATCATCTTCCGAAAATAAGAGGATGGGAGGCGCAAATCTTACCGAAGGTGAGCTATATTGCACGGAGAATATTAATACTTCTGTACTCAGTGTAGGAGAAGATCACAGAAGACCAAGTAATACATCATCGGCCATTATCACTGACACTAGGTCATTCGCTAATTCTGGCAACCAAGCCGATGATGATATTCGCCAGGGAATTATCACCTGCTCAACATCCGCGACACCTTCTTATGGCCACAATCTTCATGAAAATTCTTCACTAGGGTCCAGTAAGCGCTCTTACTCTCATATCATGAACAGTAGTAGCGCAATCATGATTCCAGAAGCACTATCATCATTTTCTCTACCTGCATCACCACCTTCTGAAAATGTTAGGATGCGTGGCGAGAATCTTAATACTGCACACAGAACCCCCAGAGTACACTCCAGCCAAAGTATACCTCAAGGAATTTCCTTACAATACGCTCCTGTGATGAGCATCATCATTAGCTCAATGGTTTCTTTAGGAGAGCCTACTGCTACACCACCTACCCCTGAGAATAGTTGGTGGTCGATGCGAGGCACAAATGCTCCTACGCCGGACAAGAGGATGCGCTGGACTCTGGATATTCGTCATGGTCTAGTCAAAAAGAATCCAGATGCGGTTAACAACGTGCAAGTATGCAATACCTTCACACCAATCGAGGAAGCAGAAGCCAACAGGAGGATGTTGATTCACGGGAAAGGATTAGAAGTTTATAATAGACCGATTTTCGATCCCTCGACAATCCAAGCAGAGGACATGAGGAGGAGGTCGATTCGTGGGCAAGGGCTAGGAGTTTATAATGGACCGATGTTCGATCCCTCGACAATCCAAGCAGAGGACACGAGGAGGAGGTTGTTTCGTGGGAAAGGGTCAGGAAATTATAATCGACTGATGTTCGATCCCTCGACGATCCAAGCAGAGGACATGAGGAGGAGATCGGTTCATGGAGAAGGGCTAGGAGTTTATAATAGACCGGTGTTCGATCCCTCGACAATCCGAGCGGAGGACATGAGGAGGAGGTCGATTCGTGGGGAAGGGTTAGGAGTTTATAATAGACCGGTGTTCGATCTCTCGACAATCCAAGCAGAGAACATGAGGAGGAGATCGGTTCATGGAGAAGGGTTAGGAGTTTATAATAGACCGGTGTTCGATCCCTCGACAATCCGAGCGGAGGACATGAGGAGGAGGTCGATTCGTGGGGAAGGGTTAGGAGTTTATAATAGACCGGTGTTCGATCCCTCGACAATCCAAGCAGAGGACATGAGGAGGAGATCAGTTCATGGAGAAGGGTTAGGAGTTTATAATCGACCGGTGTTCGATCCCTCGACAATCCTAGCGGAGGACATGAGGAGGAGGTCGGTTCGTGGGGAAGCATTCGAAATTTATAATAGACCGATGTTCAATCACTCGACAATCCAAGCAGAGGATATGAGGAGGAGGTCGATTCGTGGGAAAGGGTTAGGAGTTTATAATAGGCCGATGTTCGATCACTCGACATTCCAAGCGAAGGACATGAGGAGGAGGTCAGTTCGTGGGGAAGGGTTAGAAGTTCATAATAGACCGGTGTTCAATCCCTCGACAATCCAAGCGGAGATTTCACAAAGGTGGATCCAACAGCACCACAAATCAGAAGTAGATACGTCAGTATTTCAATTTAGCCCTCAAGAAGAAGCATTCGCCCGTCAGAATTTCCTTCCAAGGGGTGTGGGTCTTGATGATCAACCCGAGCGTTTCACCTTCCCTCAATCGGAGAACGAGCTGGCAGCAGTGTTTGGCATGCCTAAATCACAGCACGGCCTGGTGGAATTGTTGATGAGAGATGTAAGGGGATTAAGATTGGCCTCTGAATTATTTGAAGTAACTCCTCAATCCGAAGCCGATATAATCTAAGTGAGGAGATCACCACCGTCACTCAGCCACAGCTCAATTCGAGCGGTTCAGACAATTCTCAGCGTTGATTTTACAGGTAAAAATCTACAGTTCTAGCCAAGAGGCTTTAGTTCATGATCCAACTATATTGATCCAAACTTGAACTGGGTGAATGATGAACCAGTGGATTAGTTCGGTGCAATATTGGAACGGTCGAACGAGGAAAGCATACCGTCACCCTCCAGGACAAAGAATTGATATCGATGAGACATAAGATCACAGAGTAGACACTGAAGCAACGTCTTCCAAGATGCCAATTCTTGCTGATCCAGTCCTAGACAGGATCAGAATGAGAGATTTATGGAGTGTGGACCGACCAAAGAAGACTCTGCAGGAAAGTTGATCAGCTGGCTGTGAGAAATCATCAGCATTGCTGGAGAGACGAATCTTACAAAGTAATGAAGTAACGTACAAAATGCATACCTGCCAAGTGTCGATGAAGGCAAGTTTGCTGCCACCGAGAGTCGATGGTCGATCTGAAGAGACATTCCCACATCGATGCATGTGATCTCTTCATCCGCAAGCCGACGATCTCATTCGGAATCCTTCTGCTGTGAATGCTTGTCAATGCTAATAAAGTCAATATTCTGTACCCTATCCCGTTTCTGAGTTTCGTCACAGTCACATTCTCTGGAGTGGAGGTCCGGATGTATATTAATTCTTGGCAAGAGGGAAGAAAAGATCTAACGATTCTACATTCGTAATCAATATGACAAATTAGCGTGGTTCCTGAAGTTGGAGAGAGTATACATCAATTACATCCTTGAAAAACATTACAGAGCAGTCCAGTGCTTATGATTCACCCAGAATTCACGCACATGAAACACTTGTCTATAACTTTGGCAATATTTAGAATTTCTAGGACTTCAAAGCGATTGTTCTGAATCTTTTGTTACATATCCATTGAGTGACAGAAGCTGGACAGTAAATATGTGATGCTAGGTATATATATTAATTAGCCCCCATATCGGGTGGTCATTGCCACAAATTGGGGTCATTAATGTAGATGGCAGTGGGAGCTAGCCTCAAGAAGGGCCTGGGATGACCGAGGAAATCTGTAGACATCACAATGAGCAACATGTCATGTTCTTCAATTCTCTCAACCTAGAATCAATCGAAGCCTGAAATATCTCAGCTTTCAATGTATTTTGTCGATGTCCTCGATTACCTCCGTGAACGCGCCATGCAGAAGTAGTGCTTTGCATCATGAAAGTCGCGGTGCTGGATGCTCATGCTTTGCAGGGGCCGTGACCGATTCCTCGAGTTTCTTGTGAGAGTCCACTTTGCGGCTAGACTTTTGAGGGACTAAAGAAGCAGAAACATCCTTGCGAGGCTTGGTCGCCATCGCTGGGAGGTAGTTGGAAATGTCAAAATTTGTGACTGCATTGGGTCCCCGGTAAGTAACCGCAGCTTTATCATAAGCTCTGGCCGCTTCTTCTTGTGTGGCTGCACAAATGTTGCAGAACACCTTCATCACTTCTGAGGATATCAACAATCTAAAGATATTTCATTACTATATATATGTACAAATACGTATGTATGTACATATATATATCCCTGGTTCCAAACAATTGGAACCATGATAATGTCCAGTATATTTCGTTAGAGCATTGTTGAAGAAAAATCCTACTTAATTACAGGGAATCAATTGCATAACAAGAAGTGGTCATACGAATGGTACCATATGTGCCCAGGTAGTGGTATTTAGCTCCCGAGTGTCGGCCAATACGGGCCTCCCACCGCCCATCTTGGTGATGCCTGCTCAAACATACGTCATAATTAGAATCGAAAGATGCAGAAGCAGTTTGAGATAGAGCATGTGATCCATAAATTTCGAGGTTCATTCACATGCACAAGGACAAGTTTGTTGTATGTACCTTGTCACTCCACGATATTTCGAAATGCCCCTTGTAAATCCTGGACTCTTCCTGTTTGTAAGGGATATATAAACAAATATGCCAGTAGTTAGAGGAATACAGAGGTCATGACAAGAACGTCGATAATGTACAGGGATGGGGATGCTCTAATGAACGCTTGGAGGAAGACCTAGCTAATGAGAACTAAAGTATAGCTTGCAACAACTTGACAAGATCTGTCTCAAAGTTTTTCCTTCGGCTAGATAATGCGTGAAATGGTAAATCCTAAGTTTTTCCTTTGGTTACCTTCGAAGCAGAAGAATGTATTCGTCCCTAGAGAGACCCTGCATTGTCTTCAACTCTTCTTTGTATGTGCTGATCTGTCTCCCATGGTTTATAAAGTGAACCCCCCTTGGTCAGCTCATTGTGAAATACTCAATAATTTGAAAATAAGCTTTTTCGAGATTATCTTTTTGAGAGCAAATGACCTCGGTTTATCGGCAAGAGGATGTGACCTACATACGATTTTCATGAATTCCCG
Organism: Polytrichum commune; assembly: GCA_950295325.1. Lineage (NCBI taxonomy): Eukaryota > Viridiplantae > Streptophyta > Polytrichopsida > Polytrichales > Polytrichaceae > Polytrichum > Polytrichum commune. The sequence continues at coordinate 5,820,829 of OX485804.1, forward strand.
TTTCAATCAAAAAACTGCAAACCATAGCGACACCAAAATGAACACCTACGTTGTAAATCTGAGATTAATTAGAACCCGACATTCCTGAAACTGGATACACAATGAACACCAAAAGGACAGGAGTTGATAGAACGCCCATAGAACGGAGTACCGGAAAGTTGGTGTACACGGTAGTTCCCCAGTACTTGAGAGCAGCTAGATCATGCGCTTGAGCAGCTTCCTCTTCATTCCGGTAGGCTCCTGCTTGACGCGCGTGGAAAACACATGTCAAGCGCAGCTGGAAATTTCTCTAAGACCTGGTGAATCCTCTTCGACCAGTGTCCACAGACTCTGAGAAAAATCATTTGAAAAATATTCCCTTACCCAATATCCATCCATACTTTGACCACAGTGCACCCGAAAAGTTAGGCAATTCCAAGTTGTTTCCAGCGCTCGTGTAAGGTGATTTATAATTGACAGGGGTCATCTATTTGTCCCAAGAACAAGTATTTCTGATTCCAGAACAATGTAGTAGTAACTTCAAGCCTTTCCAGATTTGAAATGATGAACTGATTCATTACAGAAGGTGACAGCCGAAGATCTTACCGAGATAAACTGTCATTTGCGTAGTAAGAGGCGAATTCGCACCATCGTCAAGGATCGCCAACCAAGAATGTGGTTGTCAGAAATTCATATTCCGGCGTCAGCTACTTCAATACTATTTGTCTCACCAGTCTCAGTTGTAAATATATGTTGACATGCGAAACCTCTGCTATAAATTGGACCAACTTCTCTATGGTAGGATGCAATTGCAAAACCTGGAAGGTGATCAGCATTTGAAATGTGCAAACTTCAAGACGACATTCTTATTACTGACCTTGTCGACCTCGTTTCGCGAGACCCAATTTGACCTTGGTGTTATCCCACAGATGTGCCTCAAATCGCCCTGTGTGACGATGCCTGCATCCATAAAATGTCCAGGAACGTACTTACCGAAGATGAGTAGGTATATATAGTACTGTCTATGACCTTAAGAGACAACCGACATTCTTTCCCATGCCGAATTTTGGTGGTAATCATAGGTGCCTACAACCTTTCAGGAATCTCTCATTCACCAGGCATGAGTGAGATACCTCGTTTACAATTGAAGAGAGTCATCCAGAGTACTGTACCTAGTAACTCCCCGGTATTTCGAACTTTGTAACTTGCTGGACGATGAGTTTTGAATTTCAGTTTTACAGTTTGGAAGTATGACTGATGCAGGATCCGTTACTTCATCATCATGTTCATCAGCTTTCACATCGTCCACTTCTTGAATCTTCGAAGGGCACTGGATATAATGAACTTTGCTAGCAGACTTATTCTTCCCTGAATTGTTATGTTTGCAGTGAACTGGCAGCTCCACCCTCGTACCTTTGGGAGTCTTGCGTCTGCTCCTTGACATTATACTTCTTGCTTTCGTATCAAACCTCGACGCTTGTTGAGTATAATTGGACGGCCGCGATTCCTCCTGAAAACTGACCTGGTGTGCACCCAACTTTGTTGCCAACTCACTCAACTTAGTCTTCTCGACGTCTCTTACGATTGCATTAGCTGTAGGCCTCTGTTGTTCAGGGTCAATCTTCTTCTCAAGAGATTCTCTTAGCTTTGCAGCCAGACTCTTCATGTGATTGGTAACGTCTAAGAGTGCCGTGCAAGGACGGGTAGGTTTATCCAACGTGACAGCATTAGGAACTCCTGGACGGGACGTAGCTTTCCTGATGATAGAGGGTACAACTAGTGGCTTCGTGTGACCACTGGAGGACAATTGAGAAGTATCATGCAGGCTACATCGTTTGATACCAAATGACCTCAAATTCCCCACGTCCTCTTTTTTGGAGAATTCCATTGGATTCTGGACCACTCTGTCTGCATCCAAATGATTTATCAATGTAGGAACGTTGGAAAATTGCGGCAATTCTGATATCTTCTGGTCACTGCATCGTATCCCTTCACCTCGCCGAGTGCAAACTGTTTCGGAGCCTTCAGCTTCATTTACTCGACCATCTGGAATTGCGCGTAGAGAATCCTCCCAGTCTTCGCGTCGAGGGGACGTTTTACCAGAATGTGGTCTTTGAGAGGTGTATTCATCAGAACTATGGATTTTCGTGACAGCTTTCGAAGACGCCTTAATTGGAGACTCCACATTTGTTTCAACTGATTCTCGCCGAGTTGATGATGCCCATCCATGCAACAAGTTGTCGCCTCTTCCAGGAGTAAGTACTTGCCGTGCAAAGATTGGGGGGTCCGTATCCCTTGATGAGGATTGACGAAACCCTAGAGTGGCCTTATTCACCTCTGGCGATGACATCGGTGAGTCATTGAGGAAAAATTGAACCGAATGCGATGACTGCGAAGGCTCAGAATGAAGGTATCCGATTTGGATAGGTGGTCGTTCAGCAGACTTCAGATTGGGGCTCCAGAATTTTGTGGGGGCATTTTCCAGAAGTTCTAGATGCGGAAGATCAGATCCCAAGGGTGCTTCATCAATCACCCAATGTACAGACAGATTTGATTGCACATCATAATCACGAATTGTCTCCAACGGAAACCATCCCATCATCTTCACTAGCGCCTCATCTTCGATCACGAGCCCTGCCTTGACCTCTTCAGATACAGTCGTCTCACCATCCAGGGAGTAACGAGATTTGGCTAGGCCAGTTTCTGCTGCAATGTTATCCTGTTTGAATTCCTCCATCCTGTACGGGTAACTGTGCGATGATCCATTGTCTAGAGCACTTGCTCCGGATTCTGATATTCCATGTACAGACTTGCCTTCGTCTTTCTCAGTATATGTTACATTCATGTCGATGTCTTGATGCCCCTTTCTCAACCTGCAAGCAATTGGGGGTGCTTGATCGTAATTTCCAAGAAGAGATTCTCGGAATGGTCTCCGCAACCAACTAACCGAATCTGTATCTGTGCGCTTTCGCTTCCTTATCGATGTTGTAGGGCTCCCTTCATCAGGACCTATTGCTTGATCAACCTGTAAGAAGACTTCGTGCGTTCGAGGTATATTGCTCGAATCTTGGAGCTCCTTGAGTACGTAATCTCCTGCGTGAAGGTTTGTCCTACCTTGTTGAAATGGTCCTGGCCACCCGTCAATGGCTTCTGCATCATGAACTACAGATCTGACGCTTGCTGGAATTTCACTGCCGATAGAACGGAATAAATGGTTGACAGCATTGAACAGACCTTCGGAGCCACTTCGTCCTCCATGTCTTTCAGGTTGATCCGTAGGTTTCACATTGTAATGAGAGAAGGGAAGCAGACGATCGTTACCATCTAAGCTTGAATCTGGGACTAAGGGCGATACGCCTGAGGTCATGCCCGAAGGGGCGTAAGCAAGTACATCCAGCATACTTGTCGGAATTCCAGGAGAATTCGAGTTGTCGATGGACCCGAAGTTCAAGTAAGGAAAATCGACGTCGAAGTCCAGTAATGATGTGGGGCGTGGGCAATTTTCGTCATTCCACTTTGGCAACGCAGGGAAATTACTCTCTGTCTCTTTGGACAGCCCTAGGTCCTCCCCTGTGGTATCAACGTACCGATCGCCTGTGGGACGTGTAAGAACATCGACCATGTCCTGAAAGTTGGCCCTCAAAGCCGCAGCTGCTCAAACTCAACCTTGAACATTGTGAGGATGTGATTGAGAAAATTGTATATGGAGGCACAAGGGGCCACATCTCGACCACACATGACCAAATACAGGTGATGCCATCTGATGCAACTCCCGCCAAGACATATACATCTGCATATTTGGTTGGATCTAGGATGCAGAGTTTCGGGAAACTCTCATCCGTACTCAATGCAGATCAAGGAAATTTCAAGCTCTTATCAATCATAAATCCATGCAATCAACAAGATACCTTACTAGGGACCAACAAGATAAAACCGCAAACCGGCTGGGTGTAATATATGATATACGTAGGTCTCGACCAGTGTTGGACTAGTATCGTCTTTTTTTTTTGAATACCACTTGGGTAACTATTATAAGATTTACATACTATTTTTTTTTGTAGGAGTAAGGTATGCATATTTGAGAATATTTTTATTTTTATACAATTCATGTTTATATATCATTCGGGAACCTTCATATCTAAGTAAAATCACCCTAGTATCAATGTGATTTAGAATGGTATTGACTCAAATTAATAATATCTTGAGTATACAAAGATCCTTTATACACCATCTGCTACCCACAAATATCAATATCTGAATGGTATTACATTTTTGAAATAATGATTCGGGGACTATTCAGAACTTCTTATTGATAGATTCTTTATATATGATGTGATATCCACCAATATCAATATCTGAGTGGTATTACAATTTTAATTTAGGTTACCAGTCGGGTAGGTTCTTTATACCATTGTGTATTGATACCATGCAGTCACCTGTATACCTGTCCAACATTGGTCTCGACCGTACAACACAAGCTACAAAATCCTGAGGCAGAAACATACACTATTCTTCTAACTTCGTGCTCAAACGTCCACGTCTAAATCAACTTAGTGCAAAAATTGATGAAAAATTTAACACAAGCTTGCAGAGATCCAAACCCACCTTGATGATTTGGGGATTCTTCTCGATAAGAGACCCGCGCGTCTCCGCAGTACAGGCCTGTTAATTCAGCGTCGTAATCGGCGGACACATCAGCGTGGGGTTGTTTCTGCTCCAATCGGCATGCACCAGAATTTGGAGCTGATGCCTGGGAGGTTTCTCCATATCTAGGTTTCAACATAGCATGTATAGGTGTATCTTCCCTTCCTTCACTGCGGACTTCAGCGTGCGGAATTGGATACTAGTGCTTAGCTATGCCAAAAATCTAAAAATCCTTCCTACGTTGTACATAATTACGACATGCTTCCTTGGAAGGTCTCACAACGCAAATTGTCCACTTCCGGTGTTCGTCACCGCAGATAACATGATGATAATGTTCCCAGTGCAGCCTTGAGCATAACTTGAATGCTTATTTCACAATTATGGTCATCACCTTAATGTGAAAACCTATCATCGTAAACTCCCCTTACATCGTGGCGTATGAACTTTCCTCGGTAGAACCTCGACACATCTCTAAGTAGGTCATCATTCTATAATTACAGCGCCGTGAAAGTTATTCAACAGGATATCTTCATAAGAGACCAATGAGGTAAAACCGCAATCCCACTGGGTGTGAGTAATATAACTTATGCGTAGGTCCCGGGGCAGGAGCATATACTATTCGTCCAACTTCAGAAGCAGAGAGTAATCCCAAGATATTGATCACTTTCGCGCACTATTTAGAGTTTGCTTCCGTGAAAGCATTCCGCTCCACAGTAAATTAGCATCACTCAATCAACTCTGTCTTATAACCAAACGGTAAACAAAACGATTCCGAGCGACCATCACTGGACCAAAATCTTCGGCATTATGACATTACTTAAGACTTCCAACGCGGATTAGATCATATTTTTACGTGCAAACCATGAAGCGTTACGTGAATTACCTTAAGTCTTGAAAGCCAGCCGATACTCACAGGACCACGACACACATTACTATGATTTCCCGAATAGTCTAGCTTCAGTGCACATTGAGCTCATTATTCCCATAGCTGATTATTAAAACTGCATTTCCCTTTTCCACCTAACCACACAATACGACATCCGTGGACCAAGATCATCAGCATGACATATCTGAAGACTTTCAACGAGGAGATCATTTTTCTTACATACAGACCGTGAAGTGTTACGTTTATTACCTTAAGCCTTGAAGTCTACCAATGGTATTTACAGGACCACGACACACATTTGATTTCTCGAACAGTGGAGCGGCAGTGGACATTGCGCTCATTGTTCCTATCACTTATTGTTCAAACCGTATTTTCCCTTTTCCACCTAGCCTCACAATACGAGCGACCTGGACCAACATCATCGACATAATTTTGTTCAAGGCTTTCAACGAGGAGATCTCACAAACGCGCACACCGTGAATTACCATAGCTACCTTACCTCTCCACTCCCCCGTGCATGCCTCAAGAAAGCCCAAAATTAAACCAATTTTCACAGCACTATTGCGACACATATTTGCTTCCTCGAATAGTATAAGTAGCCGCAGTGCATGCCCTCATTGTTCCAACTTCCTGTCGCTAATTATTCAGAACTGTAGGTATATATTTTCCCTTTCCGCTTAGTATAAGCCTCACAATACGGATCAGAAAGAAAGATTTCTCGAAGCCTATTGTCCTTCATTACGATCAAGAAGCAACACCAGCAATCTCTGCAGAAATCTGAACCTTAATCTGCTGGCACCCTCGCAATCAACAATCGGCAGTGACTCGATCCAATGCATTCTTTCACGCTCCGAAGGTGATGCTACCAAGTTAACAACTCGTCAGTTTCTGCGCTCGGAATGGTCGAGAAGCTAGGAGGAACCACATTTTCCAGGGAACTCCCGAGTCGGTATAGCGCACTTAAATGACCATGTTCCCAATACTCAGGCACACGTGGAATCGATGTTACTTATTGGAACAAGGCCGCCCCGACCTCAACTCAACCCCAATATCAGATGACATGCGGTATATTAGGTAAGGGGTACAATGTGTATTAGACTCTAACCTCTCTAATATCACACCTGTGGCACATGATATTAAGGAGGTATGTAGTGTTAACATGGATACGTAATTATAAAGAATTAGTGTAACATGTGAGATTATGGAATAATCCAAAGTCTATGTTGCAATAATGACAACAATGACAATAATGACAATAATGATGACAATGTGATGCATGCAATCATGTGGTTTGAATTGTTTGGTGGATTATTTTAATATTGAATCCCATGATATATGAGAGGGAAATATGACAACAAGGATGAAGGTTTATATTGAGCACATTCACTTCCTATGGTTTTGGGATATGAGAGAGGGAGTGACACAATGGAGGTTGGGGTGTAGCATGTCTTCGTGTTGAATAGCCATAAATGCCAGGTCAAAATTGTTGTTGCGACAAAGAATGTCATGATTGGTTGGGAAGAGAGGTCTGTTGATTTTTGGCAGTGGTTGTATCCACCTGGACGTGGACAACTAGCTGGGGGGTGTTTGGGCAAGGAGTTTTGTTGAAGTTTTTTTTCCTTTGGAGAAGGCATCGACCGTGGCTTGAGCAACTAACTTATAGTACTTCTAGGTTAGGTATCTATACAACTTAGTGCAAGCAACATATCATGGTTTCCTATTTAGTGCGGCACAACACAATAAGACACAATGCTTATTCCATTGAGTTACAATACATTTGGGGCGGAGAAGACATGCCTTTGTTACATTTGGAAAGATACATTGCTCATTTACTTGTATTGAGTTCTATGTGGTGCAATGTGATGATGTGTCTTTTTCTACTCGTGGCTTTTGTGTTTTTTTTGGAAGCACTTCTAAATCGATCAAACACCCAATAAGAAAGTACACATAGAATTAATGTTAATAACATTTATTTATGTGCACAACAACTTTGGACAAGCTAAAAATATAATTTTTTTTTGAAAAAGCAAGGAAATTAAGTTCAATTATGGCATCTAGCTTATTTCAATTGGAATTGGGCTAAGTATACAAGACATACTATGATGTGACTATTGATGAACTTGTTGCAATAGAAAAAGTAGTGGATGATTGCAAGTATGTACCTCCATATGATCAGACTAATATTGAGTCTTGCTTGTTGGCACGCTTGTTGGTTGTTGGAACTCGGTGGGAATTAAACCCAAGCCAACAAAGGAATCCGAACATAAAGGTCACCCATTGCATGACTCATGAGCACCATTATAAAGATAGTATTTAAATGATCTATTTTTAAAAACTAGACTTTTAAGTATGTATAGGCAAAATTAAACTCATATTAAAATTTGACAAGTTTAAAGTGTTGAAGACCATACTAGTAGAAAACTATGTCCAAAAAACCCGTAGCTGAAATTGGTTGTGGTTTTTTTGACTAGCTTGATCTGCAGTCACTAAATATAGGCTCAATATATAGTCAACGTAATGCGGTGGGGTGGGGAGGGGGACATGGGATATTCATTTGAGCAGTGAATTTTGCGACACAAATGGCTACAAACTTTTGGAATTGGCAAAATCTTACACTAAGTGCATGCTTTGCAACCTATGAGAAATGGGTGTAGAGCTTAAAGTGACCATTTCACATCCACTTTGTCTTGTGATGATAACATGTAAAATGAACTCTTAATTTATAAAATAACACATAAAATAAGATACATAACATTACTCAGCTACTGACTTGTGTTCAACTGCCTTGCCTACAAATTCAATCTGAACCACTGAGATTCTAGCATCTGAAGGCTTTATTCTCGAATCTATTGCGGGACCCATGAGCAAAGCTCATCAGCTAAGTAATGTTATGTACAAATCCAGTGTATAATACACTTCATACTGATGACGAGGATGTATAATTTTTATTGTTCGATATTGTTGGTTAACTATTAGCAACATAGTACCTAATTGTCAGTATGCTCAAAAAAATCAGATGCATAAATGGTAATTCATCTAGTACCATGGGATTTGTGGAATTTCATCCACACACTGTCATCCGGTTGTGTGAAGATCGTAGCTGACGTAGTCAGACATTCTGATTACGTGGCAGGAAAACTGGCCTAGCTGGCAAGAGGTCAAGAGCCAATTGTGTGAAGGGGCCAGAAGAACCCCACTTTCGCTTGAAGCTCTCTTCATCAGACTCCTCGCCTCCACTTTTGCAAAAGCCCGCCCTGCGCAGGCAGAACTGTCGCCTCCGCCGGAGGGAGTCGTCTTCTGGATTCATCTCCTCTTGCAGAAATTCTTCATTCAGAGAGCTTAAAATCGCTCAAAAAGCACCAGAGTTGGTTACAGGAGGATTAATTTTGCACTAAACCCTTGTGTTTACAAACAAACGAAAGGAGAGAGCTCGGAGAAGAAGAATTCTGTATTGGTTGCGAGTTATGGAGGAATTTCTTGGATTTATCCAGAGAGCGTAGGTCGCTCAACGGCGGGAGGAATTTGGAAGGGTGTTGTAGATGAGCGTGGTTGTGTGAAGAAAGGAAGAGAGTTAGTGTAGGTGGGAGAAATGGCGGCAGCTGTGGGGCAAGGCCAGGCTGCTCCTGTACAGCCCGCGGCAACTAGGACAGACATGGCACCGGTGCTGCAACAGCTTAACCTGGCGTCGCTGCGGACACGTACGAATGATCTCCACAACGCCATCTCCCGCATATTGCACTCCTTCCATACTCTGCCTTCTCTCAAATGGTAACGTATCGCTTTCTCAATTCATCGACCCAACCTACCTTTCACTCAACACCACGAACTCTGCTCAGAGAGAACTAGGAGCTTTTCCCTGTAAGATGGCATTATTATTCTAGTGCTTTGAGAATATTCGAGCTTGTGTTGTTCTAAATCGAAAGCGGTTCTCTGCTACTCTACTGCCCTAAGTCAATCTTAAATGAATTGAATGACCTGCATAACGCCATGTTCCGCATGTTGCACTCCTTCCACACTTTACTTTCTCTCAAATGGTAACATATTGCTTTCTCAATCCATCAATCTAACCTACCTTTCACTCAACACTCTCTATATACGTACTCTGCTCAGAGAAGTCTTCTCCCTCTGAGATGGCATTATCATTACAATGATTTGAGAATATTCGAGCTGTGTTGTTCTAGAACGAAAGCAGTTCTCTGCTACTATACTGTCCTAAGTCAATCTCAAACATCTACTTTCGGCTGCCATCATGAATTGATTGACCATTTCCCGCATATTGCACTCCTTCCACACTTTTGCCTTCTCTCAAATGGATACGTATTGCTTCCTCAATCCCTCGACCTAACATACCTCTTAGTCGTCACTCTTTTTGTATGTTCTTTGCTCAGAGAGAACTAGGAGCTTCTCACTTTTAGAGTGCATTATTATTCCAGTGATCTGAGAGCATTTGTGCTGTGTTGTATCACAACGAAAGTAGTTATCTGCTTCTCTACTGCCCTAAGTGAATCTCCAACATCTACTTCCGGCTGCCATTATGAAATGGAGGTGCTGGGCTTAATCATGGCCTGGTTATATAACTGCAATGAATCACCTCCGCAAAAGTTCTCTAGAATCTCTTGCCAAATTCAAAGATGTTCTAAGCAAGAATGTCCACATTATGAGCTGAATGTGGTAGTAAACTTGGAAATTCCTTTGTCTTGTAGTCCTGCCACTTTCTAGAGATGGCACACTTCTTTTACCTATTTCTTCAAATGTCCATTTCTTTCCCTGTAACCCGGAAGTCGATGTGCTGATGGCATAATATTGCGTTGCGAAAGTGGAGATATATGGTGTGCTTTGTAGAGGTTCAATGGTTGTAGTCTTTCCTGTTCGTGGTCATTTCAATTACCCTTCTCTAACCGTAGTTTTACAGTCAGGCACTCAGTAAGTACGGAGATTACTACACTAAATATGATAATTAGTGTTTGATTATATTTAATGTTGTTACCACCCTACCTTGCTCAACACTAATTTGCAATTCCTTTGACAGTTAGTGTCAGACATAAATGTGCCGCTACCTTCCCTACTGCCACCTCTCTTCCTGTGAAGCATGGATGTCATTGGACTTGTGATTTTAGGGATGGCGCCCCACCTTCCTGCTCGCTGAATTCTCATGTGCTGAAGTCAATGGCATTCTTTTCATATCCTTACTAACACTAAAATCAAACCTGTAACTTCCACATATTACCATAGTTGATATTTAGTGTTTGAGTTTACAGTTAATGTTACTTACTTTCATAGGGTTATTGACATTTAGTGCATGCATTCGTATTTAGTGTATCAAACACTAAATATCATATTTAGTGTAGTGAGGTTGTTGATGATGTATGAACTGCTTTGTTGCCTTTGTGTCAAACTCACAATTAGCAGGATTGATTCTTGAAGAGGTCTGCAGCCTACGGTATTTTGGCTTGCGTATTTGTTCTTTAGGACTTCAGGCAGGATTTGCAAAGATCCATATTGATTTCTGACAGAACCTTGTGATGAGTGATAGCCTACAAAGCCCTCGGCCTGAGTATCAAAGAGCTCATGTTTCATAAAGTAGGGCTTTAAGAAAGACAATATCCTCAACTAAGGCATCAAAATCAATGAGAAGGTTTATCTGGGGTATATTCCTGGAGGTCAAGGCTTTGTAGAGTCAACATGTCAGTGGTTTATGCTCACCAGCACTACTATGCAAGCATAAATAATTGCAGCATTCATGAAGGCCAATGTATTGTATGCATGAAATGGATTTTGATTGGAAGGTAAAAGCACTAGGGCATTGTATTATAGACATGAAATGTAGGCCAATGTGTTGAAGGCATCGTTTGTCACTGCAGGTCTGAAGTACTAGGGCAATTTGCCATGGTAAATGTCGAGCTTCTTAACTTAGTGGAGGACATCAAACCCATACTGAGGATGTTTGTGGTCTACCCAAAAAATGTGACTGCAGAAAAGTCAACAAGTAATTACTTTGCAAACTTGTTCTTATTTTGAATGCTTGCCTTTGTACTGAAGTGGGTGGTTTGTGTATCCTTAAGTGAAATGAATTTTGGAAAGCTGTTGGACTTGATTGTTGTAGTACACCAGAAGGGTGAATAAGAGGGTATATTTCACTTGATTGCAAGGTCTGAAGTTTGAGATACAAAGAAACAGTTACTATTACTGCCCGTGCAAAAGTTCAAGGGACTGCTGATATTCTAGATACTCATGTCACTTCAGTTTGCAGTACTCCCAATAATGCTTTCATCGAAGCTGCTGCCGGAATTGGAATCAGAGGAGGCGGCATTGAAAGACCAGATGCTAGCTGGGATAGCTACTCTTCCTGTTCATATGCAAATTGACAAAATTCAGGTACTGTAGGTTCTTTATCAGTTGAGTCATGATTATCCTTGTAGGACTCAACAGTAGGATCAATGTTTATTTCATCATGCTCAAAGAGGAAGAGTTATCCAGTAAGATACTTTACCAAGACATTTGAATTGCTCATCTACTACATAACATGCATCCTCAAAGAGGATGAGTTATCCAGTAAGATACTTTACCTAGATATTCGAATTGCTCATCTACTATATAATATGCATCCTCATATTTGAGCTGATGAAGATGATGGAAGTTGGTTCTTGAAGGAGGCGCATCTGAGTGTTAAATCTGATGGGATGGTTCACATGTGCCTTATGTTTCAGAAACAAATAGACCTAGTCCGATCTGTGTGTGAAGCGGCAGAAAAAGTACTTGGAGAGGCTCGTAAGGCTTATGGATTGAGCTCTCGACAAGGTCCTGTGGCCCTCACTACTCTTGATAAAGCTCAAGCAGCTCGAATTGCTGAACAAGAAAAGCTTCTACGTGCTGCTTCCAACCATGGGGAGGGTGCGTCTTAGATCTTCTAATTCTTATGTTAATATTTCCAAAAGAGTATAGAACAAGCTCAGAGGGAGATCGTATCTGGATAGAGTAATAACAGAACGATTGTAGGGAGATGCCCTTTGGGGTCATCAATATTATTGATAATGCATGGTGTTGTGGTTTATGGTAATCACTCTTAATCTTTATGTAGATCATAATGGCTGTGTTCCATGGTGATATTACTTCAGGTCTTCGAGTTTCTCCTGATCAACAAGGCCCACCCATGCTGCCACCTCATCTGGCATCTGCTTTAGGAACATCTGCAACAGACACAAGTACCCTCTCTTTCTCACATTCTTTACTTCTCTTAGGCCTTCACTTCAACATGCAAGGTGCTTTGTTTGCATGTTGAGGCACCTTGGCAAACAGGTCTGGTCTGCTTAATATTATGCATGCTATATTGTATAAAGTTCATATGAAAGGACTAAAGCTAGATGTAGTAATTCTTGGCAGGCTCAAGCTTTCAAAGGAGTGCATCTGCATTACCACCCAGTGGTCTCATTCGCCCAGTTGCACCTCAACAACAGGTGCGGGGATGCACCTCTACAGATTTCTGGAACTTGTCTTCTTTCTTTTTGTTCACAGATTGAGTTGAACAAATTCACTGTCTTCCAGCCACAGTTGGACTCAACACCGCAGTTACCTTGATCTGAAAGTCTAGATGTCTTTTCTCCCAAGACCTAAATTGGATCCTCAAGTACTTAGAGGTTATCTAAATGTGTGCTTCAAGGAATAAGACTTTCCAGAATTGGGTTGTGTCTTCACAAATCAAATTTCTATGTACAAGCAGATGGTTGCATCTTTGTACTTACTTCTTGTTGATGTAGCAGACCAACCCTGCCCAAATCCTTCAACGATCAAGTATCGGAGCGCCTATGCAATCCTTAGCAGGGGCCAGTCCCCTTACTGGAGTAGGAGCAGCTGCTGCAACCATACCTTATGTCAATTCTCCAACATCTCGTACAGGGAATTTCAATGTTCCATCACCCCAGCAGCATCAGCATCAGGTACATGATGTTACTCATGAGTTTTAAGTCTTGAAATTTGTCCTTCTCAACAATCATAAACAGGGGCTTTGGTACTGGTGACTTCAGTGCACTGTCCTGGAAAATCCATTGCTTAAACTGAAACTAAAGCAAATTCACTTGGATAGGTACAACAGCAACAGAATGCTAGTCTGCTGAGGCAGCAGAAGATGCAACAATTGCAAAAGGCACAAGCACAACAGCAACAGGCAATGCAGGCCCAGGTTCTCAACCAGCAACTCCGTCGTCCTGGGACTCCTCCTATACCTCAGGTCAGTTCACTAGATACCTGATAGTAAACATATCCATATAATGCCCTATACGTCCACATTTTGATCACAAAGTGATCAATGCTGATCTTTCAAACTTAATAACTATAACCAACAGAGTTCTAGATCCGGTAGACTTATAGTAACTTCTCAGGAACACTATTTGGTTGAGTATTTAATCTTTGTATGAGGAGTATGCCTCTTTCAAGTTACAGATATATCTGTTGCTCTCATAACCAGGGTCAAGGAACTGTTCAACCACAAGGCCCACAACAACATATGCTCCAACTTCAGCAACAACAAGCAGTCAAGCTACAGGTTGTCTTTCGTTGTAATTTTTTAACTCTGCCTGATGCTCAGATTGTTCTCTTGCCTCAAGAACCAATGTGCTAACCAATGCCAGAAAGGAATGCACACAAGTATTATTTGACTGCAATTGCCATCATAACACAAGTATTATTTGATTGCAATTGCCATCATGCTAGAGGTTGCAGGAAAACTTGATACTGCAAATTCACCTTGTAGTGGCTGAGTCTGTTATCTAGGACTGGTCCTTGACCAAGTCCAAGTTCAGTGGATGGAAGACCTGGAAAGTTTCTAATAGGTTTCTATCTGGTGATGGGCAGCAAAACCAGTTGCAACAGCAGCTGCAGCAACAGCAACACCAGCTTCAACAGCATTACCAGGCTCAGCAGGTTTTTCTAGGCATATTTTATTCCATAGATGTTTGTTCAGCCAGATGCCATTCCACATGTTTCTCTTGCATGGTCGTCTTGGAAAAGATATAAGTACACTGCATATTTTATGCTTTTTACTGAATTGTGGCCACCCTGGTTGAATAGGATAAACATTCACTTCAGCAGTTGCAAGCACAACAGCAGCACCAGCAGCACCAGCAGACTCTTCAACAGCAGCTCCAGAACACACAACTACAGGCTGCTCAAAATGTTCTCTCACAGGGCAACCAGGGTCGAAATACATTAAATCCACTTGCGGGCATGAATCCACTTTATGGAAATACTCAATCAGCTCTTCTACCCTCTAACATGGTAACAGGCCTTTATAATTTGTCATGCAGCTGCTTATAAATATGATGATGTATTGATGTGTCACAAGTAGCAGTTTCCAACTGTCTCCAGAAGGCTCCTTACGTTGTAGCTTAACTCACAAGTTGGTGTGCCATGTAGATGGGAAATTTGACTCAACCAGGACAAAATTCAGCCTTGTTGCAACGACAATATGTACGTATCTTGTCCCAATGTTGATTGATAAGACAATCCTAGCTGTATGTTATAAAATGTAGTATTCTAGACATGTGGAGATAAGCATAGTTCCTTTTTAAAAAAACATTCAGCTCTATATTCTGTGATCGCAATAGATTCCTCGTTTAGTTGATGTGAGTTATTAGTGGCTGCTTCTATAGGTACCAAATAGCAAGTGCATATTATGGGAGACTTCTCCTGCCAATCACTTCTCCTGCCACTTGACAGTTATGTGTTTAGGGTTAGGAAAGTTGGTATGCATACTGATTATGAACTGTTTGTGTTGCAACTCCAGGGGAGTCCATCACAAAGTAATTTCTCAACTCAATTTCTGGCAATCATTTAATCTATCTCAATTCCAGGACCTTTTCCTCTTTGTGTATTTCTACATTCTTTGTATTTCAACTTTCAATCATCATTGTTTTCTGCGCTGTCAAGACATTTCTCTAAGGTGACATTTCTGAACTTTGTGCATAAATGGCCTCAAGGCATTAGATCTTGTAGATGTCAATACATGCACTTGTAGGATTTAAATAGTGACTCAGTGTGGTCTCACTTACATTGTGGTTCCTTTGTTTGCAGTGTATAATATGGGGAACAATATGGGAAATAATATGGCAAGTAACATGGGAAATACGATTGGGAATACAATGGGCAACATGGGCCTGGCAGGAACTGGAGCTCAGGCAACTTCGACCTTGGCATTGCCACTGCAGCAGCAGTTGGCAGGGCAAGCTAACTTTGGTAGTCTATTTAATGCCAATCAAACCAATGCATTTGGCCAGCAAAGGCAGCAACCACCTCCACAATAGGTAATCAAAAGCCGGGACCTGAGTTTTTTAGATGAGGTTCGATTGGTTGTATTAAGGTTGGAGTAATGTATCATCAGGTTGGTCACTCGAACACTCGGACATTCCAGAGACGGATTACCCAACTTCTCTTTCTGCAGACTGCAAATCTGTCAAGTTTACCCGGTTTGATGAATTCCATGGACAGATAGTGGTCAACATGACAGTGAATGTCAGAGGAAACGGATTAGTGGGCAAGAGGCAATTCAATGGATCATGGCGTCTTTATAAGGCCATCTTCAGTCACGCCTGATTGTTCATAAAAAAAAGGAAAAGAAAAGATGAGGGTAAAGTTGAGTGGTGTGTTGATTAGATCTATTGCTGCCAAAACACCATTTTGGCAGAATTGATTGAAGCATACAATTGCACAGATCCAACAATGTGCTTGAAGTTTGTTAAAAGAAAGGACACTTGATTTATAGATTCATCAAATGGTGGCCCTTTTTATCACATGACGTATGTATGCATGTCTGTGTTAGCAGTCTTGTCGGCCTCTAAGAGTTTAGGGACTTTGATGTGTTATCTTTCACAATTTTATACTCTTATGTTAAGTTGCTCTACATATGTGTTCAATCTTGTTAAATTCATAATGCATATGTACATCACCTACAAATGAGAGCCCATTTAGATTTTGACGTTGCATTTGCATGACAAAATGGTCATTGACGACATTACTTAGACATCCACAACACATACATGTAAGTTGGTGCAAAACAAGGTGTCAACATTGGGGTTTCATATAGGTTTGACAATCCTATATCTTTAATTTCCTCAGTGTCTTGCCTAGTGAGTAACATGTGTGAGCGATTACACATGTCTAGAATGATCTTCTTAAGATGGATATAAGGTGTGTGGCCCTATTGTGGGCACTTCTGCCTCCATAGATAATTCTGATTGTTGGACCAACATGTTAAAAGTTGCCCACTCAAAATGTTGTCAAATGTTTAGTGGCCACTTAAAACATGACAATAGGGCACCACATAAGACAAGTGACACTTAAGAAACACACATCTTAATTCAGAAGCAACAAAAACATGACCATTCAATAGTCAGCATGATTTGTTTAAAAAGAACATAGTTTCATCTTCTTTTCTTCACATTTTCATATATGACTTCTGCATGTGAATCTTCTAATTTAATGATCATCTACATGTTGGATCAACATTTTAAGTGGGCAACATGCTCATTTCACCTACATAAAGCTCATATTAGACACACATTGACCTCTTCTCAATAAAAAAGAAACTTCTCATCCAATGAATATGTCAAGCTTGGTGGGGGAGGCAGCACAAAAGGTGTTGAGATTTGGCAATGACCCGGGAATGTATTGGGTACTATTCTCACTCTTCAAGTGACCAGCCTTCCAATGGTATTGACAATTGAGCATGAAACAGTTTAAGATTTTGAGCACATAGTCCAATCTCATCATAACACATGGCATCCTAGTGTCCATTTTTTACTACAAACCTTGTCATATACCACTTAAATATACGTGTCCGACGAAGAAGAGTGACCACATCAAGGTCCACATACCTGAGACTAACAATGAGCTTGTTTTGGTACCACTTTTCATGTTCCTTTATCGTTGTATTGAAGCCTACAAGTAGCTTGGGCATTTTCTTAATTCAATTGGCTATATTTTGCAAGAATTTATTTTTTTGGAAAATGAAATTATCCTCCAACCGTTTACTCTAGAGGCCCATTTTCTTTTGGTACACATTACATATCAATGAGTAGGGGCAACTAGATTGTTTGGAACATCCCATAGTATTTTTGGATAAAAAGCTAGATTGGGGTTCACATGAGTGTTTTACATCATGTATATAGGGTTCAACCTAGACATGATGGTATGTGCAATGGTATGTAAGAACATGCCCCATTGGTTCCAAAAGTTACGATATCATGCAAAGATAGATACCCAGTTGTCATCATCGAATTGAACATAACATCATTCAACTACTACCAATCATTCCATTCTAACAGTATCAATACATTGTTTCAACTCGAATCTAGGAGTGCAGTGCTCTGCTGCGAGAACAAACATAACATAATTCCAAATAGAATCTGGTTGATTCCCAGCCCCACCCAACGTACAGACACGACTGAATAATGTTATGAAACTTGTTAGTAATACAAAACTCTCGATGCTTGCAATCAATACCATGTTCATATGGGTATAATTTTGGCCTCAGTATTGACGTTGTATGGTAGATAAACCAGCTGGTATAAAAAAAATGTCATTAGTCTCAGGGAGTGCACTATGCATTAAAACCAAGAATCACGTGCGTGCTGCCCCTTTTAAAACACCCTGTATACATTTTATTTTTGCTAAAATCAAGCAATATACTTACAAATCTCATTGCTTCAAAATACATTTCCATACGTACACAAGGATCAAAAAACAAGTACAGAAATTTATATAACATGTGTACAAATGTTTGGAAATGCAAAAATATGGCCCTATTATATGTATAATATCAAATCATGGATTTTTAGTTATAAATTTGTTAAAGACTTTTTCATCACTTGGATGAAGTTCGTACGTGTTTGTTTAAGCATCATACGTCAAATTGACCAAAGCAATAACCGTATCCAATTATACCATAATATGATCTGTGAGATCATAACTCCAAATAAGGTCGTTACTTAGTGGATGAAAAAACGCATGAATCTTGGTCCAGGTCTGACTTGAACGTGTAAACGCGTAAACATATATTTTTCTATAGCCTTATCTCCAACCTCATGTATATCTACTTCCTGCTTAATAGCAATATGTATCTTGTACGTACATTTTGTACATGCTTGTTCTAAATAATACCCGTTTTGTGCACGCACGTGTATATTTACAGTACTTGAACAGTGCACTCCCTGGGTCATTAGTTCTTGATACATCACTTGAATGGTATCAAGAAAAATAAAAATCACGATTATACATAAACCCGGCTACATTTAACATTATCAAGTATCGTGATAGGTATGATACCCACAAAACATGGGTTTATACTACTGAATTGCAATAATAATTTTGTAAATATACTCTAAGTTTTCCGGTTGCTAATTGGTAGGGTATTTTCTGAAACCTTCTCATGTTCTCAACAACGAGATACCTAACCCTAGAAGCTTGGTTCATGGCGACGACGGCATTCACAGTAATCTTGTATGACAATATGAAACTCATTCCAACATGAAACATTTGAATGCAGATCCTTGCGACAATCCATCATTGTTAAGGAAGTCTCTTGTATTGAGTATTTTAAATCTGGCGTGTGCAGGAGACCGAGGACGTGATCTCTGGCCATTTGTTGGATACGAAAGAAAGAGGAAGATTTAGTCAAAGATCGAATTTCAGGCCACTATGCCAATCCTCATGCCAAAATCTCAGGGTAAAAATTGCGCTTCCAGCCTTGTGATTGATGTATCTAAACCACCATCTCAGTCGTATTCGCAGATCCGTTACCTACTTGATTTCTCCTGAAAGATGACAGAGAACGTGGGCATTGAAAATTATAGACAGTCTTGTAGATTTGTGGCGGAGCTGATCATGCATCTGTAATATGTTTTGCATACAAGCTAATGGATTTGAAGTTGGGTTGGTTGTAAAGAGGAAGAAAATATGTCTTCACAATTTCGTTTGTTGTGTGGCAGCTTCAAACTTGCAGACATTTCCGCCTGCAAATCAACAGGGGAGAATAACAACTCCCTTCCCGCCCCCTGCCGATGTTCATGGTATGGAGAAATTTTTAGGTTATTTTTGGCTCTTGTGGCCCGATTTGGATTTCTCGTACACTCACAATTATGAAGTTGTAGAACGTTGTGATGCTACATTGTGATGTGATTTTGTTGGTGGATAATGATAGCTTGAACTGTCTCGGAAGATTACATTTCTTGACATCCTCACAAAGTGAATTGGAAAGAATTTGATTATGGAGAGAGGATACATAATTGATATGGACATGCTGAAAGCATTTAGGGGTTAAGGCATGGATTTGCTGACTCTTTTGGCCATAACTGGGAGCATAGATGCACAACATTTCATTTAGATTTCATAGCTGATCAAAACTCTTAGATGGGCTTGAAACAACTTGAATGCCGTGGTCCATTATCCCCATGAATGCGGTTTTCGATGCCTTGGGAAGGGGTCTCTTGGCATGGTGGTTAAAACACTTAGGAAATGTCTCGTAGAAAGGTGAGTGTTTCCTCGATCGGTACCTACCTATCCGCAACAAAGTTGATTATAGAATCGATCGATTGATAGGTAAGTCAATGTACTATCAAACGATTTTGACACCTATTTGACATGTGTACAAAAATGTGACAACTTGCTTCAGCAGATGTATACTCATCACAACCTGGACCGGCCATTAATTCCCAAGTGTGGCATGGCTATTTCAACGCAATATCTTATCGGCCTTACTTTAATGTTGGCACTTGGGATGTGGTGATCCGAATTATAGCCTCGTTATTTCCATGTGGTGGAGGCTTTGCTGAGAAAACTAACAACAATCCTGACATGTAAATCTTCACGTCACAAAGTCCTTAAGAACAATGATTAAAGTATAAACATTAAAAGTTGTATCAAACATTTCTACATGGAATGATGCGATAATTGCATGGTTTACTATCATGTGCCTTATTCCCAACTTTTTGTTGTCATTGGTTATTGCTATTTAAAGTCTAAATAAATATGGGCTACACACTCATATGGCCCCAAATGGAACAAGGCTTGTGTGTTATTTACCAAATTTGAAAGCATGAAGTCAATAGCTTGAGTGGTTGGACAATGTCTTCACCTTGTAGGTATACATTGTAGGTATGGACCATTTTGGATATGCTCGACCTTGGTATTTCTCACTGCTGCATTAGGAAACTTTGCAACCTACTTGTCTTATGAAACGAGTGCGGCGGGAGAATCGTGGCACTATGACGTTACCTTGATCCCATGGGCAGCCCTTATGTTCTACGGATACGCAGGGGTCATCCCTGTGTTCTTGTTTTTCCTCCTCCGCTACATGGGGGTGGTCTCCAATCTCATCCATTTGTGGTGTTTGTATGGTTACTCTCTCTTTGCCTTCATTCCAGCTTCGGTATGTCCGCCTGCTCTATCTTACTCACCATGTTTTCTCTCTAATGTTGCATTTATGGGACTTTATTTGAATATCTTAGGAATTTTTTAAAACTTTATAAATCAATTATCCTATCCCATTTTTTATTTTGTTTTTGAGGGAAGTGAACCACTTATTTCACTGTCCAAAAACCACAAGGTCGTCAAGACCTAAAACAGACAAAGGGGCACCTCACTGGGGTGCACATCGTGAAATCAAACAACTCCTATTTGATCTTGACATAGTCATGTCTTTCTTCATTACCCCCCTTGATATCTATATAGATTTTTGTTTAGTATGTGACCCAAATGTCCTTCATATCTTGCTCAGTAATAAGTATTTAGTGATGTTTCCCTTATCACCAAATGTAGCAATGGATTATCCTCTATGCCTCATGAAGTGCTCACATCTTTAGAGACATTTTGATAGTTTAATAACGACGGATTTTAAAAAAGAATTGTGATTTTAATTTTATGGATGATGCCTCACCAACATTTTTCCTTGAATCCTAAAAAACCCTGTGAATGCTATTTAATAACGCATATCAAAAAATGCTTTACCCCTCATGTCTTTGTAGTCATTTAGGGTGATATGATGTAACCTTTGCGTGTGTGTGTGGTTGCAGCTCTTGTCCATAGCACCATGGGATATCATGAGGTGGACCGTGGTCGGGATCACAAGCTTCACCTCAGCCATATTTTTGAGCCTCAACCTCCGGGCACAAATCAAAACTGCGAGTGAGAGGTGGTTTGCCATCTCGATGAGTGCAGCAATTTTGCATTTAGCACTTGGTGTGGTTGTGAAGTTGTACTTCTTCACATACTTCTACCATGACACAGTCAACATTAAAACTTGAGACTTGAGAAGAAATGGAACCAAGTAGAATATGTGTAGATATTGTGTTCAAAACACTTCTTGGAATTGTGAGGCTCTACCCAATGGGTTGATTGACAATTGATAGATTTTTTTGTATTGTAACATATCAAAGGAAGTAGAAATGAGAAACAAAAGCTTTGTCTTCACACGTGTTCCTTTATATCATCATAGATGTCTAAGACCTATGTGCATGATCTAGATACCATAGAGGCCAATTTGGCTTAACATTTTGAGTGTTAAAACATATTTTCCATGTGGCATTTTGCACACGGGGAGGTCACTCTAAGGCATTTTTGTGCACCACGTGCGGCTAGGGGTTTTTTGTTTTGGGGCTATTTACCTTCAAGGGCTGAATTAAAGCCTCCCTATAATTACTTAAATTTCAAAAATGGCCCATTTGTTTGCACCCTTTCATTACTTATATTGTCCAAGTCACTGCAATTTTTTGTACTCTATATTCCTTTTAAGCCATTTTTGGACATACGGAAATCCCAATTAACATCCATCCCCGTGAGTCCTAAACCCATTTACATATCATACTAAACATACCTTCTAGGATCCCTATCTTTAGCCCCTATATTAATTTTACAAAAAAATAATGGCCCACATTTTATGTCCATCTAACTTATTTATAATGGGATTGTCTACATTTAATGGCCCCTTCATTATTTGGAATTCCTTTATAATTTTTATTTCAAATGATTTTAATCCTCTCTATATTATGCCGCACGTCGTTTTTAATATGCACTAAGTGATCTACCCGTGATTTTGCACGACCCAACTAGTAGGATAGTAGGGTGTGGCAATTTTTCCAAATTTTTAGTTTTCCATGTCAAATTAAATAGACAACCTCTCTATTGTAGACATTCCTATTTGATGATTACATGACCATGGATATACTCTTTTAGAAACAATCTTTCACTTTCATTCATGATTCACAAAGTTATGGACCAAAAATGCCAATGAAACCGAGAGCTATGTTAATGTGAACCATTTTTTTTAAACTATGTGAACCACAATGATTACCATCATATCAACACTGATTTTCTACTTACAAGAAAATGCTATACTACACTATACATGATATTTAGTGTCACCAATTCTAATTGTCTTGCTCATTACTAATTGTAAACCGAGGTATAGTGTCACCAACACTAAATGTTAACCCGACATTATTTGTCATTCCTTGTAAATTTTGGGGGGGATTGTAGATTTACAGTGTTGCATTTACTGTCACTTACCAAGTGAATTTTCATCCAAAATTCAATCATCCATTGCAATATTTCATCACAAGTTGTTGATAAGAGAAGGTATGGTTTTGGCCAATGGATGCACTCATCCATCATCCATGACAATATTTGTTCACCTTATTCATAAAAAGTGTCATCCGAAAAGCAACCATAGTGACATTATATACCACATGACACTATATACCATATTTAGTATAGTATGCACCACAAGAGACATTGTGGTTTTCAAAATAGGGTGTATTGCAAAGTTAGTCAATGCAAGAACCTTGTGTATGTGTCACAAATGGCCCCATCTCTTGCCATCGGTGTGCTTCACTTTGAACCATCCGGCATGAGATATGTGTGCATTCTCATGTAAGTTCAAGTCAATTAATTCAAATTTCTCATCCAATATCATGTGTTGCCACTATTGTCATTGGTGTCCATTATGCCATGGTGTTGGGTCTTCATTGATATATGAATCATGTCAAGTCATTTGACACATCATGCCACTTATGAATTTTGTTAATGATACTTTTGTAGAAACGGCATTATTGTGCATGCTCCACTCTAATTCTATAGCATTTCAAAATTGGTGTGGCCTACATTAATCCTTACCCACGTGGATCCAAAATCCACACTTTCTTGGTTTATCATAATATCTTTGAGAACTCTCATAGTCATTTGGCATGGTCCATGGTGTACATACATCATTGGGCCCCTTTAGCAACTATTTTGACCTTGGTAGTCAATTTAGCTAGGTTGGTTTTATGAATATTCAACATGTAGAACCTTTTGGGGTCTCTAAGTAAATTCACTATTCTCTTAGTAACCCAAAATAAGAGGCATGTAAATTTCTTGTCATGATAAGGTTCGAGATGACCCTAAATTACTAAGTGATAGTGGAGAGGTACCCATTTTCGAATGGAGCGGTTGGCGGTTCGATTCCTGCTATGAAATCTTCTCTCTTCTTGATGGAAAAAACTAGCTAAGTAGGTAGGAAGCCAAGAGCCCACCCACCACAAGGCAGGCAGTAAACCCCACCCTACACCAAGAGGATTCTTGAGCATGGTAAGGCCAACATGCTCAAATTCACATCGAATTGCCTGACATTGGTTATTTATTTATTCTTGTCATGATGAAGCTTACAAAAGGAATCCCATTTTTCATACAAAAGGTTTGACAATTAATCAGGCAATTACTTGAGCTTGTATGACTAATTATCCAATTTTTTTTTAAGTTGCGATGCTCAATGACCTTATCTATCGATCTTTCAATGTAGTTGGTTCAATCCTAAAGAAGCTATTATTTATCTAAGGTAGATGTGCCTTAAGTACTCACTTTTTTCTCCCATAACCCACTTCTCGTAGGATATGAAACACGCAATTAGTGCAAGATGATTAGCAAGTCCAAATTGTTCATGTAGCCACTTGCCTAATAACAAAAGTTATTTTGGAGTTGGTTCCGGTCTGGCAAATAGATATATAATGGGAAAGGGTTGGTTTAAGTGCCGGGCAGGTTGGTGATAGGTCCATAGAGGGTCCAAATGGTTAGATTAAAAGAAACCTTACATTGAAAGACCTCATTATTATCTCACTTGTCCAGCCGCATAAATGTGAAAGGTAGGCACATGCATGACTCTAAAATCATGGGACTTTGCATTCTTAAATCCACTAAGAAATTAAATGATTATCTAATTGATTAATATGCCACACATATTGCCTATCCACATATGCCTCAATTTGACTACCATCCATTCAATCAAACTTATTTTGTATGAAATGCAATAGTTTTGGTTGATAAAAGTCATAATATGTAATTTGATGTTGGTCACGGAAAGAAAATATGGCCATTTTATGAAGCCACAATCTGGCTTGCAATGTCTGCAACTTCAAATACACTTGATAACTTGCAAATCCTAACATACAGATTTCAATGTAGAAATAACCAAAATGGGGATGGTGGATGGTCACTTCCCACCCCTACTAGCCTAAATGCCACCCATCCTGGGCAAATCCCGGGAAAATGATGCCCAAATTAGCCACATCTTTTGTGTTGAGCTTTTGTGGGGCCAATCAACTTTGGTGAGAAACTTGTTGCTTCTAAGGCAAGTTGAAGGAGTTGTTGGTGCCATGTGCTAGGTTGTCGAGTAGGTTGTCCAGGTTTCCTCCATTGCTTGCCTAAACACTTGCTTTGCCCCCCCCCCTCAACTTGCCCCCTAGTACTCCTTGACTAACACAAAACGTGCAAACGACGTGAACATGCTCCATACCTTTGTTTTTTTAAGCTCTCCCAAGTAAAAAGATAAGCCAAGTGCTAGCCACACTAGACCCCCTTTGCAGTTGCTCTTTCATGAAAAAAAAATGATAAATTAAAGCCAAAGGCTAGCTAGCCACCCTGCTCCCCCCCCCCCCCCAATTCCAACTTGCCTAAATGCTTCCTAATAAACCGGGCTTACAACGTCCACATCAATGTGCCCCTAACAAATGTCAACAATTTGCGTATGTCTCATATGTCCAAAATATATTGAACAAGTTGGTTAGTGCTTGTGCTTTACTGAATTCCCTTGTGGGCCTAGGTATGGTAAATGGTGAAGGTGGGGGTTCAAAGGCAATAGTCTTCAATGACGGTGTGGAGTCTAAATATACTTCCCTCAAATGAGGTGGTTTTATGGCATTGCCCTAAAACCATAGGTTATAACATTGGATAGCTACATGTTAAACATTGTTTTTATGCACATAGTATTGATGTAGCCCATGTATTCTCCCACCCACCCTGCACAATTCAAATCAATCCCATGGACAAAGAATTAGCTCCAAAACCTATAATCCAAGTCACAATCGAGGGATGCGCACATCCAAAGTGTGGCGAGGTAGGCAATTTTGAGTTTGTAATGCCGTAGCTGGGTCGGATGTCATCCCTGGGTTCATCTGCACATTGGAGGATATTTGGGAGGCAGGATAGATTCTTGAGCTTTGGTATGTGAGGTGTGAATGGCCATTGCCATTGGATCCTACTCGCTGATGGATAGTAGCTTGGCAGTTGAGCCAACAAACCAAATGGGAATGTTGCTTACAAGAGCCCAACCATGTGGCAACCCCATGGAAGCTCGACAAAACCATTCGGACATTTCATGACTATACCTAGGGAGCACATGGGCAAACGAGGCTACTGTCCAAAAAATTAACAGGACCCATAGAGGGTAGACCGAGGGTGCTACTCGAAAATGAACCCACATACATGGCATACCGTAATAAGACTCATCTGCCCAAGTCAAGGGGTTGGCATGTTGCACGTGAGATCAATGCCTAGCTACCCCCTATCAAGGGATTCCAAACTTGCTAAAATTATTAATAACTTATCCTAAACCCCAAGGGTTGCCAAATACCACCTTTCCCCAAATGCCCAAGCTAAGCAACCCTCAAGCTCACATAAAAAAATCCTCGACCAAAATTGGTCGGCATGGTGCTTAGGAGTTAAGCACCCTTTACCTTACATGGTTATTTGGTGCAATTTTATCAAGTCCTCCTGCTAGGACAACCACACCAGGGACTAGCCGGGCAGGCGGGCAGCCCGCCCAGTGAGTTCGGGCACATACACTAGAGCTGGGAAGTGCCTTGGCTGGGCTAGCTGGCTGCCCAACTGGTCCCCTGGTGTGGCCGGGCTATGAGTCAACCGGTTATGTCCAATAACTGGTGATTTAATATGAGCAGAATTCTATGCCCCAAAAGTAGAAAAATCAAATAGGAAGGCGAGAAGGATGCCATGTGCATGATGAGAGAAGAACATATGCCTATGCAGATGATCGGATCCTTGACGATTTGAGAAAATTTGGGCTACAAATTTGGGCCTACAACGTCGTTTGTAGTCTGCTCAGTCAACATTGTTTGCAGTGAAAGATATGACGTGGTGGAATTGAGGCGCACTGAAATGGTGGAGCCTTTCATTCTTTTTGCAAGACGGTGGTTCAAGTATGTGACTTAGTGATTACGAGTCGCCACCATTTCTTTTGGCTGCCGTTGTAATTCTGGAGCTGTTTTCTATCATGCAGGTATAAATTCAAGGAACCGTGGGCCGCAGGGAATTCAGGGTTGGGTTCGAGGCTGTCGATCGCAAGCAACGCATTGGTTAATTGGAAAGATTTTGCCACGAGACAGTCCTACGGAAGCGAACCCCCTGACAATTTTATGTTCCGGTCGACATAGTGGTTGTTCATTGAAGTTACCTATAGTTTTCCATTTTCTATTTCAACCTTGAAACGTTGGTGTAGTGATCTAGTGATGTGGTGGAAGTGCAGAACTCATCTGTATTTGATTTGTCATAGCATCACACGAAATCTCATATTGGGTTTTAGACTGTCGAACCTAAGCAACGAATTGCTTTAAACCCTAAATCATAATTCCTAAACCCACTTTTGGGTGAATGGGAAAGATTTTGTCAGGCAATAGAGTCCCTGGCACGGAAGCGAACCCACTGATAATGTAATATTGCGGACGACAGAGTGGTTGTTTATTATGTTTGAATTGACCTCTAGGTATCCATTTCCAGTGTCTAACTTTGAAACATTGGTCTAACCTGTGCTGTGCTGGAAGTGTAAAATTCCGCTGTATTTTGTCATAGCAACACATTGCTTGAAACCCTGAACCATAAACCCAGTTTTGGTGAATATTTTGCGAGGAGACTGTCACGGAAGCTGACTCACAGACAATTTCATGTTCCGGGCGGTGTAGCGTTGTTCATCCTGTTAAAGTTTACCTGTAATTTTCCATTTCGGGTGTCAACGTTGATCTCTAATCTAACCCTGTGATGCGGTGAAAGTGCAGCATCCTCTGTATCTTATCCTAGCATTACGCGATTTCTATTATTCTGCGCCTAAGCCAGAGCTCCGAGGACTTGATCGATCAAGCCATGTTGTGGGGATTAATCCAATTGGGCTGTGACGCCCTGGCAGCCGGGTTGTCTCTTCTTGTGGTGATGGGCTTTGTCTCTTTCATCGGATGCTTCTTTGCATCCATAGCCTTCATCCGAAATGCGGCAGACACACCGACCACTTCGAACCCTAACTAAGGTTAGGGGGAATGTAAATTAAGGTACAACCCTGCAAATCACTGCCAGCACTTAGGTCCCCACATGCATCAGGTCTCCTTTGTGTCGTTCCTTCAATGTAACATGATTTTTTGTGCACACAAGCATCATTATCCAAACCCGAGAATAGTCGCCAATGAAGTTTCAAATAGGTGAATGTGCCCTGTACGTTTATACTACTGCTTTGTTACAAGCTTGTAGATGGTAATTGGTTCCTTGAGTATAGAAACTGAACTACTTAAATATTGGCAAGTATGATTGCATGAGGAATAACTCTACAGTGAGTTGGAACCTTTGGTGATTCAGTCATTTGTATAATCTGCCAGTTGTTGTATGCAGCTCTTTTTCACTGGTGATGCAGCGACAGCCAGGTTAATGTCCTAAAGATCACAATCTGGCCACAGTTTGCTATGAGTTTACGAGTTCTCCAAGGATCGATGTGAAGCTCCTAAGGATCAATGTTGGTTGTCAAATTACTAAAGGAGGATAACCTTGTGGAATCCTATGCATAGATTCCTTTGACAACTTTCCCTTTTTATACAGAGTCATCATGTCAGTACTTATTATGGACGCAATGTGGTGCTCAAGAAGGATGTTGTATCATTGTGTAGTGGTGGGTAATAGAAAACAGAATTCGAACATCAGAAGAAGGGTTCTAAGAGAGAACAGAATTCCAAACTCTGCCCACAATCATATTGTATGGTTGGAGGCTAGTATTGATAGAGTAGGTTGAAGTTTCTTACATCTAGTGTATCACAATTGCATCTAATGCGTAGTCCTGCATCAAATTGTACAGTTTGATAGAACAGATGAGGAGATTACAGCAGCTCCTAGACGACATTGACAACATAAATCATTTGTACACTGACTCAAGTATACTGTATATGAATTTGGTGAGATTGGCAACAGCATTCGGGTGAAGAGATGGGGAAGAGATAGGGAAGAGATAATAACTTCAGGTCACCATTCTCTCGGTCTTATGCTCTTAATTCGATTTTAGACTCTTCATCTGCTCTTCAGTTTGAAATAAAAGGGTCTTTCCAGGCTTCCACCTCTTGCATTAATTCTTTGACACCAAGAACGTCTTCTTCAGCTTCTTATAAGATTTCTGTTGCATGGTTCTCAAGACTTACACCAGTGCATAATTGGGTAATGCACCAAGCTCTTCACCAACCCTATATGAGGTTCAGCTGGGCATAAATCAATTTCTTTTTGCCAAATTACAAAAGTACCACATGTCATCACGCAATTTGTTTGAATCTCTTAGAGAATGCCATGGAAATTGAATTAGGTAGAGACGTGCTCAACCAGACCTGAAGTATTTTTGAAAGCATGTTTGAGGACATACTATAAGGTTCATTGACTGCTCAATCATGTTTGTGATGTTTGTTTTGAGTCTATGTTCATGAAATGTCATAACATTATTCAGATCCATTATAGTGTTTTGTGGGATTGACAATATTCCACAGAATATTTCCACATTCATTCCCCAACATGTTATGGTGAACTATTACTTTCTAGTTGTTGTTTTTAGTACAGAGTTTGTGCGTTCACACAACGGAGTCTGTCATACTACCTCCGATAATAAAAAAAAACAATAGCACTTGATCCATAGCTTAGCTCCATAAAATAAGAGAGTTGTATCAATGTCCAGGGAGATTTTTGGACATAATGGTCAAAATCCTAGTGTTTCCAAGTCCAATTGGATACATGTTGTGATTTTCTAGCTTTTCTTTATTGACTTGAGGTATATTCTATAGATTCCTCTAAAGTGATTGGCAATTTTTCTAAAGTCTTGAAAC
This sequence comes from Polytrichum commune, assembly GCA_950295325.1. Classification (NCBI taxonomy): domain Eukaryota; kingdom Viridiplantae; phylum Streptophyta; class Polytrichopsida; order Polytrichales; family Polytrichaceae; genus Polytrichum; species Polytrichum commune. The sequence continues at coordinate 5,850,763 of OX485804.1, forward strand.
TTCAATCGGTTATTTCTCAAACTCAACCAGTTTATCTGTAACTAACAATTGGTTCTCCTCGTTCATTTGGTAGCTACAAATTTACATATAAGCCTAAGCAGTTGGTTGAAGCCAGCCTTAACTCGAGTCTTATGGAAACTCCCATGTTAAGCTGCCTAAGGTTGGAATAGTACTAAATGGGTGACCTTCCCATTACTTCATTTCCGGTGCACCCTACCACACGTATGATCCATCCAATCATAGTGGGGGTATCCAAGTGACCAGACATTTTCAACTAAACATGCGGGGGAACCTAGGGGGCTTGCCCTTGGGGAAAATAGGTGTTGGCCAACTTGTCCACGCCCATTCAAGGTGTTGGCCTTCAAAAGGACGTAGTAGTTATCGGGGCTCCTCTAATTCTAGTAATGCTCGTTTCAAGATTTAGACATATATTTAGACCAACTTGAAAATTAAGTAACACTCAAGCTGGTGGCAACATTGGAAATGCCTTTCTCTCTTTCTATAAGCTTGAGTCCATACCCAAGGGCTTGCAACATCTCCCATTCACATCAACCACATGTTCACATCATGTCTATCTTTGCAAAGTCCGCCATAGCATTGGGAACAACAATTATGGGCGTCAAGGAACAAACACTTCGGGTCGGTTCACATGGGGTCCCAAGTCCCAACATAGAGGCACAGTCCCAACTTTTGAACCTTCAGAAATCGTTAAAATATGGTTTGTTTTCATTGAAGTCGGATTTTGATAATTTTATGCAAAAAAAACTCACGAGACCTATGTTGAGAGTTGGATCTAGCTTCTTGCTCAACCCAACCCCCAACACAAATCGCAAGCCCTCACGTCATACTTGGGATTTTGGGACCCGTGTGAAGTGGCAAGTCCAACTTTAATGCTCTCAATGGTTGAGATTGCACGGATTGACCTCAAGTGACTTGGGACCCATGTGAACCGGCCCTTAGGGTATTTATATTACAACGTAAATATACGAATGGGTCCAACCATGATAATGACAAAGTTGTATCATGAGTGAAAGCTACATGAGAGGCAAGATATATAAATAAATAACCAACGTCGAGCAATCTGATGTGAATTTGAGCCCATTGACCTTACCCTGCTCAAGTCAAGGCAAGATACATAAGTTCATATGGACAAGGAAGAGCCCATCCCCTAGTGTTTCACTCAAGGGAGCCAATTGTCTTTTGGCCTTCAAATAAGTGATGTGGTTTAGGACCCACCATAATATTTGAGAGCAATTGGTTATGGGTTGGTGCACTTGCCAATCCCACCCATGGAATGATTGCATGAGTTGCACACTAGCCAAACATACTAGAATGGGCAAGAAGGACCCCCTATTATGAATTGGTCCGGGAAAGTGGAGGAAAAAAACACTATAGAGAAATGATTGGCCCAAGTCTCTATGGTCGGCTAATTGAATGAATGTCCCAAATGCAAGGTACTAAAGTAGAAGTGCCCAATTTTGTCATTGGCCGAATTCATACGCTTGTTTGTTATTCCAAAGTGGGTAGGTGGGGTTTCAACATGGAGACTAATCATGTTATTCTAGAGAGAGAGAGTGAGAGAGAGAGAGAGGGAGACTCATTGGTTGAGAGGGAGATAAAAGGTAACACTCAACATTGTCATCTCTAGGGACTCAGGCCGATGTAAACAATCTAGATCATGAAGAAAATTTGACTTTCATAAATCACACGTCATCAGACCTTCATGAACTCAAGTACTTTATCTCATAAGTCCTTGTGGGTTCAATAAGATGTTGAATTTTGAGCATGTTAAGGGTTCCAAGTGCTTCAAAATGCGTTTTCTAAGTGCTTCTATCTTACAAAGACTCGCATTAATAAGGCCTAATAGGTCTCAATCCCCCCCCCCCCCCCGCAAGGGGGGGGGGGGGCATCTTTGTCTAGCCCAAACACAAACACAACTCCTTCCCCACGTGGTTCCCTACACCACCCCTTCACCATGTTTTGTCCAAACAACCAATTCATTTAGTCTTTTTCATCAAAGGAGCTCTTTGGCTTAGAATGGTAGTTGTCATTTTGGGGGCTCTAGTTTAAAACTTACCCTCTATTAGGTTCATGGTTTGTGACCTATTCTAGGCTCCTAATTAAGTATATAATGACATATAGTAATGGACACGTTTTATACATTAATGTCATGGTTTACAAATATTCAAGAAGAAGCATAGCATGACCCATGGTTAGACACATTGACCAACCCATCACATACAACACCATGACAAAGACAAGCGAGTGGAGGGTCAAACATGCATAGGGCCATGATTTTGCCAACTTAACAATTTAATGAATTATATACATGGCATTACAAGTAAGCAACTTGTCACTTGTGGTCCCATATTCTCTCAATCATGAGATTTTAGTGAAGGCCATCATAGGCTATTCAAGAAGCACTTTATTCCATGCAAACAAAGTGGGGCATGACGTAGATGAGTACCATAAACAAGTGCCCCTATATAAAGAGCGCAATGAATTTTGGAATATCTTAACGGGTTCTAAGAAATCTTTAAAATATCTAGGTCAAAGTATTTTGAGTCACATGACTTGTGAAATTGTTTTGTAATCACTAATCCAATGAGATACTCAACATATAACTCGAGACACTTTAATTACGTGTACTCATCAAAGTGTTGGGATTATGTGGAACTATTGTAACCCTTAAAGGTCACAAAGGTCCATTATGGGCCTCAAGATCATTGTGCTGAGGTTTTAAGCTACTATTGTTTCTTTAAGCTGAGAATGTTGACAATGTACTAGTCAAATCTAACAATGGTGATAACATTTACGTGATATGTACCTTTATGGATCTAATTTTGAACTCAAGTATGTATTTAAGCTTGAAGATTTGTTCTCAAACTAGGAGGAGTTATTTCTTGAGTTGGGACTGCCAAAATTTGGCAGGAAACTAATGCCACATTAGCACCACTTTGTTTTCTCGTATTTTTGGACATTGTCCCTAATGTTTTGGGTCCAAAAATATCTCCACCCAATAGGATTGCCAAATCTTGAAGTTTCGTTGGTCTTGGACCCTTAGATTAGGGTCCGAGTCCAAGAAACTTGGGTCCTTAAAAGGTATGAGAAACACCTTCCTTTTTGGATTCTACTTTGGACTCAAGATCGGACCTAAGCTTGAAGATTTGTTTTCTCAATCTTGAAGGAGTAGTTTCTTGTGTGAGGATTACCAAGATGAGATCGAAAAGTGATGCTGCAGTAGCACCACTTCATTTTTTTAATACCTTAGATTCATACCTCTAAGTGTAAACTCATGGGGTCCAAAATTTTGCTCTCAACCACTGATCATTTGATGTTGTAGTTTTCTTTGATCTCAGACCCCTAGTGTAAACCCACCCTCAACATTTGATTATATTTGCTGGACTAATTGTTCATAATAGGATATACTATGCAAAAATCTTCATACCTAGGCATGAATTTGGTGTAGTATGGTGTTGACCCACATAATAACTTGGGTATAAAAAATATTTTCTCACCTTGACATACTCTTAAAATATCAATATTTGATTGATATGATAATTTTGATATCCACATGTAGGCTCTTTGATACCATTATTGATGTTGATTGTTGATACCATGCATTCACCTATATACCAAACCAACATTGATATGACCTTAAAGGGCCTTACTTCTGGACTCCTTACTCCCAAACTTTTGCTCTCAACCAACATGATTGCTCAATCTTGGAGTTTCTTTGGTCTTGGACTCTAGTGTAAACTCATCCTTACCATTTGAATAGATTTGTTAGATCTTAAGGTATGTCTGTGGTATTTGGTTGGTTTTTCTTGTTCTTCATCTTCTATCAATCATATTTACGTCTTCAAATTTGTGCTGCATTAGCAAATATATGATGAAACATCAACAAATATCAATTAGAAAACCATACCTCCCCTCATTTAGTTATGGTTATTGGAAGTGCATGGTTGTTGTTTCCTCAACTAAATACACATGTCCTCCCAAATGAGCTCACTATTAAGTATGGAATTTCTATAGTCGTAGTCTAATCTCTTTTAAAGACGTGCCTTTATGATGTGTTGTTCTTGGATCCTTGCCTAACACCATCATACCAATCATATAATTGTGTCCAATCAAGAAAAGTTAGGGAGGACCTATGTGTTCAATTAAAAAAAAAACAACAAATATGAACTTCCAATAAACACAACTAAAAACAGGGGAACTGTGATTTTTTATTTTGGTATTTGTTGATGCTTCATTGTAGATTTGCTAATGCAACACAAATTTGAAGACATGAATATGATCGGTAGAAGAACAAGAGCAAGAAAAGTAGCCTAATAACACCCACTAGCTTATTGTTGACAATGGTTGGTGTTGGGATTAGGGTTAGGATGTCCTTGCTCTAATGTCGTCCCCCCCCAATTCGAACACGGGAAAGGGGGAGGGGAGGGGAGGGAAGGCGAAAAGTGGCCACGGTGATAGATGGGACGTGGCCCGACGGAAAGCAGCCACGGCATTACCCACCTTAGTCACTTCCCTTCCCAGGAGGCCATCCATGGCCATCCTCCCTGCGCTAGGGTTTGCACCGGAGCTCCTGGCTATGGTGGGACGGACGGATCAGGGAGCGACTTCTGCCCACGCACACAGCGCAGCCGTGACCAGGAATGCGCTGCCGGCCACGCGCACGGATGCCGCAGCAGGAGAGGTAGTCGAGTTTCAATCCACAGGGAAAACGGGGCAGGAACGCAAGTGTTAGGGTTTCAAATGGTTCGTAAGGGTTTCACGCTGTAGACGGGATTGGAGGAAACGCAGGAAACGGAGAAAGTGTGATTTTGAGTGAAGCTGCAGAGATAACAATTTAGAGGTGGTTATTAAGGAGGAGGTTTTGAGAGTGATTGAGGCGAGATGCGAGAGCGTGGAAACGGGGGCGGCATTAGGAGGTGGTGCTGAAAGGAGAGAGAAGGGAGGATTTCCATTCTCTCTCTCCCTTTCTCCTCTCCGCGTCTGAGGAGGAGGATGTCGTGGGCAGGACCTGACAACTTCCCTGCTACCTCCCTTGCAGACAATCTTGACAGTGAGTTTTTCCCCTCTCCTTTTGTTGATGATGTCTTATTTATTTAATTGATTAATTTATTTAATCATTTACTCCTCCTCTCTCGACAACTTATGTCTCCTGAAACTTATTATTCCATCATGATGCGCTCGGGGGGAGATTGCTCGTTTGGTACGGTGTGCAAAATGTCACCGAATTGTAGCTTATGATGCATTTCTCGGTGTCTCCGAAGGGAAAGCAATTTTTAGTTAGTCATGTAGTCTTGGCTCTCCCCTTCCCGCCCCCGCCTTCCCACCTTCCCTCCTACCTGTTTCTCTGTTCTAAGGTGGATTGTGCTAAGAACCAACTCCCCATCCAAGAGCAACGCCGTAAAATCTTGACCAATACGCACATATTGGTGCTTATGAGAATGTTCATTTTGTGCTTCACGGAATCCGACGGTCTCTAGGGGGTGATTGGCAATAAGGCTCTTTTAGTGTGGGAGTTGACGCTTATGATGCATTTCCTCGTTATCTTGGAGGGGAAAGCAATTTTTAGGTACTCCTCTGTCTTGGTGTTCTCCCGCCCCTGCCTTCCATCCTTCTCTTCTGCCTTCTCCTCTGTTCTATCCCACTCTCCAACTCCTGTCGAATTGAAATGGTTACCCGCACTATGTGGACGTCTGGGCTATTAAACGTGAGCTTATGAGGATAGCATCCCAGGCAGCTCATGACATACTTGGGCGTGGGATACTTTTGCAGAGGGCTTTTTATCCAGGTTATATGGGTAGGGTGTTGAGGGTTGGAGTTTGTGGGCCAATGAGTTGGTTTATCTGGAAATTGTGGAAATAGAGCAATAGCATTGCTCTATTTGAATTTGGTAGGAGCAAATGAGCGTGACATATCTCCTCCTGAAGGGTTACAAGGTTGATAAATGATTGAAATTTCATATCAGGAAAGATTAAGCTTCGTGTAAATAGGGTTGCGATTGCAATTAGAGTTTGTAAAGATGGGTTGGTGGTCGAGTGCATTTATACTTTGCAAGAATTGCAGAGGATTAACTGAAATGAGCTGCATTTAGTGGTAAAGATATTTCAAATGTTATCTAGCAATTTCCGTTTTCTCTTCTTGACCAAAGTGATGGAAGAGCTAAGGGAAAGGAGCAGACTGAGGTTATTTGGGAATATAGAGTCTTTACATGAAGACTTGAAGTTAGTTACAGCTATGGAAATGGTTTTTTAGTGCTGTCAAAAATGTTTTTTTCCCTGGTTGTGAGCTTAGCATTTCAAATGAAGGATTCGATAAATTGATATTGCTGAAGCTGCGGCTCTTTGTGAGAACCATATCTATTGATTTAATGAATGAGCCCTGTAATGGTGATTTTGCTTGCCTTTACAGAATTCATCTACATTTCCTGTTACCACCTCAGCTGACATACCTTGTTTGTAAAATTGTTTCCTGGTTGTCTGGATACAAGGGTAGCTCTGCTGTCCTCTTTAGGGTGACCAGAAGAATTCAAATGTCCATAGTTCCGGTACTTCAGCTTGTACAGACTGCTTTGAAGTCACCAATGCACTATGTTTTCTTTAGGTCCATTGCTTTGAGGAAGTTAAATGGATGCAGTCATGCCACAGATATCGTTAAGAATGTCATGAAGGCCATGGTATAGAGGTTGGATCCACACGTTTTGGCAACAAGACCGCCAGGGTTAAGCTGTGTAATACAGGGTGATATCTGTGTTTTAGGGTTTGAATTTGCTTGCAAGTGACAAGCTTTAGATTAATGTTCAAATTTTTGTAGGGTTGTTGAGGAGTTGATAGAAGTTGTCTACACTTGCTGTATTAGGTTTCTGTTTGGGATTTGAGGAATTCTGCAAAGTAGTCTGGCAGAGAAAATTTACAAAAAATCACTCCTTCAAATTTATGTGGAAGGTTTCTGCACCACTTGTATAAGTATTAGATGCTTCAGGGAATCAATGCATAGGAACGCATGTTAACGTGGATCGCTTGTTGCAGAGAAGCTCCTGGTAATTCTACGAGATGGAAGGAAGATAATTGGCGTGCTTCGATCCTTTGATCAATTTGGTATGGGCTTTAATTAATTGTTTCAAACTCTGACCTTCCTATAGGTAGTTGGGTTGTTTTAGGGTGTTCTTGAGGGCTCGTGTATTCATGCAGGTGATATTTAGGCCAAGGTGTCATAGAAAGTGAGTAGATGCCAGTTAAACACTTTGTGGGTAGTATTAATTGTGACCTTTATTTCTAGGTATGTAAGGTGTGCAGGAGGTCCTTTGAAAAGGTTTCTCAAAATTTTCATGTTCCTACGATATGGCTCATGTAATTCTTCTGCTAATTTGAAGAATGTTTGGATCATGGGTTACAGCAAACGTAGTGTTGGAGGGAGCACTTGAAAGGATAATGGTCGGAGAACTTTTTTGTGACCTTCCTCTGGGCTTGTATATTATCCGTGGAGAGAATGTTGTCCTTATTGGTGAACTGGTAAGGAGCATGCTTGACCCCTCAGAGGTATTATAAGGAATGATCTAAAGAAAATCTATGCTTGTGTGCTTGTATGGCTGTTCCAGGTTGAGAATGCTTTTATGAGTGTCAATATCTCACCTTGAGCTAACCTTTCAATGCGAAACCAGTTAGATAAACACTCAAGCTTTCAGCCACTTGAAAATTACAGCATACTGAAATGTCTGATATCAGGTCATCACGAAATGGACGAATGTACATTGCTTTTCCTATTGTGGAGAGTTTTTCAGAGCTTAAATAGAAAGTCCGCGTGCAATTTTTTTGGGACCCAGGCAAATGAATCTTGACTGTCTTCAAAACAAAAACTCTTTTGATCAATTATTGATTGAGGCGTGTGGGTTGTGTTGTGGTATGAAGGATTTGGAGAGGGAGGAATTGCCACCTCATATGGTGCGGGTCACTCCTACTGAAATCAAGCGGGTATGCTCTGTTCCACTTGGAGTGGTGTTCTGATTCTAATAGTTTCTGGAGGCTGTAATAACTCTCTCAAAAGGGGCTCTCAGTCTTCCTAGGTTTAAGGCACTGCCCATGCAGCTCTGGCGAGGGATTTCTGACATTGTGATATTGAATTGAGTGTTCAACACTCATATCTGCTTGTCTGAAGAAATGTGGGCTACCTTCTCTGTTGAATGTAGGAGAGGCTCACAGTTTGAGTTTTTCTTTTGTTGTGCAGGCACAGAAAGCAGAGAAGGATGCGACAGAGTTGAAAGGAACAATGAGGAAGCGAATGGAGTTTCTGGATCTTGATTGAGCTGTAATGCAAGGAAGAAGGAGGCTTCAGGGAAATCTTAGGCCACCATTTCTGTAACCTCAAGCAAAGCAGGGGGGAACACGCCCCGTCAGCTTGGCGAGTTTAAAGTGTCATGCTGGCCCGCACATTTTATCGCGGATTTGCGTTCCTAGTGGTTTTCACCACAAATTTACCCTCTAGGCTACCCCCAACCTTTTATCGTAGTTTTTCCTGTTCATCTTCAGTTATGGTTGACCTTATGTAGTGCATGCACTGTGGAGTTCTCATTGCCACCTTCATGTGGATGTCGTTTGTGCCTCTTCACATTGTCTTTTTATATTGCATGAGTTTCTTGTGTTTAAGTTGAACTTCTCCATTGTTGGCCCTATACCTACTGGAAGCTGTTCCTCGTCTGCTTGCGCTAATGTGTGCGTGGCTCCTCAAACAAAGAGACAGACGAGGTCCAGGTGGGATTCATTCCTGTCAGTTGCACTCACAGCATGTGTTTTGTTTTTGGCGGAATTGTGGGCTTCGTTGAAATAATGTTGCAAATTCATGTATAAAACATTGACAGTTTCTGTCTCAGATTGTAGACATACTATGGGATAATCACCAGTTGTCATCATCATCATCATCATCATTCATGTTTGCTCTAGGTGACATTATTTACCTAATTTTCGTCTCACAAAAGTAACATGAAGAGCCAAAGTGGCGAGATAATACTCTGAATTCTTTACGAGTTCTGGTGGTGGTCGACATCGAAATTGGTGTGGCCTACACACGAATATCAGAAATTATGTTCTCTACAACTTCGGTTGGCCAGTGATAAGTTTGTGGATAGGATAATGGATACTCCGGCAATTAAGGTATGCAGATTTTAGACGGGCACTTGTCAATCTGCACCTACTTCCCACAGGATATGGAACATGCCATTAGTTCAAGATGATTAGCAAATCCAATTTGTTACTGTAGCCTCTTATGTTTTGGGAGCTTGTATGATTATTTTATTCATTAACAAAGTGAAGATACTTGTGATCGTCAAATGGTAATATAGGTTCTTTCATTTGTGTTCACTGTTGAGCCTAGAATAGTTATTATATTTTGAGCATGTAGTTTAATCTTTTGTCTACTGGGTATCTGTTCTTGGAGTTACTACTAAACACATACCACTCAAATGTAGGTTTCTAATAAAATATGTAACCAGATTAGTCTCATCAACCTTGCGGCCCTTGCCCCAATAAATTTGGAATTGTGCACAATTTTGTGTCACTCAGTTGCTAATGATTTGTCACATTCTTTGAAGTTTACTTTCAAAATAGCAAGAGCAGGAATCAACAAAACTATCAATGCTTCAAGCAACTATGAAATGGAATATGCAAGTGCACAATTCGGATTGTATGCAAGGCAGAATTCGTCTGGCATTGGGAAGTTCACAGTTCATAAAATGGAACACTATATGTACACACAAAGTTACCAACCATTTGCCAGAGACTTGAAATTTGCACACATTTGCAACAATCTTGCAAGTATGGATTTAAATAATGCATGTGGATGTTGATCAGTTTCTTTTTCATGTTGTCCAACTTCCACCAATTAGATTTACACAACAAAACTTCTTTTGCATTAGTAAATCTACGATGAAGCATCAACCAAAAACAAAACGAAAAAACGGATGGAAAATTGGACCTCCTCTAATTTAGTGATGGTTATCAGAAGTGCATGTTTGTTGATTCCTCAATTGGATACATAGATCCTCCCAATGATGTTCACTATCAAGTGTGGATTAGCTGATAGTATTTAAAGACATAGTCCAATCTCTCTCAAGCATTTATTTATTTTTATTTTTAAAATTAAAATATGGTTCTTGGTCTTTGATTCTCACCTAACCCCATTTGCAAACAATATGTGACATTCTTTGAACTATACAATAGATGTTGGAGTAGCCACGGTTAGATGCATCAACCACATACATGTTGGGAATAGGGTTTAACCATAATGGGTATAATGGTACTCTTTAGAGAAGGGCAAGATACACATCAATCACCTACATGAGAATTTGCAAATGTCATATAATATTAGTATTAATTAGTACTCTCTTGAGTTTATTAATACATGAACAATTGTTTAGTTACTATTCAAATGAAAAAGAAAGAAACATAAAGGAAAGAAGAGATAGAAGATGATTGTATGTTATATTATAGAAGTTCTCATCGTGAACTAAAGTGAATTGTGGGAACATTTATTTCATGATGTTTTGAAGAATTTGGATCTTAATAACAAAATATACATATATAAAATATAATGTGATAGTAAGTGTCGGGTCAAATAGAAAAAATTCAAAGACCATTGAAATGTATCAAAAATCACTTATAAACAACGTAAAATCACGATTTCAATTAAGAATAAAATTAAAAAAATTTATATACTTCCATAGATGACATCCGTACCAACCTATGGACACCAAGAACACATAATTTGGAATTTATTCAATAAGTGCAAAAAAATTCATGTGCAAATCAAATATCAAAAGTTAAATGATGATGACCTTCAGTATTGGTCACCTTCATCAAGTGTGATATCTTATCACTCACCAAATCTGGTGAGAGAGTAAGAAATCGAAATAAACCGGCACCCACATAGAAGCACCCCTTCATTGAATGGGTGACATCACCCATCTTATAGCTGATGTCACCCGTTTCTCACCCACTTAAATGGACAGGGACCAGTACATGGAACTTGGCCCTAATAAACCAGTTAAAGTGGCCATTAATTGTTTGCTCAGGGTAGGATCCCTCCCAGTTTTGCAGAGCTGCTTTGGTGGAAGCTATTCTCGAGAGTTTTTGTGGTAATGGTAACATAATCCATTTGGTGAATTAGATTAGCGAATGGCACATTTTAAAGAATTGTGAGGAAGCGATGTTGCATAGTGGTTGTGGTGGTTGTCAAGAAGGCCATAGAGAGTGTAAAAAATGGCAGCATCTGACAATTTTCCTCATTCTTAGGGCCACTTCACACACGAGCCAAGAGCCGTAACCATGAAATTGTGAGAGCCCAAGAGAAAGCGTCCAAGGGCCGTCCCAACACACCTCCAAAATCATGTCGTGTGGTCACGGACCCTCAAGTGTAGTGTGAAGTCATATGTGATTGGGCCCTCAACCAAATGCTATTTCAATGAATTTCTACTCATGTGGGTCCTCACACATGACAAAAATAGAATAAATCAACGATTGTGAGCATTCGGAGTGCCATAATCTCCTGGTTTTGTGTTAGGTCTACCTTCAAAAGGTGGTTTTTGAAAATAGTCCAAGCGACCTTGAAACATGATCCATTTGATGCCATGTAGTAATCCATGTAGACTTTTACATCAATCCCGCATTCACATACTCCATTGGTCCCTCGAGCGTAGTGTGAAGCGAACTTGGACTCGCTCCGCCTTTTCCACCAATGAGAGTGCTTGAAGTGTAGTGGTCACGGGCACTCAGTCTCATGTGTGAAGTGGACCATGGTCGCGACTTGCAACTAGACTTTCTCGAATGGCAACTACACCAAGACTTCGGCGGGTGTGCCTAAGGTACTTCAACAACTGAGGTACACTGCAAGAGTCATTGGATAATAAGACCATTTGAGAGCTAATAATGGCTCTATAATAATGCAATATAGAGTCGTTATGGATGACTTGAAAACAAGAGTGGGATTGAGAACAATATACTGCTTGTATATTATCTTATAATACCTAATTTTTATTACAAGATCTTCCTATAATCACTAATAAGATGAACAAAAACGCTAAGGTCTGGACAAAGACCCCTGTAATATAAAAATACCTAATTGTACAACCTGTCTGTTTACATGATTTTGATACCACTGGATTCATCTTGACTTTCTCTTCATCAACATACAAAAAAAAAATACTGGGTTAATAATCACATTGATTACATCATAAAGTGATATACAGTTTAATAATTATGTATTAGAATCCCAGCTGTTGCGGGCATGATGACCCAAGTACTCAGTGATGGCTGCTTCCACAGGCGTCAACAACACCCTGGCCTCAATCCTCGGCCTTGACACAACAGATGAGAAAAGTAATTGCATCTGCCGTGGAGGTTTGTTTGGGGACTGCTGGGGTTGATCCTGGAGCAGCTGGACACTGCTATTGCAAATCTGAAATGCATGAGCACATTCATTCATCAGGCAGACTGCAGAGCTGATCGAGGACATCACCTCTGCACATGGATGGGTGAGTGCTGGGATGGAGTTGCACACCGCTTGCATCAGTCGACACCCTCTTGAAGGTCAATACCACACTGAGTGATTCAGTCCAGCAAAAGATCAGCTTCGCAGCAACGCCCTGGCATGCATCAGAGATGACAGAAAAGTTGTATGTGCACCGACAAAGTTAAAGGTGTTACCAATACCCAGCATTGAAATGCTCATGTCTTTATCTCAAGTGCACACATTCACTCACTCAGTTGCCGCAAACTTACCCAACATTCTGTGAAGTACGGATATGGAGCAGAACCAACAAAACTACTGAGTCTTCCAGTGACCATGAATTCCACCAACAACACAGGCAAGTGCACATATTGGAATGTATACAAGGAAAGGTTCGTTCCGCATCAGATCCACAGTTCATAAAATGGGAACATTGTATGTACACTCACAAAGTTAGAGGTGCCACTAAGTATACTCGGCTGCAAATATTTAATGTTTTAGCCTAACCTCAAGCGTGAAGTGGCCTTTGAAGGCAGAAGTAGTGTATCAAAATACTTAATTTTACTCGGTGGCTGGGTTGGGATTAGCCACTGACTGCATGGTTGCAATAGGAGTGGGTCCACCAAGAGACATTGGCACCTCTTTCAGGTCCACAGCCCACCCTTTGCCGGTCGTCCTCCAGAGGTCGGAGCACGGGTCCAAAGTGGCAGGGCCTTCTATATCCTCCACGCGATCCTCGCCACGCCGGGGTGTGGAGATGTCATACTTCGCATCTCTCTTCCTCACCATTTCGTCGGGGATCTGACCTGGCTGCTCTTGCTGTGGCGACATCATCAGTGCAGGCGGACCAAGAGGTAATCTGTCACCTGTTTGGGTCAACATGTGCATCAAGGTTAGTGGGCCTAAACCAGACAATTCTAGCTCTGCACCCACTTCTCGAGGTTGGATTTTTAACAAGAGATTAAGGTAGACATGCCTAATTCAGTTACTTTTCTTACTTGCAGACCTATTTTAAGGTTGTATGTGGTTGAGCTTGGCTCCAAGAATGATTATCTGTTTAAAAAAGTGACTGACTAAGTGCTCAAAACATGATAACCATTCTAGGCCCCATAGTCAACATAATTGAGAGAGCCCGTTATGACCATTTAGCGAGGACAGAAATCTTCACTTTGATAATGAATAAGAAATTCACATGAGCTCCGAAAATTATGAAGAAAGTGGCTACGACCTTGTTTAGAATTTGTAAAGCATCTTGCACTAATCGTGTGTTTCATATCCTAGGAGAACTGGGCTAGTTGGGAAAATAGTAAACATTTAAGACCCATCTACCTTGTACCAAATAACGGGTACTGGAATCGGGAGGAAAGGCACTTTCAGCTTTCAAAACTTAGCAAACTGATATACCCAAGTACTAGGTAAAGGAAAGGAAATCAAACAAAGACTACATTACTAGCGGCAAGAAAGCAAATTAGGCTTGTGTGAGAAGGCTGCAGGACAAAGCACTTTGCCGCTTCTCCTGTGGCCTTCTCCAAAACTGAAATATGTATAGGGTGAAAGAAACCGAATACGAGATGATTAGCAAATCCAAATTGAGGCTGTAACCATTTTCCTCATGATTTTACGAGCTCATATGAGTATCTATTTCACTATAAAAGCGAAGATTTTGTTCCATGTATCAAGGCGAAGTATTGAGTCTAGAATAGCTAACATATTTCCAGGATATAGTCCAATCTATTACAAACGCGTGTCTTTTTGGTGTCCGTTATTAGATCCACACCCTACCAGACACCGACATCACTCAAATATAGGTCGAAATTAAGATAAGTAACCACATTAGGCCCTTTTGCCTTAATGTCCAAAGTTAGTGCTGGTTTGTTCATTGTTTAGTGCAATCTTCTAAGTATCAAAGTTCAAACAACGCTGAGAGACAGAGGTAGCCGACATGCCGTAAATTTAAATTAAGGAGAGATAATTAATCCAGCGCTTTTAGAGTTACATACTCCGTGCAAAGCAATCCAAAAGAAGTAAACAAATATTAGGATGAAATAAAAACAAATCATACATGCAATAATATCAAAATGGTCTTGATGAGTTTCTGCTACTGATCTCTAGATGATCTCTACAGGTAACGGGAAGACTCAAGAAAATTACTCTATTTCAAATGTAGTGATACCTCAATTTTGACACAAGGAAACCCTGGAAGATAGGACAAAACCATGAAGTAGGAATAAAAAAGTCAGAAGTTTAGTTTATTTTCAAGATCATACAATTTTTGCTCTCACAGCAATAACTCTGTAAAGGAACCTAAATTTTTATTTTAAAATAAAAATAAATAGATAATATTTTAAAAAACATTTACCTCGATCAAACTGCCAGGTGCACCAGAATTTTCCATAAGTCTTAGCGAGCTTCTTCAACTCCTGCTTCTGCACAACTTCTGGTACTCCAGGGTTCATCCATAGCCCCTCTTTGATCTGTCGTCACCCACCGCCCCAGCACCAGATTTCCATTTTAACCATGCCCATCAAAGTCTTTGACAAACGGAACGATTGCACCAATAACATGTGATTTCTCAAGAGTTTTAATTCTATAAACAGAAGTATACCTCAAAAAAATGGGAATGCCATAGTTTCTTCTCCTCCTCTGGCAATGTTTCGAACAGTTTCGCGGAGACAACATATTCCACACCTGCATTATGTTCAGAAATCAATACTCTAGAATTAGCTTAGAAACTCAACCGTCACCGAATACTACACGAATCACAATCTTCTAATATGAGGTCCCCTATTCACAATCAGATTGGTTAACTTCCTATGAATAAATATTGACAATTTTGATTGTACACTCAGGTTTTCATGCTTGATGCTACAGACAAACAAACCGATTCATGCTTATACAGAGCATCATGGCTTTACCAGTAGCACACGAAAGATTGAGGAAGACGAAAATAGATGACACGACAAAGTGTTGCGATGATGCAAAAGAAAGCACAGAGAGTTACCAATCAAGCGTGCATTTGATTGATCGGAATCATAAACAGCACATTGCAGAAAGTCTTCATTGAGACGAGAGGCAAAGTGATGCGTCTCAATTTTTCGGGTCATGTCATGACTAAAGATTGCCCATGTGCACACATGCTGTTACCCATTCACCCAAACCATGTATCAGCGAAAAGGGTCTTCTGCCCACATCCAGGATTATAAAACCCCAATTTCTTCAGGAGGTCTCAGGACACCCAGCTTAGTATACATCGCCTCAGCCCACATTGTATCCAAAAGTTCCTTTTAGTTAAAGAGGAACACCTGCCTCTATAATGTGAATCTATTGGGTCAATAGCATTCTAATAAGCTGACTCTGCTCCACGTAGCGGCATTAGAATTGCATACTATTTCAATGCAATTTCAATGTGTCGATACGAGAATTGAGGTATGTCAACTGCTACCCAATGCATGTGCAGGGGTCCTCCCATCCTCCCATCCTATCTAGCCATGCTAGGATCGAAACCTTACTGGTTTCTTCCAACCTCTTGCCAGGATCGAGAGGTTTACATTTGACTACTTTGTCCTTGGTAACTGTTGAAAGGTTAGCATTGTATCCAAAGCTTGAGATATGGTCATCTATAGCGAACCCCCACCCATCTATATGCCTTATCCTAAGAGGAAATAACTCGGTTCCTTAACAAACACTCTGTCTAGTTCCATATAATTCATATTGCATTGTTGGACATCAATAATTTGGTTGTCTAGTTCCATTCATATGAAATTGCAATGTTGGACATCAATAATCGGGGTACTGAGACTCTATCAGTTCTCAACTTAGATAACATAAAGGGGGGAGAGAAACCAACAGGGAAAAAGCATAAGCCTGTCAAAGGTAGAAGCTCAAACGTTTAAGATAAGAGGAGGATGATCAACGATGAGCTTGCATCATAACTTACCTGCTGGAAATTT
Source organism: Polytrichum commune (assembly GCA_950295325.1). Taxonomy (NCBI): domain Eukaryota; kingdom Viridiplantae; phylum Streptophyta; class Polytrichopsida; order Polytrichales; family Polytrichaceae; genus Polytrichum; species Polytrichum commune. The sequence goes on from OX485804.1 coordinate 5,867,223, forward strand.
TTGATGGGTTTGAGGGACTGCACAAGGCCTGCACTGGTGTCCAGAACTTTGGAAGTGATAGTTTTGGCTCCACCTGGCACGTCCTCTGGTGTAGAGGGCATGCAGTGAGGGTGGTGATCACTACTCATCGACATAGCCAAAGCCAAAAACTCGACTCTAAATCACACACAGACTTCACAACGGGTATTGGAACTCCACCAATGCACTCTGCAGCACATGCACACATGGAAAAAGAATGAATGATTGAATGGGATTCTGTATGTAATGCCTCGACTCTCAATCTCCAAATGATAACCCCAGCAGCAGCAACTCCCACAACAAGAGGATCATACACAAACTTCCTTCACAGTGCTACTATTGCTGATGCGCTAAAATTGCCGTACAAGCAGAAATTGAAAAAGATTTTGTTGTGCTCGACGTAAGACCTCCACTCTCAACTCTCCATCTCCAACTGGAACATCGAGAAAACTCTTACAAAACAGAAATGGCATGCTTGAAACACAGGTGACCAACATTCAAGAATACAGCCATAGCCAAAGCCAGAACCTCACTGTTCAGAACAACCCCAAAATCACACAACCTTCACAACAAGATGACAAATCCACCCAATACAATACACACTACGTGAAAACATGTGAGGGATGAAGGGTTTTTCTGTATGGAAGAACCTTCACTCTCAACCTACAAGTGTCAACCTTAGCAGGAAACTCTTGCAACAAGAGAATCACAAACAAAACGTCCTTCACAGTACTACTATTGCTGATGAAATTGCAGTACCTACATGAAATGGAAAAGACTTGGTGTGTTCGATGTAAGACCTTGCCTCTCAGCTCTCCAGCTCCAATTGCAACATCAACAAAACGCATGCAAAAACAGAATTGGCACGCTTGTGTCACAGGTGCCCAACATTCAGGAGAGGAGAAGTGGTGGAGGCGGGTGCTGCCACTTGGCGCATTGCCATGTCATTGATGACATGGCAAGCTGCCCCCCCACCCCCACCAAGTCCTTGGGTTGCATAGGTAAATGATTTCTTTTTGTTGGGAAATTGGGATGCTACTAGAATTGGGTTTTGATGCTTAAAATGATGACCATCGGTTCATTTTAAACATGCGACAAATGCCACTTGGCAGGTGAGCTTGAACCGATATGTGGATAGTTATTGTAGCAAGCAACATTAATGACTCCCTGCAATACTTTGAAACTTGAGAAATGAAGGGCAGTTGTGTCTATGCGCCTCACTTATAAGAGAGTAACCTTTTTCAAGAGGATTTTCACTAAGTTTGTATCACATTAATTATGGTAATATTGTGGACAAACATTAGTGAACCTATTTGCATACCAAACACAAATATGAATAATTTTATGAACATACACTACTTACCAACCCAAAATATTCTTTTTATTTATTGGGAAGGGTGAGGGATGCTTGACAATGGTGTTCAATGTTTTGCGAGGGCATGTGCAAAAGAGAGATTTAAACCCACATCCTTTGATTCCAATGTCCGTTGAGGCCATACCAACAATGAGGGAGATGACAAAAACCTTTAAATATTAAAAAAAATTAAGAAAGAAATGCAAGGTGAGATTGCATAACATATAGTGATATAAGTGGAACCTGAAATGCTACCAAAGACATTTATCTGAAGAAATTAGTGTGCCAACTACCTAAGGTGAATGCCATGCGCATGACATGGATGAGCATGTCTTGAAATGTCTAATATATAAGTGGGGGCATCAAAGACTGCGATGGTAACCTATGCTTGGGCTCTACTGATCCAGCTACCATACTAGATGTTTGTGTGGAAACACCCCCTCCCCTCTCCCACAAAAAAAGGCCCAAGAACATGAGATACAAGCCATACCCATAGCTCCAAGTGGAGAAAGGCGGAGAGGACAAAGGAATGGCAATTTCACACCCCAAAAGCAACATAGAGGGCTCACAAAGTTGGACACACCACAAGGTAGCAATCCCTAGGATCAAAATTGTCACACAAATGTTGTATGGATAGCCCATCCATGAAGCCATGAAGCCATGGCCATTCAGCAAGGCCAACCTCCTTGATGTCACTCCTTTTCTTATATCCCAAAACCCTAGGGAACGAATGTTCTTAGTTTGAATATCACCTCTTGTTATCACATCTCCCTCCCATATATAATGGGCTTTTACTTATATAAATAAACCACCAAAGAATTCAAACCACATGCTTGCATGCATCATGTTGTCACCATTGTAATTATTGTCATTATTGCAATGTTGACTTTGTGTTATTCCATGATGTCACATACTATAATAATCCTCCTTTACCACACATATGTGTTAACGCTACAAAGCTCCTTAATATCATGTGCACTTTGGTTGCCACAAGCATGAACAAAATCTCATCGAAATAGCATTCGGTTGAGGAACCCGGTCACATACGACTTCACACTACACTCGAGAATCCATGACCACACTATATGATTTCGGAGGTGCCTTGGGACAGCCCTTTGGACACTTTTTCTTTTGGGCTGTCACAATTTCATGGTCACGGCGGCTCTTGGCTCGTGTGTGAAGTGGCCCTCATAATAAGGTAGAGGGGCCCTTTCCTGCTCGAATTTCAGATTAGCATGTTCATTGGGGAGTTATTAAGGGGGAATCAATGTTGGAAGATGTGCAAAGTACATTGGAAATTGGACCAATTGGAATAATTAATTTTGGATTAATATTGAATTAGTTATGAATTTTGGAAGGAGAACTCATAGGGGTACCCAAAACCACTCACCCCAAAAATGTACACCATGATTACATAGAAATTTGAGGTTGGAAGCTATAAAGTACCTCTTGTTTGGATAGGTCTAGTGAGCGGTTTAAGGACCCGAGCGGGAAAGGGCCCCTCTACCTTAAGTTATGTAGAGAACGGCATGCCACCCAACTCGTCCACACTTGCGCCAACTCAGCACTGTTCCACGTCCACCTGTACACATTTGCACACACTACCTAGAGAATGAGGAGAATCTCTTGTAGTTTCGTCGAAACTAATAACAAACAAGCCTCCGAAGCTCATTGGAAGTAAGGAAGATACACAGGGACGTGTTTCCCTTTTTAACATATCTTATACGGTTTTCATACACTGGTGATGATGAAGATGAGGAGGAGCAGGAGGAGGAGTTGACTGGCTCTTTGGAAGAAGATGCTGGCCGCCAAAGAAGTATGTTGTACCATGGCATCTACTATACCAAGTTCACATCTGCCGACTCCACTATACATACATACATTTGCTTGTGGGCCGCTTTTAGGGTTTAGGACCAAAGAGCCGTGGCCATGAAATCTAAGGGCCACTTCACACTATCATGATGGAGGAGTACAGTAACCTCCTGCTTAAGTACGCACATGTTTAAGTACGCGTTTTTTGGCAAAACATTAGGGTTCAAGATTTCTTAGTTGAACGTGTCGTGAATCGTCATTTGGCGTAAGTTTTGAAGTTTCTTTTGCGTTTGGCTTTGAGGTCGACCGCTCGGATCTTGCTCTGAAATGATTCAAATGATTTCTTAAGGCCATCACAAATTTCCTCTGCTTCTGCTTTAACTTCAAGGCAGAGGAGCTAATCCTCGATGTCAAGAACCTGCTTATAAGGAGAGTCAAAACCCTAGAATATAACTCCGTTTTCTAAAGTGGGACGTTTTCCATTGGGTTTCTTCAACATTGTAGCGAAACACAATCGATTTGGGAAACCCTAAACTCTAAAGTACACACGTACTGGCTATAGCGAAACACAAGCGATAGCGATTTGGAAACCCTAAACCCTAAAGTACGCACCTACCAGATAAGTACGGACAAACTGCGCAGGTTCAAGTTGCGTACTTAAGCGGGAGGTTACTGTAATGATGTTTCTACCCATTTTGTTGTGCTATCGGGGTAGGTAGTGTTGTTTTATGGCTACCCAAATAGCACAACAAAATGGGTAGAAACATCAATACTCCTCCATCATGATAGTGTGAAGTGACCCTCACATTTCATGGCCATGGCTCTTTGGTCCTAAACCCTAAAAGCGGCCCACAAGCACTACCTATGTTTGATGTTTCTACCCATTGACATAGGTAGTATTGTTTTATGGCTTTTGCTCCCCATTTATCTTTGTATGTTGTGGTTTTGATGTTTATTATGGTTTTTATTGGTTTCCCATTCGTGAGGTCTTCATGGTTATTGGTGTTTGTGGGTGGGGTGTATGCTATGGGTGATATTTGTTGTGGGGGAGGGTTATGTGTTGTGGGTGGGTTATGTGGGAAAAGTGTTTGGGCTTGTGCTAGGGCTTCCTTCATTAATTTGAGGCCAATTTTGAATTTTTGTTTGAATTCTTTAGGGGGTAGTATCTATTGTGTGTCGGGGTTTTGGATTTGGCTGAGGGTAGTTATATTATACGTGTGTAGTTTATTGAGGTATCTTTTAGCGGTTTGTTGTTGGCTTGGGGAGAAGAAGGTGTATTTTGCAGTTTGTTTCCATGCAAGTTCTATTGCTGATTGTTTTATGGGGAAGTTTTTGATGGTAGTATGTATATGGATTTCATATTCTATACGTGCCCATACAAATTATTTCCAAAATGCAATTTTTTCAAAGTTGAAGTGCACTCCACAAGACTAGAAATTGAGTTTGCCTTAGAAAGAAGAATGAAAAAAATTGTCACATGTGAATGTGATTTTGTCACATATACTATATTTATCATTAGGTTGCACTTGTGCTTTCGATCTTTGATAGATTACAAGGTTAATTGTTGGACTATCCGTTGGAATGTTTTAAGTTACTGGATTTTGGTTATCAATAGTGCTCATCTTTGATTTTTCAACATTTCTTGCAAACGTACATGTTCGATTGAAGAGAGTTGCAAAATGAAATTGGATGAAATTTTGAATTTTCATCCAAATATGCAAACGAAAAAAACCCATACTAATTTTCTCACCAGAAATTACTATAAGCCACCTCAAAATACAATATTCAAAAAACAGTATAGGTAACTAAAAACTAGTGTGATCCACACTAATTAGACAAAAATGTACCAATCAATTTAAAGAATCTATGGAATATACCTCAAATAAGTAAAGAAGAACCGAAACATCACAACACGGAACCACCGGTTGGACTTGGGAAACACTCGGATCTTATTGACCGATCACGCCCGAAAACCTGCTCAAACACTACACTTAATATGATATTTAGTGTTTGATACACTAAATACGAACGCATACACTAAATATCAATAACCCTATGAAAGTAAATAACATTAAATGTAAACTCAAACACTAAATATCAACTATGGTAATATGTAGAAATTACATGTTTGAATTTAATTTTAGTAAGGATATGAAAAAAAGGATATAATAAAGAAGGTGACAGTAGGGAAGGTAACGGCACATTTATGTCTAACACTAAAATTCAAAGAACTGAAAATTAGTGTTAAACATGATAGGGTGGTAACAACACTAAACATAATCAAACACGAAATATCATATTTAGTGTACTTATATTCCAATCCCCACAATTTAGTGGTGGCCTCACCTTGGCTCACAAGGTTTTGTTGAGGGAAATTGTGCTCCCCAGTGAGCCTTTGCTGACTTGCCATAAGCAAAGCAAAGCAAGCAAAGTGAAGGCTAGTGACCTGGCTTCTTCCTTATCTAAAGCTCACACGGAACTTGCAACATTTGTTGCACCGTTGCATGCATTTGTTGCATCTTTGCAAGCATGCATGCATCTACAATTGCTTGAGTATTTTTAAAGTTTTTTGATGCTCGGAGTTCGAACCACTCGCACGAGCCGCCTTCATGTTTTGTGACGATTTTGCACGTAAATTGAAAGTGATGAGCTTGGGTCGCTTCCGGTTTCTTGACCAATCACATGATTTGCATATCACGAGCCCAAGGTCTCCAAGCCAGTGAACGGGGGAGTATATGGGTTGACTCAGATTTTTACCCCTCTTTCCACATAACATTCGGTGACTGTCTATGTTCATCCGGTTGATGCTTAAGTTTGTTAACTCAATTTGGTGAAAAACCTAACGTTTCTGAGCTTCCCAGTCATTTTCCTTGAGTTTCTATAAGCAATCGGTTACAAAACTGACAAAGAAAATAAGAACTCAGTTCACATACTGAATTTAACACAATTTGCACACTAATTCAACTTTGATTACCATGTGTGAAAACATGAAACACCCTCGATAATACATGAAAACAACAACCAAAAACATCACATAGGCACTCTAAAATATGAAATCAACACCCTTAAACATCAAATAAACGCTGCAAAACATTAAAACAACACTTAACAAAGGGATGGCGATGATAGCTTTGGTGCAATCTTGCAGTGACACCGTACATGTAAACCCTTAAAGATTGAAAGACAAAAATGGAGGATTCAAGGAAAGGTGTGGGAGAACTAGTTATAACTGGAGATACCCTTGGGCGATCTAGCGAAGAACCGGTGGGAGATGGTGTGGGACAACTAATATCCGCCCACTCTTGATTGGGAAGGGATGAAAAACCATCATCGACTTTATAGAAGCGCTTGATTTCCTATACACTTAATTATCCTTCGGTTATACGACCTTAAATGTTGAAATTAAACCGGTAATTTATCAATTTCACTTAGCTAACTCTACATTAACTGTTGGATCTCCCCAGTCACTGCTCCAAGCTCTAGTGTAAAGTGGCCGTAAGTAAGATTCACATATGGATATATGGTGGAAGCTTACAATGGAGGCTTAGGTAGGGCCACTTTACATTAGAGCTTGAGGGCCCTTCACTTGTGATATACACATTATGTGATGGGGATCTTGAATGGACGAAAAATCTATATGACATTCTACATGAATGACAACAAGTGGATAAATTTTCATGGCCCTACTGTATATTGTGTTCAGCTCATCAAAAAGAGGTCATGGGTCTAACGCAAAACTAGGGGCCATGGCAAGCCATTAAACCTAAACCCTAAACCATTGCCATTGGCTCTTTGAAATATTTAACTGCCATGATGCGTCCCAAACTACTTATTATTTTTTACTTTCCATTAAAATATGTTGTAGTCCCTCATCATGGCACACTTTCACTTTACACTAAGCTTGAGGGCGCATCAATTGCAAAATTAGATTTCTATTCCCCATAGTACAGCCTTTGGATGATTTTCAAGAGCCTGAGATTTTTCATGGTCATGGCTTTTGGTCCATGTGTAAAGTGGTCCTTACTACTCTACTTACTTCCAATCAATGAATGGGGTGAACCAACTGCAACATTGTTTTGTGAAATCGGCGTGGGTGCGAAATTCATGTGGGTTGGAAATTAGTGTGGCCCACGTTTACTTTTGAGTACTTACCTTGGTTCACATCATTTTGGATGAAATTTGTATCGTCGTCCCAAACACTTCATCCATGAACGCTATGGTTCTTTGTGATGCGCCATTGGACAAAATTTGGGTTTTCAAGAGCAAAAACTGTAATGTCCATCTTTTATTTGTTACCAAGCTTAACGGAGAAAGAGCCGCTTTACACCAACTAAAGTAAGTAGGTTTCTATCAACGGGGTAATCTTGAAAACATCACATGGCATGCAAGAAAATAAAAAGGAAGGTCAGAGTCTTTTACCCTGACATGCGATGTCCGTTCACCGCCTCCTTCTCATGTCCATGTGAGCATGAGAGTGGGGCGGCTTAGTGCTTATTTTCATGGGTGGACCTTGTGGTTAGTGATAGGGCTATGTGTACTATGTTAGTTTTGGGTCTTAATGTTAGTATGTGTGTTTAGTCAAGTGGGACTAAGGTTGGTTTCTTTCCTAATTTCCTTTTGTCTAGGATTATGTGTGTTGGGTACCTTCTAGCAATTTGGGAGAAAGATTCCATTAGTTCATGGATTTTGGAATTGGGGATTTGTGGGTCTTGGAGGAATTTAACAGTTGTTGTATGTATAGTGTTCCTTATTCCTACCGTGATTATAACGGGTGGTAGTATAATCCAGACTAGTTGGGATAGGAGTGGGTGGAGAATGGTGTATTTTCAAGTTTTTGGTTGGTGGCTTATGCGGGGAATCTACCGTTGTTGTAAGTGAATTCAAATATGTGTACTTTGAGGTTTGGGCTAGGTTTGAAGGGTGGTTTATCTAAAGGTGGGGGCTCTTAAGATGCATAATATATTGGGTCTAAGTCGAGTTGGACAATTACATCTTGGTAGATACCATGTGCATGGAAGTATTGATGAGGGTATGATGTTGTCAGGTGTGCGGTCTGTAATGTTACTGGCATTGATTAGGGCCAAGCAACGGGTGGTGAGGTGGCCTGGTAGTGTGTTTGTTGGTGCGTGTATTGTTTTATTGTGTCGGTTTCCCCTTAGATTGTTTATGTGTTTGTTAGTGCAACATGACAATTGATGGAGGCATGTGTCATTTTAGTGGGATGTGCATAGGTTAAATGTTGGGGATATGTCTTCTTTGTGGATGTGCTTTTCTTGGTAGTTTCCTAAGTATCGTCCATATCTAAATTTGAAGGTTTTTGTTATTTGCGCATTAGTGATCCAGGGGGCATCCCAAATAGATTTTACCATTTGATGTGTATGTTTGTGTTGGAGAGTCATTTGTCTATATAGGGTATTGTATTTTCTGCATGGGAGATGAGTGCGCTTACGATTTCTTTTTCTATGTAGTTTTTCAAGTTGTGGACTGAGCCATCATGTTGTATGAATGTTGAGGGATAGATGGCCAATACGGTGTCTAATGGTTGATGAGGTGGAAAGGGGTTTCTAGAATGCGGGGTTATTTTACTCCTCGTTTGGCCAATTTATTAGCCTCATTGTTTCCAACGATGTTTATGTGGGCTCTGACTTTGCAGACGATGATATTATGGTGGGAGGTTCTTTACGTATCTACTATTCAGTTTATGAGGAGCTGATCTAGATGGTTATATTGGGAGGATGGGTTTCTTATGTGCTTGAGAAGCATTCATATTCACATGTCATTGAGGCTATATGTGAATATGAATGTTTCCATTGGGAGCATTTGAGTGTGTTATGTGGCAATCAAGAGTGCGTACAATCTTGCTATGAGAATATTGGGGTATCCAGGTAGGCCAACAACGAAATTGATGTGTAGTGTTCCATTGAAAACTCCGACTCATGCGATATTGTTTGTTCCTTCTCCATCCAGTGGTATGAATGAGCCATCCATACAGTAGGGTTGAGCGGGTGGGAGGATTGATGTTGCGCTTGGTGGGGGTTTGGGCTATGTGCCATGCTTTGGGGATTTTGATGCATGTTCTATTTGTATGGGGGGTGGGTGTGGTGGGGTAGGTGGTGCAAGTGGGGTGAAATGTTGTAGGGAATTGTTAAAGGAAGGTGGATGTGTGGGAGAATACCAAATTGGATGTGAGTAGGGATTCTTTGTTGTTGTAGTATGCGGGGAAGGGCACTACTTTGGTATATATAAAGTGAGGGGTGGGATGGTACGTATAGGAGATACATGTGGTTGTTGAAGCGGGTTGGTTGGATTTGTTTGTCCAACCATCGTGTGTGATGGTAATAATTGTAGTGGAGTCGTGATTGGTGTGTGCAGCTAGTCTTGCCCCACTTGACAATTTTTGAGAGTAGGTCTAGGGTTGTTATATGGGCCCACGTCCTTTCCATCGAGTGCAGAAGGTTGGGCCTAGTGAGCCAAAGATTACAACTCTTTCACATGGGGAGTGGTAATGTGATAATTGCATGGGACATGCAAGTGGAATGGAGAAATATGTGCATGGCATGCAAAAATGTCACAAATGTTGTTTTCTCAAATACAAGGACGGCTGACTTGAATTGGTCTTTGGAGGTAGCTTTTGCCAACAACATTTAAGTGTATTTACAAAATGCTAGTAGCATGTGCAAGTAATAACGAGGGAAGAAGTTTTTTTTATATTAGGAATGTTATGTTCCTCATTGTAACTTCATCACTCTTGACAACAATCAAAACATAGCATTCATGATGTAAAGAGCCTTCTTCTTTACTCTATGAACTTGTACCATAGGTGCCCATACAAAACTAGTTTCACAATCCAATTTTTTTGAAAGTTGAAGTGCACCCCACAAGTAGAAACTGAGTTAGCATTGGGAAAAAAAATCTAAAAATAAATCACATGCAAATGTGACATTTTCATGAATACTATGTTTATCTTTAGCGTCGCACTTGTGGTCTTTCAACTCATCTTTATTGTTAGGTCGCACTTGTACTTTCGGTCTTTGATAGATATCAAGGTTAATTATTAGGTTGTCCATTGGGATGTTTTAAGATACTGCTTTTTGGTTATCAGTATTGCTCATCTTTGATTTTCCAACATTTCTTGCAAATGTACATGTTCGATTGAAGATAGTTGCAAAATGCAATTGGATGAAAATTTGAATTTTCATCCAAATATGCAAACGAAAAAACCCACACTAATTTTCTCACTAGAAATTACAATAAGCCACTTCATATTATAATACTTAAAAAATAGTATGAGTAACTGAAAACTAGTGTGGCCCACACTAATTAGACAAAACAATGTAGTTACAAATAAAACAGTTGACTTTGACCGGTGGAGGCCCAAGACTTCTGTAAATTCACCAATCTTTTGAAAATAATCTATGGAATATACCTCAAAATTAGTGAAGAAGAACCAAAAGATCACAACATGTAATCACCAGTTGGACTTGGGAAACACTCAGATCTTATTGACTGATCACGCCCAAAAACATGCCCGAACACTACACTAAATATGATATTCAGTGCTTGATACACTAAATACAAACACATACAGTAAATGTCAATAACCCTATGAAAGTAAGTAACATTAACCGTAAACTCACACACTAAATATCAACTATGGTAATATGTGGAAGTTATTTGTTTGATTTTAGTGTTAGTAAGGATATGAAAGAATGCCATCGACTTCGACATATGAGAAATCAACGAGCAGGAAGGTGGGGCGCCATCCCTAAAATCACAAGTCCAATGATGTCCATGCTTCACAGGAAAGGAGGTGACATTGGGAAGGTAGCGGCACATTCATGTCTGACACTAATTATCAAAGAATTGAAAATTAGTGTTGAGAAAAGTAGGGTGATAACAACATTAAATATAATCAAACACTAAATATCATATTTAGTGTACTTCCATTCCAATCCCCACAACTTAGCGGTGGCCTCACCTTGGCTCACAAATGCAAGGTTTTGTTGAGGGAATTTTGTTGAGGTTCTGGCCACGAAAATCACAAGTCCAATGAAATCCATGCTTCACAGGAAAGGAGGTGGCAGTAGGGAAGGTAGCAACACATTCATGTCTAACACTAATTGTCAAAGAATTAAAAATTAGTGTTGAACAAAGTAAGGTGATAACAACATTAAATACAATCAAACACTAAATATCATATTTAGTGTACTTCCATTCCAATCCTCACAACTTAGCGGTGGCCTCACCTTGGCTCACGAGGTTCTAGCCACGAAAATCACAAGTCCAATGAAATCCATGCTTCACAGGAAAGGAGGTGGCAGTAGGAAAGGTAGCAACACATTCATGTTTGACACTAATTGTCAAAGAATTAAAAATTAGTGTTGAACAAAGTAAGGTGATAACAACATTAAATACAATCAAACACTAAATATCATATTTAGAGTACCTCCATTCCAATCCCCACAACTTAGCGGTGGCCTCACCTTGGCTCACAAGGTTTTGTTGAGGGAATTTTTGCTCCCCAGTGAGCCTTTGCTGACTTGCCAAAAGCAAAGCAAAGCAAAGCAAAATGACGGCAAGTGACCTGGCTTCTTCCTTATCTAACACTCACACGGAACTTGCAACATTTGTTGCACCGTTGCATGCATTTGTTGCATCTTTGCAAGCATGCATGCATCTACAATTGCTTACGTATTTTTAAAGTTTTTTGATGCTCGGAGTTCGAACCACTCGCACGAGCCGCCTTCATGTTTTGTGACGATCACTCTACGTAGGTATCTATCCATCCTATCCTTCCTCGTTATCTAGGGTTTGTAAAGTGTGTATGCTCGGAATTGATTGGAAGCATCTAGATGGAAGTTGCGTTTTCGACCAATGGCATCCTATACGTATTTGAGAGAGAGAGAGAGTCTCACTTGAGGCCTCACACAACAAAGAAGATTCTATTTTCATACGTCATATGGTGTGTTGGGCACCTTATGAAGACTCGGTGTACGTGTTAATATAGTAGGGTTCTTGAGATCGGGCACTAGGGTAGTACACTAGATATTGTATTTAGTGTCACTTACTATTTTGGAACTACGCAATGCTATATTTGTTTATTGTGCATCTCACATTTTTATTGCCAACGAATGTCAAACTGGTTGTCTTTGGACGTTATAGGACATGAACAACTTTCACTTGGTAAGAAATTGCTTCAATGGTCAAAAAGATGGAGCATTGTGTAATTCCGAATAGTACGTGATACTGAATATCATGTTTGGTGTAGTGTGCATGACATGTATGTGTGTTTCGTGTACTTTATAAGGTACCAAGGTCCACGACAAAAGGTACCTCCAAATTTGAACAATCCAATTGGTCAAGAGTGTAGTTTTTGGACCCAAGGAGTTATTTAGTTGCTATCAACCGTTCCATTTTTATAATATTCGGTGACAATGCTTTACTTGAATCTCACTTGTTTTTCAAGTTGAATCTACTTATTAACAAGCATCCATAAGGTGAAATTGCAGCATCACCCTAGAGTGTGGCCAAGGATGTTTTACAAACAAACACTCTATTCACTCCGGCCTCCTTCGGAGACTGGAGTTCTTCTTCTTCTTAATTGTAGCACCTTTCATGACATATTTCCGGCCCCACCCAACCCGGTCACTTAGTTGAATAATGTTATGTCACATCATGCTTGTGGCAACCAAAGTGCATGTCATGTTTAGGAGTTGTGTAGTGTGAACATGGATGCATGATAATAGAGAATTAGTGTAGCAAGTGACATTGTGGAATAACACAAAAGTCAACATTGCAATAATGACAACAATGACAACATGATGCGTGCGAGCATGTGGCTTGAATTCCTTGGTGGATTGTTTTAATGCCAAAATCTATGACATATGGGAGGGAAATGTGACAACAAGGAGGAGGATTTTGAAATGAGCACATATGTTCCCTAAGGTTTTGGCATATAAGAGAAGGAGTGACATTAGAGAGGCCAAGGTGTATATCGGCATATATATATATATGTATATATGTGTGTGTGTGTGTGTGTGTGTGTTCAAATAAACAATGTCAACAAACAAGCTTGTGCCATATGGCACACATGGAAACAAGTTATGCGTCCTTTGGAAGGATTTGCAAAACATAAGGGCCACATCACACCTGAGACTGAGAGCCCCTGACGATTACACTTCAAGCCCTCTCATTGGTGGAAAAGGCGGAGCCGGTCCAAGTTCGCTTCACACTACACTTGAGGGACCAACGGAGTATACAAGTGAATGCAAGATGGATGTAAAGTCCACATGGATTCCTACATGGCATTCAATGGATCATGTTTCGTGGTCACTGGGACTATTTTTTAAAAACCACCTCTTGGAGGTAGGCCTAACACAAAACCGGGAGACCAAGGCACTCGGAACGCTCACAACTGTTGATTTATTCTATTTTATCATGTGTGGGGACCTGAATGAATAGAGATTCATTGAAATAGCATTTGGTTAAAGGGCCCGGTCACATGTGACTTCACACTACACTTGAGAATCCCTAACCACACCACATGCTTTTGGAGGTGTCTTGGGACGGCCTTTGGACACTTTCTTTTGGTCTCTCACAATTTCATGGTCACGGCTCTTGGCTTGTGTGTGAAGTGGCCCTTAGGGCCGCTTTACACTACGGTGGAGAAGTGCACCGGTCAGTCAAGAATTTTAACCCAAGACATGGTTATTTGAGGCGAGGGATGGTATGCTGGAGAAGATCAAAAGACAATAAGAAAATGCCTTAAGAAGTCTTGACCGGTGGTAGTGTAATGATCACCAAATGAGAAGTGTATTGGACAACTTCACAAAATGATCATAGCCGACCATAGTAGAAACATTTCTTTCCTAATTTAGCGTTGCAGGAGCCGTTCACACATGCGCATGAAGATACTCTTGCTTACATCACCATCCATCTCACATTCTCCCAAAACCCAAAGCCCCAACTTGCAAGCTTCTTCGTTGTCCTCTCCGTTGATTAAGTTGGGCTCTTGAATCTCAAATCTAGGTCGCAAGCCTTCTTAGGCATTAGAAGATTCTCGACGTTGTTCCCAAACTTTAGTCAAATCAAGCCACTTCTTGCATGCCAATTCTTGGGTTCATCGCCATTGCTAGCTACTCACTTTTAGCCCACCTTAGGGTTATTGTCATGAAGCCGTGAAGGGAGCTTCTGAAGATTGATATATATATATATAAAAGTGGTAACTTAACCAAGCCCGTGGTCCCGAGTCAAAAACTTTATGGACCAAATTCCAACCATGATACTCAAACTCATGTGGTTGGGGCTTTGTCGCGTATGAGTGAGAGAGGGGAAGCTTACTACAATGTTACACAATAGACTCTTTCAATCCTCAAGTACAATGTACGTTTTGAATTGTATGGTTCCCGTGTGGACGTCAAATCCTAAGCCCAAGAAAAACTTGAGCATTTTGTTGGGTATGTGTGATAGATTCATAGTTCACAACTTGAGCTCACCGGGAACGATGAGGGGACAATGTGATGATTATTGGAAAGACGATTCTCTTAATATCATAGTTTAGCCAAATCGTTGTCAAAAAATTAGCTTATGTTTGGCAAATAAAATATCCTAAGAGATTTTAACTTCTCATTTCACAAAAATGAGGTTCTTTGATATATATTTATAAATCCCCTTCAAAATCTACACATCCCCTTATGATATAATAAATGCCAAAATTGCCATGATACAATGGTAGTCAACTTTGTAGTTTTAGAGGGGATAAGGTCGCATGTAGTTTTCCATGTTGGAATAGAGCACAGTCACGGGTAGATCACTCTAAGGCATTTTTGTGCAGCACGTGCGGCTAGGGTTTTTTTTTGTTTTGGGGCTATTTACCTTCAAGGGTTGAAGTAAAGCCTCCCTATAATTACTTAAATTTCAAAAATGGCCCATTTGTTTGCACCCTTCCATTACTTATATTGTCCAAGTCACTGCAATTTTTTGTACTCTATATTCCTTTTAAGTAATAAAAGCTAATCTACTTCCTAACACAATTGACGAGTGTTGAGGGGAAGCATGAAAACAATGAAGGGTGCAAACAGTAATATCATTGCAAACAAAGTTATGAAGAAAACACATAGGAGATCATAGCAAAGTAATACCATTACAAACACTGTTATGATGAAAACACATAGGATCCTTATCTTCAACCCCTATATTAATTTTACAAAAAAATAATGGCCCACGTTTTATGTCCCTCTAACTTACTTATAATGGGATTGTCTACATTTATTGGCCCCTTCATTATTTGGAATTCCTTTATAATTTTTATTTCAAATGATTTTAATCCTCTTTATATTGTGCCGCACGTCGTTTTTAAAATGCACTAAGTGATCTACCCGTGAGCACACTCTACAAGTAGAAAAAGAACGGGGAGCCTTTGCTTAGCAATGTGGGCGACTTTGCTTCACAATTGACCTTGCAATCTTCACTTGCAAATTGCGAGCAATTAGTCTTGAGACACCCAACCCCGGTAATATCGACGTTAAACAAACTTATGCTTGTTTTTACATTTACTACACTCAAAGTACATTCATGCCAAGTGTTCTCACACCCCATGAAAATTAAGGCATCCAATATGTTGTGGTATAATGTTAAACATATATAGAGTTAAGTAGCGGCTCTTGGAGTGGGAAAGAAATTGAACCCTCCAACTCGGGGGGGGGGGGGGTAGTCATTGGTTGGAGTAGCAATATACATGCGAACAAATGATAGGGTATTTTAAAAACATGGGGGCAAAAATTTATAAATGAACTTAAGAGTAATATAGGGTATCAAAAATGGCACTGGACATCTTTAAAGTACTATAGGGTATGGAATAATAAGTAATTTGGAATTATAAGTAATGCAAGCCATTTTTCTATTAACCCAAAGTAGAAATTTACATAATGATAGCATGTGAAAAAAAGAAGAGAATTGAAAGTAATACCCCCCTATAAAATAATGGTTGTTCGCACCTATATCCTTAATTTTTTAACACACTGCCCCCCCCCCCCCGAGCCCTCCAAGTGGGATGAATTCCTTGCATATCTTTATGTGCAGCTCGAGGACGAGGTCAAGGAACCAAGTTGATTGGATGTGTGTCTTGTGAACCACATATCGGATGCATGCCTCACGCTTCCAAAAACTACACAAAGTATGATATTTAGTGTCACCTACTATGTTGTGGTTGCACAACGCTATATATTTTTTACTATCGGTGGAATTTCTTTTCCAAGTGAAGTTGCTAATGTTCTATAATGTCCAAACAACCAATTTGACCCTTGTGGGTGAAATGGGAGATGTATCGTACATAGATAGAGGATTTCGTATTATCCAAACAATAAGTGACACTAAATACAACATTTAGTGTAGTTAGTGGGAGGAACCACTATAATATAGGCAAATGGTGGTTAGATTCCATTGCTATACCAAATATGTGATATATGATATATGTGGACCACATTGATTTTGAGGGTTTTAAAAACGGATCTCTTTGTTTCTCTTAACCTTTCATAAAAGACAAAGAATAATAATATAAATGGTCTCGCACCAATGTGAATACAAAACGGTCGCTTTACATCGATTTATGAATGTTATGATAAAATTTATCCCAATGAGGACATCACTATTGCTTTTGTGTGTGTGTAGAGAGAGAGAGAGAGAGAGAGTCTCATCCATCCATTATAAGAACTTGATCATCTATAACTTTGTGGCTGATTCATCTCCAATGACTCGAGACTAGACTAATTTAGGATCTTTAAGGCTTATCAAGGTGTCAAATAACCTTTTTTAAAAACTTTGGGTTTCATGCTATTTCAAGGTTATTATGTTGGATGAATGAGAGGTACACTTGTATGTGATAATTCCCCTCTTCATAGAGGAGGACAAGCATGGAGGGTGGACTCTTCATTGGAAACCTAAATGATGTGTGTGGGTCACTATGAAATTAAACCCCCTATATACAAGAAGTTTATAGGGAAAGAAAAAAAGTGTATACGTACTAACGGCAGGCTAAGAAATGGACTCGTGTATTTAAACTAAGCTTTTCAATCTAATGTGATAAATGCCTCCACTACATATACAAAAAAGATATATATCAGGATTGAAATAGCCTTTATTGCACATGAATTCATTTCACAATTCCAATGAAAAAGTCATCTTGATCCATAGTATGTAAATCAACAATTGTATCAAACAAACAAAGACACACACATAATAACTTAGCCACAAACCGGAGAGCATAACTCGAAGAAGCCCATGAGTGCTCCAAGATCCTCTAGTTTGTCAAAACCTAGAACCCAAATGCAACCCCAACGAAAACATAAATGTTAGTCATTGAGAACTGTGACCACATGGCGACAATGGATGAAAGCATGAATTGGATGAAACTAACACACCTATTGTCAAAAATTTCTCTAAATCTTAGGGGCCTCTTTTAGTAAATCTATCTTTACTTCAACATTCTTAATAACCTTTTTAAATGTACACACTAAAGAAAAAGAATATATCTCCCTTATGTATACTATGTACACTAGTGCTTCAAATAATTACGCTTCTTACACTCATGTTAGTTCATACGTGGTACGAAGAGTCCGCCCCTGGTCGGACAAGCAATGAAGAGACACTCAAACCATTCCTTGAACCTCAATGGATACACCATTGCATCTCTTTGGACAACTACCTAAATCACATTTTGGTGTAGTTGATGTCATGAAACCTAACCATTTGCATGGGCTTAGGACCAAGACTTTGGGAGCACTTTGGTAACGTTGAGGTCCCATATTGGGAGTCGACAACTTAAGGGGCATACCGTACCTGCATGGCCAATTCGGCACTTAAGTGCTGAATAATTATTTTAATTATTGCAAGGTCATTATGCAGTTACAAAAATATTTTAATCATTATTCGACACCCATGAACAGTACCCATGAACAGTACCCAATAAGTATCTTATCTTTGGGCAATGAGGCCTTGTATTTATCACAGATTTCGGCACCTCACAAAATGACTTATTTTCTGTTGAACTGGCCATGCAGGTACGGTATACACACACAACCGCAAACACAACCACAAATGCTCCACAATTGTAGAATACTTTCTTTAGCACTAAAATGTTTCATGTATAAGGAGGGACACAATGTATTGATGACAACCACAACCACACCTATTATTGTCATCGCATCAACTACGATAGACTTAGGAGTAGTTAAGGGTGGTTCCAAAGGTCGTAGTTCTATTGTCTTAGGTATTATTGTGTCTCTATTTACTATGTGGCACCTGGACAAAATCACAAGGCCGAAGCGTAGGAGAGGGTTTTCCTAGGGAGCAAACACTTTATATCATTTACGAACTAACATGAGTGTAAAAAAGGGTATTATTTGAGGCATTAGCGTACAGATTATGCATAAGGGAGAGGTAGTATTTTCTTCTATTGTGTACATTGTAAATAAGTTAGTAAATTTTATCATAGTAAAGGTATAAGTACAAAAGGGGGCCCTAAGGTTTAGATTATTTTGATAAAATATATGCCGCTTTAATCCGATTAACATTTTTTTCCCATTATAGTTAAATGATATTCGTCTCCAACGACTACTCTGTCCATTCTCGTTAGGGTTTGCATTTGGGTTGTGGGTTTCTCCAAATTAGTGTCAAAGTGGATTGATGGAATGATTGATCATATATCTAGGAATCAAGTATATTTGGATTTATGCATGAATTTTTGGCAATTCCAACCACCCATATGATGTACACTAGATTGCAAAACCTCCAAAATATGGTGATTGGCAAACAATGAATACAAACATTTGAAGTTGTATTTGTTGTTGCCATTTGATTTTTCAGAACCCAAAAGTGCACATCCCCTATTATTCATGAACAAGTGGTTTGTTCAAATATACCTAAAGGTCAATTATACGATGGTGAAGTTAGATGCTATTATTGCCTCAACTTTGGCAATGGCTTGTGTTTTAGGTCTAGGGGTAGACTCTTCATAGCATGTACGAACCAACATGAGTGTAAGAAGGGGGTATTGTTTGCGGCATTGATGTCCATAATATACTTGAGGAGAGGTATTAATTTTTCTCTAGTTTGTACATATGACAAAGCTATCAATGCTTCTGCAGTAAAGGTAGATGTACAAAAGGGGCCTTGAGTTTTAGAGAGAAAATTGACAATACATTATTGGTTTCACCTGTTTCACATTTTCATTGGTTGTTGTCATATGGTAATAGTCCTCAATGACTACCTTGTCCATTCTATTTAGGATTTGCATTTGAGCTATGTTTAAAAAAACAAAAATCAGAGGCACTTGGAGTGCTCATGGGCTCCCTCGAGTTTTTTTTGGGGGGATTGTTATTAAGTTATTGTGTTATTGTCTTTGTTTGTTTGATGCAATTGATGAGTTACATGCTATGGATGAAAAATTGTTCAATGACTTTCTGATTGAAAGTGAAAATGGATTCTATATGTAATAGATGCATATTCAATTTATGATTTATATTTTGTATATGTAGTGAAGGCATTTATCGCATCAAAATGAAAAAGCCTAGTATAAATGCATGAACCCACTTTCTAGCTTGCCATTTGTATGTATATGTTTGTTTCGCTTTGCAAATTGGTTGTATATAGGGGGTTTGATTTCATAGTGACCCACGCATGTCATTTTAGGTTTCCAGTGAAGAGTCCACCCCCGGGTAGTGAAGGCATTTATTACATTAAACTAAAAGAACTTAGTATAAATTCACAAGTCCATATTCAAGCATGCAGTTGTACGTATATAGTTGTTTTCCTTATAACATTCTTGTATATAGGGGGGTTTAATTTCATAGTGACCCACGCACATCAGCTAGGTTTCCAATGAAGAGTCTCCCCTCCCCCCCACCCTCTCCGGGGTTTTAGGGTCGGATTATTCTGAGTTACATTCCATGGATGACAAAGCCTTTGATAACTTTCTCATTGGAAAGTGAAAGTTGATTGTACATGTAATGAAGGCCTTTTAATTTTACGATTTGTATTTTGTGTATGTAGTGGAGGCATGTTTCACACCAAACTGAAAATTTTAGTATAAGCACATGAGTCTAATATATACCTACTACCATTAGTACACATACATTTGTATTTTCTCTATGAACTTCTAGTATTTAGGGGGTTTTATTTCAAAGTCACCCACACACGTCATTTAGGTTTCCCTTGAAGAGTCCACCCCCCAATGAGAGTTTGGTAGAAGACAATTAACTCTTACACACAAATTTACACCGAATTCCATAAAACGGATTGCAATAGGAGGAGGAAATATGCCCGCACTAAATCACACTTTTGTCATTGTTGTTGTTGACAACATCATGAAACTTAGGTTAGGCCCAAGACTTTAGGAGGGCTTTGGTGATGCTTTTTTTGCTTTGATTTGCAATCCCCTCCAAGAGCTTGGATTTTGGTGCG
This sequence comes from Polytrichum commune, assembly GCA_950295325.1. NCBI lineage: Eukaryota > Viridiplantae > Streptophyta > Polytrichopsida > Polytrichales > Polytrichaceae > Polytrichum > Polytrichum commune. The sequence continues at coordinate 5,887,864 of OX485804.1, forward strand.
AGCAACCAATGGCAATTGCTCCATACATGGTGGACCGTAGAAGTAGGCTTGATATGAGCAACTACTAATTTAGGGGTTTAGGGTAGCACTACCTCACGGTTGGCAAGGGAGGACTTGGCCATGTGTTTGCTCAATGCTTTGAAGTTCCCAAGTGGGAATGGTGCAAGGTGTCCATGTTATTGGCTAGAGGCCCAAATTCCACCGTTGATATCGTCCAAAGTTTGCTTTTCCGTATTTTTGAAGTAGTCATTCAACAAGAGCACACACACACACACTTCGGCTTTTGTACGGTGTTGTGCAACCTTGGAGTATGGCTAGGAAGTTGCACACATTCCTTTGGTTCATACGGTGAGGTCGGTCTAAGTGCTAAAGCCAACACTTTTAAAGTAAGATTGCAACGCACCAAAGTGTGTCTAATTTGAAGTTTGTATGGGAAAATCATAAGGCCATCACTATATTCGTTAATTGGAGACTTTTTCATGATTTGGAGACTAATCAAGGACTTGAAGTCTGATATCATGTTTAGTGCATGTTTTGATTATGATATAGATACTTATTATATTTAGAAATATATGTTCCTCATGCATGAATATGTAAAAAGTTCATTACCAATGTTCCCCACGTTCACAATACTGCATCCCAAACTATGAGTAAAGTTTATTTTGAGACTTTCCAAAATCTCCAATTAACGAATATAGTGATTAGGGTTCGTAGCTTTCCTTGATAGATGATCTAGAACCAACATTTGGGGAACTTGACGGTGTTTGGGTGGTGGACAATCCCATACTGTAGCTCTCTAGCAGCTTGGGCAGAAAATAACTAATTTTAAAGGTGCCTAAATTTATGGGAAGTTGATTTTTTTGAGTGTCTAGAAGAAGAAAGGTATAACATTCAAAGAGTGCCTAAAATCATAATAATGCAAGTGACATTCACTGGAATCCAACATGGTGGCATCAAATAACTCTAACAATGTATTCACATAGCATCAATCTCACTCAAACTTTAGGGTAAGGAATGTTGGTAAAGAGAAGTGTTTAGGTCAATCATAGCCACCATAGATGAAATTAGGAAAACCATCCATGAATTATAGAGATGACCTGGGTGAATGTCTAACTTGTTTTAAATTCCTTTTTGAATCTACCCAATTATGGAATATTATTTTATGGGTTGCCTAACTAACTTTTGCACTTTTACTAATTATTAGACAGGAAGGCCCAAGCTGCTAGAGAGCTACTGTAATCAATAGGTATCAATTGCAAAAGATTTCAAGGTGTTGGTTTAGGTAGGGTGTTGGGTTTAGCACCATCTACTTTAGGTGCCTATGAGGCTAGAACTTCATGGTGTCTAAGTAAACTCGCTTCTGGGGAAGGTGAAAAAGCAGTCGAGCATTCCATAGCAAATATTACTTTTTTTAGAAGTTGATTTGACTCTGAAAATGGCATCAAAAACCTTGGATTGTTCTAACATGGTCTAGATGGTTCGATTATGAGGCTTGCTTTCACTAGAGCCCCTTCATCCATGATGGACGAGTTAACATACACACCACACCAATGAATGGGGAGAACCGACTGCTAGTTACAAATGACCCGGTTGAAGTTCAAGACTTCAAGAAAGTTTAAGATCCTTTTAGTGGAATCTATGGAATATACGTCAACGTAACAAAGAATAACTGAAAGATCACAACATGTAACCGGTTAGACTCAGAAACACTACAATTTTGACCAATAATGCCCTAAAATCTCCCCGGACACTGCACTAGAGCCCAAGTTGCTACAAAGATCAATGCCAAATTTTGGACGCAAATTTTGGATGTCTGATATGATCTTACCTGGAGTTGTGACTTGTGAGAAAATCATAAAAAAAAACCTTGTATAGTGCTAGATTGGTTATGGTAAATAATGTGAACACATGTATAGTGCATGACTTATCCTTTGCAACCCTACAATGTGTTTAAATTTTGAAGTAGGTTAAAATCTTGCAAACTTAACTAGACTAGTTATGTGCATGAAGTTAAAGATGGTGGGGTTTTAACCAACTCAAGCAAACAAAAAACAAAAAAACTTTACTCTAGTTAAGAATTAACTGTCAGAGTGGCTGCACAAATGAAAGTTACATTGAAGAAGTTAACACTTCTCCCTAGCACTCTTTAAGATTAGTTACTAAGGTTTTAAAGTAACACAATCCTTTTGGTGGCATCTATTTGTAATCCTTAAGCCGTCAACAAGTGAGTGCAACGGTGCCATCAGGTAAGTTATTGTTAAAAGCGAATAATCATATGTGGCATTAAGTATAAAATAGCACCACTTTGGTCGTTTACAATAGCGGTGTAAGAAGGATGCAAGAACGCTTTCAGAAGAGCACCAACTTTGGCCAATCAGAATGGCTAATCAAGGATCTATCCGCTCAACAAGGCGGTGTAAGAAGTGATCCACAAAAGGGGGACAACACCTTCATGTCATAGAAAATCCTCACCTGCAATAAGACTAATTTTGTGGTGATTCTCACTCAGCAATCCAAGATCAACAAACTTCCCTCCCCCCTCCCCCCCCCAATTGACAAGAAAATGCTCTTTCCTTAAGACGGCTTTGAGAATTCTATGTAGGTCGCATACGAATTCTTTATTTTAAATTTTTTTTTGGGTACTTTGTATAGATTCTCTAATCTATGGATTTGTTTGAAATTGTTCCAAGCTACTTGATCTTCTTGAAATAGAAAGAGTTTCTTAAAGTGTCACTTCAAAGCGTCGGTACCTTATACAACGGTGCAGTCAAGGAGTTAAGCCGCTAGCGCTTAAATAGGTAGATGGAACTATTATTACCGTAGTTTACTAGCAGGTTAGGCAACTTGCTGCCTAATATTTAATTAAAGTTCAAAAAGTAGGTTCGGCACCTAAAAATAGTATATTCATATTTTCGGCAATTTTCTCTTTTAATTTTTAAAAATTCGGCTTACATTCATTTTTAATTTTCTATTTCAACTTATATCTTGCACATCTCTCTTGCATTGAATGACAAGTAAGATGTGAGTGAAGAGTTGAGAATGCTTTGTGCTTTATGCAAGTAGAGTGGAGTTGTGTTCAACAATGCATATGGGATATGTAAACTTTGAGGTGAAGCACCTAGTTAGACGTCATTTTTATAACACGCATAACTTTTGCATAGAGTCTTCAAATGACATAAAATTTGTTGGAGATGAAATATTACTTGATTTCTAAACTTTTCTTAGACCAACAAAATTCCAAAAAAGTTGATCTTCTATGCACAAATGAGCTCCAAAAAACTGTTATGAACGCATTTTAATTTTTTGATCTTTACACGGCTGCAATGTTTTGTCCATATCTTTTGCATAAAGACTTATTTTGACACAAAACTTGTTGGAGGTGGAAGAAGGATTGATTTCTCAACTTTTGTTAGTTGGACAAGATTCTATAAAAACTTCATCTTCTATGCTCAATTGGACTCCAAAAATTTGTGTACAACACATTTGAAAAGCCTTGCCTAGAGTCTTGCTACTTCTTAACCCATATTCTTTGTGGACTAATGTACGTGAGCTTGATTACAAAAGGAGCACCTTCTCTCCTTCAAAATTCACATATGCTTCCACTGTAAGTAAAACTCTAGTGAGAAGTAAAAATTTCTTACTTTTAGGCATTTTTGAAAAATAATTAATTTTATATTCGGCAAAAAATGCCAATAATATTCCAAAATTTTAGGCATCTATTTTTAGAATTATTTTGTGCCGAACCTGCTATTAAACTACGGTACTATAGTGTGACCTAAACTCCCACTCCAAATTGTAGTGTGGCACTTTAGAAATAGGGGCGGTCAATCAAAATACCCGAATTGAATCAAGTGGTGTAACAAATAACCACGAATGAATGGACGTTATTCGTGCTTACTCTCAACACCCGCATCAAAGTGGTTCCTCTTGATCTCTATGGGAAGGTGTCTCGAAAAGTTAGTTAACACTAACCAAAGTGTGGTGGAACGCACATACCGGGTCACTCACCCCAACTAGATCACCTCAAAAACTCGCATTCCGAAGCTTGTGGGCGACGACGAGGTAACTACTAAAAACCGTTCCAATACACGGCGGAGCGGGCCTTCGGACACGGCCCCGGATTTCCCTTTGCCTTGGTGAGAGTGCCCGCCCTCCATGCATTGCGTGACCAAAATATGGAAAATAAATAGATAAACACAAGCAATAGTTGGCCTATCGAGTTGCTAATTGGTGGGGTGGGGTGGGGTTCAAAGGGTTCTCAATGTGAGATGGGGCCATTAGAAGTACAAAAAAGAAGGAAAAAAGAGAAAAGAAAATCTTCTTAGTTGGTTATTAGGTCACTTAACTATGTGGTTCATCGTGGGGAGGAAGCTCCACTGCAGGTGAATTTGAACCAACACGGTGAGGGAAGCTCCACTTGCAAGTGAATTTGAACCAACATGGGGAGGAAGCTCCACTTGCAGGTGAATTTGAACTAACAAGTGGGTAGTTGTTCCTATCAGGTTGGGCAAATGGCTCTTTAAGTAGGTTGTCAATACAACACTGAGATGTTTGAGAATGGAAGGCAGTTGCCAAGTACTGCGTTGGGTATTTTTAAGATTTTGGTGCAAAGCACTACTGTGAAATTTTGATTTCTATCTATTTTGCCAGCTGCGAGTAGGTTAGTCACCGCAATGTTTGAGAATTAGAAAGGGGGTAGTGTGTAATATGTAATATGTAATATGTAATATGTAAAAAGAACAACCTTCTTCAAGGGGGATTGCCTTTTGCACTAGTGCAATCATAAGCATAAGTTTGCACTTGAACCATGTGATTGTGAATATTATTTTTGTCATGACATGAAGGGACCCTTGTTTTATTTCTCTTTTTTAGTCCAGGGGGTGGACTCTTCAATGGAAATTTTGAATGACGTGCGTGGGTGACTGAAAATAAAACCCCCATATACAAGACATTTCTAGAGAAAACCGAATGTATATGTACTCACAATAGACTAGACAATAAACTCGTGTATTTATATTGAGGATTTCATTTTAATGTGATAAATGCCTATTTTACGTACACAGAATATATGTAATACAAGAAATGAGTCTTTATTACATATATATTCTACATTCACTTTGCAATGAGAAAGTCATTGAACAATCTTGCATCCATAGGATATGACTCATAATAAGTTGACCCTATAACACATGTCATTTTGGACCCCTAAGTCTCTTGAACCCATAACCTATGTAAACCCACCCTTATTGCTCATGACCCATGTTTTCATAACCATCCCGTGGTTGAAACCTTGACAATGTATCGTCTTTCCATTTGCTTAGAGTAGGAAGATTGCACACGATAATGAAACCTCTTCATTGACATGATTTCATAACCCACACCTGTATTAAGGTCGAGACATCCATAGTCGACCAAAGTTCATTTCATTTCTCACCAAGGTAATTGTAATGATGATATGGATGAGATCTATATTTTTCAGGCAAACGGAGTTAAGGTCTTATATGATGGTGGCTTTGTGATTGATTACCCTCATAAGAGTTTTGACAACTATGGTAGCCAAAGATTAGCATTTAGATAAATAATCATGGGTTGACATATAAATTGACTTTGTGTTCCCCTAAACTTTACTGCTTCAAACTTTGTAACAATTTCCACATTCATGAATTTAAAAAATATGAACAAAATCGTAGTCTCCTTAGAATTTGTTTCTCTTCGCAAGCTATTACTCCTCCTAAACAGATGCAAACTCTCTTATTTCATCGGTTACAGATGTCTTGACCCTAACACAATGTTGCAACCAATGCCTTTGATGACAGTAAAATACGCAAATGTCTCCGTTATAAAGAGAAAGCATGTACTCGTTACCCTAACTAACCAAAATCCATCCTCACAATTTCATTCATCTAAATTATCCAGGAGGAGGCTTACAGTCCTTTCCCGAAATGCCGCCCTCTGAGATGACCACGTCACTTGCTAGAGTTAAGGTTAGAAACGGCAGCGATTGTAAAGTTACCACCTCAATTTCATCCATCTAGATTGTTCATCCATCTGAATTTCATCCACAAATGATTATGCCCGGTAAGGCTCGCCCTCTCCATGGTTGCTTAGTCATAGCCTTTTGGTTTCCCGGACTGTAAAAAAAGTCAATTCCACTTTCATTTCAATTATGTTAAAATGTTTCAAAAGGGACCCAAACTTCCTAACGCCGAAACACGGGACTCGGGAGCATGCCAACTAGGATGACCGGAGTGAGCCAGGTGGCTGACGTGGCGTCCATCTCTCTAGAAATATCTTCCTCCCCCGAAGCTACCTAGAAAGAGCGATTCCCTGTGTGAGTTACGTTGCAACGTGGCAAAAGCGTAGACTGATGCTCGAATGGGTCTCCAGCCATTCCAATTCCAGCGTAATCTACAGCCGTCGATCTCTCTTAACGGACGGCTCAGATGTCCCCAGGGTCTTATCGGCACTTCGCTCGGCCCGCGGCACTATATATTCAAGGTCCGATGACAAGAGTTGCCATTCAAGCATTTCCCGACGGAAGCATTTGTCGCAGATTCATGAATTGAGGTCTCACTGTACTTTAACTTAGTTTGGTCATTCGCATTTGGTTGTGTGACGAGAGCTTGGGGATCACTGTGATCAATACAAAGAGCAAGAAAGATAGATCAGCAGCCTTTTAAACGTTTGCCTTAGAAGAGTTCATATCTGTGCCATTGGGACTTATTAGGGTCAAGAAAGGGGTTTGCGTGAGGGGATTTGGTTACTGTGTGAGAGAATCTTGTTGTAAGAATTCATGTTTTAGATAGGCGGAGGATTGTAACAGCCTGTTTTGGCTTGGAACTTGCATCGTGCGAAGAGAGTCCTGTCAGGTAGTAGTTTAAGGTTTCTGTGCTCGAGAGGTTATCGAAGGGCAAGATGATGCGAACGGAGAGTGGTCACAAAAAATCTGGAGGACATAGTATCTCGACTGCATCTGGCGAATCGGTATCGCCTAAAGTGCCATCCTCTCCCAAGAATGGGAAGAGAATCGACCCTCCGTCTCCTAAGGCCTCAAAGAAGATTGAGAAGACGAGCTCTGGCATCCAGTCTCCAAAGGGACAGAATCTGCTCTCAAGAATAACAAGTCGAGCGAGCTTGAGGTCCAGACGTACGAAGTCAGAATCGGAAACAATCATACAAGCGGTGCGGTCGCAGAAACACCTTCTGCTCGACTTCGAGTCGGAGATACGGAATGCTTTCAACGTGTTTGATTCCAATGGCGACGGGAAAATTACAGTCACCGAGCTCGGCTCTGTGCTCCGGTCGATTGGAAATGACATTTCCGAAAGTGACCTGCAGCTGATTATGAACGATGTAGGAAACCGTGATGGGTACATCAGCTTTACAGAGTTCAACAAGGCGATGACGACGTCTCCGAACTCTAACCACTCGGATAGCGGAGAATATTCTCCTCGTGACGATGAAGCTATCAAAGTAGCTTTCCAAATTTTTGACAAGGATGGAGATCAGCTTATCTCGGCAGACGAGCTCCAGGTTGTGTTGGTAAGCTTAGGAGACAAAGGATCCACACTCGAAGACTGCCGAAGAATGATAAGCAACGTCGATCGAAATGGTGATGGATATGTGGATTACAAAGAGTTCCAAGTCTTGCTGGGAGCTGCATTTTGAACCAATGGTAATCAAGCGCAAAATTCCCGAGTTTGACATCTATCTGGAGTCAATCAAACACTAGAACATCAGACACTGCGCGTCGTCCTCCACAGTCCTCTTGGCAACGCCTGCACGTCCAATTTTGACAAGGATGGAGACTGCGCCCGAGAAGATTATCAAGCGCGGGATTCCAATCTTGTAGAAACATCATCAGTCAACAGGACTTTATTCCTGAAAGCTTCCTTTCGGGAGTTGCACATTTATCAAGTGCGAGCTCGCTCCATCTATCAATCAGCAGAGCGCACACGACATACCAGGAATGGAGATATCTTGCCGAGTAAATCAATTTTCAGCTACGCACAGCTGTATATATGTAAAAATTCGAGGGCAATTGAATAGTGCAGTGCAAATTTCCACGACAAAGCGTGAGAATTGCTTCTCCATCGCTTGTAGGAGTTAGTTACGTAGTGAGCGGATGCCAGACACAGAACGCTTTTTGCCTACTGTTGTTGTTAGTGGCAGAAGCTGTACGAGCTTGATACATTTGTAGCAATAGAGTGAGTACCTTCTGCGTTTTACATTTAAACGCTTGACTTTCACCAGACAAATCCCTTCAAGAATATATGTATATCCCCTTGTTTGTGCGATTGTCACAAAGTTTGTGGAAAGTTTCATGATTATTATACATAAAACAACATCGATGTTACTCGATCTTCTGGTTTCTTCTGTATAGTTGTGAATGTTTCGCTGCTCCTTGCTCTTGTGAAAGTTCGATGTGGTATCGGGATTTCCCCCAACTTTGCAGCAGTACGTGGTATTAACATCAAAGTGGGGAATCTTGAGGATTTCAGGCATTTTGGATTGGCGTGGATACGCGGGGATAGCGCGGTGGGACTTTTTATTTGTGTTGAAATACTGTCCGGAAATTTGAAAATTGTGAAGACAAAGTTCACAAGAATGCTCAATCCGTGGTTAGAACTTAGCAGATCCTTTGGACGTTTTCGTCTCAAAACCTTTTGGATTCTGTTCTTCACTGCCTAATGAGTGCCTTGAACAATTTAAGTAGTAACAAACTGCTGCAAGGAGTATACTTCCAGCAAAAGCCTCCTGACAGTCCTCTTTGCCTCACCTTCAATGCTGTTTTCAGTATTATGTTAGAGCCCGCATCCACTCATTTTGGGACAGATTTCGAATATCATCTAACAGCCACCACACAAGAGTCGTTTACTCTACAAGGTGGTTGTGGTCTCCACGGAAGTAGAACCACAGAAAGTCACCCATGATCATGACTATGATCAACCCTCGTGTAAACGACCCTTCAAACAGGAATAGTTCCCACCGATCTGCCATGTAGCAAATATACAATAAATAGGTGATGTAGTGGGAATCTTTGCGATGATATGATCACACTTGATCACACAAGGCTGTTGCTCGCAATTCAGCAAATCAATGCAGTCAATACCCTAGTCAGGTGACACTATTGAGTGCAGCAGGTCTTGATCAGCATGAAATTTTCTCAGACGGTGATTTCTGACATTCACAATTATTTATGGGTATGACAGGTGTAAATACATGGGTGTTGAGAACATCAATGCGTCTAAGTCTAGCAGGAAGTGTGAGACCATGGGTGTTGCACAGTTCAGGGCATTCTCTTAAATAGGTGAGTTTGCGTTACGAAACATCACAATGTTAGTTCTTATTTACTTGACACACTTCAAATGACAGTTTCACAAGCATAATTAACCTTATTGTGCAGGAAATGGAGCTCCAGAAACAACAAGCATCATTATGCCTAGGAATATTATTCCCTACAATAAGCACTTCTGCATTTGACTGTGACTCATGTAAATGGGTAGCAGCAATAGTGCCATTTGCAGTGTTACAGAGAACATGCTTCATTAATTACCTCTAAAGAAATGTGAACATGTACCACCTAAGTCGCCCACACAACTATGTGTGTCATGTCCATGTTGGGAAATCATTTTACAAATGGGGAGATTAACCCTCGTCCATACATCCTATATGAAAGTAAAGTACACAAATATCACTTCAACAATAGATGACTGTGTGGCTTCACCCAAAGAAAAACTTCCACAAACTGATCCTCACATTGCAGAGGATCAGAAGGCAAAATAATAGCAACTAGTGTGTATCACTTCTTAGCTTTTGAGAACCGTAGACATCGATACTTTTCACCACTCACAGTAATCTCCAACGCACCGTCCTGATTGTCCAAGCTGGAAGCTGTTCCTGTGAGCACGCTTTTCTCCTTCTCCAGGTTCTCTCTCTCCAATTTTAAGCGTGCTTCTTGCTTTACAATCTCAGCCTGGTTAGAACAACAACAGGTTTTTGATTATATTAGGAGGAATCCTGATGCAGAATCTCAGTATCTTTGAGCAAGTAGCCATAGTGAAGTGTTCCAAATAGGTTATGGAGAGGCCAAAACAAGAAATTACCAACACAAACTTCTTGAGAGTGTGAGACGTTATCTTATGTATCCTACATACCTGTAGCTTGGTCACATTGCGACCCTCAAAATAAATGGAGCAATATCCCTAGTTTGAGCAGCTCCGATGGTCACTGGGAAATGATTCCCCCAATAATCGGCTTTCTAGGTTTTTTTGGCATTTTCCATATCCTTATTGTCCACCGATTATAGAGTGAGAGGCGACCCTCTAAACCCCTTCCCAAGATTGACGGTCAAAGGACTATAGAATCGTCTCCCTCTGAATTCAGCAGTCGGTGAGCATACTGCATTGCCCTAAAAATGCTTTGAAAGCCGATTATTGAGCAAACCAGTTTACAATGACCATAGGAGTTGCTCTTACTCTGACATCAGTGTCCAAAGTGTCGATGACTGTAGGGATGTGAAATGTTGGCAACTGTTATCAGAAAATTAGAAAGAATAACAGTTGAATGCAGAATGCAGATTGCAGATTCAGGATTGAGAAAATGGCATACTTCTCTTCGAGTCAGCTCTGCCTTCCAGGCGGCCTCCCTCTCGGCAACCTCGCGCTCCCTCTCCTCTAAGTAGCTGTTCATCTCTCTTTCCTTCATTATACGGTCCTGAATGTCAGCCTCCAATGCAGCCTTCAATTCCCGCACAAAATTCTCAACGACTGCCTTGATTCGCAGAGACATTTCAGCGGCAGGGACACCCCCTCCAAAATCCCTCTTCACAATCCAATCACATGAAGATCCTTCGCATCGGTAATGTGCGTTGCTGCCATGGAACTCTTAAAACCTACAGTGCCTCTGAATGAATGTCAGTCAATTGAGAACTCAGCATAATGAACTCCATTGCAACGTGAAGTGGACAAACCCTCCCTCCCCTTTACCCACATCCAATCACATTCTTCCACATCGTGATATTCCGAATCCTACAGAACACTTTTGAAAAGCACTTCATTGCTACATAATGAGAGACATTTCAACTGCAGGGACACCCCCTCCAAAACCCCTCTTCACAATCCAATGACATGAAGATACTTCGCTTTGGTAGTGTGTGTTGCTTCCATGGAACTTTTAAAACCAACATCACGCCATGCCTCTGAATGAATGTCAGTCAATTGACAATTCAACAGAATAAACTCCATTACAACGTGAAGTGGACAAACCGCCCCGCGTTTTATCGCCATCATGAAGGTTTCAAAAGCTGCGATTACCCTCCGAAGATGAGGGACTTAAACTCCAGAGCCCCAAGGTGATATCCTCCCTGGCCACGAAATTTGCCGCTCCAAAACAATGCAGTGTACTGACCGTCAAGACGAGCTTCCTCCCTACTTAGGATTTCGTTCAGAACCTTTTCTTAAGGACTTCAGGTTCAGCATGAATGTTAACCTTATTGACAACATCTTTCACACACTTCCCTTTTATAAAACTAAATGATCGCTCCCCTCGCCTCGAGCTGCAACTGTGTTAATCCCAATTGAAACAAGTAGAACACAAGCGATAATAAAAAAATGTATACCTATGGATCAACACGAATGTACACCTGTTATGACATGTTTCTCACACTTCCCCTGTTATGAAACGAATAGTTCGCTCCTCTCTCCCTAGCTGCAGCTGTACCCAATTGAAACAAGTAGAACACAAGCAATAATAACAATTGTACGACTATGAATCAGCATGGATGTATACCTAATTAAACCATGCTTCACACACTTCCCCTGTCATAACACTGATAGATGATAAAGATTTCGTCATCATCAGAAGTTTCTCGGATTCTCAGACAATAACACATGCAGCCAGATTCAGCATGAATGTATACCTAATTATCAACATGCCTCGCACACTTCCCCTGTTAAGAAAAATTCGCTCCTCTCGCCCCTAGCTGCAACTATCCTGTTCCAAATTGAAACACGAAGTATACAAGCGATAGAAGGAGTTGGTGCCATCCACAGAAAATTTCACTGAATTCCCAGACCAGACCAATGCAAATGCCCCGCTGCGGTTAGGATGGACAACAAATTGCATCACTGTCCGATTTTTAAAATTAACAAGTAAGGGGTAATTTCACCAACTCACCGTCTCGCCCGCGCTCGAGGCGAAACTACCGTTGGAGGATCGGGAAAGAAAAACGATACCTCATAGGATACTTCTACATGAAAATCACGAACCCTGGCAGGCAAAAGAACTCACCGGAGAGTAGAATTGATGTTTAAGGTTACGCATCACATCTCCAGCGGCTCCCATGTCACAAGAGTATCATCGAAACGAATCGGTGGTTCATGAAGATCGCCTGAAGAATTCAATCCAAAAAAATCTGCGAAGAATTGTCGGACAGCGATTCTTCGCGTTCGCATTCGATGCTCAATTGCTCCCAACGCCAGAGAGAGAGACACACACACGCAGAGCGGGTTCGCAGCCCAGCGGGTGGGCGGACCAACCCGGGCTCACCCGGCCCGGCCCGCGGGGTCAATTAGCGGTCCCTGTTCATTTGGGGTGATGAAATGCGTGGAGGAGAGGGTAGTGCGTTAGGCTCCCTCTATTGGCCATTGTGAACAAAAAATACACTATCATCATTATATAAGTTAGGGCCACTTCACACATGAGCCAAGAGCCGTGACCTTGAAACCGTGAGAGCCCAAAAGAAAGTGTCCAAAGGCCGTCCCAACACACGTCCAACATCATGTAGTGTGGTCACGGACCCTCAAGTGTAGTGTGAAGTCATATGTGACTAGGCCCTCAACCAAATGCTATTTCAAAGTAATTCTATTCATGCGGGTCTTCACGCATGATAAAATAGAGTAAATCAACGGTTGTGAGCATTTGGAGTGCCATGGTCTCCCGGTTTTGCGTTGGGCCTACCTCCAAGAGGTGGTTTTTGAAAATAATCCAAGTGACCATGAAACATGCTCCACTTGATGCCATGTAGGAACCCATGTAGACTTTACATCCATCTTGCATTCACATTCTCCGTTGGTCCCTCAAGCGTAGTGTGAAGTGAACTTGGACCGGCTCCGCCTTTTCCACCAATGAGAGTGCTTGAAATGTAATGGTCACGGGGTCACAGTCTTGTGTGTGAAGTGGCCCTTAGATTTTGGCAACCTATGGCAAGGGCGGGTGGGCATTGGTCCAAAGTTCCAAACAACCATTTGTCAACAACAGCATGTCAAGCAAACAATTTGGGGATGATGGCCTAGGACATTAACTCATATTCACATGTGCAACCTACCAAGAGGCACCACAGGCCTTGGCTAGGTGGTTAGGGCTCATGGCCCCCAATGAGGAGGTTGTGGGTTCTATTCCCCATGCCGGCGTGGTGCTCACCACCTTAGTCCACCCAACTATGGTGGGGGGTCCTTGGACCTTGTTGTATGGGTACCTCAAAGCCCTTTGGGGGGATACCATGTCCGGTATCTTCAAGGCACTAGTGGCTAGCTATGAACTAGTATAGTGTGTCACTATAGTGTCCATCCTCGAAAGGGGAGAGTAGTATTGTCCCAATGGCCCCTTGTTTGGTGGGCATCGGGTCATTGGCATTATGAATGGACGCTTTATTCACGCCGGCCCCTTGCTCAAAAGGGACCGGAGTTTCTATCTATCTGCAACCTGCCGAGACGGCATGGGTCCAAATTAAATTGGTTTATAAATGCGTTAGAGTGGAGTCTGATTCTCAACAATTTCAAAGTGTCGAAAGGTCATTCCCACGCGGGACTGAACATGGCTGACACATGTCACCGGTCCAAAGTTCCAAAACGATCAGCCCATCAACAACGGCATGTTGAGCAAACGGTTCGAAGATGGCCTAGGACATTGATTCATATTCACACATGCAACATGACGGGAGCGCATCTCGGGGGGTGCACTATACTAAACATGTACGAGTATACGTGAGTGCACAGGAGGGGTATTGATTTGGACCTTGCCGTATTACGTATACATATGGTATACATGTTATAATTTATAGTTACGTACATATATAGAAGGCCTTTAAAAAGTATACAATAATTGTACTTGTATGGTACTGTTACTATACTACATATCATAAGTTTTCATATTGGATGAAATTAGGATTAACTAGGATTAACGATTTTCGTTAGCAACCTTATAGGGTAGTATGAACCATGTACAAGGTGTCAAGGTAATATCGGGGAAAGAGGCAGTATTAGGGTTTTGAAATTATTCGTTCAACTCAAAGTAACAAGGAGATTGGTTTATGTTGGTATAAAAAAGGGCTAACAACAAGTGGACATATGATCTTACTGATCATTTGATGGTAGACTTAGAGACAATAATTGCATTGGCTATAATGACATATATTGGTGAATCAAATGTTTATGAGTTACATCCGGGAGATGAAAAAGTTTTCAACGACTTTGCTGATGAAAGCTAGGATATTTTGTTATACATATTATAGGGGTTGATTATTGTTCAAAAGTATATTTGTATACTTATGTTAATGACTATATATGAATGGATATTTTTTGTGTATACATATTGTCACTTGTATATTTATTGTTGCAATTGTATGTGTATTACTTCATTTCACAAAAAATAACTTGTATATAGGGGGTTTTTAGAGTATGCAGTGAACGCTCGTGATTCTAGGTTTTAATGATAGGTGCACCTCCTGAGGAGCGCATGGGTCCAAATGAAGTTGGTTTACAAATAGACTAAAATGGAATATGGTCCTCAACAATTTCAGAGTTCTTCCAGAAGGTAATTTTTTGGATGTTGGAGCATGGTTTAGTAAATCATGAATAGTTGGAACTTTTAACATCTCCAATTGAGAATCCCAACTCCCAATAATTTCACGTTCCTCATATGAAAAGAAAAACATGGCAATTTTATTTTGAACCCGGAAGCAGTAGCAAATAATGAACATGCTTCAAAAGTGGATATGGGTGGCTCTCCTTAAGGTATGTGGGTGTTATTTGGTTCCTTTTTCATGTTCCCCATCTTCTACTGCTCATGTTTACATACCAGAACTTGTGTGGCACTAGCAAATCTATGATGAACCGTTAGCATAAAATCACATTGAAAAATCAGACCTTCCTTGAGTTAGTTTTGATTATCGAAAGTGCATGTGTGATGATTCTTTGATTGAGTTACCTAGGCTCCTCCATTTGTGTTCACTATTGAGTCTAGAGTGGTTGATAAGTTTCAACGAGGTTCTCCATTTTTTTTTTAGCACATGTTTTTTTCATGTCCGTTCTTAGATCCGCACTTAACTACACATCACTCAAATCTAGGTGTCCAATTAAGGAAAATGACCAAATTAGGCCCACATACCCTATGTAACCAAGATGCTACAACCTAGCATTGGCCCAGTCCTCAACCACATGATAGGACATTTTCTTACACAAAGCACAATCTCAAAAATTTAACCAACACATCAAGGGCAATAAGATATGCAGGTCTTAAACATACACTTTTCTCTCTGCACATACTTCTCGTAGGGTACAAAACACACAATTAGTTTGAAAAAATTAGCAAATCCAAATTGTGCATGTAACCACTTCCCTCATAATTTTTGGAGCTCCTATGAATATCTCAATCACGTTAAAGTGGAGATTCTATGATTTTTCAAATGGTTGTGTAGGTCCCTCCCCCCAATTATGATATCTATTGTGTCTATAATGGTTAACAATTTTTGAACACGTACTCCAATCAATTTTCAACACAATTCTTTTAAATGATTGTTCTTAGGTGCACAACCCAACCATGCACCACTCAAAGATAGATGTCCATTTAAGATCAGGCACCAAATCAGGCATATCTACCTTATGTCAAACCCTTCTTTTGTGCATTCACACATTTGATTGATACCTTTTCAACAAGGCACAATGACAAGAACCCCTAACTTATCCTTGTTTAATTAACTATTGTTGCTGAGGGGAGCAACTTCACTTACCTTCTACAGGAGGTGGGTGGTGAAACACTTGGGCTTTTAAATCAACCTCCTCCTTTCGTGACTGTCATGGCCATTCAATGCTAAAATTAAAAAGCTAGAGAGCTTAATTTGACATGTCTTGGTCGGGGAGCCAGTTAATAATGCTCCTGTTCAGGTTGGATTGTTACAAAACATTGGAGTTATTGTGGATCCAGCACGGATAAATGTTGAGGTGGAAATAAACGAGCCACAACAATGTTCCGAATGGGTACCAGCGCTAAAATCAGCACCGGAAATGCCACCCCTGCCGTACAGAAACATAACCTCCATTACTCCAGAAAATCACACACATATACAGCGGTTATTTGTCACCGCCAAAGAGGAAAAATATTGAACACCGCACAGGTACACCTCGACGAGGTACTTAAGAGTTCCAACAAAATTGCAAGGAAAAACGTACACCAGTAATCACAAAATGGAACAAACAAAAGGGATGGGCGCGTGGAATGTACCCCATTTACTTTCTTTTAGGCTCCAAAGAGCCCACAGGCAACCTAGTTGCAGGGCAGTGAACTTCTGCACTTCCGACTTTGGGACGTTCTTCGTGAAGTCGTGCTCTGGAGCTACATCCGGATGGTATAGCCATAACTTCATCCTGAAATATTGCACAGATAATACAACATCATTACATTGCTCTCACAGTGCCTGACCAGAAGACTAAATTCAGCCTGGAAACTTATTTTTATATGCAGGATAGAGAGTAGTGGCAGATGGTATGACTACACTGTTTATGATATTTAGTGTCACTTACTATTTGGTATTACACGGTGCTATACCTTCTTACCACAGGATTCACATATTACAGATAAGTATATAGTGTTAACAAACTTCACTTAGTAAAAGCTAACAATTCAAGTAGAATGTTATTGCACAATGTAACTCCAAAAAGCAAGTGACTATAAATACCATAATACAATAAACAACTGGTGAGGATGATGTGGATTCCCAAAGATTTTATGCTGAAGTTTTCAGTTTTAACCCAAAAATATTGACCTCCAATATGCCACAACAATTGGACGTGCAAAATCATGAGACACTTATTCTACTGAAGGAGTTGGAGGCTTGAAGTTAACATACCTTTCTACAAACTGGTTCCCGTTTATGATGCTCAAAGACATAAACACAAAGAGACCGCTCGTGACCTGGATTTGCATCCCCAATTCAGAAGTTAGCTGCATGCTTCAAGTCAAGACAGCAAGCAATGCCCACAGAAATATTAGAATGAGTTACAAAAAAGACGAGATCATAAACCTTAACACTTGGTACTTCATTATTATCTTACAAAAATAGCTTTTGACAAGAGAGAGGAGGAAGAAGACAAACAAAACAAAACATAAACAAAACATGATTATCACTGAACTGGATAGGGAGCACAAACTTTCTTACCGGCAGGGGAACTAGCCGGAGGGTGGACCAGAATGCCAAAGATGCCGCCACACCCATCTGTATTTCAGTTGCTTTCAGTTATCTCTCAGATTTGCAAACCTCGTGGGCAGTCAATTTATATTCAAAGATACATGTAAGTAGCTCATCTCCACCTAACTTTTTGGATTGCACATGCCTATAAGATCAACTGGAACACCCATCTTGTAGATGATGCTGTAAATGGAGACCATGCTCTTTGATTATTACTATCCACTTTAAGAATGCAAAAGTTTCATCTCACAAAGCTTTTGTTTAAAAGGGCTCGAATTTCAATTTGGGTACGTGCTGATTAAGATGGGTATATGTGGACAAGGCACCCTAAGTATTTGCAAAAAGATTGTAAGGGTTTGAGTGCCACAAATCATGTATGAAGGAATCGAAATGCTATTTTTGGATTAAATTAAAAAAAACAAGTAATGGAACCCCTCCAGATAGTACAAACCCTTGAAGAATGGTAGAGACGTCATGACATCAAAGAAAAGGGAAGACAGGATTAATAAAGGTAGAGGATTACAGATATCATAACTCCTGTCAACCGATTTTCCAGTATGCGCGTGGTCTTCACTTCTTTCTTGGTATCATTATCTCCACTGTCCATCAGAAGATCGAGTTAATTTACATTGATACAACATAAAAAAACTCTCAGGTAGACAAGACAAATTGAAACTGGTCCAGGGGGCACACTTCTCCCTATTACTTTTTACTTTGTGATGGACTTGAAAACAAGGAGCATTGGGTACAAGAGCAACATACGTTATTGAAGTTCCATTGAAACTTTACTTGCTGAGTCAAAATGATTCACAGTCAACCTACCATTTACTCAAAAGAGGAGGTTAAGTTAGTGGAAGAGCAGGAGTACCTAGTATTAATTTGTGTTTCCGGAACAATCAAACTTCGCACATGGTTCAAGGAGGGTACAGCAGAGGCCACCATCCAGGGCAATCCAAACAATGACATGAGTCCCGTAATTACTGCCAGAACATCAGCACGATAACACGATGAAATTTGTTGGAACACGATGAAATTTGTTCACGAGGAAATGCACAACAGATAATATTATACTACTACTATAACAATCAAATAGAAAATACTGCTGGTTCCATAGCTGCTACTGTAAAATCACCTCACGCAGAGATCCCTCGTGACACTTCCAAATAATCACAAGAATGATCTGTTGAATTTTATTTACCTCCAACAACAGCCAGATCAAGGTTGTACCCTTCTGTTTTCTGCAAGGGAGGAGATTTGAAGTTGTTGACGAGTCGACCAGTCATATTCTGAACATTTACATAAGCTATTTATGTAAGTTGTATTGTTTAGACTGGAACATACCCTACTTGTGGGTGTCATTAGGCATGTATAAATTATTTCTGGACAAAAAGTGCCACATGTCATCATCTCTGTAGTTGAATATACTAAAGATGATGAGGAAATTGATTTAGACAGACCTGCCCAATCAGACCCAAACGTGCAGTAACTTAGAGGGAATCAGCAATTAGGAGGGGAAAAAATGCACACGAACTATGTGAATCAGGATTTTGTTCTAGATGTCCCAGTTACTGATGGATTACCTGATCAAGAAATATCAGCAAAGCAACAAATACTGCAGGTACGGCAGACGCAAATATTGCCCATGGGGGAATACTGAACAAGGGCACAAGCCAAGGACGGCCCCCAGTTGTTGCAAGTGTTGTAGCGGCAGGCATCGCAGGTAGAGGTATGTTTGGAAAGAAACGTATAGGCACCATAGACATGATACAAATAGCTAGAGGTGGCCCAAAATCGGCAAGTAGACCACCAACTGGGCGCAGCAGTAATCGTGATGCCCGAAACTGTAGTCCATTGCAAAATCTGATAGGTTTAGTTCCAATGTTGGACCAGCATTTAGGTGAATGCATGGTATCAATACACGATATTAAGGGGTTGTTTACATCATGGACCATGAACTTCTGATACCATGTCAGATGGTATTTTTCCATGGTCAAACTTCGTGGTCTGATTTCTAAAAAATGCAATTTTATAGCCTTTGGGCCCTTGACTAGGTGTTAACCAAACGTGGACCAAGAGAAGTGATCGTGTACCAAAAAGTGGATGTGCTGAATTTTTTGATATATCTACAAGGGCAGTTTTGGGAATTTTCTTGTTCCCTTCTTTCCTCATAACTATAGAAACGTTTGGCAAGCATAAACTTTAAAATAATAATAATTAAGAAAACAAAAAAAACCACAAAAAAGGCATTTCTCTACCATAGTCCCTTGACATGTGCAATGAGAGAACCTCTTTTGCAAGGAAAATCTATTGGACCGTGACAATGGATAATGTAGGCCTTAACATAGGCCTTTTGGGGACCTCAAGATCCATGGTCACTCTCACATTTTTTTTCTTAATGTAAATCAAAGTGGTCATGGGACGAGTTCAATGGCCAATCACATATTTTAAAGGAGCAAGGGACGACTTCATGGTCCATGATGTAAACAACCCTTAATAATGGTACCAAAAGTACCTACCCAACCGGTATCAAATTTGTAATACCAGGCAAATGACAATACTTGGTGGGGATCATATGATTATATGATAATCATTGTATATCGAAGTCATTATATGGGTCAACACCATCCTAATACCATAGAGATACTAGGATGATTTTGAACTGGGTATGAAGGTTTCTGCATGATATATCAAAAACAGCAATATCCTCAAACACCAGTACCCTACCAGTATTTTTTTGAAGTCCAAAATCCTCAATATATATACCAGAGTGGTATTGGAAAAAAAAAAGTTATACCAGGCCAACACTGGATAGTTCCTGTGAGATCTTCTAAGCACAGTACTACCCAGTTGCTAAAGACCTGAATCTCAGATATAATATCAGGTTGATTTAAGTGCTTGAAGATTGTGAAATTCAAATTATAGTATTTCGTCCTAACTCCTGTTCTTTCCTACATGATAGTCGACTTCTGCATATTTGAGATAATCTTGTCACCTAAACTGGTTTTGCTCAAGCAAGTTGCTCAATAGAAACATCAAACATATCAACATGTAAGCAGAGGCAAACAAACTCACAATAAGCATAATAGAAAGGAGATAGATTTTAATGAGGTGAAAGTTTAGCAACCTGGGTGAAGATTTTGGCAACGGTGTAGGTTCCTGCGGCCAGAAGAAACGACAACAGGGCAGACTCTATAGGATATGGGCTTGCAGGTTTATAAAGATGTGCAACTCCCTGTAAACAATCAGTTGTGAGTCTTCATAGTAACAAGCACAGCTAACTATTTCTCAGAAAAAAATAATAAACAAACAAGAACTGACTTAGGTCAATAAATACTGGAAGTCACATACCTTGTAAGCTTCACACATGAACCCGAACGAAATGAATGTTGTAAAAGTCTCGTCGACAAATCGAGTCAAGTACTTGACTAGCTGGGCACATGCATGGCAAAACAAAAACATGCTCAATATTCTCTGTGCCGTCATGATAGGAAATGACAATGCAAACATATATCAGCAAAATGTTTTCGAGTGTTTACTTGAAAAAATAACACATTCTCACCTCTGTGCTGGCCTCCATAGCCGCCAGGACAAGGAGGAACAAGCATGACCAGATGCCAACCCATCCATACACAGGAAGAAATGGCACCATGGCCTGGGTAGTTACCTGCAAACAAAAACATAAAACATTCATTATAGTTCCACAAGCTTCAATCCCATATTTGGTCTCCTATGAGCAACATTATGAACAGAAAAGAAGAATTCAGAAACCAATTAAATTAAGGGCATGTATTTTTTACCCTGTAAAGGGCGCCAGTGATGACGACCATGAAACCGGTGGGGCCGAGTAAAATAAGTGGTTGCCCTGCCAGTAAAGTGTAAATCATCCCTGAAACTGCATAGACAGAGTTGTTCAGTCCCTCTTTACAAGATACAAAAATCTCAACATGGACTTGGTATTGTCCTTCCACCAGGTAACCAGAAAACATTTCACAGGCCATGAGCTCTTTGTGCTCACTATATGCATCATTATTCCTAATGGCCTGTAAAGTCAACTAGAGCAGGGGAAAATAAGCCTAAGATCATTACTTTTAGGACAATTTTGGTTCCTACATATGATATCATGGACATTACTCTTTTGTGGGGTCAAAAGGAGATGAATAGGAAAGAAGCTCCGACTCATTTATGCAATATAAAGTGGAAGGTGTACCTGCACAGCTCAGGATGGTCTCCAAGAGTCCCATATTGTGCGCTGTGAGGCGTGCAACCATCCTTTACAAAAACACAAGAACGTTAGCTGATTATACACCACAATATACACAATGTAATTTGAAAATTTATTGTATGCATAAGCATCAACGCAGCCTATCCTGCAATCCAAGAATTCCTCTTTCTCTCTCAGTGCATTTAAGAATTTCTGGAGTTGTATTAAATCACTTCCAAGTTTCTACAATTGATATAATCCAGTTCTACATGACATGAAGCTCCCAATTGTGTGAAGTTGGTCGACAAGATAGATTAACTGCCAATTCTCGACTTTAACTACCAAGTACAGAGTTCGAATCAAATTCTGAATTGGCCTTGGATTCTGAAATTGGCAATTTCAGAATTGGAATTGAATTCTGAGAAAAACGATGTAGGTTGGCAACGCAATGCTGATCTATGTCAGCATGGAACATGTTGTTCCGTTGCAACAAGATCCTTCTCACTTTCTCTTTCACTATGAGTATATGCAAGGATTCAAGACTTCATTTTATGTAGATTGGATCATAACAATCGTAGGAACTTAGGGGTTATTTAAAACAACCAGGACTTCTTGAATATACCAATTCTGAAAGAGAAAGTGAGGATGATCTTGTTGCAACGGATCAACATGTGACATTCTGACATAGACTACCATTGCCTTACAACCATCAATGAAATCTCAAAATTCAAGTCCCATTCTGAAATTGGTCTGAACTCTGAGGTTGTAGCTCTTACCAATTTCACAATGCAGAAATTGACGTGGCATCTGAAACTTCGATGTATGTTGCAAAACAATGCGCCTATGTCAGAATGTAACATGTTGTTCTGTTGCAACAAGATCATCCTCACTTCCTCTTTTGCTATGAGTATGTTCAAGAATTCCTGGCATTAAACAACCCCCAAGTTCCTACAATTTTCCTAATCCAGTTCTATTTGAAATTGAAGCAACCAATTGTGTGAAGTGGTCAAGAAGATAAACTTCACTGCCAGTTCTCGAATTTAACTACCAGTTTCAGAAGTCAAGTCCAATTCTGAAGTCGATTTGAATTCTAAAACTGTAGCTGTTACCAATTTCAGAATCCAAGTCCAATACAGATATCGATTTGAATTCTGAGAATCTCCCTGTATGTTGGAAGACAATCCTAGTCTATGTCAGAGTTTGACATGTTGTTCCGTTGCAACAAGATCATCCTCACTTTTCATTTCTACAATCTGGTTAGCAGGAGCTTATACAAAGGGTTGCCTCGCACAACTTGAGCTAAAGTTCAAGCTTGCAAGTTTGGTGAGCCAAGGTGGAAGGCTTTGGCCCTTACATGTGCCTAAGATTTGTCTCAAGGTTGGCCCCCGCTTATTTTGGATCGATTTTCAATTTCAAGCCGGAACTTGAAGTTGTAGTCGTGTTAAGTCCGATGAGTACATACAAGTTCAAATTTCGGCTTGAACTTGAAAATCAATCCGAAATAAGAAGGAACCAAACTCCACAATCTTAGGCACACATAAAGACTCAAACTCTTATACCTTGACCCACCGACCTTGCAAGCTTGAGCTAGATCTCAAGCTCTGCGTGGCTAGCCCTACAATCTGGTCAACAGGAGCTTATACGATTTGTTTAAACTGGGATAGAAATGGCACTGACCCCCCAAAGGCAAAACAAGGAGCAAGTGATGAAAAGGTCATGTAAAGGATGGCGGAAGCAGCTTTCGGATGTAGTCCATCCGTGAAGTCACTGGCATAATGTGGAAACCTCCGTTGAATATCCTTGATGATGCCATTTCCAACACCGTGTGGCTGAATATTCTCTGCTTCACAATAACCTTCAAATGCACCACCTGCACTTGTGGATGCCAAGCATTTCACTAGCCTACGATGTCTCAATTGGCCAAGAATGTCTGCCCTCAAGGCCCAACTTGACCTTATTGCTCCAGCTTCTCCCTTCCATATAACATCTTCATCAAAATGGGCAGACTGCCCCAAGCTCTTAGTAAAATTGCTGGATCCTTTGCTATGAGCATTTATAGTCCTTCTGCACCGCCATTCAAGTGACTGTTGTCTGTGAAGGGTAGAAAAGCCTTGTATGGGTTTTGAAAAAGAAGAAGAATTTTGCTGAGTGGCGGTGAAAGAGTCCAAAAGCCCCTTTGTTCCATTTTGTAAGATTTTCTGCACACAGCATTTAAACCACTGTGAGATCCTATCATCGTCTCTAAATTGCAATCCAATACACCGACGTAGATGAGGACATGTCAATATGGAAAGCCAAGAGTATTCAGTAGCTAGCGTGGAATTCTAATACAAGTTGCTAGAATCTGCAAAAATTCAGCAACCCAGGAGAAGAGCTCTAGCACC
Organism: Polytrichum commune; assembly: GCA_950295325.1. NCBI lineage: Eukaryota > Viridiplantae > Streptophyta > Polytrichopsida > Polytrichales > Polytrichaceae > Polytrichum > Polytrichum commune. Next base: position 5,911,913 of record OX485804.1, read on the forward strand.
AATTCACATTGCTCTGGGTTGCATGAATTTAAGATGTTATTTCTGGAGTTGATTGGCCTGTTAAACCTGGGATGATGTGTGGAGGAGCAGAGGCATTTTGACATCCTCATAGATTTTCATGCTCAGATGTCCAACCTACCCGTGACTGCAATTTCTCGGTAGTCCAGTGAAAATTGTACAACAACAGCAACATCATGGAAGCTATGGCACTCCGTGAAGCATGTATGATACAACACTCCCTAAAAGCCTCACTCCGAGAGAAAAACAGAAAACAGATGGGGTACGAGATGTTGACCAGAAAAAAGACACCGTCAGTGTACCTCCATAGCCTACCATCAGCGGATCCTTGCTAGAATCAGAAACCCAGCACAGAGCTCTAGCACCAGCTCATTGCTTCGGTTGAATTTTGGTACTGGTCTTAAATCACCCTGTTAACCTCGGGGTGATGTGTGGAGGAGCTCAGGCATTTTGATATCCTTCTCGATTCATGCTCAGATGTCCTACCGACCCGTAACTGCAACTTCTCGGTTGTCCAGTGAAATTTGTACACGGGACAACATCATGGGAAGGTGTTGCACGCCATGAAGCATGTACAATACAACTCTCCATGAATATTCACTCCGAAGGAAAAACAGAAAACAGATGGTGTACGAGAGGTTGACAAAGAAAGACACTGTTGCTAGAATCTGCAAAATGTCAGCAATCCAGGACATCAATTTCACATTGCTTCGGGTTGAATGAATTGGTGATAGTATTACTGGAGTTGATTGTTACGACCACCATACTGGTATTGAGATGGCCTGTTAAACTTGGAGTAAGGTGTGGAGGAGCTGAGACATCATGGTATCCTCGTGAATACACAATCTCAGATGTCCTACCTCATCTTTATTGTACATAGGACCACAACAACATGGAAGCTGTTGCACTCCACACGAAGCATGTACAATACAAATTCCCCTCGAATTTCATTCCAAAGGGGCAAAATAGGAAACAGATGGGCTACGAGAGGTTGACCAAAAAAAAATACACCCGTCAGCGTACCTCCATAGCGCACCACCATGGAATCCTAATATAAAGTTGCTAAAATCTGCAAAATTTCAGCAACCCAGCAGAGCTGTAGCACACTGAAGTCGGGGTGATGTGTGGGAGGAGGTTAGGAATTCCGACAACCTTGCACATTTTCATGCTCAGATGTCCTACCCGGTTGCCATTATACGTAGGACAACAACAAGATGGAAGCTGTTGCACTCCATGAAGGATGTAAGACAACACACCTCTCCCTGGGAATTCATTTCGAAGGGGAAACTAACAAACAGATGGGGTACGAGAGGTTGACAAAGAAAGACATCGTAAGCGTACCTCCATAGTGCGCGAATGAGACTAGAACTCAAATTTCTTCCTCTCTGTAATCACAGAATGCCACACATTATCTTGTTGATGACGCCATAGCTGGAGTTGCAAGCCCTCCTCCAATGACACCTCTATGGCGATCACTCCTTCCCAACTCTGCCAATGCACTTCACCCACATAAACATTCTGGAGATCACTGCATCTCAAAATCTTCAAAAATCCCACTCACACGCTGAATAGCACTCAAAAATAAAGCTCCAAGACTCCCATAACCACTCCACTCCACTCCACTCCAATCCAACCTCCTTCCCCCGGCTCAAGCGTTCCTACTCTGAGCTCCCAATCCTACAAAACTCATCGCAATTTTCATATTTCACACGTATTATTCAGTGAAATCTTGAAATTTTCACTTCCAGCTATCAAATGGCAGAATACATGGGAAGCATTCGAGTTCGGATGATGGTGGCGCTCAAACCGTCGCTGGTTCGGCTGGCAGGGGAGGGATGACGGGAAGTGACGGGAAGTGAAGGGAATTGACGGGTGAGTTTTATCTTCGTATTTGTAGATATGAGAAATGTTCGGAGAGCGAGGATATCGGGTGGCGGGGCCCGCTTGCTTCAGAGGCTCGTCGCGTCCCAGCTGAAACCTAAGTTCGTTGACCTCTCTCCCTATAGGGCTCTCCCATTAGCCTTTTCGGCTTCCCGGACTTTAAAATCAATTTCATTGGGCCCTTCTTAGGACATCTGAGCCAATGGGAGGCTTTGTTTGTTGTTCTTATTATTTTAATTCAGAGAGAGAGAATTATATCATATACAAGCGTCCTTCTCATTCATCCAACATAAAACCCTAAAGTGGTACACCCTAACCTCCGTAATGTCGCTCCTTCCAATGATCATGAAGGTTTTTGGGCATAATTGTTTGAGATCCTAGTGTTTGCAAGTCCAACCAGTTACAGGTTGACATCCTTCAGTTTTCCTTTATTAAATTGGGGTATATTCTATAAATCCCTCTAAAATGATCGGTAAGTTTCCTACAGTCTTGAACTTCAACCGGTTATTTCTCAAACTCAACCAGTTCATTTGTAACTAACTACCAGTTCTCCCCGATCATAGGCTCCTTCTCTTATATCTTGATACCCTAGGGAACGGATGTGCTCGCTTTCAATCTCCCTCCTTGTTGTCACATTTCCCTCCCACATATCACATGTTTTGACATTAAAATAATCCACCAAAGAACTCAAACCATGTGCTCGCGTGCATCACATTGCCATCATTGTTATTATTGCAATGTCGACTTTGTGCTATTCCGTCATGTCACATGCACTGTTAATTCTCTATTATCACACATCCATGTTATCACTACAAACCTCTTTGACATCATGTACACTTTGATTGTCACGGCATGTGATACTAGGGAGGGTAGAGTGTATGCAGCCCGGAGGTTACATTTCTAACTTGATTTGACACCGGAATTTGAGCCAATGGGAGGTTTTTTGTTTATTGTTTTAATTCGGAGAGAGAGAATTATATCATATACAAGCATACTTCTCACTTATCCAACATAAAACCCATAATTAGTTTACCCTAACCTTCACAATGTCAAACCTTCTCTTATATTCCAAAACCCTAGGGAATGGATGTGCCCGCTTTCAATCTCCCCCTTGTTGTCACATTTACCTCCCAAATATCACATGTATTGATATTAAAATAATCCATCAAAGAACTCAAACTACACGCTTGCATGCATCACATTGTCATTATTGCAATGTTGACTTTGTGCTATTCCATGATGTCACATGCTACACTAATATTCTATTATCATGCGTCCATGTTAACACTACAACCCTCTTTATTAACATGTGCACTTTGATTGCCACAACGCGTGATACTAGGGAGGGTAGAGTGTATGCAGCCCGGAGGTTACATCTTTAAGTTGACTTGACACTAAAATAAGTTTTCAAAACCCCGAATTAGTCTACTTGGGGTCATTTGAGATGAATTGGCAACAAACCTATAGAGGGTTATATCATTCATCCAGCATAAAAGCCTTGAAGTAGTATGCAACCCGCAGGTTACTTTTTCTATTTGATTTGATACCGAAATTAGTTCTTGAAACCCCAAATTAGTATACTTGAGGTCAATTGAAATGAATCAGCACCAAGCCTATAGGGGGTTCAAGTTTTTATGTTGGATGGATGAAAGGTATGCTTGTGTATAATAATCCCCTCTCTCCTCATAATTGGAGACACTTCCACCCTCCATGGCATGCAATTTGGATCAAATTAAGAAAATGTCTCATCCGCTTAGCAATTGCCTTGCTTGCAAATAAGTTATCATTTCAAGTTTTAGAATTGGATTTGGAGATGCAAAACTTTTGCTAACATTCTACAACTCCAAGTTTTATTCACTAGACCTAATCATGGACAATAGCTTACCAACCTCGGTGTTAGTTGAATTTGGTTCACTAATTATCCCAATTAGCGTGTGTTAATATTAAGAGTTGTGCAGTGCAATAATAGCTTACTCAAGAGTTCATTTTTACCAAAAAAAAGTTCAATAAGTTGTTTGGACATTCTAAAACATAAATGACGTTGCTTGGTTAAATACTACATTCTTATTAAATAGTTATAGCGCTACAAAACTTCGAATACCTAGTAACATGCACCAATTGGGATAAACAATGTAGTGCACCCAACATTGAGCCCAACATCAAGTGAAGCTAAGCACCGACCCTCTATGATATTTAATAGCATGCTAAGCATATTATTGACCTATATCTAAATGTTAACTATTTTGATAGAAAAATAGTCCATGCATCATGGTTGGAATTTTTGACCTATATAGCTTGCAAATGCATGAATATATTTCAAGTTTTGGAGTTGTTTGTATTTGCAAAATATAATAGAAAGTGGACTTCAAGATGTTTATACACAATATAAATCATGTTCAAGGTGGAATTCAAGTTTGACCAACTAAAAAGAGTGAAGGGGGGAGGGGGGGGGGGCTCCTCATGCAAGGTAAAGGTTAAGGTCCATGTCCATAATACATGGGGTCTAAAACATTCCTTAAATAGATCATATTTTTGGATTGGAGGTTGGATCGAAGTTTGAAGATTGGTTTCTCAAACCAACCAAGGGAATTGTTTTCTTACGTTGGAACCAACATTATTTTATAAGAAGTTGATGTCATATCAACGCCACTTCATTCCCCCATACTTCAAACTTGAATCATGCTAGTTCAAGCTCCTTGGGTCCAAAATTATGCTCAAGAGTGAGAGCAAGAGCTGCCAACCCTACGTTGGCGTGAATGAAGGTCGATTCACCCTTGATCATAGTTGCAACCTCATCACCTTAAGCCAATGAGATTGCTTAGTTTTCAATGTTTATTTAACCACGAACCCTTATGTTTAACTCTTCCCTAAAGGAAGTTGTTAGAGCAACTTCATACAGTCAATCAATGTGTCCTTCAATATCAAACCTATTTGAAGGATGGTCCCAATCCAAATGACCCATTCTTAAACTACTAAGATAGAAAGCACCTTAAAGTAAAAAAGTTAAGGTATTTGGCATACATGGGACAACCATATGAACTAAAAAAGAAAAAAAGAAAGAAAAAAGTGTATTGCAGTATTTACCCCCCCCCCCCCCCCAACACACAATTGAAATAATTATAAATTGTAGAAGTGAAAAATGTGTTGGCACCCAATACTGGTAGCAGGCCTTGACGTTCACACGGGTGAACATTCTCAAATGAACGTTACTCATAACGCAAGATTTCGATGGTGCTAGTTTTGGGTTTTGTTTTGGTTTAACCCTTAAAGGACAATGCTGCCCCACGGGCTTGGTATTATTTTGGGAGAATCTTGTTCAAAACTTCTACTCCATTGCACCAAATGGGGTTTTTAGAATGCCAAATCGAGCACCTTAGCAAGATCTATACTTCTTTAGAATAGAGCCTATGTAAATTAATTGGTTAATCATGCTTTAAATGAATTTTAAAAGATATTTTGGGTGTGATATCGGGAAAGCATATGTCCTTTAGGGGTTAAGGTGCTCTTACCGACAAAACCGTTGGTGAATTACGTTTGGAAATTTAGTGCATTACGTGTTTCTTCCCGCTACCATAAAGGACACGTAGTACTAGATTGGGCCATATTTTGAGGTACTTTATGGGACGGACTTTGGCAACGATGGAGTAGGGCCCATTCCGCATGCAAAATCAACCTCGTTGACAAGTACACTTGGCAAAATGACGTACCAAGTTTGCCACGGTAATGCCACATGTCACACATGTATTGGGCGGACCACCCGGATCATAAATTGATAACCATCAAACCATGTTGACAGCAAACGATTGCCCGAACCAATGAAAGAACTCCAACGCACGTAACTTAAGTTACGGAAGTGAGTTTTTTGGATGAGAACCTTGCCTCAAAATATTGGCAAGAGGAAATTGTTGTATATGAGCATACCTCTCACCCGTCCATGTTAAACAAACCCCAAAAAATAATAAAAACTACACTAGATAAGGTATTAGTGTTGTATGGTATTTTTAGTCGCTTTTAGTAACCTATCTAATGACACTTCTTATGAACAACTTTAGAGTAAATATATGGATGAATGAAAATCGGATTGAAAATCACTTAGTAAGTGTCAAATTTGACAACATCATAAATCTATAATGCCCAACTTATTTTACAAGGCATGACAAATAATTTTAGGTTTACATTTAGTGTTGGTGACACTACACAGGGTGGTTTACAACGTATACAGAGAAAGACACATAGAATTAGTGATGCTATATTTAGTATACATCCTCTAAGGTTGTGGTCGATCTATTGCATTTGCATTGCCCTAAAACTAGCTAGAGTCTTTGAAGGTAATTTTGGTGTCAGATAACTTAGCTTAGGGTCACTTCACACACAAGCTAGGGGTTTCGATCATGTAATTGTGAGAGCCCTTGATTCTCATCCAAAGGTTGTATCACAAAAATCATATGTCGGAATTTGTGTTAGGTGTAGCATGGTCTTGGCCTTTTCCAACCAATGACAAACCCTAGAATGCAATGGTCATGGGCCTTCAATCTCGTGTGTGAAGTGGCCCCCGATCACTAACAGACCTTATGAGTACATGGTTAAGCTAGGGTGAGTTTATGTAGGATGCTTGCTCACCATATTCTAGTGGGAATATGGAGTTCTACGAACAAACACTTTATTCACTCCGGCCCCCTAAAGGGGATTGGAGTTCTTCTTCTCTTTTGGGAATACGGACAAATGTAGACGGAATTTGGTGGGATAGTGTATGTATGTGCCAACCAACTATTGCTATATCAAGTGTTCGATGTTCATATGTGTCAACCAAATATTGCTATTCAATTGTTTATTATTTAGTGAAACTCTAGCGGACCATGGCCACAACCATCCACATTGTAGTAGGCCACCATAATGTGGTTGGTTGATTTCTTTTGTTCGTCTACATGAAAACGAACACCTTCAACCCACTATTATCTAGTGGACGAGCGGCCTACATAAAAATACACCCTTAGTGACACAACATTTGAAGCAAACACTTCCCCCCTTCGGCTTTAATCTCGAGTCAACCAACACGATTTGCGGGAAAAAACAAAACCGGTTATTTTCAAAGCTTGAGGTTCTCGATTCCTCAATGGTTACCTCAAATTCATTCACACGTTGTAGTTTTTGTTGTGCACTTGCATGAACTCTACATTGAAATGGATGGGAGTGTAAGCCTCCAAAAAAGATAGTGTAAAAGTTGATGCATCTTTTAATCTTTTTTAAATGTGGGGACTAAACAACGGTATATCACCACTTTTAACCTAGGTGTTTAATGGTTTTTAACCGCATGGTACCCACACTTTACCACTTTCGTATGTTGTAAAACCATCTCGTGGAATATAGCCACTTTGATGAGTGTAAATAGTGTGGGTTACCATGTGGACTTCTAGGGTGTTGCGACTTTTTATTCACAATACTCTCTTTTTATGTGATAAGTTATCATTTGCCTATTGATACAAAGTTAGAGCATTGGGTAACTTTCGAACTATCCACACTATATACAATAGTTGGGGTAATAGTACACCTTTCACACTAGATTGTGTGTTGAGTTAGCATGGGTAAGAAAAGCTTATAGATGAGTAAGCTACTATAATTCAACTATATGATGAGAAGATGTTGAAAAACATTGACTCTTTTTGGTGTTCTCTTGGTATTTGTTTAAAACCCACATGAGTTTATATAATGTGAAAAAACATTGACCAAAATCATATTGTGGTGTATGTCAAAATTATAGTGGGGCACATTCATAGGTGTACTTTGTAAGAGAATGGATGGGTGTGTACGTTCATAACATGAGCCTCAAGGTATAGAGGTACACTTTGAAATCTGCAACTGGGGGTAGGGAGAGGCCCACCACCACGGGGGGGGGGGGTGGCATTTTCTAGATTACAGAGAGAAGAGAGAAGAAACGCTGACCATAGGTCAACGTGATTGAAATGCCTGTTCGACCCACCCTTGGTATTATACCCTCATGGCATAATAACTTTCTAGATTACATAACCAACACTCTCAACCATTAGTTTTTTCACTTGATGGGTTAACAATCTACAAATATGGATTTAGAATCTACCCAATTTGTATATTGTAAAAATCATCTCGAGGAAGACACTTACATTTTTTTACACCTATTGTTATCATTGGTTTATCATTTGGAGGTATGCATTGATGTATTGTTTTATTGACAATATTGCCATTTCTATCCAAATAAGATAAATAAATAGTATGCACATCAGGGTACATAATATAATTTATTATTAAAAAAATACTATTGGTGATATGTTACAACAACATGTAACTCCAAATGATACACCAACTTGAGGTTACCACACACTTTGTTAGTATGTGGAATTAGCCGGTTTGACACCATTTTCATGCACTTTTAGGGCCACTTCACACATGAGACTGACTGAGAGCCTATGTTCAAAAACAACCTCTTAAAGGTAGGCCTAACACAAAACCAAGAGACCATGGCACTCCGAATGCTCACAACCGTTGATTTGTTCTATTTTATCATGCATGATGCCCTGCATGAATAGGAAATCATTGAAATAGCATTTGGTTGAGGGCCCGGTTACATATGACTTCACATTACACTTGAGGATCCGTGACCACACTACATGATTTTGGAGGTGTCTTGGGACGGCCTTTGGACACTTTCTTTTGGGCTCTCACAATGTCATGGTCACGGCTCTTGGCTTGTGTGTGGAAGTGGCCCTTAGTTCCATAAACCTTTTGACTTCCTGGACTTTAAAATCATTTTCATTTCTTTTCTTTTGAACCCCAGCTCGGCTAATGATGATTTAATGAAAACCCACGAACATTGGGATTTATTTTTATTTTTATTTTTAAAAATAAATTTTGTATTGTTTCTCATTTAGAGAATCCCCATCTCACATTGGGACCACCTAAGTTCCTATGGTGACTCACACAAAGCATAAACCCTAATTGGCCGCTCGTCCTCTTCTTCATCTTTCTTCAGAGTTGGCTGGCTAAGTTGCGCGCCGTTGCAGGGTTTCGCACAGCCGGCGAGTACTACGGGAGTCGACAGAGAGAGACATCATCATCTCCTCTCACCCCTCGCAACACCTTCGCATTTTTCACACTAACGGCAACACACTTCGGTATGTCAATCAAAACCATCTGTAGGCACAGTAGTTCAGTCGTTTGGGACGACTCTTTGCCAATACGTACCCGGGACAAGGGACTGAAGTTGCAGTGTATTGTTTTTCGTCTTTTGGGGTTGATTTTGCTTATTGGTCACGGCCAGATGTGGTATTATCTCCGGCCTGAGCTGAGAGATTTGCCAGAAGTTCTGGTGAAACATCTTTTGGATGGCGCGACATGGATGCGGGGTTGTGGTTAGGGTTTTAGCTTTTTGCATGTTGTGAATGCGGGAAGGCTGGCATATGGTTTTTTTGTAAATTGATAATCAGCCACATCTCAGAATCGTGGCAAATACTTTGGTATTTCAAAGTAAACCATCGGCAGTAAAAGTGGGTCAATCGTTTGGGACTGAGTCTTACCAGTGCTTACACGGGATGCGAGCCTGAAGTTGCAGTGTAATTATTGTCCTCTCGTTATGGATTGTTGTTGCTTAGTGATCACGGCCGGATGTGTGTTGGCTCCGGCCTTAGTTGCCATATTTGCCAGAGGTTATGTGGTGGAACAGGTTTTGGATAGCGTGACATGGATACGTGGTTGTGGTTAGGGTTTTGGCATTTTGTTGTCAAAGGGTGAGGGGAAGAGTGTGTCTGCATGTTGTATATCCGGAGGCTGGTATATTTATGTTTCTTAAATCGATAACCGGTCAGTCACACACAATTTAAGATGGATGTAGAAGAAGGTTGGGTAATTGGACCTAGGCTCTGGATTTCTAACTCTCTATCTCGTAGCTGCCACGTGTGCAATTTCGTAAATATTTCTTAAGTTCCCTTTCACGTCGTTCCTTTCCTAGTTGGTGTGGTGGTTATTTGCCGCTTTCATTGTTTGATGATGGGACTCGTTATCCTATGCCACATGGCCTGGGTGTACATGTAATGCTTGGCTGTCACGGTACTGATATTGGTCTTGGTCTTGGATGGGTGGTCGATCCGCAGCAACAATGAGAGGTCGGAGCCCTGATCATAGTCCTCCACGTAGGGGCTATGGAGGAGGAGGAGGAGGAGGAGGAGGAGGTAGGAGACGTAGCCCAAGTCCTCGTGGTGGTGGACGTGGAGGTTACAGCAGCCGGGAGCCAGAGCCTTCTAGTCTTTTGGTTCGGAATATACCGCGCGACTGCAGGTAGTGGCAGAACCCTCCTAGGCTAGTGAAGGGGTTCTGGGTTTATGGATGTGATTCAGGTCAGTTGCATGCTGGAGTTTGTGCGATCTGGCTGCAATTATACAGTTATCCTTCGCTCTTAGTTTCTGGATACCTTCAATCACTGCAGTCGTTTTCCTTGGTGTATTGTAGATATTTCAGGAATCCAGCAGTTCAGTTATTTCAGTAATTAGTGCTTCTTGGTGAGGAGAATAATTAGTGATGGTGATTCTGCAGTGCGGAGGATCTCCGCATCCCATTTGAGCGGTATGGAATTGTGAAGGATGTGTACCTGCCCAGAGACTACTACACAGGGTGAGCTTTAGGGTTAGAACATTGAACAAAATATCTCCAACATTAGTTTAGCTATTTGTAAGGTTTCATGCTGTGTTTTTCTCAGTTTCAGCTGCCTCCAGTTTGATATCTATGAAATCCCTCTTCTTTGATAATCTTGTTTTTTGGAGTTTTGAGAAGCTCAGTGTTGGGTACTATTCCCAAAATGGCTCAATGCATCTGAATTTGTATGACTGGTCAGTCTACATCCATGCAGATGGTGTGCTTGAGTTTATTTATCTATATACTGGTACTCGTTTGTGCATGATCTCGTCAAAGTATGCAGAATAGTTAGTGGCTCAACTAAAAGGTCAGGTGGTTCTTGCCAGACACATTTGAGACATGAATGGTTTAAGCAACAGCAGATGCCAGTGTCGTGTTACTAACATAAGGCCTTTCCTGTCTGGGTAGAGTTAGTTCTACTTTATTTTTTTGGGTCTTGGGCGAAGAGAATTTGAGGTACATGAAGAAGTCCCGTAAGTCTGATTTTGTTAACATGCAGCATAGTGGTTGCATGTTTGGGGGAACAGTCTTGGAGATGATTAAGCTCGGGTTTTATGTGGAGAGAAGAAGCTTGGGATTGGAGAAGATCTTCAGTGTAGGGGTTTAGCTGGAGACACACCACCTCTGGGTGTGGCAGTGGCTGAAAGAGATCAGTAGCAATAATCCACGAAATTTTCTTGTTGTGTGCTTCCCTAACATATTGGCTTCAAAAAGGCTGTAGAGATGAAGCTCAAATCAGGGAATCCAGTTCCCAGAAGGTTTCTGAAGTTTCAGGCAAAGACTCAAGATAGTGAAGTTACAAGTTGAAGTGAAGCTAGAGTTGGTCGGTGGCCCACGTGGTGAAGATGTGAAGAGAGTTAAATGATTTTCTGTGGAGCGCTTTGGAAGTTGGAACCAAGTCCAAATCAGTGCCATGCTTTTGCACAAAATTATTGGAAGAATTCTTGAAGAAACTGAAGGAAGTGTGGTCCGTGTATTTCACATATAAGGCGGTTGATAGTGACCTGTTTTGCCAAAGGTCAGCAGCTAATACACTGGTGGTTATATGTGGATCATGATCATTTGAACACCCACATCAGGAGAGCCCCAAAAGCTCCTGAGACCATGTCAGTATTAAATAAATGTCAACCATGATAAGGCTGTTTCATTCACAGAAGCATTCTATAAAAATATACTGGAACGTCCTAGGCAATTAATCATAGATCTACATCTTGTCTTAACAGCCATGTAATATCATGTCTTAATGATTCTTTTGAATATTGGAGAAGGGTTTCTTACAACTAGCTAATTGTGGTCGATTGAGTTGGGTGTATACCTTGTGAGTGATTTTGCAGATGCAATGGTGAGGTGTGGATCATATTTCATGAATGCTAGGGATTTCTCTTAAGCCATGGATGACATGGTCTACATCCATGATAGGATTTCTGTGTGGTGTATGGGCGTCCATAGAGTTTGTCAGTCTCTAGTACGTGGTAGCCTTAAAGGAAGGAGATGGGAAAGAGTGCTTGATGGTTGTAGGGCTTTAAATCCATGACAATGCAGTCCCTGGCACCTTGCAAGGTGTAAGGTGTCATCTCACAGATTCAGTGTTAACATAAATGCTGTATGTTCATGAGTGTACAGGCAACCACGTGGATTTGGCTTCGTACAGTATCTGGATGCCCGAGATGCAGCAGAAGCGCAATACTATTTGGATCATCAGCTAATATCAGGCCGAGAGATTACGGTGGTCTTTGCTGAGGAAAATCGCAAGAAGCCCCAAGAAATGCGGACAAAGGAGCGTGTCAGGTAACTTTCCTGCATATCTTGTAGGTCACGCTGCTGCACAAATCTGGAATTGCTATTTTAACAACTAATGTCAGTGGGAGGTTGTAGATGTATACTAGAATCAGCTGTCATGAATTAGGTGTGGTGATGTTAATTCTAGAATGCATGGTTACAAGCAGCAAGTATCATACTGATTTATGGACTCAACATGTTAGGAGCAACTGTAGGGTGAACAATTTTTGACAATGGTTGAGTTTCTCATCGTAGATTAGTGTCTGTCTGCTGTACAAGTATTGTGTTGTGACTTTGTAATGAACTTCTTTATGCAGAGGGCGTCCTGGATTTGGAGGGCGCAGAGGTAAAATCTCCTTATGCATGTGCATTCTTTCAAATTTGAATAATTTGTGTCATCAAGGTGTATAATCATCATGTCTTATGAGCTGTTGTTGATGTGTAGCTTTTAACCTTACTGTGCAGGCTCACGTTCACGGTCTCCTAGACGATTCTCCCCTTCCCCACGTGGTGGGCGTAGATCAAGGTAAACCTGTAGGATTGTTGAAGCTTCTGTCAATGTCCAAGTTCTAATCTGCTGGAAGGGAGAGGCACAAGATGAAATGGTATATATTTCAAAGTAGTCCCAAAAGTTGTTATTAATGTGCCTGACGCAGTGTCTGATTGTTGTTCATTTGCTTGTAAAGTAAGTGAGACTTGATGTGTCAATTTTCTGCAGAATCTGACTACTTTATATCAAATATTCTGCTGAATATTGATGAGCAGGGACATTGTGAGTGATAATGAAATTTGATTAGTGTGTTGGTATTCTAGTATGACTGCTGTTGTGTTCTGATAATTTGGAAGGTTGTGATATACCGAGGATCTAAAACCTGAGGCCCTTGCCATGGTTCTTATGTGCAGATCCCATTCCCAGCAGGTCAGGGGCCGCACGCCTTCTCCAGGACATCATGGAAATGCTCCCTCCCGGTCACCCTCTGCAGGAAGATCTCACAAGAGGAGAACACGAGACCGTTCCCCTGTGCCACCCCGAAGATCTCCATCTCCACCACATCGAGGGGCAAGAGAAGTCCAGCCTCGTGTAAATGGTAGAGACCAGTATGTTTCACGGTGAGTTTGTCAAATTCAACGCCTGGCTTTGCCCATGGCACAATTCCTTATTAGGTACTCCAGGTAGACTGTCTTTCTCTTGTCATTAGGGCCAGTTGTAAGTTCATTGCTGTCAACTGTATGTGGTGAGCTCAAGCTGTGCTGCACTTGTAGATCACGATCAAGGACCCCTGTTGGTGCACAATCAAACCCTCCAAGGAGGCGTCGATCTCCCTCTCCACCAGGACACCGCAGGCACACCCGAGAACCAGAATACGAAGGCTCTCCTGTAGTAGAGACCAGGTAATTATCTAGATGGATCTTCCTTAGAAACAAACAGCATGTCCTGAAGTCTGGTTAAAGAATCTAATGATTTTTATAAAAAAATTTAATGTGCTTTCACAATTGCTGAAGTAGTGGTACTTTTCCTTCAAATTGTCGCTTAGAAGGGTTTAGGAGTCCTGTGCAGATCTAACATTTGGAAATTTTTGCAGGCGGGCTCGACCTTCTGGAGGAGGATTTGACCAAGCTCCTGATCATTGAGAAGGAAATGCAACAGCAACTGAGAAACACAGTTGGTAGAGAGGAAGTAGTTCATAGATTTGCCAGTCTGTGTTCTAGGTTGCTTGATGGATGTCTTTGTCGGAAGAATCCAGCTGCTGTTCAATGTATTTATCTCCTCAGCTTCATATATTGTGATTTTCAATTCACAACTTGCAAGGCGGTAGCCCGTCTCTTACTGATGCTTTGTGAATTATAGTGCTAAACTCTCTGAACTCAACAAGATATCCTTCCAATTTGGGGCCTGTGAGGACATCACACCTGTTGGGGATTAATGGTGGAATTGTGTCCAGTGTAACAAACTATATCTGTTTACAACTTCAGAAATGTAGACACCAATGGTTTATTTATTTGAGACCAATAGCTTTTTCTATTCTGATAAATTGTCAAGAGTGAGAAATGAGGGATAAGGGTTGACAACTTAAGTTCGTTTAACCCAGTGTTCAAGGTTGAATTCCTAACATGTTTCACCAGTACGGGTGGGGCTAGGTGGTTGGTTGTCTTAAGGGGGTGTTAACAACTTTTGGTATTCGTAATTTTACCTCCAATTTCTCTAAAGGTAGCATTCAACTCGAATTGGACTACACACCACAGCTTTCAAAACACACCGCATGGTGGCCAAGTACAAGAAATGCTCTAAGGTGCGACAGTGCCATCAAGCAGGTCATTGTTTAAAGGGATTTATCATAGGTGGCATTAAGTACAAAATAACACCACTTTGGCCATTCATAGTAGCAGTATAAGGCGGATGCAAGAATGCTTTAAAAAGTGCACCAACTTTGGTCAATCACAATTGTTAATCAAAAACCTATCCACTAAACGTGGCAGTGTAAGTGATCCACAAAAGGGGGCGAACATCTTCATTTAACAATAGACCTTCACCTGCAATGTTTACATCAGGGACCATGAAGTTGTCCCAAGGCCCTGTAAAATCTGTGATTGGCTGTTGAACTCGTCCTAGGACCACTTTGGTTTACACCTAGGAAAGAATGTTAAGTGATTATGGAATTTGAGGTCCCCAAAAGACATATTTTGAGGCCTACTTTATCCACTGACATGGTCCAACGGGTTTTGCGGTGGGAGAGGCAAAAGAGGTGCTATGGTAGAAAAAACAAGGGCCCATGGCAGAGAAATATTACTATAATACATTTTTTAAAAAAAAAATTTTGAGAAGAGAAGATGAAGATAAGAGCCGATGGAAGAATGGTCAAACTTGAATTTATTTCGAAACTTCCCTTTTTGGACATATATTATAAAAATTAGCACATTCACTTTTGGTGCATGGTCATTCTCTTGGTCCACATTTGGTTTACACTACACTAAATACGATATTTAGTGTGACTTACTATTTGGAGTTACATGTTCCTATATCTTTTTACTAGTAATGTACCTTTTTACCAAGTAAAGTTAATGTTCTAAATTGTCCAAACAACCAATTCGACCATGGTTGGTAAAAAATGAAATGCTTAGTATACAATTATAGCATTGCGTAATTCCAAATAGTAAGTCACACTAAATATCATATTTTGTATAGTGAGGGGCCCAAAGGCTTTGTAAATTGATTCTTTAAGAAATTATATCATGAAAGTTGGACCATAAAGTAGGACCCTGGAAAAAGGCCACCTTCCATGGTCCGACTTCATGGTACATGGTGTAAACTGGCCCTTAGCAATCCAACATCAATGGAGCCCCCTTGTGAATAGTTAAAGGCTCATTTTGTAAAACAAATTGTGAAATTCCGTAGGGTACATATGATTTTTTTAGAAAAATTATGTAGACTCTTTAGTTTTGTAGATCTATGGGGATTTTTAAAAAAAAAATCCAAGTTATTTAATTGGCATGAAATAGCAATTTTTTTGGCAAGTGTCACTTATAGGCTCAACTACCTTAGGTTGGAGCGCAAACAAAAGATGCTACACATCTTGTTAAAAGAGAATCCAAAATTATTATGAGAAAACTTTGAAGAACAAGACAACTTAACCCTCCCATTTACGTCACAAGAAGCAATGGATTATTGCACAATTATGTACACTTCAAGGTAAGGTATTTGTAAATATTATATTTCAAACACTCAACTTCTAAATGTTTTATTGAAGGGTAAGTGTGAGACATCACGAAAGATTTTGCAAATCACAAGATGCAACTTGGGCTTCTCAAATGGACAACGAATGATATGTGTGAGCCAATTACAATGTTATTTAACTTAGTGGATAGAGAGGGATTTCCAGCTTCATGGGCCACCAACATTTTAAATTCAAGTGATGACCAAATCCGGCAAAAGATATTCTTTGGGAAATTAGGACTATTTTGGCCAAACATGAGCATAATTGAAAGGGACAAGGGCAAGAGACAAACAAACTTCATGGAAGGACGATCTACTTTAGACCATATCCTTTCATTATGCACTTCACTTGACCAAGTAATATTTTCTTGTCGATGTCTTTATTATTGTTTTGTTGATTTCAAAAAAACTTTGACATAGTTCCTTGTGACAAAAATTTGGGAGGACTTTCAGCATTTAGGTGTTCCACTTCATCAACAAGAAGTTGTGAAAGTCATGTATAGCACACTTAGTGCAAAAGTATGAATTACTGGTGACACATGCCTATGGTGAAGTCATGTTTAACATTGATTTTTTCCCACACTATTCAACATGTACATTGATGAACTAGAGACATACATTCAAGTCCATGTTTATTCACCGCATTGGTTGTTATCCTCGTATACGCAAATTATGTTCTCTTGCTTTCCAAATCAAGACCATGCTTACAAAGACTCTCAAACAAGTTTTATGAGTTATGCATTTCATTTAGCCTTTGATGTCAATTTATCTAAGACCAAAATTATGATCTTTACCTAAAGCAAAAGGAAATTCAACCAAAAGGGATTTCATCTAAGTAAGGACCAAGTAGTGCCAATTCACGGATATAAATACCTTGGGTTGAATTCTATTCATGTGTATACTGCGAGCCATGAAGTAAGAAGCAACGAATTATGGGTATAAAAGCTTTGATGGCCATCTTGAGGAAGTAGTAGTTGGAGTCACATGTTGGGAACTCAAATCCCATCTTTTCAAAGCTTTGATGCTTCTAGCTTTTACAAAGATCTAAAGGAGAGATTTGAAGAATTCTTATTGAAATGTTTTTGAGAAGCGCATGAGGATACATATGATATCTCACATCAAATTACGCTCCTCAACATCTTATCATATATTTTTGGCTCACTTTGACAACTTTTCATGGAACTATATGCACTTAAACTACCTATAGGTTTCCAATAAACCCTAGCCATCCTACCCTCCCCTTGGTCAGTCAGTCGAGCAACCTCACTCTCTTGAGAATTTGTTGTACATGGATTTGTCACATGACACTAGTGATGACCATGTGGAAGGCATCATGGATATTATCCCAAATCCCAATCCCACCAAAAATCACATTGGATGCTCTCAAGCAAGCCTTTCTAACTTAAGAGTGGAAGTCTTTCCACCTCAAAGGAAAGAAACTGGACTACCTTCACCTCCAACACTTTTTCAATTATCAATGCGAATAGTACTTGAAGAAACCATTAACACCACCCCAACGCAAAATTATTGTTGCTTACAACACCTCAAATCATAGAATTGCCAATGAAATTGGCCAATAGTTGACTATCATGTCCCTAGAGAAAATATATTATGCCAATTTTGCTCACACCATGCGATGAAAATGAGGGACATTTTGTATTGGAGTGTCTCGTGTACAACTCCATTAGAGAAAGGAACTTTCCTTCCCTATTTCAAAATGTAGTACTAGGCAATCTCAAGTCTTTCACTAAATATGATATTTACTACCACTTGCTCTTTGGAATTACAAGAATTCTATAACTATTTGTTGTATGTCTCACTTTTTACGAACAAAGGTCACATTGGTTGTTTAGTCATTATAGAACATTGGCATCGTTACTTGATAAAAACTTACATCAATAGTAGTAAGATACAACATTGTGTAACTCCAAATCGCAAGTGACATTAAATATCACATTTAGTGTAGTTCATAGTGTAAAGAAATTCAGTATCATCTTCACTTATTTCCCATGCTCACTAATTGGTATATTTAGTGTAGTTATGCCACATGTGGGAGACATGTTGTATGAGACATGTCGACAAATTGTGATTATTTACTGTTGTGATTTTCAACAATACTAAATTGGTACTAAGTCATGTAAATCTTTTTGTTAATAGTTCCACCCAAGAGATTTGGCTACCTAGTTTTGGATTGAAATTGGAGATTAAACACACAAAAATTGTTCCGATCGTCATCTTGTGTATATCACAAGCAATCATGCCATTTAAGAAGTAGTTGCACAACATTGAAGGAATTCATCCACAAGTCCACTTTCATTAATGGAACTTCTTGTTGACAATCAACGGAGTAGACCACTTTGAGACCACTTCCAATTGAGAAAGGAACATAGTCTTATTATGTAACCACTTTGAGACCACTTCTATAAATCTCATAGGTGTCTCACTCGCAACGTTTCAAACACAAGACATGCTTGTTTGAATGTGAAAGACTATTCTTGTACACACTATCTACCCACACAAGTGCCACTTTACACATATGTAAACCTAGCAAAAAAACCGAACCACTCTTTGAATCATGGAATATGTACTTCGATTGGAGATCCTAGGAACGGCATACAAACTCCAATCGCAAATTCCTCATTATGGCTCTTCTTTGACTTGTTGAACCAACGGTCGGATTGATATGTGAAGTTGAAAATGTCCACAATGGGCGTACACACACACACACACACACCTTCCAACTGAGTCCAATACAATTTCTAAACTCATTTCCGATCCAATTTATTTTAATCTTTGAAGCGACAACTTGACAGTTACTATAACCCATACATTGACTTCAACAAAGGCTTAACAACATTATTGGATCATTGATTACTAAATAACATAAACAATGTAGCAACGGCATTGCAACTGAAGGTGTAATAGTACCTCAACCAGTGATTTTTGCACTTTCAGTATTTACAAAGTATAGGTAAATCAACACACGATGTATAGTTTGAAGTTGAGTGTCTGAAAGGAAACTAAGATATGAGTTCAACTTTAGGACTTCAAGATGTTTAACCTTGTCACCAAACCTTAAATTCGCATGTTTCTCTTCTGGGTTTGCTAATGTTCATGTCATTTGCTTTGGGTTCTCCATTTAGAGATAGGTTTCCTTCCCTAATTCTAAATGTAGTGCTAGGCACCTACCACCCGGATCATCAGGTCGATATAAGTCGTTATCTCTTAGGCCACTCCACTCCATAACCCTAGGCAATTAGCCTTCTTGAACTCCGTGCCTTGATGTACTTCTATACTACATAAGTCTTTTCGCTTCCTCGACTTTAAAATCAACATGATTTCTGCCTCATGACGTGAAATTGATGTAAAGTCCAGGAATGAAAAACGTTTATGGGAATAAACATACATCAAGATGGTGTCAAAAAGGGTTAATTTCCTAGAGTAGCAAAGTGTAGTGGTCTCCATGAGATAAGAGGCTGAAGTGAATGGTCCTTGAACCAACCGTTTAAAGGCCAAGGACCATATTTTGAGCCCGAAAATCAATGAAAAATATTTTTCTTGCGTTGTCAAGAAGAAATGAATGAGAATGGAGAAAAGAAGAAGGAATCATGATCTTTGAAATCTTTTAGAATTAAAAAATGGATTTTCGAAGTTAAAATGGCATATGGTTCTAAAATGTTCACTGTGGAGACATTAAATGACAATAAGATCAATCAATATCATGCAAAATCTATGGAGTCAGTTGTAGAGTGATTTTAATAACTGTCTACTGTAACATGTTACAACTTGATGGTCCAATTGGAAAAAAGGCTTCAGACTGCCTAGTACTACATCCTGAAGTGAAGAAGGAACCCCATCCCTAATGCAAGTGCAGCTCAGGGACACGCCAACACAAGCTGTGTTTCATTTACAACTCGGGTTTATCCCACAAAAACTTTATAAACTTTTTCCCACAAGGAAATCTATGAACAATACACAGTGTGAGAACGCTGTGAATGTGTGGTTAAATCAAATCATGCTGTGAATCAAACATGTTTAGGGCGTAAACAGAAGTGGAGGTGAAGGACCTCGCAAAGCACAGATGCTAATGTCCTCACAACAACCCTAAACCCTAAACCTCTCTCAAAACTGTCACCGAACGTATATGAATTTTGTTTCCTTTTTTCACTTGTATCTGTTACATTTGCGACTCATATCCTACAAGTATTCAGATCCAGTGTCAACAAGTCTTGTTGTATTGAAGTTCATTTTTGAACTATACCTGTAACTAACTACCTATCGTCTCGGATCGTCACAATCGGGAAGCTGCTTCCAAGCTCGGAGAATTTCATGGTCGGTGAAGACCAAGCTCCTGCAAGCTCAAATTTTGGTGGAATCTAAATTACAGGCTTTGCTGTCCAGCACGAGCTCCGCATATTGTATCACAATGCGGCATGTCAACCGGAGCTGCACCATGGAAGAAAGAATGTGTTGTCAGAAAATTACATTCCCAGCCAACGATTTGTATCAATGAATGGGGAGAAACGATCGCTAGTAACAGATGAACCGGCTGAGTTTGAGGAATGTGTTGTCAGAAAATTACATTCCCAGCCAACGATTTGTATCAATGAATGGGGAGAAACGATCGCTAGTAACAGATGAACCGGCTGAGTTTGAGGAATGTGTTGTCAGAAAATTACATTCCCAGCCAACGATTTGTATCAATGAATGGGGAGAAACGATCGCTAGTAACAGATGAACCAACTGAGTTTGAGGAATGTGTTGTTAGAAAATTACATTCCCAACCAACGATTTGTATCAATGAATGGGGAGAAGCCATCGCTAGTAACAGATGAACCGGCTGAGTTTGAGGAATTAACCTGATGAAGCTCAATACTTATCAGGATAGTTACCCATCATTTTAGAAGAATCGAAGAATACACTTACCAGAAATTAATCTGAAAACCTGAAAACCTGGAAACACATAACCCGTTCAACTTGGTAACACTAGGATCTCGACCAAGTATGCTGAAAAATGTGCGTGACCAATGCCAACAAGTATGCCGACCAATGCGAGCACACTGATTTGCATTTCACATCACAAATATGAATGGAGCGATTCATACTAGGACTTGAGGGCCCGTGCTATATGACATCTAAAATCTTTCGCTGGCGAGAAATGTTCATACCATCCACACGTGAGCTTGAGGGCGTAAGTGACCACGATTGAAATCTAAAATCTTTCATCAACACTGTCACGCTTCATGACTGGAGCTTGAGGGCCTAACCAAGCATTGAAATCTAAAATCTCTCATTGGTGGAAACCGTCCATACCGTCACACATTACACTTGTGCTTGAGGGCCTAACCAAGCTTTGAAATCTAAAACCTTTCATTGGTAGAAAATGTTAATACTGGACACGCATTAGACTAGAACTTGAGGCCTAAGTAATCAAGGACGTTTGGATGGATGAGCAAACCTACACGGAGTCCTACATAGCACGGAAGGCATGATGTTTCAAGGTTTACAAGCCACCCCCAAGAGGTGTGTGAAAACCAACCCCGGAGACCATGACGCTTCGAACTCTCACAACCCTTGGTTTATCATTACTTATTGTGTAGAAGGGCGCACATGAATAGGATGGTGATAGAATTGCATTTAGTTGAGAGCTTGGTCTTTGTGTGTAGCTTTCACACTACACTCAAAGCAGCCCGTGACCACACAAAACCCAATTCCAACTTTCCAAAGGGTTTTCTTAGGGTTTGCCCGCAAAAATTCATAGTCATGGCCCTTGACCTTTTGTGTATAAGTAGGCAACGACTGGAAATGCAAAGCTAGGAGAGAGAAATGGCTTGGTCTACCCAAGCGGTCTTATATTACATTACCCAAAGGCACCATGACGGCACAAAATCCAACTTTGCATGGTCCGGTCTTTGGATGGATTTCAAGGGCCCCACACAAATTTAAGGTCATGGCCCTTGATTGTGGTGTAGAGTAGGCATTGATTGGGAACTTCTAGAGTTTGGAGGGATGGGATGGATTGGTTTACCCGAGCTCATGATTTGGAGCGGACGGTCTCGTATGTCTTGACACTACACTCAACCACATAAAATTGAATCAAAACTTTCCATGTGGTGTACGGATGAGTTTCAAGGGCCCACAAAATTTCATGGTTATGGCCCTTGAATGATGTGCGAAGTTGGCATTGAGTAGGAAATTTCTAGCGTTTGGGTTTAGGGATCAGTTTTCCCAAACTCAAAATTCGAAGCCAAACGGTCTCATATGTCTTGAAAGCCCGTGATAAAACATGAAACCCAATTTACACTCCCCATGATGCGGTCTTCGGATGGGTTTCCAGGCCCTACACAATTTCATGCTCATGGCCCTTGACCATGGTGTAAATTAGGCATGGAGTAGGAAATTCGAGGGAGGGATGGATTGGGTGGGCTTTACCCAAACTCGCGGTCTTGTAGGCCCGTGACCACACAACATCCAATTCCAGCTTTCCATGGTTCACCAGTCCTCAGATGAGATCCAAGGGCTCACACAGTTCCATGGTCGTGGCCCTTGAATGAAGTGGAAAGTAGGCATGGAGGTGAAAATTCTAGGGTTCAAGGGAGGGAGGGAGGGATGGATTGGAGTTTACCTGATATCGCGATTTGAAGCCGACGGTGTGTACGTGCACATCCGTCTGGCCGGCGATTTGAAACGGCACACGGTCACTGCGTGCATCGGCAACGAGGTCGGACTCGTGGTTGAAGATGTTCAGGTTGTCCACCAACATCCACGACTCCACCGACACTGTGCTGTGCGCGTCTTGCTCGAACGCCTGGAACATCGTGTTCCCCACCGTCACGTTGTCGTACGTGACGTTGAGGAGGAAGCTCGAGTAGCTCGCGCCCACTCGGTTGCCGTTTGTGGCCGAGAGCTGGAACACGATGTTCATGTACAACTGCGTCACCGTCTCGTTGTAGGTGCCCATCACTTGTCTCACCTGAACACAAGAAACCGTAACCCAAAACATGAACACTCGGTCATTCCAAGAGTCCGGAATCCTGCAATCGGGGTTTAGGGTTACGTTTACAGGAAACGAGAGAGAGAGAGAGAGATTCGTGTCAAGCATCCGTATTGTATGTGCTTCCTTTGCTTCAGTTTAGGGTGCTTTGTACATTAGCCTCCTAGAGTTCAGACACATTGATTACGTTGTGTATTGACCAACTGGGATATGAGATTACATGAAGAGTGTACATATCAAACTACGAAGATGTACTTGTCTTACCTGAACCAAAATCAAAACCAATCCAGAACCAAGCAATTTGTCATTTTCGAAGAGTTCCAAATGCACAACCCAGGGTTAGGTCTTCGAGGAATCTTAGGGTTAGGTTTAGAAGATGAGAGAGTTCCATGTCACACATTTGTATCGTATGTTCTTCCTTTGCTTCAGCTCACCTTTGTATTGAATCCTTCTAGAGTTCAGATGAATCGAATTTGTTGTGTATGGACCAGCTGTGATTGAATCACAAATAGAGTGAACATGTCGAATTAGGAAAATGCACTCGACTCACCTGAACGAAAAATAAAACCAAACCAGAACCAAACAATGGGTCCTTCCAAGAGGACCGAATGCAAAACTCAAAACACTCTTTGAGAAATCTTAGGGTTAGGTTTACAAGCGAGTGTTTCATGCCAAGTATTCGTATGTGCTGCGAAGTGTAGGTTCACCTTGGTAGAGTAGCTCTCTAGGGTTCAAACATATCGAATTCTTTGCACAATCGACCAGCTGTGATCAAAGTACAAGAAAAGTGTACCTATCTGACTACAAAAATGGCAACTTGATGTCTCGCTTGAACCAACATCAAATCATTTATCATTCAGAGTGAATACCTTCTCACTCTCTTCAAGCAATCGCAGAGTTGAGCTTAAAAAATGAGAGGAAGTTTCACGCCAACCATCAAGGTAGTACAATCCAATTCAACAGACACATCATCACTACCAAGTAGCTACGATCAAATTACAAGAACCATTCATCATCTCAGGGTCCCGAATGCAAAACATAACCCCCTTCAAGCCAAATTGCCAAGATGTAAGAGAAAGGATTCAAGCATTGAATGCAAGGTAGCTTCGCAGCCATTTGCAATGGTCCTGAATGAAATGATCACCTGCGGCGATGATGTAGCCAACAATGTGTAAATAATTGTTGGCTACATAACTCCGGCAGGTGATTTGCTCCTCCTCCAAGAGGATCAGATTGTCCGCAACACAACTTCATTGATGTGATTATGAGATCCTACAATCCACACTCTTGTAATATTCAAGTCTGATCTCAAGGTAGCTTCGAAGCCTTTGAAATGACCCTAAAGGAAATTATCCTGGAGGAGAGCCAAATCTCCTGCAAGATTCTGTCACCAACAATGTGTAAATAGTTGTTGGCTACATAATTCCTGCAGGAGATTTTCTCCTCCTCCGACACGATCATTTCGTTCAGGTTCATTCCAAAGGGATGGGACGCAGCTACATTGTCATCATTGTAGGATATAAACCAGTGTTTCGCAAGTTTCGATCGTAAGGTAGCTTCACAGCCCTTTGCAATGATCCCAAAGAAAATGATGTAACCAACAATGTGCTACACAATTCCTGGAGAAGATCCGCTCCTCCTCCGAGATGATCACTTCCTTCAGGATCAATGCAAAGCGGTGGGAAGGGAAGCAAGGACGCAACCCACCTTGAGGTCATTGACCCTGATGACCTTTGTAGAATTCAAACCGCATTATTCACTACCTTATTCCTGGAAGAGGGTATGCTCCTGCTCCAAGATCGTTACAAAGGGGTGGGAAGTTTACCTTTGAGATCGAAACTTGGTATCAAAGTAGGTTCGCATCAACCAACCAACCTACATTAAGATCATTGAACCTGACGGCTTCCGTAGGAATCACTACATTGAGATCAAATTTTAGGTAAGGTAAGGAAAGGCAAGGTAGGCTTAGGTTCAAAGCAATCTACCTTGATGTCAACGACCCTGAAGACTTTTGTGGGAATCGAATCACATTGTTCGCCACATAATTCCTGCAGAAGGATTGCTCCTGCTCCAAGATCGTGGCGAAGGAGTGGGAAGATACCTTGAGATCGAAACTTGAAAGTAAACCAACCAAGATAGGCTGGAAGCAACCAACCTATCTTGAGGTCATTCACTCTGACGGACTTTGTAGGAATGACTACATGGAGATCAAAAATCGAAAGGCAAGACAGATTTAGGTTTGAAGCAAGCAATGTACCTTGAGGTCATCGACCCTGACGGCTTGCAAGGTCATGTCCGGCGATTTGGGGCGGATGATGAGCCACACGATGATGCCAAGAAAGATGAGCACCACCAGGAAGACACCGATGCTGGCAAGCATCCACAGTAAGCTCTTGATCCATCGCTTCTTTTGTTGCTCCGCGGATCCATGCTCCACCATGCCCACCCCCCGTTCCATCATATTGGCTCGCCCATGCTTGCGAGGATCATACACCACCATCTGCCTCTCCCCCGCCATCTTGTTGATGATGGATCTACTCTATCAATCAGCTTCAACCAATTTACAAATCCACAAATACTAATCATCCCCTGGCAGCAATAATAATATCACTCTTCCTCCTCCTCCCCCCTCCTCCACCCTCCACCTCTCCCATCTTAACCCATATCCACAGGCTGCTGGCTTCTTCTTCTTCACCTGTTCCGAAGCTTCATCGCTACGGTCATCCCTAACCTTCGCCAGCACCAACAATCAAGACGCGTAAGGAGAAGATTTCAGAACTCTCCATAGAACTGACCAGCTTGTACTTTTCAATCCCATCTACCCATCCAAAGCTCAAACAAAGCGTTCACAAAATCCAAAGCTCTCCGACTCCTCGTCGATCACTGCCCCTTGTTACCATTGTCATCACCACATAAATTACACCAAACCAAAACACAAACGCCACACACGTAAGAAGATTCAGAGTTCTCCACCAAACTCGACTTTCCAGTGCAAATCCTTCTCTGAAGCTCACACAAAGCGGACGCAAAATCCAGAGCCCTCCGACACCTCATCACACATATTAAGGCACCACACAAGAAGGTATGAAACAAATCAGAAATCTCCGACTCCTCATGGATCACTGCCCCCATACTACCATTTTCATCAACACAAAAGCCACACTTAACCACGGAACACATCATAAGCACTCACTGATCACCATAGCTACCAGCTCCAACCTTTGTCAAGTTGACACCAACACAATTACCAGACACATAAGTGAACTCTATATCAATCTGCAAGAACTAGCTTGCACTCTCAAGTTTTCAAGGTTACTCACATTCATCTAATCCACCTCACCCTCACCCAAAAATCCAGGTAGCTTGCTAGCAACCCAAGCCTAGCCTTCGCAGAAACACACAAGACGCCCAAAGCTAGATCCGGTGACCTCAATCCACCCATATCGATCCCTATCTCCTTATAACCATTCTCATCAACACACAAATACATCAAAAGTGCGAGCTGATCATCATAGATACTAGCTCTGACCTTCGCCAAGTCGCCATCAACACAGAAACGAAGGCACACAAGAAGGACACAGAGCTCTACGGAAACATGTCTTCCACTCATCTTCCTCTACGCCACCCATTCGGAAGAATCCTGGTATATTGCTACCAACCCGAGTAAAACACACAAAACTCAACGATCACTGCCTCCTCAACATTCACATCAACACAAAATCTACACCGAACTACGTAACACATTCATCGTCGCTCCTGGCTCTCTAACCTTCGCCAAGTTGACACCGACACAAAAACCAAGGCACACAAAAGAAGAATTCAAAGAGCTCTGAATCAATCCAGAATCAGACTAGCCTTGCACTCTCAAGTCTCCCAGGTTACTCACATTCATCCACATCGTCCCCACCGAAGAATCCAGATGGCCTTCGCGCAAACACACAAAGGAGCACCCAAAGCTCAATCCAATGAGCTCGAATCCTCCCATAGCCTCACCTAAATTCACCTACTCCTCATCGATCACTGCCCCCCCCCCCTATATTCTCACCAACACGTAGAAATTCACACCAAACCAAGAAACTCATCACAAGTGCTTACTCGTCATCACTACAACACAAAAACCAAGGCACACAAGAAGAATTCAAAGCCCTGAATCCACAAAACTAGCAAAACTAGCAGACTTGCACTCGCTACTAATCCAAGCTTAACCTTCAACAACCCCCCCCTCCCCGAGCTCCATAGCCTCCACCTCACTAAAACTTTAAATAAACAAAACCAAACACAACACCTCATCATTCACTGCCCCCGGCTAGGCTAACCCATCCTCGATCAACACACAAACCACCGAACCGAACCAAAAAATAAAAAATAACACAATCAACAACTCTCATCGTCATCATCTTCCCCAGCTGCTGACACCATCTTGAACCATCTTAGAACTGCGACCTTTGCAATCCTACCATTCTCGATCAACACACAAAACACCGAACCGAACCGAACCGAACCAAACACAAAAACAGACACCAATCATCATCATCATCCCCAAGCCGCCGCCATCTCAAACCACCTTAAAACTGCCACCTTCGCAATCCTACCAGGAGGAGCAGGAGCAGGAAACACTCACCGAATCTCTCAACTCCTCCCTTCCCTTCTCCCACCGGCCGCCGCCTCTGTCAACACACACACACACACCCACACCGGAAATGCAGATTCTCCCCCACAAAACGTCAAGAGACGAGAATGAATGTGAGCTTTTGTTTCTGCCACCTGCACTAACTGAAGTGGGATTCGGAGCCCAGTACTTTACGTCCAGCTTACAACTTACAGCAGCTTACAGCTGCAAGATTTTCATCACTGTAATCTTGCAGACTAGAAGAATGAAAGGCAGGCAGGCAGGAAGCAATGAATGAATGCAAGGTCTGGGAGCTTCTGCTGCCGCCGCTGCTGCAAGTCGCAACGGTCAAGAAAAAATGGCGGAGATCACTGCAGGCAGTTCCACCAGGCAGGCACAAGTCTGAGTAGGTGTGAGTAGTAGCAATCAAGCTACACAAGCCTACTCAGAAGCTCAGCTAGCATGAGGGCCTCCCCTCCCTCAAAGTAAGTAAGGTAAGGAAGAGAGGGCGCTATATCCAACACCCCCACCCACCCACCCAAAAGCCAACACCTTAGAAACGTCGCCTCCTAATCCTGTACCTGGAACACACCTCGATCCATCCGAATGTCTCCAGCGAGGATTTGGGTGGAAAGGTGGGGTTGGTTCTGGGCGAAAGTGGGATTGGATTTGAGCAAGCATCAAAACGTAGCTAAAGGTGGCTCGTTGGTTAAGATCCCACACGCGAACGTTACGAGAGCTGGAGTTTCTTTTATTGGTTGGATGGTTGGTTTTGGTGCAGGGGCAGTTTGGGCAAAAGGTGTGTTGTGTTGTGGGGGGGGGGGGAGAGGTAAGAAAATGGGGTTGGTTTTGGGTGGAGAATGGGAGCATTACATATGAGTGTTGGAATGGTTCTGGGAGTTGTTTGTGATGGAAGAAGTGGGAGTCTAGGGGCGGGTTTGTGAAGCTCAGGGTTAGTGACGTCAAACATTTATAGTGTGTTCATGGGATGTGCAGCTCGTTCTTATTTTTATTTGTTCAAAGTGTTGGTTCAAGCACCGTCTACCTGGTGAATCCTTTGTTTCCTGCTTTTCTTTTATTTTCTTTTTCTTTTTCCTTGTCTGTAGTTTTCCTTGTTTTTGGCTTAGCAAGCTTCAATTGAGGTGGATGAGTCTTGAATGGTTGCTTTCTCCAACTAGCCCACTTCTCTCAAGATACAACACATGCAAGAAATCCACAAAGGCCATAGTTGCTTTCCTCGTGGTTTTCAACTTAATATGAATATCTTATTCATTATCAAAGCGAGGATACTCATGCTCGTTAATTGGCCGTACAGATCCCCCCAAAAAAAACTTAAAGAAAATAAATAATACAAGAATTATGTCAAGATTCGAACTTAGAACGGTGATCACATTTTGAGCACATAGTCCAATCTCTTTTGAACACGTGTCTATTTGGTGCCCGTTGCTGGGGCCGCACCTGACCACATACCACTCAAATTATAGGTGTCCGATTAAAAAAAAAGTAACCGAATTAGGCACGGCCACCCTTGGGTATGGATGCATTGTGGCAATGCTTAGATATTTGTAAGTCCATAATTGAACTGAGGTTGCAGGCAGCAGAGAGTGGGTACCGGTGGGGTCATTCGGCTGTCTCCTCTAACCTTGAATCTCCACCGGATCCAAGTCACTTGACTCGGTCCCCCCGCCCACTCCAATCAAAAAGCTTTTAAGTAATGATAAAGGTTAGGAACCGCGATCATCATGTGATGCAAAGTGTTTTTTTTTTGTTTAAAAAAAAAAGTCAAATGGACATTTTTTTTATTTAATTGAATCGAGCAGTAAATCGTGATGACATCACATTGGCACCTAACTGAGTTAAGCTTCAATCGTCTCAACTCGGGCGAGTCATGAGAGAGGATAGAGTAGTTATCCTTAGAGTCATTCAAAAACTCATGTGTTTTGGGAGGGAAATTGCCCCACTTTCGACATTGTTTAAGGGCCACTTCACACACGAGCCAAGAGCCGTGACCATGAGATTGTGAGAGCCCAAAAGAAAGCGTCCAAAGGCCGTCCCAACACACCTCCAAAATCATGTGGTGTGGTCACAGACACTCAAGTGTAGTGTGAAGTCATATGTGACCGGACTCTCAACCAAATGCTATTTCAATGAATTTCTATTCACGCGGGTCCTCACACATGATAAAGTAGAGTAAACCAACGGTTGTGAACGTCCGGAGTGTCATGGTCTCTCGGTTCTATGTTGGGCCTACCTCCAAGAGGTGGTTTTTGAAACTAGTCCAAGTGACCATGAAAACATGATCGACTTGATGCCATGTAGGAATCCATGCAGACTTTACATCCATCTTGCATTCACGTACTCCGTTGGTCCCTCAAGCACAGTGTGAAGCGAACTTGGATTGGCTCCGTTCTTTCCACACACCAATGAGAGTGCTTGAAATGTGATGGTCACGGGCTCTCAGTCCCGTGTGTGAAGTGGCCCTAAGGAGAGTTTACGTGGTGTCGGAACCCATGGTTTTGGTGAATTGAAGCGGAGGTGTTTGATTTTGGCCCATCAGATGGTTATATATAGACAAATGAACTCCTAGTCAAACTTTTGAAAAAAAGAAGTCATTTTGAATGTCTTTAAAGAGCTTGCCATGAGAGGGTTGTTTTGTATGTTGTCGTCTTTCGACCAAAGTCAAATGGCTCGCCTTCACTATACCAAAATCGGGGGGTTTTGACACCACGCGAGCACGCCTAATCCATTATAAATGTGAGAAGCGGAACAAAACTCCCTACCAATGCACGAGTTTTTGAGAGCCTTTCAAAGTAACTCTACTATGAAGAAAAACATGAAGTAAAAAACAAGAATACAAATGACTTGACAAGTGAGTGACCGAGGACTAGAACACAAGTAATCTAAAAGAGCAATCAAACGCACAATAGTGATGCCCACAACCGAACATGGTTGAAGGGGCACCACAAAAAGAATAAATGACCATAAACACGTGACCGTTGGGAGAACCACCATGCGATGCTTTAAAAGTTGAATGTCGCAACATCATAGGGGGGTTCCGGCTAACATAAGCTTTTCACTAACTCGAGTATAAGGAGACTCAAAGTAGAGATTAGTAATCCATGATTTCAACATGCTTCGGTTGGATGGTTTGATCTCCATCGGTAGTGTTGCGTGATTGTGATGATATTGAAATAGGTATCACCTCGGTGTCTCTTCTAATCTCCACCGTCCGGCGAGGTTTGTGGGCATAATCAGTCGAGATCCTACGGTTTCCAAAGTCCAACTAGTCACGTGTTGACATCTTTTTCCGTTTTTTCTTTCTTAATATAAAGGTATATTCGCTTTACAAATTCATTCTAAATGGTTGGTAACTTTCTTGAAGTCTTGAACTTCAACCGGTTATTTCTCAAACTCCACCGGATCATCTATAACTAGCAGTTGGTTATCCCCATTCATTGACTCGGTCCCTCCTTCCAAAGCCCCATCAAAAGCTTCGAGGATAAAGGTTAGCCGCCATGCAATGGATTTAAGCCCCACCTCAACATTATTCATGGCGTGGGTTGCGAATCCGTAAGGGGACGTGGCTATCTAGGAGCTCGTGTTTTTCATCAATACACATTCAAGAAGGGGAAAATTTGTGTACCAAAGATTACACTAAAATGTGATCAAGTGTGGTATTAAAAGTGATATGCTTGCATGTTAATGAGAATGATGGGTTTTATGACTTGTCATGTGGAACCAAGTGTCACGTGATATCCTTTTCAATTGTCACCCAACGATTGCAAGATAATTAGTGCCGGCTGACGATGAATAGGGTGGGTTACACGCTAAATCAGATGTTTAGTGTAGTAGTCCATAATCATGACATGCTTTAGTTGGACGGGTTGCTTTCTGTCAATAGCATTGCATGTATGGGCATGATTATGATATGAGTTTGATAAGGGGTCCATTTTTGCACAACCGTCTCTTGGGCAAAGTCATTTGCATGTGTTGTTTCAATTCACCAAAATCAGGGTTCTAACACCACTTGAACAATTCTTAAATTGATTTGAAATGTCTAACATGGGGTGAAACTTCGCACCAAAACATGAGTACTTGAGTGGTTTTAAGGATCACTCTACTAGAAGTCCATATTCAAAACATGCTTCAGTTGGATGAGCTGATAATTGAAAATGGAATATCTTGTGGTGGGCACAATTATGGTAATTATGAAATAGCCTTAGTGACCCCTATAATTTCCACTAGATTACTTGACTTGGTCCCTCCATTCAAAGCTTTGCCAAGCCACTCACAAAGTGAGGGTTGGGT
Organism: Polytrichum commune; assembly: GCA_950295325.1. Classification (NCBI taxonomy): domain Eukaryota; kingdom Viridiplantae; phylum Streptophyta; class Polytrichopsida; order Polytrichales; family Polytrichaceae; genus Polytrichum; species Polytrichum commune. The sequence continues at coordinate 5,943,872 of OX485804.1, forward strand.
TTCATAACACCTATTGAGGATGTAATAGTAAAAACATGTGCCCTATATTGATCCATCATGTTTAAACCTCGACATGCTAATCTAAGCTTGATTTGGAGATTAATTCGACTTGAAATAACAATTTACATGCTCTACAATAGAACTCGGCATTTTCATCCTCCCCCTCAATAGGCGTTATAAACATTCACCCTCAAAGTGGTGTAAGAAAATCAACAACCAAGGCACATCCGCCAACGACATTATTTGTGATGCAATGCCACTCACAAATTACGAAACTTGGGGACTTGGTTACGATGTGTTTTGAGAGCATTCATATTTTGGTGATATTGGACTAAAAAACTATGGTAATTTCTAATGACACTTACAAATATTGGCATCCCAACTTACTTTTAGTTCACCCACTTTTGACATATTTTGCATCCTAACATTTTTATGATGAAAATTTATCACAAATGTTTACAATTTTGGATGAAATGTCATTTTTGGTAAGTGACAAAAATTGTAACATTGTAAGTCTTTAATACCCAAATTTTTACAAAGAATGACAAATAATATCAAGTTTACATTTAGTGTTGGTGACACTACACAGGCGGTTTCCATTTAGCATTGAGCAAGACAAATAGAATTGGTGACACTCATTACAATATGTAGTGTAGGAGCCTAGAATTACAACATGCTCCAGTTGGATATGTTGATCCATGTTAATAGAAGAATTGCATGTATGGGCTTAAATATGCTAACATTGGAAACGATATTGTCTTGGTGTCTTTTCTAGAAGAAGAAGAAGAACTCCAATCTCCAAAGGAGGCCAGAGTGAATAGAGTGTACATTTGTAAAACATCATTGGCCACGCCCTAAGGACAATGGCGTTAGAATAAAAGTGTCTTTTCTAATCTCCATCGAATCATATGATTTGGTTGGTCTCTCTATCTAGAGCTCCGTTGTGGTCACTCTTAAAAGCAGTTTAAGAAGTTTAGTTGCAAAGGCCATGCTACCACATTATTTTTGGTTGACCCTAAGCGTCTAAGAGGCCCATACTGGGCCTTTTCAAGGGACAAAAATTAAAGTCTTGGAGATATGATACTTTCATTCGTAGATAATTGTGTCAAAAGTGACCCTATCTAAAATCAACTCATTCTGCAAGTGCATTATTTAACTAAGCTAAAGACTTTGATGTTATTGATTCATATTTAAGTGCAAATATGTAACATGAGTGTTTTTCGATGCAAATTACAGACGTTGTATTTTGATCATGAATGTTTAGTATGAGTATATTTTTCATTATCTCTTTGACATAAGACAATGTATATAATAAGGTTTCAAACACATAAAGATAAAATATATATTATTTATGGACTTCGTGAAGCCCATATAAATTGTGTACAGGGTTGTGTATTGAGACCCTACTTCCTTTAAAGGTTAACAATCATAGAATTGCAATACCTACTTGGAAACCTGACTATCTTAATTCATGTTTAGGTTAAAATCAAACCAGAGACTACATTCCATAACATTACTCAACTCGATGGAGTTGTTATCCTCCCAATAATAGGACACAAGGACCCTCTCCTCCTTCACACCCATGGCTTGGAACTACCAATTTTGGTTATAGATCTTGAAATGGGATCATCTCTCAAGAGTAATACAACACATATCACAAACGATACCTAAGCCCACAAAACCCAAGGTCATGTCAATGTTATGTCGATTGTATACAAGTGCACGTGTAGGAATGATTATGATAATATTAAACTATATTGTGTTTAATACAATCATGCGTAAGTCTCAAAGAAGCACGAAATCGTGGGTTTGATCCTTCTTTTGAGAGAACTTCTATTAAGAGTTCGTCAGTCAGTTGTGTGTTCAAGCCTATTTTGAAAGTTGAGTGAAACACTTTGGTCTCCTCTTGCCATCCCAAATATTTTAGGATTCAAGACAAGGTATGTACGTGGGACCCACCACCCTAAAACCATATTGACCAATGCAAGGCTAGCTCGAACCATCCGTTCTAGTATGAAAACTTAGACAACCAACTTTGAGTAGCCCTACACCACTCTTTAAGCATTGTAAACTCAAGCTTTAAGAGAACTTGGCTGACATTATGGATGTGCTCTAAAAATTATGTTTTAACTCCACAAGAGTTTGATACCAAGACATTTTGCACGACTTTGATGTCTTCTCCAATCTCCACCATACCACATGGCACATTTCTTCGATTTAAAAGTGTTATCCTCACTATACATGGCCACCATGCTATAAACCACATAATGGGTGAGAGTGGAGTGGATGATAAGTCGTGATAGCAACGAGACATCCGTCGACACTTGCCCGTTATGAGACATTACATGACTGCTCATGGATGTAATTTATAGGTTGCAAATGAAATGGCAACTGCATGGATAAAAAAATGCAAGAGAGTTATTAGAAATGGCCCCTACTTGGACAAGGGTCTTGTTGTGGATGCAAATGCCTAGCCACAAACATTATTTGTGGCGATAATGGATAAAAAAATGCAATAGAAGACCATGCTAGCCCGTGTTTCCCACTAATTTAAATTCACATGAAAGTGGACCAAAGACTAGGTTCTAATTACAACTTGCTACAGTCGTACATGACGGATTTTCGTGAATAAAATTGCAAAGCTACACGTGTGGGTGTAACAATGACAACATATCTCAAATTGATGTTGTGACTATTTTCACATCACTTAATAATCAGTCTGAGATGACCTTAAACTACCATGTGATAGTGGAGAGGTACTTTGGCAATTCGATTCCCGCTATAAAATCTTCTCTCTACTTGACAAAATTTAAATTAAAAACAAAAAAACAAAAAAAAACTAGCTAAATAAGTAGGAAGCCAAGAGCCCACCCACCACAAGGTAGGCAATAGCCCCCACCCTGCACCAAAAGGATGCTTGAGCAGGGTAGGGCCAACATGCTCAAAATCACGTCGGATTGCTTGACGTTGGTTATTTATTTATTTATTTACTTACTTACTTACTTAATAATTAATTTCATTTGTAGCATCAAAAAGAATTGTGTATTTTTCGCGTCGCATTTTAGTATTACAACATGCAAATAAACATCAAGGTCAAATGACCACTTATTGCTTATGAAATCCAAACAAATTGAAAGCATAGGCACCCATAGATTTGAGTGGACCAAACATTTTGTGTCGTGAATATTATTTAGTTTCGACAAAATGTGGTTTTTAAAAGAAATCTAGGCATGTTGTAGTTCACATTCAACGATCATGGCATGTATTTGGAATCATGGACCACATTGTTTTGTTTGGTTTTGGTAGGAAGGAATGGAGGGAGGTGACAATACAACAAGATTCCATCTATTTAAGGGATGAGAGTGGCAAATTTCCTTGAGAATACAATTCCAAGGTGATGAATTCACTATTACGTAGGAATATGCATGTATTTGGATGAACATATGTATACTCTCTCAAGCATGTAACCGGCTTTACCACTTGAAAACTACATTCCTTTGTAGTTTCATAATTTACAACTGATGGCATGTTCATAAGTAGGTAAGTTTGCAAACGGCTTTTGGTGAGTTTGTGATTGGAATGTTGGTCTCCCAATGTGTCTTTTGCATTTTGAGACCCATGTCCACGGGTAGATCACTTAGTGCATTTTAAAAACGACATGCGGCATAATATAGAGAGGATTAAAATCATTTGAAATAAAAATTATAAAGGAATTCCAAATAATGAAGGGGCCATTAAATGTAGACAATCCCATTATAAGTAAGTTAGATGGACATAAAACGTGGGCCATTATTTTTTGTAAAATTAATATAGGGGCTGAAGATAAGGATCCTAGAAGGTATGTTTAGTATGGTATGTAAATGGGTTTAGGACTCACGGGGATGGATGATAATTGGGATTTCCGTCTGTCCAAAAATGGATGAAAAGGGAACGCGCCGTTGTTGGGGTCGTCTTCCCCACGCCCGTTTATTACTTAAAAGGAATATAGAGTACAAAAAATTGCAGTGACTTGGACAATATAAGTAATGGAAGGGTGCAAACAAATGGGCCATTTTTGAAATTTAAGTAATTATAGGGAGGATTTAATTCAACCCTTGAAGGTAAATAGCCCCAAAACAAAAAACCCCCAGCCTCACGTGGTGCACAAAAATGCCTTAGAGTGATCTACCCGTGGACCCATGACACTAATAATGTTGGGAACACAAAGGTGTGTAATGGCATGCTTCTATTGAGTTGCAAAAATGGGACAATGGTGTGACATTGGTACCATCGGGCTAAAGGTTTATGGTGTCTACATAAACTCATCCATTGCGTAAGTGAAAACGCAATGAATTATATTATAACATGTGTATGAATATTTGAGGATAATTTGATTTTGAAAATGGCATCAAAGATCTCAAATTAGTGTGATAGAGTCTAGTTGGAATGAATCAACCCTCGTTATTATAGGGGAGTTGTTTTTGCTAGATCCCTTCATCCATGATGGATGCGTTTACATAGATGCCACGAATGTCAAGCCAATATCATCGTCCCGTAGTACGTAAAAGTCAAGTTTTTTTCTTTCTATAAGGTGTTTGTAGATGGGTTTGAGAGGTTTCCACTTTGTGACATGTGTATTGCAAGGTGAAAGGCGGTCAAGGATTGATGGTGTCTAAATACACTCATCCATTATGAAGGTGAAAATGTAGTGTATCGTTATAAAGCATGAAAATAACAATTCGCTTCGAAAATGACTATTTGCTTATTGGCTCCAAAAAATGCCATCACATACCTTGAATTAGTCTAGTAGCATCCAATTTTAGTGAATCGGTTCTTAACATGCAAGGGATTTGTTTCTACTATTACCCCTTCATCCACAATGGATAAATTCACATGTGTGACATGGACCCCAACTTGTGTATAGGGGTAGGAAAGTGAAATAAGTTGCAATTTATGAAGTAAAAATTGTGTTGTGAGAGGTGTTATTCAAAAAATCAAATCAACGGACACCTATATTTGAGTGGTGCATAATTAGACGTGTATCTAAGAGTATACATCACAAAGACACATATTCAAAAGAGATTGGAGTATGTACTCAAATTTTATTAATTGTTATACACTCAATGAGCAACACAATTTGAAAGGGGGGAGGGTAATGGATTCATCAAGGAATCACCACACATGCATGTTTGACAACAACCATCACTAAATTAATGGAGGCCTGATTCTCAATCAACTTTAGTTTATATTTAATCGTAGATATGCTAACCTGACGTGTATTTCATAAATAAATAAATAAATAAATAACCAACGTTGGGCAATCTGACATGAATTTGAGCTCGCTGGCCCTATCCTGCTCAAGAATCCTCTTGGTGTAGGGTGGGGTTTATTGCCTACCTTGTGGTGGGTGGGCTCTTGGCTTCTTACTTACCTAGCTAGTTTTTTCATCAAGTAGAGAGAGAGGCTTTCACAGCAGGAACCGAACCGCCAACCACTCCGTTCGAAAAATGGGTACCTCTCCACTACCACCTGGTAGTTAATTAGGGTCATCTCAGACCACATGTATTTCATATTGTAAAAACGATCAATAAAAGTTGAAGAACAATAACAACTAATTGAATAAGACCAATATACCTTAGATTTTTCTAATAACACCAAAACTCCATTTGCACTTTGCACTTTGCAACAACAATGCATCCTAGTGCCAACAATTTTATTTTATTTTATTTTATTAAACAACAACAACAATAATAATGCATCCTAAGGGGTTCAATTCACACCTAGACCCCGTCCGTGATATTGCATCCATATTTCATCACATTTGATTGCAAAGAGGAAAGTGAAAAATGTGTTATGTACGAAGCATGATAGCGACAAATCAATGAACGTGGTTCTTGTATTGGAATCTAAGTCATTCATACAAAGTCTAAATCTTCATGTAAATTGTGTTATGTATATGTCTGCTTCTTTCCAAATTTTATTCATTCTATAGAGAAATGTAGATAGTGACAACGCTTTTGAGATTAAAGTTATGAATGTTCAAGAAAATGTTGCGGTCTAAGTTGGGTTTACACTTAAGTCAAGGCACATGCTATTGTTTGACGATGAAAGGTCTGCTTGATAGCAAACATGGCCAGAGTACATATTATTTTCCCAAGCTCCTAGCAACTTATTTCTTGACCACCTCTTTGAAGTAAGCCTAACAAGATTATGAGAGACCATAACGCCTTGAATCTCATAATTGTCGATTTAGTGTATGTGATAGATCACATGGTTCACATTGCTAGGTCTATGACTATACACGACCCCATCCTATGGTCTCTCTTGACCTATTTACATTGAGATTCAAGACCTTGCAAAGTAGCACTAAGTTTCTCTATATATAGAGAGAGAATCCAATTGGTATTTTTATGGTCTTGGTGTAATCCAACCCGTAAAGGTCAAGAAGGTTTATTTATTTATATTTTAATCTAGGTAGTCACTATTCCCCAACCACACTAGCATAGACATTTACAATATTATTTTTGATAATAACATATGGACAACTGCAATTTTGCATGGATGATCTTATGTTTACACATATGCCATCCACAAATCAAATCCACCATAAGAAGCACATATTTTCTTTAATGAGTTGTTGTCTTGGACTAGAATTTTTAAGGACTTTTCTTTTCTTTTCTTTTTCTTGAACATAGATGGCCTTTGACCACTTGACTAGTTTTCTGTCAAGTGTAGAGAGGATTTCACGGTTGGGAATCGAACCGCCAACAACTCCGTTTGGTTTGGGTGCCTCTCCATTATCATCCAGTGGTTTAAGGTCATCTCAGATCATTTTTAAGGCGATTTTGAGGAGATTTCACTTTTAGTTTAGAGGGCTTAAACCATGCATAAGCCTACCATGGTCTATGCACTACAACAAAACACATGTTTTATGACTACAATTTATGATTGCACTCAGTCATAAATCCCAAAATATGACTGAGTGCAATCATAAATTGTAGTCATAAAACATGCGTTTTGTTGTAGTGATGGTTTGCAATTTGCAGGGCCCTAATGCCCCTTTCCCACATGACGTTACCTAAGACTAAAAGTATTTCCTAAAAACCGGGTAAAGCTCCCTCAGTTATAACGGAGGCATCTGGCTATCGTAATGCACCTACAAGAACTTGCTCCAAAGATTTTTTTAGTAGGTTTTATTTAAGTAGCTTTCACACATGTTCATGGTTTCATCTACCAAGCAATGAATGTTGGGTAGTTTTTTGTCCCATCCCCAAATGCTTTACTACTCATCTATCTTACCATCGGTTTTTGTTAGTGAAGCTCCTTGTGCCCTCGTAGCTAAGACTGAAAAACAACCAATCACAAGGGTAGGAAGTGACACTTTTAAAGGTCCTACATTCTTACCTCATGTTTAGGTACCAATGGGAGGGTCGGTGCTTGAGGCTTAAAACCTCCACTGTTAAACCATGCCACATCATTTGCCAACTAGGCTTTGCAGTAGATAATGTCGATGGTGTGAAGGCCGAGTTGTTAGAATCAACTTTTAGTCTTAGCTAAAGTCAGGCGGGGAGAGGGCATAAGATGACTTTCACAAACCAAATGGGCCGGTTGGCCACCCGAATGGGAGGACGTTAAGTACCCCCCACGAACTTTTCGGGGGGGGGGGGGGGGATTATTCTGTCCGGGGGCAACCCCCGACATTTTTTCTGCACCCGCCCGAAAACTGTTGCCCGCCCGCCCGATTTCCAAAAAACTAGTGTACTTGCATTTTCGAAGACTACTCGTCCACAAATCCCATATTGAGTGCACTTCATTTTCAAGGTCTCAAATCCAATATATATGTTCACTTCCATTGAGTAAATTAGCAATTGACTAGATTTCATTTTCAAAGTGAAACCGTCAATAAAGCATGTAATTAACTTGGAAGTCAAAAATATTACAAAATCCCCATTACCACTGAGGTTATAATTTTTGTTACTTACAATTGAAAGGGACTTTGTCATTCTAAAATGAAACTAAAATTTATGATTTAAATATATATATATATATATATATATATATTGTATAACAATATAATACTTAATATATACTTAATACCTTCTACAATCACAAAGTTTTCATACGCATTTAAACTAGTTAAGTAAGATTGAATGCAACTTAATCTAATATATTATGATTAATCCTAATTAAACTCAATTAAATCAGAAAATATGCTTACCAAATTAAATAAGCCTAATTAATCATAAATTATATTAAATGGAGTTAATTCCATTTAAATCATGACTAATTCCAGTAAGTACATTTTATAATTAATTAGGGTTAATTAATTTGGTACGCATATTTTCTGATTTAATTAGGTTTGAATAGGATTAATTAGGATTAATCAGAAATTATTAGACTAAGTTGCATTCAATCTTACTTAACTAGTTTAAATGCGTATGAAAACTTTGTGATTGTAGAAGGTATTAAGTATATATTAAGTATTATATTGTTATACAATACAATACAATATAATATTTTTTAAAATCATAAATTTTAGTTTCATTTTAGAATGACAAAGTCCCTTTCAATTGTAAGTAACAAAAATTATAACCTCAGTGGTAATGAGGATTTTGTAATATTTTTGACTTCCAAGTTAATTACATGCTTTATTGACGGTTTCACTTTGAAAATGAAATCTAGTCAATTGCTAATTTATTCAATAGAAGTGAACATATATATTGGATTTGAGACCTTGAAAATGAAATCTAGTCAATTGCTAATTTATTCAATAGAAGTGAACATATATATTGGATTTGAGACCTTGAAAATGAAGTGCACTCAATATGGGATTTGTGGACAAGTAGTCTTCAAAAATGCAAGTACACTAGTTTTTTGGAAATCGGGCGGACGGGCAGCAGTTTTCGGGCGGGTGCAGAAAAAATGTCGGGAGCTGCCCCCTGACAGAATATTCCCCCCCCCCCGAAAAGTTCGTGGGGGGTACTTAACGTCCTCCACCCGAATGCGAGCTGAATTTAAAGTTCCATGTTGCAAGGGTCACGAGAGTCGAAATGATTAAGCCTACAAACCTTAGTGGGCCCGCATTATAAGCGAATTAGTGAAAGGTAATGAAAACTTGATTTCGAGCAAGGTCGAGTCATTGATATCTAGAAACCCGCCTTTCAAAAGTTGTTATAGTTAGTTAGCGTGATTGTGCACGACAATTTTTCAGCCGTTATGTAAATGGCATGTGTCTCCCATATGAAGATTACAATCACGAAAGATGTTGGAACAACACAACTATATTCGTTCATTTGAGACTTTCTCTTGTCTCAAATTAATATATGGACCACAACAACATGGTCTAATGTTTGGGTCATCCTACCTAAACCATCTTGATATAAGTTTTTAATTGGGTTCTTGATATGAACACCCGCTTCAAAGTATTTGCATCTTACAACATTCTCCAATATCTGTGTGATTTTGTCCATGTTCTTATATTTTTAACTGCCTCAAAATGCCGAAAAAAACCCCAAATTAACGAATATAGTGATACATGTAGTTTTGGTGCAATAACTTACGAGTTTGTATCGTTATGATTACGGCAACGATACGTAGTGAAGAATGCTTTGCGGTGGTTACAAATGGAAGATAACATTGCAAACTACAAAAAGATAAAGGATTTTTTGCAGATCAATGTTTCAAGGTTTGGTGAGCATGACACATTGGTGACATTGGGGCTATTGGGCACCAAAAACTTTATTAGCCATTGGGCTTCACCACTATACGTTTATGCTTTTGCATTGAAAAAATATGGCGAAGAGATACCAGGAGCTATAAGAGCTCATCATCGCAATATTGTCAATGGCGGTAGAGGGTTTATGGGAAAAGTTAAATTAATCGAGAACATCACCTATAACTTGAAGGGTTGGTTGTGGGAGACAAAGGTGAAGAAGCAGGTAAAATGATCTGAAGAACAATGAGAAATTCATATCATGCATCGAGGGGTTTGTTTACATGTGAAGGTGGTCAGTTGGGAAAATCAACATTATGGGTGGTAGACTGTCAATGAGAAAGTACAGCAGGAGAGGACAAAGTATGGTAAAAAAAATTATAATGAGGCAATTCAGTTACTTGATAAGTGGATGAGTGGTTATCCTCGATGAAATGTGGTGTTTTTTTATAGAGGATTTAGAAGAAAGCCATCAAATCATTCGTTATGGGACATGAGCATTTACACCAAAGACAACGACAAAGAATGACAACTTATTATTTGGAAGGCAAGAAGTTGTATTCATGTATGCAATAGGAGATGTGATCATAATGATGGTATGTCCTGAAAATTCCAACCCCATCGATAATGTTTGTCGTACGAACATGCCTCTATCCTAAGTTTTTTATGATCATGAGTCAAAATATGCAGCAACAAAGGGAGATGCAAAGAGAATAACACCAGAAGAAATATCAAGGTTGGGTAATTGTTATTTGCCCAAAGATTGGGCATTAATGTTGGTAGGACTCTGTTCAACTATTCCAGCCATTATTGAAAAGGGTTTCAAGGGGACTCAAATTTTAGCATTTGATGATAACATTGAGAGGAGCATGAGGCTGTCAGAGTGGGTTAGACAATATGACGGGGTTGTATTTCAATTCCCATTACAAGAATTTGATCGTTATGAATCAGAAAGTGATATGGTGCAAGGGGAAAGGTCACGAAGCGCATATTGACACAGAGATGGACGAAGACAATGATGAGGATGACGACGACGACGAAAACGATGATGATGATGAATCCGAGATGGACAATAATGACGACGAAGATAATACAATATCTTTGTTGGAACCAGACGTTGTAGCTCCAAATGAGACATGAACAAAAAGAAAGAGGAAAAATCCGGTACTTATGAATGTAGTGGGATTGAAGAGTTTTGCGGTTGAAAACACACAACCATTACGACGTTCTTCTAGACCACCCAAAGCAACTGAAAAAGTTATTGGGCATGATAAAGGAAAAGCAGTGGCATTAAGTACATTTTTCAAGAAAAAGCGTTCGAGTACATCGAGGAGACCATCAACAATAACTATGATTTCATGGGGGAAACCTACGACGGTAATCATGACCGGGATTCCAAGCAGCTCACTTGATCATAGTGTTGCAATTACTGAGACACTGATGAATCGAGTTGAGTTTAAGGTTGGTGATCGTGTGAATTTACTTGATATCCACGACGACGTTATAGTGGCAATTGCCAAAATCATATCGATTTCAGGATCCGGACAATTGCACAACAAAATGCAACTAGAGGAATTTTACAAAGTCGTTGTAAAGGAGGTTGTTGTTGGAGAATCTCCTCTTATGATACCCAACAAAGACGATGATCCAGAACAATTGTATGTTCGAGATGTTGAAGGTATGATGACTGCGTGGCGACACAATCGTATCGCCTGTATGATATAGATATAAGCGATTAGTACTAGTTTTTGCAGGCTTGTTTATCAAGTGTGGTTTTGATGATTTTTACTATTTGAATATAATATTATATATGTTTTAAATTTTTTCTTAATATACTCATGTCGATATTGTATATATTTATTTCGGTACGGTTGAATAGATAAACTATGATAAAATAACCGTTCATAAAATAACATAAAAACAATGTGCAAACTTGAATTTTTTTTAAAGGCTATGCATCCCTTATAAATAAATTTCAATATACAAATCCTTACTTACATTATCATCATATTTGAATTAAATTGACAAGCAAAAACCGCACTTGGCCATGAGCGGTTTTCTTGAATACTGTGTTTAAGGTAGAAGCACCTATCTCAAACATTATGAGCACTACAATTTCTTACTTATCCTGAGCAAGTCGTCTATAACGTAATTTGGATTAGCAATTAGTTTATGAGCACAACGACATTTGGGATTGCATGAATTAGAGCATATCTCTATGTAGAATTGCGCACAACTACAAACCACGTTTAGCTCTTCCTAGTCATACAAACCTTGTTTGGCTCTTCCTAGACATATAATCCTTGTTTAGCTCAAGGTGGACAATGTTGATTGTTGGCATTTTCTCTCCTTCAACCAATGAGTTTGTGTTTTTAATCCTTAGAATGATACAATTAGTGTTCATGTTGAAGTACGTATTTATTCACTTTGGGAGAATAGTAGGTGCCGGAGTCGGGGTCACTAACAAAGCTGGGCACTTCTAATGTACAATTGTGTTGAAAGTCCTCCATAGAGACATCACACGACAAATTTTGGTGCCTCTTTGAAGGATTTTTTCTATCTAAAACTTTTTGAAGGGTTTTGTGTTAGGGGCTATTCATACGAAATTGGGGAGAAACTATGGTGAAACCCTCTTGACCAACTCATATAAATATCAACAATGTGCTTACCTCTCATAGTTTAACCCCTAAAGGACCGCGGTTGTATATATTCAATAGCAAATCATTCTCAAATGAATCTATTTTTGGCCATAAAATAATGCCTTGCAAGATCGACCCCCCCTAATGTTTATAAATCACTAATTGGCTTTGAAACAAAGTACGTGGACAAAACTAAAATTGTTCTTAACGTCAAATATGGCCTTATGGTGCTTTATGGGTTAAAGGAACACTCTAAGACACGCATGTGTTATCCGGTTACTTTTTCTTGATCAGACACCTATATTTGATTGGTGTGTGGTTAGATGAAACTCAAAAAAAAACACCATAAAGACGTGTGTCTAAAAGACATTGGCTACGTCTTTCACCAATACTAACTTCTCCACACTCAATTGGAAAAAGACCTATATATTCAAGTAAAGACTCAACAAACATGCACTTCCAGTAATCCTTTTATTTATTTTTCCAATTATTTAATTTCAACTGCATTTGTTTGTGATAGTTACAACTGAAAGTAACAAATATGAACCCTAGACACATCTGCATGTTATTTTTGGGTGCTACAGAGACTTGGTCCTCAACCCGAGGTTTAGGGTTTGGCACCATTTAGAACACCTAAAAATGTCTACCTAATTTTGGAGCATTTGACTAATCGCTGAAAAGAGGACATGCGAAATATGCATTATCAAACATTGTGAACAAACCTTTTTGACTATTTAAACTCCGGTTTTTAGAGATTTGAATCAAAAGGCTTCGAAGTTCAAATTGGTTTTTGAGATCGCGACGAACGCGGGTACCAAATCCTCTTCAACTTTCGGTGTTCGGGATGGGGTGGACATGGTTTCGAGCACGCACCCAAATAAAGGTAGCCCCTCGTCCAATTGTCTCTTTCCATATGTTGGATGCATAGAGTCATTCATAAAGTCTTCGCATCAAATTCCGGCTAAGTCATTCGTTGAGTTGGCTAAATTGTGAGTTTGAGAGCTTATGCATAAAGTCACCCAAGTTGTCTTCATGCTCAATTCACCATGATATCTCAAAGACTGGAGTTCTAGTTTGTGATACTAGAAGGGGGGACCAAACTAGCCTTGCACGAACCCATCCATGATTCATAATTATCTATTTCCATATGTTGGATGCATAGAGTCATTCATAAAGTCTTCGCATCAAATTCCGGCTAAGTCATTCGTTGAGTTGGCTAAATTGTGAGTTTGAGAGCTTATGCATAAAGTCACCCAAGTTGTCTTCATGCTCAATTCACCATGATATCTCAAAGACTGGAGTTCTAGTTTGTGATACTAGAAGGGGGGACCAAACTAGCCTTGCACGAACCCATCCATGATTCATAATTATCTATTTCCATATGTTGGATGCATAGAATCATTCATAAAGTTTTCGCATCAAATTCCGGCTAAGTCGTTCGTTGAGTTGGCTAAATTGTGAGTTTGAGAGCTTATGCATAAAGTCACCCAAGTTGTCTTCATGCTCAATTCACCATGATATCTTGAAGAATGGAGTTCTAGTTTGTGATACTAGATGGGGGACCAAACTAGCCTTGCACAAACCCATCCAGGATTCATGATGGTGGGCCCCATGGGCATAGACTACATTAGATCTAAGAGTTCTCTCATAATGTTGCGATGGCATGAGGAGGGTTCAAAGAGCTTCACCCAACAAGCCCTCAATAGGAAATCAGCTCAAAGAAGAATCAAACCCACGGTTTCTTCCCACTTTGAGGAACTCTATGGAGAACTCTACTAGATCTATTTGTTAGTAGAGTAGATGAAACCATGGGTTTAGGCCATTTAAAAAAACCCAGTTCTCTAGCTTGCCCTACTAGGATGGGTTGCACCAAGCAAGCCTTCCTAGACAAATCCAAGATTTAGGATAACGGGTCCCACATGCATACCTTAGTTTAGATCCTAAAATTCGCTCAAAGTTTGGAAAGTAGAAAGAGGAGGTCCCAAAAGCTTCACCCAACTTTCACAATAGGTTTATATACACATCACCCTAACAAGCTCTTAATAGAAAGTTTTTATCAAAGAAGGATCAAACCCACAATTTCGTCCCTCTTTGGGGCACTACACTAATAAAAACTCTAATGGCCTAGATTTTATCCATCTATAATTGAATTATTTGTAAAGTCTCTCAAAGAGGGTTGAAAATGTGGGTTGATCATTCTTTGAGAAAACTTTCTATTACGAGCTTGTTAGCTTGTTGTACATTGGAGCTTATTTTGAAAGTTTGGTGAAACTTTTGGGACCTCCTTGTTCCACCTCTCAAGCTTTGACAAAACTTTAGGATAAAAAATGAGGTATACGCATGGGACTCCATGACCTAAATATCATATTGGCCTATGCAAGGCTAGCTTGGCCCACTCATCCTAGTAGGACGAGCTAAAATACCAGTTTTTTATATCCCGCCATCACTACACTAAATAGGATATTTAGTGTTTGATACACCAAATACAAATGCATACACCAAATATCAATAACCCTAGCTATGAAAGCAAGTAGCATTAAATGTAAACTCAAACATTAAATATCAACTATGGCAATATGTAGAAGTTACATGTTTGAATTTAGTGTTAGTAAGGATATCAAAGGAAAAATAAAAATAAAAAATTCAACATATTTTTTAGCATATTTTCTAACACTAATTGTCAAAAAATTGAAAATTAACATTGAGCAGGGTAGGCTGGTAACAACTTTACTTATAATCAAACACTAAATATCCAATTTAGTGTAGTTGTGTGTGATAGTTTAAGCATTAAGAAAACTTGGGTGACTTTGTGTTAATTATGATAAACGCCTTGGGACTAAACCTTTATGGTTTCATCTCCTCTACTTTACGACTAACTCTAATATTGTGCTCCCTAATGATTGGTTGTTGCAATTACTTTAAACTATATCATTTATGTAAGCCAATGAATGGGGAGGACCGACTCCTATGTACAATTAAACGGGGGACAGTAAAGTTCCCCCCACGAACTTATAGGGGAGGTATATTCGGGTAGGGGCAGCCGCCTGGCCATAAATTCCAAAATTTTTGGACCTGACCAAAAATTGCTGCTCGCCCGCCCGCCTTCAAAAAAACCATTGCCCTTGCATTCTTGAAGACCACTTATCCACAAATCCCATATTGAGTGCACTTCACCTTCAAGGTCCAAAATCCAATATATATGTTCACTTTCACTGAGTAAATCAACAATTGATTAGGATTTCAATTTCAAAATGAAACCGCCAATAAACATACTTTGTGATTAGACTTAAATACATTCAGTCACACTTAATTAGTTTAAATTCATATGAAACTTTGTGAAAGTAGAATGTATTAACTCAACTATAATATTGAACATACTAAAAACAAAACAACAAATTTTAGTTCCATTTTAAGAATGACAGAGACCCTTTCAATGGCAAGTCACAAAAATCATAACCTTGGTGCTAATGAGGGTTTTATAATATTTTTGACTTCCAAGTTATTTACATGCTTTATTGGCGGTTTCATTTTGAAAATGAAATTTCAATCAATTACTTATTTACTCAATGAAAGTGAACATATATATTGGATTTTGGACCTTGAAGGTGAAGTGCACTCAATATGGGATTTGTGGATAAGTGGTCTTCAAGAATGCAAGGGCAATGGTTTTTTTGAAGTCGGGCGGGCGTGCAACAATTTTTGGTCAGGTCCATAAAATCTGGAAATTATAGCCGGGCGGCTGCCCCTGCCCGAATCTACATCCCCTATAAGTATGTGGGGGGAACTTTAACGTCCCCCCAATTGAATTGGTTGAGTTTGAGAAAAAACCGGGTTGAAGTTCAAGACTTCATGAAAATTACCGATCATTTTAGACGAATCTATACAATGTACCTCAAATAAATAAGGAAAACCGAAAGATAACAACACGTAACCAATTGGAATTGCAAACACTAGGATATCGCCCAATTGTGTCCAAAAATCTCCTCGGGCACTGACGCAACTGATACTTTTGGGTTGGTTCACAATGGGGTCCCAAGTCCTAAGTCCCAAGTCACTAGAGGTCAATCCATGCAATCTCAACCGTTGAGAGCATGGTAGTTGGGACTTACCACTTCACATGGGGTCCCAAGTCCTAAATCCCAAGTATGACATGGATGTTTACATGGCAATACTTTTTGAAGGTGAGGCTTGGGACATGTTGAGGGTTGGATCGAGCAAAAAGCTAGACCCAACTCAACACAAGTCCTGCAAAAAATTGTACATAAAATAATCAAAAACTGACTTTAATAATACTTAAACATATTTTAATGATTTCTTGAGGCTCAGAAGTTAGATCTTTGCTTGGATGTTGGGACTTGCTAACATGAGTGGGACTTGGGACTTGGGTCTTGGGACCCCATATGAACCGGTCCTTTAGCCTCTCAACTTTTCAATGAAGAATATCCATGTCCATCTTAAATTTAGAAGGCAAACTCTCATGATCCTTCTTCACACTAAGTTTGTCCTTCTTGGGCCTTTACTCGATTGGGCACTTACATGCATGTCCCCTATTTTGCTTCGGGTACAAAGTTGAATGCTTTGCTCACCCTCGCTTTTGCCCCATTATTATTCACAATTCAATAAGTGTGATGGACATGGGTGAGTCACAACCTCCTTCAATGAGGCTTTTAGTTTGCTCGCCCTCACCCTCTCTCAAAACAAATGTGTTTTTTCTCTCAATTTTCAACAATCGTTAGAGTGATGAAGCTACATTTGGATGATAGTACATATTCATCCAAATGTGGACATGCTCATCCACTTTTTATGACTTTTTTGAAATGTTCATGTGATTTCATCCATGATAAAAGGACACAATATTTGTAAGTTTATTTCTTGAGGTAAGAGTAATCTAGTGATTTGTTCACTTAGACAAATAGGGATGCTCTTTACTCTTGAGTCTTCTACTCTTGCCTTGAGGTGAGCGAAGAATTATTATTTCTCTTCACTTGTTGCATCATGTACATACACTTGACGCCCGTATATGATACCAGCGTGAATGTGAGCCTGTTGTCCAAATGCTTAACACGGCGGGCCGTGTTGTAGCATGAGGATTTATGCCTCTATGGGAGGTGGGCTCAATTGGTTTGATTTTAGTCCCTTTTGTTTAGGGAGGTGTGAAAGTAGCTTGTTTATTTTCAAGTTTCCTTTTGTCGAGGACAAGGTAAGTAAGATATTTAATGGCATTTTGGTGTATATCTTTCATGAGTGTTTTAATGTTGGACTTTGGAATTTTAAGGTTGGTTGATTTGTTAATGGATTGTTCATGTATAGCGCCTCTTACGCCCGCTGTGATAATGATGAGGGGGTTCGTTTTCCATCCTTTGTTTTGTATGCTACTAATTAATGGGTCATATTTGGCGTGTTTGAGCGTGAGGGCTTGTTCGGGGAATTTGTCATGGCAGTATGTGAATTCAATGAATTGTATTGTGTGTGTAGGTGCCGGTAGTAAAGGTGTTGGTGTGTGGTTTGGGGCTCCTAGTACACTTAGTATATCTTGGCTTGGCATTGGCAATTTGTTTGTGGACATGTACATTTTATGAGTCATTATGGGACGGTTTTTCCTTGGTTCATGTTGTTGAGGTTGCCTGCATCATATACAATATGGTGAATTGAGTGGAACATAAAGAGCGATCTCATTCTTGACCCACCCTCACAATATTAACACTACAACACAAAGGGGTTTTCATAAGTGTTTCATTGGAATCCATATATATATATTTTTAAGTGGGGATGGATATTGGAGAGTTATGTAGGCGGGTGGACAAAGGAGGAGTTAGGGTTAGGGATGCGACATGACGATCGTCAACTATTAGATGTCGTTGCCCCACCATCCACAATGGAAAATTGATGAAACTCATGCTTGAGATTTTAGGATAGGACCAAACTTTTATGGCCATGTGTGTGTCCAAGTGGTCACATTTTGGTGACAAACAACAAATGTGTGAATGCGTGATGACACCATGTAGAAATCATTGAGCTCCACTTGACCTCCGTTTTGTTATTTCTTATTACAAACCCACATTGTAATCATGACATTAAAAAAAAATCATTTCATTGCAATTGTGGGGTCTTTTCTTCCACCTAGTTAAATTTGGGTTCCCTCATAGTAACACTTGAACCATTGGTTATTACCATTGAAATATAAGAAGTATAGCTACTTGAACAATTCCAAGGAGGAAGGGGGAGAAGGTGTTGAACCAAATAATGAGCACTACTTATACAAATGCATTGTCCGAGAAAATTGACTATCATGATGATGTGCAATATATTACAAATAAATAAGTACATTCGGCACAAATTCGTTCAAAATTTGAGCAAAGTGACATGTGTCGTGGTTCTATTAGCCGGAACATGTATAATCTCCCACACCCATCCCACGCGTTACCTCCAAAAAATAGCATTTCAACACCAAAGCGGTGAACTTGCTTATCACCAATGGCAATTCAATCCACATGAAACTAATATAAAGATGATGATGATCAGATAGAAACTCTGGTCCCTTTTTAGCAAGGGGCCGGCGTGAATAAAGTGTCCGTTCGTAATGTCAATGACCCGATGCCCACCGGACAAGGGGACATTGGGGCAATACTGCTCTCCCCTTTCGAGGATGGGCACTATAGTGACACACTATACTAGTTCCTAGCTAGCCACTAGTGCCTTGAAGATACCGGACATGGTATCCCCCCAAAGGGCTTTGAGGTACCCATACAACAAGGTCCAAGGACCCCCCACCATAGTTGGGTGGACTAAGGTGGTGAACTAATATAAACAACATATTGTGCCACCAAATCGATGCTAGAGTTCATGAACCGGGACATGCATGCATACACTTGTATTGATTATGAGAACGTCCAACACCTTAACATCAAATCTCCGTGTTGGTTTTAGATAATCTAACTTTACATACAAAAACTTCGAACCCTTATAACTTTTGCATCCAAGATTCATAATAGGCATACTTGGGTGCGTTGGGATCCCCTTCCGATTGATGTCGAGAGAAACAACTTAAAACTTTATTAATCTAAGCTCAAAGAGGATACAATTCCATGCTTAATGTGACGGAGTTTGGTTCATTGATAACACGATCTACTACGTTTGGTATGTGCAATCTCCCAAGGGGGACTTCACACACGAGCCAAGAGCCGTGACCATGAGATTGTGAGAGCCCAAAAGAAAGTGTCCAAAGGCCATTCCAAGACACCTCCAAAATCATGTGGTGTGGTCACGGAGCCTCAAGTGTAGTGTGAAGCCATGTGTGACCGGGCCATCAACCAAATGCAATTTCAATGAATTTCTATTCACGTGGGTCCTCACACAATGATAAAATAGAATAAACCAACGGTTGTGAGCATTTGGAGTGTCACGGTCTCCCAGGTTTGTGTGTTAGGCCTACCTCCAAGAGGTGGTTTTTTAAAATAGACCAAATGACCATGAAACATGATTTGTTCAATGCCATGTAGGAATCCATGGAGACCTTACATCTATCTCGCATTCACTTGTATACTCCGTTGGTCCCTCAATAGTAGTGTGAAGCGAACGTAGACGGGCTCCGCCTTGTCCACCAATGAGAGTGCTTGAAGTGTAATGGTCACGGGCTCTCAGTCTCGTGTGTGAAGTGGCCCTTAGGGCCACTTCACACACGAACCAAGAACCGTGACCATGAAATTGTGAGAGCCCAAAAGAAAGTGTCCAGAGGCCGTCCCAACACACCTTCAAAATCATGTATTATGGTCACGGACCCTCAAGTGTAGTGTGAAGTCATATGTGACCGGGCCCTAAACCAAATGCTATTTCAATGAATTTTTATTCATGCGGGTCCTTACACATGATAAAATAGACTAAGTCAACGGTTATGAATGTTTGAAGTGCCATGGTCTCCCGGTTTTGTGTTAGGCCTGCCTCCAAGAAGTGGTGTTTGAAATTAGTCCAAGTGACCGTGAAACACGATCCATTCGATGCCGTGTAGGAATCCATGTAGACTTTACATCCATCTTGCATTCACTCATATACTCCGTTGGTCCCTCAAGCGTAGTGTGAGGTAGCGAACGTGGACGGGCTCCGCCTTTTCCACCAATGAGAGTGCTTGAAGCGTAATGGTCACGGGCTCTCAGTCTCGTGTGTGAAGTGGCCCTAATTCTTCTTAATTTCTGTACTGGAGCAGTACAGATATGAATATCTGGAAAGATGTGTAGCGCATGCTTTGGCTACTCTGTAACCCTATGAATTTTCTGGCCAAAAGGAAGAAGAGACTTCAATTCCATCTCAATTGAGTAAGGACCGAGAGCGATATCACGTCCGTGCTAACTTAAGTTAAGTGCTGGCAATTTGCGGTGTTGGGTTGTGTCGATAGCCACCGAATTATAAATAATCGCTCATAATTGTATATTTCAAGTGCAAGTAGTACACTAATAAGGGCCACTTCACACACGAGACTGAGAGCCCGTGACCATTACGCTTCAAGCACTCTCATTGGTGGGCAAGGCGGAGCCGGTCCAAGTTCGCTACTTCACACTACGCTTGAGGGACCAACGGAGTATATGAGTGAATGCAAGATGGGTGTAAAGTCTACATGGATTCCTACATGGCATCGAATGGATCATATTTCATGGTCACTTGGATTCTTTTCAAAAACCATCTCTTGGAGGTAGGCCTTACACAAAACCGGGAGGCTATGGCACTCCGAATGTTCTCAACCGTTGATTTTATTCTATTCTATC
The DNA here is from genome assembly GCA_950295325.1 of Polytrichum commune. Lineage (NCBI taxonomy): Eukaryota > Viridiplantae > Streptophyta > Polytrichopsida > Polytrichales > Polytrichaceae > Polytrichum > Polytrichum commune. The sequence continues at coordinate 5,964,958 of OX485804.1, forward strand.
GTGTGTGAGGACCTGCATGAATAGAAATTCCTTGAAATAGTATTTGGTTGAGGGTCCAGTCACATATGACTTCACACTACACTTGAGGGTTCGTGACCACACCACATGATTTTGGAGGTGTGTTGGGACGGCCTTTGGACACTTTCTTTAGGGCTCTCACAATTTCATGGTCACGGCTCTTGGGTCGTGTGTGAAGAGGCCCTAATCGTAAACCCCATGTGTGTAGTGTCACCAACACTCATTTTAAACCTAACGGTATTTGTCATTCCTTGTGATTTTTGTGGACATTATAGGTTCACACTGTTGCAAGTATTATTACTTACTAAGTTATCTTTCATCCAGATTTTAGTCATCCATGACAATGCTTTATTACATACATGTTAAGGTTTAGATTATATCCAAAGTGGATGAACTAAAAGTAAATTGGGATGACATATTTGTGGACTTGTTCATAAGAGGTTCTTGCATGGTATATAGACTCAAATGTTATCGGCAACAAAAACATCATCAAATACTTATACCCTACCGGTATCAAAAGATACGAATTCCTCGTTATAGATTCCCAAACAACAAGATGAGAATAAATAAATGAATACTAGACCTACATTGGTTCTCGCCCTTTAGGAGCAATGAAATACCCCCTAAGGTAGATGGTGCTAAATTATTCTACTTTAAGGGATGAGCATTTGTGTTAGTGATCTAATTTGAAATGTTAAGTGATTCTCATCAACAATTGTCAGGGGATTCCAATGCACCGAAGCATGTCTTATTTGAATTTTGTAAGCAAAGTCATCAAGGTCCAAAGTTTTATTGGTGGATGATCCACAATCAACATGGGAACACGACGTTTAGGTGGTGGACTGTAATGTAACTAGAATTATTAAGGAATATTCTAACTACATGTGCCAGTGTGTAAGCAGAGAAAGATGAGAGCTAGACAACTCTCAGTTGAGGATGAATGGAAAGGAGTAAGACAACTCCAGATTGACAACATGTGTACTGGAGTTAGACAGCTCCGCATTTAGTGCATTAGAACTAGACCATTCCAATTGAGAACATGTGCACGTGAGTTAGACAACTCTCGATGAGGTGCACAGGAGTTAGACCACTCCATATTTGGAAAGATGAATGTTATTTATTGGAGTTAGACAACTCTCGATGAGGTGCACAGGAGTTAGACCACTCCATATTTGGAAAGATGAATGTTATTTATTGGAGTTAGACAACTCTCAATGAATAGATAAAGCTAGTTGGAATTAGACAGTTCCAACTGGAATAAATGATGGATGTAATTAGTTGGAATTAGACAGTTCCAACTAGAAAGAAGAATGGATGAATCCAATTGGAATTAGACAGTTCCAATTGGAAGAATGGAATTGAGATAAGAGATGAAAGAAGGTTCTAGAAGAACCAAAGATAGAAGATTCATAGGAGAACTATGAGATAGAACTATGAATAGAATACTTTTACTATATGTAAATATAGAAAGTAAAAGTAGTGCTTCGGCATAAGAGGAAGCTCGGGGGAGGAGAGAGGATCCTTTTTGTCTCTCTCCTATGGTCGGGTGGTAGAGCTTCTTTGATCAAACTATATTTGGTTGCGGTTTGTAATTAGAGGAAGAAATAAAATTGGTGTTTGTTTCAATTCTTTACTTTGAGATTTTGTTGTCAAGAAACAAATTGCCAACTGGTGAGAGGTTCGTAACAAGACATTCTCATAGTCGATACGTACTTGTTGTGCAAGAATCCGTGATATTAGTTATGGGTGGGGTGTTAATTATAGCATGATTTACTTACCTTTAATGTCACACATGGCACGGGGAAACTGCGTGGTGTTTTCTCAACCAATATCAAACTGGTCTATAAGTGAATGCATGGTATCAATAATAGTATCAAAGAGCCCTACTTGCGAGTATTACAATTGTAGTACCAATTAAACATTGTTAGTTAGCGGGGATCTAAAGGCAACAAAATATTTGTACATCCAAATTATTATTTGTACCAATACCATTTCAAGCTTTATGCAACTAGTTATACGATTCATATACAACTTATAATACTACATTGATTCTATCCATGTATGAAGGTTTTTGCATGATATATAAACTTGAATGGTATTGATAACCTATAATAGGTCGTCACATACATGTACTCTATTCGTACCAACAAATGGGAACTCCTCATTATAGACATTGCTCGAACGGTATCTAGAAAAGACAATATTAGTCCAACATTGGTTTCAACATGCAACAAGTCTCACTGAGCATTAACGGTTCCTAAGATATGCGATCGAAGTTGATTACGGTTGTGGGTATTATTTGGTTGTTTTTCTTAACTGGACAACTATATTTGATTGGTGTGTGCTTAAGTTAAGATCAAGGAATGTGCATGGCCATAAAAGACGCATATTTCAAAGAGAATGGACTACATATTCGAATTTATTAATTACTCCACACTCAACAATGGATAAATTTGGGAGGACTTATGTATTGTAGAAAGAAAAGAACAGCAAACATGCACTTTCAATACTCGTAATTAAATCATGCAAAATATGATTTTTAATTATGCTTCATCATAGATCTGCTAGTGCAACACAAGTTTTGTCGTGTGGATCTAATTTGTAGAAGTTGGAGAACATGAAAAAACGAACCGAAAAACACCCACATAACCTCAAACATCTCATTAAGGATCTCCCATTTTGGTGTAGTGTGATGTTGAACTAGCGAGATGTCAAAAGCCACCAAACTCCCCCGTCCTCCCCCAAAAAACACTCAAAATTTCTCAATGATCCACACGTCCCAATAAATAGCAAAATAACCAAAGCAATTGGCGGAGACTCCCATAGTAAAAATTGTCATCAAATGCAATGAACCGGGAGAATTGACCGATAGCTAAAGATGAACCGGTTGAAGTTCAAGACTTAACGTAACGATCATTTTAAGAGAATCTATGGAATATACCTAAACTTAATTAAGAACAACCTAATGATCACAACATGTAACCGGTTGGACTTGAAAACACTTGGATTTTGACCGATTATGCCCAAAAATCTCTCCGGACGTGGAACAAATGCTCGTACATCAAAGCACCCCGAGTCCTAATAATGTTCATATGCTCAAGCCCATATGTAAATTCAATCCGTTTGTTTCAAGTGGTGTATAACTTTATTACACTAATTATGATATTTAGTGTCATATGGTATTTTAGGTCACTATGGTCACCTTTCGGATGCCACTTCTTATGAAGAAGTGAACAAATATTGTCACGGGTGATGGATGAGTTCATCCATGGGCCAACACCCTACCTTCTCTTGTAAAGCGACTTCCGATGAAATATTGTCATGGATGATTGAAAATTGGATGAAAAATGAATTGGTAAGTGCCAGTAATCGCAACACTGTAATTCTATAATCACTCCAAATAATTACAAGGAATGACAAATAATGTTGGGTTAACAATTAGTGTTAGTGACACTACACCGCAGTTTACAATTAGTATTGAGCAAGAAAATTAGAATTGGTGACACTAAATGTCATATTTAGTGTAGTTCAAAGTGGAAGAAAGAAAATAAAGAGGATGGAAACGATCGGATCTTCATAAACAATATTGAAATAAATGCTTGCATCCAGTTTTCAACTTCTCAACTCTTGATGGTGTAAATGTCCCAATATGGGACTCTTAATGTTTAGCAATAGGACCTTGCTTGAAATGAAGTACTTCTTAATAGTTTTCCAGTTCTAGATGTAGCTGTTGAAATTGTGTATCATCTGCTAAAGGTTAATTATAAGGATGATTTTTTTTTTAAAAACAACTCTTGAATGTTATCTTCTATATCTTACCGGGTGAGGAGATTTCAAAAGATATTGGAGGGTTTGATTAGTCCAATATCATATTTTTTTGCTTCCACCAAGCTGTGAAAAGAAAGGAAAACCAACGTTGGGCAATCCGACGTGAAGTTGAGTCTGTTGGTCCTACCTTGATGAAGAATCCTCTTGGTGCAAGGTGGGGTTTACCTTGTAGTGGGTGAGCTCTTCACCAAGTTGAGATGTCTATAATGTAGCCAAATTTTCAAGTTTCTCATTAAAAACAACGAGATTTGTGATCATGCTAAATTTTCGGAGTTTTGACTTTTAAAAATCATTGCAGGAGGTTTTTTCTTGTTTGTTTTGTTTTTGTTTTGGTGTGCACTGATGTGGAATCTAGGTGCAACCCTTTGACTCGTGGTAATAATTCACAAATTACCCTTGGAATGTTATTTTATACTACATCTTAGGAAATGCTTTGCTTTCCAAATCTCGAAGTAAGGGTTATGCATTGATTCACCTCAATCATAGAAGAGGCCTTTAACCATTTGCCATCCACATATGGTGACACACATGATCACAACTTCCCTTTTGTGGTGATTCGTAAAGAACCCTTGGAAATGTTGATGTTTTGTAGCACATCTTACGCGTTGTATTACAACCCCTCGGGCCTTTGAACTTAAGGTTAAGGGTTTAGGGTTCAAGCACCTCAATCATAAAGGAGGCCCGTGAGCATTTGCCATCCACACATGCATGCACATGGAAGTAAGTTAGTCGGAAGATCACATCTTCCCTTTTGTGACGATTCTCAAGAACCCTTGAAGCATCGTTATAAAAGGCACATCTTAGAAAAGCGTTTTAAGGATTAGGCCTTTGAGGGTTAACGGTAACCTCGCCTCAATCTTATAAGAAAGAGTACGTTATTGCCATCCACATGTTGTGATAATTATCATCAAGAAACCCTTGGAAACTTATGTCATTCTATACCACGTCTTAGAAAACATTTTCACCCCTCAAGCCTTTGACTCGAGGTTAAAGGTTACCTCACTACAATAAGAAAAGAGGCCCATGAGAAATTTACCATCATCACTTGTTGGTCTCAATGTCACACTTCTTCTCTTGTGAAAATTCTCAAGAAACTTGTGGGAGTCTTCTCTTAGAGCACATCTTGAGATTATTTCACCCTTTGGGACTTTTAACTTAGAGTTACATATTAAGGTAGAGGGGCCCTTTCCCGCTCGGGTACTTAAAATCGCTCACTAGACCTATCCAAACAAGAGGTACATTATAGCTTCCAACCTCAAATTTCTATGTAATCATGGTGTACATTTTTTGGGGTGAGTGGTTTTGGGTACCCCTATGAGTTCTCCTTCCAAAATTCATAACTAATTCAATATTAATCCAAAATTAATTATTCCAATTGGTCCAATTTCCAATGTACTTTGCACATCTTCCAAGATTGATTCCCCCTTAATAACTCCCCAATGAACATGCCAATCTAAAATTCGAGCGGGAAAGGGCCCCTCTACCTTAAGTCACCTCAATTGTTGAAGAGGCCCACGAGCACGTGCAAATCACACAAGGTCTCAATCACAACTTCTCTTTTGTGACGATCGTTCTCAAGAAACCCTTGGAAATGTTACTTTATAGAACCTACTAGACAATGACTTATTCCTCAAGCTTGTAATTAAGGGCCAAGGATCAACTCACCTCAATCATAGAAGAGAACATTGGGCATCTACCATCCACATGTGATCACAACAACTTCTCTTTTGTGACGAATCTCAATAAAGCCTTTGGAAATGCTTTATTGGCTCCGTCTGTAGGACAGAGACTATGCATCAACTTCTTTGTTTCAAGAGCAAATTTCCTAACCACTTTGCGTTCACACTTGGACGTTACTTGTTCTTGTTATTTTTGGTCCACTTTATTTAATGTGCATGTTAACTATAGTTTACATATATATATGATTGCTCCCTAAAATGTATTGAAAGAAATCTAGTTAACTATAGTTATTTCGGTAGTTCTTGATTATTTATTTTAGAAATTTCGGGTGATAAATGAGTAGCATCAATCCTTGACTTGCATTTGAGAAGAAGGTGCACAAAATCCAAGAAAGGTTTGGTATAGTAAATAGCCATGGAATGGCATGAGCAAAGTGGACAACTATAATTGTAGTCTTTCATAGTAAAGGACAAAGCCTCACGGTTCTACTGTTTTCTTGTTTGATAGGACATCTTAGAAAGTGTTTTACCCCTCACACCTCGAATTTAGGATAAAAGGTTAACTCACCTCAATTATGGGAGAGGCATAGATTCCGTTTCCCAATACTTGCCATGGGGTGTGCGGAAACAATTTGCCCCCATAGTTTTATTGCTCATTCATACTACATTAACGTCACCCAACTACATTGCTTTGTCTAATTAGCGTGGGCCACACTAATTTCCAATTATCCACATTTTTTTTATAATTTGAAGTGGCTCATTGTAATTTATAGTGTGAAAAATTGGTGAGGGTTATTTCGTCTACGTAGTTGGATGAAATTTCAAGGCAAGGCAAGTACTATATATTTATTAATGTTAACTGAGGCAAGTGCTATAAAATTGATGTGGGACATAATAACTTCCAACTCACGTGATTTTTTCATCCACACTAATTATACAAAACAATGTAGTTCAAAGTCTTTGACCTTGATATAGGTGTTAATTGAGCTAGAAATAATAGCGATGGGGCTTGGCATAAGAATCAACGTTTTCACCCTCCTTAGTAAGTGTTGTGAATGTGTCCCCAATAAATATTTGAGGGATTTGTGCTATCCAACACCTACGTACCAATTGGGGCTAGTAAAAACAAGCCCCCTCTTATAGGGTTTACTTTTTTGTGTTGGTTTGGGTTTATTTATTATTTATTATTTTGAAATAGTTATTTTTGGTATACCATTCGGGTATCTATAATGAAGATTCCATTATATTCAATACCATTAGGGTATGGGTATTTGACAATATTTGTGCTTTTGATACCACTTGGGTCTGTACACCATGCAAGAACCTTGGTACCTAGGCACAACTGCCCTAGAATCAAAATGGTTTAGGATGGAATTGATCCAGAAATGAACTCAAGCATACAAATGTTCTTTCACCTTGACATACCCATCCAAACGTCAACATTTCACTCGAATCACAATTTTGATACCCACATGTAGGTTTCTTTGATACCATTATTGGTGCTCATTATCAATACCATGCATTCGAATGTATATTTGTACAAACATTGGCTATTACAAATTCATCCTAATTCAACTTCGATGGAATAACTTGAGATACCCGACCTTGATTTAGGTGTTAATCTGTCTAAACTTAATCACACCGGGGTCTACATACCAATACATTTGTAATGGTATTTAGTGTCATGTACTACTTAGAGTTACGCAATGCTATAAGTATTTGTTAAGAATGTGGGGGTTTTTCTTTAATCAAGTAAAGTCATTTATGTTGTATAACGTCCACATAACTTACTTAGAATATGTTGGTAAAAAGTTAACTCTTCTTAACATTATGAAGCAACTAGACAATGGTGTTTTTCTTAAAGATAGAGGTTGCAATGAAAAATAAATTGATCGCATAGCTGCTTGTCTAAAACTCCATAATACACAACTTGAGTGCTCCCCAAAAACGTGCAATCCCAAAATCAAACAAGAATTGTTCTCATTTAATACATGGTCCCACGGAACGCAACCAAGGAGCTGAGTAGTGTTATGTATAGTAAAAAGCATTATGGAATTCCACATGACACTAAAAACACAATGTTGTGGGTGTTTGTGAGTTGTGTTTAACTTAGGGCCACTTCACACACGAGACTGAGAGCCCACGACCATTACACTTCAAGCACTCTCATTGGTGGAAAAGGCAAAGCCAGTCCAAGTTTGCTTCACACTATGCTTGAGGGACCAACGGAGTATATGAATGCAAGATGAATGTAAAGTCCACATGAATTCCTACATGGCATCGAACGGATCATGTTTCATGGTCACTTGGACTATTTTCAAAAACCACCTCTTGGAGGTAGGCCTAACACTAAACCGGGAGACAATGGCACTCCGAAAGCTCATGACCGTTGATTTATTCTATTGTATCATGCGTGAAGACCCACATTATTAGAAACTCATTGAAGTAGCATTTGGTTGAGGGTCCGGTCACATATAACTTCACAGTACACTTGAGGGTCCGTGACCACACCACATGATTTTGGAGGTGTGTTGGGACGGCCTTTGGACACTTTCTTTTGGGATTTCACAATCTCATGGTCACGGCTCTTGGCTCGTGCGTGAAGTGGCCCTTACCCGTCTATGAGTGTCTGCCATCCACATGTGATCTCGACATCACAAGTTCACTTTGTGTAAGGAACTATTCTTTGTCGTGAAATGTTAAATTGTAACAAGTCTTAGAAAAGAATTTAACACCTCTGAAGTCCTTTTAATTTCTAGGGCTTGGTAAGGTCAACTCACCTTCAATTATAGAAGAGCTTGCACATGCTATATCGACACGTGGACAAAATTATATCTACAAATCGTGGAATCTTAGAGTCTACAATTTCTTGAAGAATCCATTAGATTTGCAGTCTCATACTCTCCACTAAATTAACCCATGTTTTTGGGCTCCAGATTCCAGGAATACGTATAATCCCGCCACCTTGAAGGGCCACCTTCAAGGAGGAAAAGCTTTCTCCAGGGGCATTTTATATTAGGGCCCATTTTCAAACCCTAGGCATCAACCAATCAGAGTGGTTGGATTGTCCAAATGGGCCCTAATATGGGCCCAAGGACTTTATATTGAGAGTCGGCCCACTTGTCCTAAAGCTTGCGTGGCGGGTGACATGGCGGCTTTTCGGAGGGAAAGAACTGGGCCGAAGCCAAAAGATTGGGTCGAGGGTTTATGGAGACCCACTTCGCACCTACGGCCCACTTCACCCAACTTCCGTGGCTGTGGTTTCTTCCGTGTGTAGTTTCTTCGCTGATTGCCATGGAGGGCACAAGGTGTGAAAATGCCCCAACGCAAGAGAGTTCTCAACAAAGCCAGAAGAGAATTGAGAGAGAGGACGATGAGGATGTCAGGGTACTTCAGGAACCTGTTAAGCAGAAAACAGCATCGAAGAGATCAAAAGGAAAGATGTTGAAGACGGAGGACGAGGACGAGGACGAGGAAGACAGAGGGGCAAGGTGGAAGGATGACGAGATCGAAATTCTAATTGCATTGCGTGGAGAAATGCACGATGATTTCAAGAAAAACAGCAAAAAACAAGGTAGGATACTCACCTGTAATGTTGGGGTTTCTTCCTTTCCTTTCCTTTCCTGCTGGAGGAATGAAGAGAACTGCTTTGAAATCCACATCGTCTTCTGCTTTGAAATGAGTCCAACCCAAAGGTTCTTCACCAAAAGCCTGTGGCTCAAAGAGAAGCCAAGTTGAGAATGAATTTCAGAAAACCGTCCTTGATGATCTAGTGTTCTATGCAATCTCGCATAAACTTCAACCAAGTTACGTAGATGGGGCATATGAATTTTCTTTTCTCAAGCGAGTCCATAAAGAATTTTCTGAGAAATATACAACACAGTCAGTTTTTCAGTTACTTCTGATCTTATCCCAGTGCATTTCGACCTTGAATGAGCAAATACCAACCTCTCAATGTACTTGAAACCCACAAAAAAGTCACAAACCTTTGTGGGAGATTGATAAAAACTTTTATACTCCTCCGCTGTCACTTCTTTGGTATCTTTAAGCCAAACAGCCTTCGCATCATTCACAAGCTCCCATGCCCATTCTGTATGTTTGATCCTCTTAGGTTTTTCTTCTGCAAACAACTCAAATTCAGATGTGACAAGTTTTGTAATGTTCGTTACATAAACTCTTAAAAAAATGAGATTTGTTTCTCAGCTTTATGTTGGCATACGTTTCACACTGAGGATTCCTACTGTGCACAAGCTATGTATTGTCTGATTGATGAACATTCAATCTCCCGGAAAGCTCTGAAAACGCCCCAAAGGTGAACTTCTAGTCAATAATTTGAAATCCTAGTGAACATAAAGGTGAACTTGTAGCGCCATAGGATATAATTCGAGAATGTCAAATTTCTAGATGTGTTACTTTAAGTTGGATATGGCAGATATAATAACACAACAAGCATATGAAGTGCGTGCATATGCTTATACGATATCCTCTGGTTCTGGGGGGGGAAAATGATTCTGACCCTCTCGTAAATGTTCTTCAACTTTTCCCTTTTTCAAGTCCACTTGCTAAGTTTCCGATGCCTACTTGACATGGCAGATTTGTTTGTTTACATAAATACTATTTCTTTAACAATTAGAAATACATACGTTAGTCACTGTTCTGTCAGCTTGTAGTACATGAAATCTATCTTGAGTTCAATTACACATGCATCTCACATAAAAAGTTTCTTTGACTCGGACAGACCAACTAAGATGTGAAGTTTGTTACGAGATATGGTTCATTACTTTATATAATCCAGTCAAACAACTACCTGGGGGACATAGATTAAATAACAAGAAGCCGTGGTTCTCACTTGCCTGCACATTTTCTGAAACATCCTCTTTCCAAATGTTGCCATCGTCTCCCTCAGATGGTTTCTCAATTTCCGCAATTGCTTGTTGCAGGGGTTGACATGTGGCACAAGCTCCATGCTCGTCTTCTCTCCCAAATTCCTACTTTGAAAAAATCGCCTGTGGCAGTAAAGAAGAAGTTTAACAACTTGTTCAAGGCCTATAAGGAAAACAAACTAGCAAACAATGTATCTGGTGAAAGTCGCCACGAGTGCAAGTATTACGACCAATTTGAGTCTTGTTTTCCCGAACAGGATCTGTTCAGAAACATGTGAGCACTTCTGCTAATGATTTGGACTTGCCTGTGGAAGACTTTGTGGAAGACTTTGCTATCAATTTGGGCTTAGATCCTCTGGGGAATGTAAAAGTAGTTGCATCACAAAGGTGTGGTATGATTTTGAGGTTTTTGAGGAGCTGTTTTTTTTCTTCTTCCCCCTAGCATTTTGGGTTAGATTCATTTGTAGTTGAATGTAGGTGTACAATAGAAGAAAGGTTTCTCAGAACAAATCTGCAAGCCTGTCTTGCTTGCAACTCTAGAAACTCTCATAACATTCTACAGATCTGGAGGTGAGGATTTTGGAGAGCAGAGGGGTTTTGGAAGGTGTGGGAGCATGATGGAAGCGGATTCATTGGAGACGTTTGCGGACGAGAAGGGAATTGCCTTTTTTCTTGTAAGCCACAAATTTTATTTTTCTTCTCGTTCTTTCCAATGAAGTTTGTGGCATGCATGTTTTTGGATGCTTCTTCAATTCCTTATTGCATACGCGGGGTGTGAGGAGGAATTTCTTGATGAAGTGGGGTCTTTTCGATTCTAGAGAGAGGATGGTTGTAATGACCCATAGCCATATTCCTCGCTTGTGATTGAAAAGATGCAAAATGAGATGAAACCTCGATTTCTTGCTCAGCTCGATTCCACCTCACATCAATTATGTATGTATGTTAACCCGATACAAGGAGCCTAACTTTGGGTTGTAGCTAGTTGCACTTAGATTGTTGAGCAAAATCATGTCGGGTAGCATACTCAATTGTAGTGCACTTATTTATGCTGGTCTAAACAACACTTATGAGAAAATAAACCCAAAAATGAGATGACAGTTTGATGTTCTTGCTTAGTTCGATCCTGAGTCCTCACATCAATTATGTATGTATGTTGGTCAATATGAGGAGCCTAACTTTGGGTTATATATAGTTGCTTTCAAATTGTCGAGCAGTAAGTGTTGGTTATCATACTCAAGTGTAGTGTACTTATTAATGTTTGGTTTGAACAACAATTGTGAGTGAAATTCTCAACCATGTCTGATGAACATGCTTGATAAACATGCTTCTTTAATTAATTGTTATGTAGTTTCCATTGGGAATAGATTATGCTCTCCACTTGAAGTTTCTTACCGTGAACCACACATTCCAAAAATAGAATATGGTCCAATAGAATGTTCACAGAGTTCTTCAATGATGTGACGAAATCTCTTCCTGTTGTGATAATTGGGACGACAGCAAGTTTTGTAACTTGGTAGTCAGCAGGTTATTGAAAATTGGTTTTCTTTCTGTGCACTTTCACTTCTTGCAGATTATCTTGAATGCTCCAATAATTTGCGTTTGGCATTTCAGAGGTTATCTGAATGTACCTATGGGTGAGTGCAGATAAGTTATGTGGATCTGTTGGGCGTTTTGCGCTCCAAACTGGTGCCCTGTGCGGCAATAGGGAAAATGCAAAAACTTGGAGCGGGGTTTGCAGGCTATGCCGCACACTTCCGGATGACTGCTGCGGATCCGGATGTGGTTTGGTTCAATTTACCATACTTTTTATTAACCTTTTGAGTGAATTTCCAACAGACCAATTTTTTTGTCTCCTTCTCCTGCTAATTGGATGCCAGAGGGTTGTAAGTTTTATCAATCTTGAAATAAGTGGCTATGCTCTCAAGTCAATGCGCCTGGATTTGTGAATATGTGATCCACTGTAACATGTAACCTTCCATGTGAATGGGACTAGGTTAACCAAACTGAACTTCCACTCTTTAAGAGAGATCTTACTCTCAAGACTCCTCTAGAAATACCTAATTGTTACATTGGTTTAAACAAACTCTACAATGTTCCATGTAAAGTTCCATGTGAATGGGACTAACTTAACTAAAATTAACTAGAACTCCATATAAGGAATTAAAATGCCAACTAAATACAGTTGTGAGGACCTTATGATTAAGTTAGTCCCATTTACATGTTACATGGAACTATTGCAGATGGCAATACCGGATCCCAAGAGTGTCATTCAACTGCCATGGAGAAAGGATGTGGCATGGGTCGCCAGTGATCTTTACATGAATGGATCCCTCCTGGAACAATCACCTCGGCAAATTCTCAAAAATCAGGTATATTCTTCTTCAATTGCTTTTGCTATTTGCACACCATTGCAAGTTGCAGACGACCTTGTACTACATGTCATCTATCATTGTTTTGCAAGAGTCCCATATATTGAAACCACTTTCACATCAAGTGCATGTACCATGTGTATGTAGTTTGGGTCCTAGATCTTCTGCTCTTTCAGGTGTCAATGTTGTTTTTCTAAGAGACGACACCAACCGTAGGCCTGAAATTTCATGTCTACATGTCATTTCACCTACTTATTCCATCTTAGACTTAGGTTCCTTTGTAAACCTGAGATGGATTTATACATCTAAGCTATGGGAAAAAATTGTTTTCTACCTCACTTTTGAGTGAGATGGTTTTGATCAGATCAAGAGATTCGCCGAAACAGGACACATTATGAAGACTGGTGTGGAGTGCGAGTTTTTTCTTCTCGAAAACGGCGCGGGTATCAAAATTGCTGATAGCAAAGATGCTGCTGGAAAGCCATGCTATGATCAGGTATGTTGTAATTACAGTTTGCCTTGTTTAATGTGCTTCTTTGAAACCATGATACATGGGTACTTAATATTCATGGAGTTTACAGTTTTACATATGAGATACAAGCTGAAAGTAGAACTTGTTAGACTACATACACTACTGCAAAATGTGGGTTCCTTAAGTGCAATTCCCTTTAATGGAACATGTCCTATGTGACTTCCAAAGACCATTTCAATGTTTTGTCATTGAAACTCCACTTTAAATACACATGGGCCACTATCCATTCTGTGGGTGTGCTTAAGAATCCCACATACTTTAGTAGCGAGACTTCTAGAAGGGACTTGGCCTTGTAATGACAGATTAAACTGTAGTAAAACTATATCAAATAGGTCATCATTAATTTGGCCCAGGGTTGATAGAGGCACTCCCTTTTTAGTAGTAGTAGTAGTAAAGCTGCAAATGAATGACAGGCATCCATTCTGAATGGGTTTTGTTCCAGGGTGCACTTATGCGGCACTACAAGGTTATATCGGAGCTTCTTGACCATATGCAGACACTTGGGTGGAATCCATACCAAGCTGATCATGAGGTAAATCACTTGAGTTTAGCACAAAAATACAAACTGTCGATGTATATCACATTTGAAGTGTTTAAAGCACATCACTCACTTAGGCGCTAGGTACACTGGAAAGAAAGAGGAAGACGACTCTGATGTTGCCAACGATGTGAATTAAGGGTTGCTTCATTCTTGAGTTTGTCTAAGTCTATTTGTTATCCCGAAACGGGCAATACGAGAATTAGAGGGCCCCCAACGACTAATGCCTCCTTTTGAAGTTGAACACCTTGAACGGGTGCGGAGAAGTTGGCCAACACCTATTTTTCCCAAGGGCTCCCCCTAGGTTTTCAAAATGATTGATTGGTTTGAAATATTTGGTTCACTTGGATACCCCCACTATGATAGGCACTCTGATTATGGGACATGTGGAATAATGTGCTTACTCTAGGTAGCCCTATAGTGTGATCCACAATGTATATCATCATATATGAAAATAGTGTGCAACCCTAATCACAATTAATGTCATGGCCTCTCTGATACATCAATATCCTTCCCCTAGGTTGGAGGTCTCTCAAATGCACACTATTTCCAATCCAATAGAAAAACTATAACCTATAACATGGACCTCTGATGTCAATACTGAGAGTAGTTTACACCTACAATGTTATCCCCAATGTTTTTGATTAGTAAATAAGCTTAACAGTGCGGCCCATGGTATTAACCATAATCAATGTAGTTAGAAACAATGTTTGAATATGGTCAATGCATATGCATGGATTGTGAAATATTAGAGCCACTAATAAATTAACAAGAGCCCTACTCTCTATGAGATGCTCTCCATAGGACAAGACTTGCTTCAATTGTTTAGATGGTCTGATTTTTTTCCATGAAGTTACATAAATATCCTGTCAAGTGTATATTCACCTTCAATTTACCGTCAAACCTTGCTTAGTCTGTTGCTCTACATGGCAGGATGCAAATGGGCAATTTGAGTTGAACTGGGAGTATGATGACTGCTTGGCAACGGCTGATAAACATACATTCTTCAAGTTCATGGCAAAGTCTATTGCAGAGAAGCATGGTAATACCCATTTCTATTCGTTATGGGTTATGGTCTTATATCCATAACCCATAAGATCCTAATTCCTAAATCCTGGGATGTAATTTATGCATAGTTAACAATGGAAGAATATGTCTACTTGAAATTTCTTTAGATGTTTGTTGCGATATTGATTTAAGTAGTGTGATACCAAGGCCTTGCAGGAGTGTGCTGAGCACAACCTAGTCATGTGTAGTGGTTGAGGTGGAAAAACGTGGCTCTCATGGGTGCAGGATATAGAGCAACATTTATGCCCAAACCTTTTGTCAACAAAACAGGGAATGGCGCACACTGCCATGTGTCTGTATGGAATGATTCTTCACAAAATAATCTTTTCGAGGATTCTGCTGGAGAATTGGTAGACTTCTGTCAGCTTTACCGATTACTTTGATTTTATGCAAATGGCATTGGTGCAGCAAAGATTAAATACACTTGATGATTCAAGCAACTCTAAATGTTTGCAGAAGTTAGAATATTCATATTTTGTCACCCTTTAGCAAGCTGCTTTATCGTCTATCGATTAAGGTAGACATGCCTAATTTGGTCACTCTTCTTAAAAGGACACTTGTATTTGAATAGTATGTGATTAGATGTGGCTCCAAGATTGGACATCAAAAGACATGTGTTTAACATAGATTGGACTACGTGCTCAAAATATGATAACCAATTCTAGGTTTAATAGTTGGGAGGACCTATATGACCACTTAATGAGCATGAGAATCTTCATCATGCTAATGAATGAGATATTCTAATGTGCTCCAAAAAATATGAGGAAAGTGGCTACGGCCTAGACTTGGATTTGCTAACCATCTTGTTCGAATAGCGTGATTCATATTCTAGGAGAAGTGGGCTGGTCGGATAAAGTAAGCATTTAAGACCTATCTACCTTAATCTAAGTTCCTCATCATCCTTAATATTGATCAATAGTTTACATTCCAGAGTCATAAAGTCTCACTTCAAACTTTGCATATTGTAGAACAAAACTAGACTTGCTACTTGTTACCTAACAAGGTTACAGTTGTGTGCCAAGCAAGATCCAAAATGTCTACTGTAGAGGGCTCTATTCAATCTTTACTAGTGCAAGAATGTAGTTCCACGTAGGATTCAAGTGGGTTTCCATCAATGTAGGAATGACACATGGCATTTAAACGGTTATTCAATTACATTTTGCTGGAGTAGAGAGCCTTCCACAGTATGTTATGCACTTTCTTTGTCAAGTTTTCAAAACAAGTCGTACGTGGAAGAGTGAGGCTTACTTGATCAGTGTCCTCCATCTAATTTAATGTACACATATTTGGTGGATGTTCTTAGTGGGTCAAGTGAATTGTCTCAAGTTTTTCCTCACCAGGATAGAGGGCTGGATTCCAGGGTCTTTCAAGCTTGGCATATAATTTCTTGGCAGGGGTTTTGGAGAGTGCACAGGTATGAGAACCTCATACTAATTATTACGATACAAGAAATTTTCACAATTTTTTTGATACATGATTCCTTGTATTAAATTGAATAACATATCTCCTATGAAATTTAGTCACATCAAGAATGTATCAATGGATTCACCCATAGAATTGAGTTAACCAAAGAGTCCAAATTTTGAAAACATGTCCAATTTTACTCGAATAAGAATTATTTCCACAAACAGGTCGACTTTGAAGCTTTACCTTGATCTTCGTCAAATGTCAAGCCTTCTCATTAATTTGTTGAAACATGCAGGCAATGGTGGCGCTTTTGAATCCAACCGTGAACAGCTATAAGCGGATTGATGGACAATCAACTACATCAGGATCATCTTGGGCTCCTTGTACAATTTCCTACACTGGCAACAATCGCACACATTTGTTGCGGTGTGTAAGCTCCTTACACCTGCCAATACATTAAAGAAACCATTTAGCTTCCTACTTTTATGTATAACTCATTTTGATGTGTCAATTCTGAATCCACCATTGATTTTGTACAAAATATATATGTTGATGGGAGGTGACAATATAGTGATAAACTTTCTCAGAGGTTGTCTTCCTTTCAAGGAATAATATTTGCAGGTTAGATGATCTAGAGACATGGTGTATAACTTTGTGATGAATGTTTTTAAAGTTACTAAGGCGATGACTCACCAACCAATGGTTGCCATTTAGATAATTTTTTTTGAGAATAGAATTCAAGAAAGGTCCCAGTAGGTATCTTTGTGTTCTTCGTAATTTTGTCTTACTAATGGTAATGATCCCGTTTCAAACAAAGAGGCGCTCATAAAAAGTTTTTGTGGCTGGAAATGAGCTAACACCTCCTTTTGTTGATCCTGTACATCATATTTATTGTAAATCGTCATTTTTCCAATTGCTTTATTATTTCAACTCAAAGTGCGTAGGTATCCTTACTACAATCTTGGAAGTCTGGACCATGGTTTTATTACTTGAAGTTTGATTAGTCCATATTGAGCATCAAATTTTTTTTGAAAACAAATGAACATAGTTAATTTACATAATTGATCTAAAAATTACTATCAACAACTTTGTTACCAGATACAATGACTTTTGAGATTTAGAAAGCTTAGTTTTTATTGATCTAATTGAAGAGCAATTCACTCTAAGAAATTAAGGGTTAATCTTCTCTTTGTTATTATGCTAATGTGCATTCCCAGAATACCAGAAGCAGGGCGATTTGAGTTGCGGCTTGCAGATGGAGCTGTAAATCCATACCTCCTACAAGCAACAATACTTGGCAAGCATCTCCTTGCTAATCTTCTGTTTGCCTTTTTATACATACTGAGCATGTAGGCATTTCGGAGCTAACATAAATTTCATCCATTCATTCAATTTTCATGTAAATTACCATAGGCTACTCTACAGTTTTTCATTCAAGCATAAAAATATATCATATATATTGCCGATTATAATTCATCATGTTGAATTTGAGTTTCTCAATAATTTGTTAGTGACAAATTTACCAATCAGAATGAAGTTTGATACCAACCAAAAAAAAACTTCGTAAGAATAGGATCTTATGATATGTGGTCTTAGAATCAACTTGCAAGAATTTCGTCACAAATATGTAGGATTTTGCTTTCAGTATTTAGATTTTCCTTTATTTTCCTCTATTGGTGACAAATAGCATAGTACCCCAATGTAGTACCTAACTAGCAAGGGGTGGATGTGCTTCATTAGCAAGTGGGCTCCACGGCATTGAGAAAAAATTAAAACCACCGCCACGTTGTGATTGGAACGGACACCTACCCCCTCCAAAAGGATTTTCTGTAAGTGCCAACTCCCTCAAATTTCATGCATCACAAACCTCCAAATCCATTTTTCCAACACTAAGTTCACAATGATTTAATCATTCAAACTAAAACTATGAAACAATGCCTCCCAAACATAGGGTTGGGATTGTAGTTTTTGGTCTCTTTGTTTTATAGTTGCAAAGTTTAAAAGGTCAGAGTATAAGTAGAATCAATGTTGACTAAACTAATAGCTATATGTTGGGTCAAACCATAAACTAGGGTATCCTTCAAAACACTGGTTCAACATCAAATGATGGTTATTTGCATTTTGAGATGTGCATGTGATTGTATTGCTTCTTGAAAAACATTGATACTCTCACTTAGAGATTGAATAGTTGTCTTTTGTCTTTGCTTTTGATTTCAAGGAACTACCCTCGCTGCCATCAAACCTGTTGGAAGCATTGCAAAACCTTTCCACATCAAACGTTTTCAAAAAGGTTTGCAAACTTTACCACTTGTAGCGTTAATTGTTTCAATGTGTTTAGGTTCTTGTTGCATCCATTTAAACATGTGCATCATCACTTGTTGAGTATACTAAATAATTTGGGTGTCGAATCACTTAATCCTCATGGCTGGAGGGCAATGCGTTTTGTGAGATGCATTATGCTTTAGCATTTCCAAGGGTTCCTTGAAATATATATAACAAAAGAGAAGTTGTGAAGCACCTTCTCAAGATCACATCCATACGATTAGAGGTTTAAAATAGAAGTTTTGGTCCCCTATAATGAATAGAATTGAAAGCTTTGAAAGCTCATCATAATCACAAATCCCATTGATTATGATGAGAAACTTGATAGGATTGGTTGGAATTATAAATACTATAGGCCAATATACTTGCATAGGCCAATTTGGGATTCACCTATCCTAGTATGACAATACTAAATTTCTAGCTTGTCATACTAGGATAGGTGTTACTATACTTGCATAGGCCAATTTGGGATTCAAGGTGGCAGGCCCCATGGACAAACCCTCTTTCAAATCTTAGAATGTTTTCAATTTTTTGGGATGACAAGTGGAAGTCCAAGGAGATTCACCCAACCTTCAAGTAGGCTCCAACACAAGACAAGCTCACAAGTTCTTAATTAAAATAAATAAATAAAATCATAATTTTTCAAACCCACGATTTCATCCCTCGTTGAGAAACTTTACACATGACTATTGCGTTGTGCCATGTGAATGCAGGCATTTGGTGAGGAGTTTATTGAGTGCTACTTGGACGTACAAAGGCAACAATGGCGCTCATACGCCAGTCATCTCTCACAATGGGAACTCGATACCACTTTGGATTGTTGAGTTTTTGGTATACGTATATTTGTGAAGTCGTTAGCTAGCTTGTTGTCAATAGAAAATCCCAACTTTGAAATTTGATGTCAACATGTAGCATATTATTTCTATTAAGATGAAGAGTATGTTTCGGTCCTTGTATCCTACAATACCTTCTTGCTTGTACCTTGGGTTTCAGATCTTAGGACCTATGAAAATACCACGTGAAAATTATAGCTGGGCATGAAAATGATGAACCAGGAAGCAGTCATGAAGGTTATATGTGGAATAGGTGAATAGCTTTGACCTCAATGTGTCATTTGTAAGGTGAGAGTGCCACATGTCACGTAACTATTGATTGAAACCCACGATGAGGTTGATGTGGCACAAAAATAATTTACGATTTAATGCAAAGTGTTGAACCAAGCATGGTATGGTAGGCACAATGTTATGGTCCATGGATGGAGAGAGAGAGAGCTTTTGTTTCATGGGTTGAATATCCTTTTTTTAAAACCATATCTTTCCAACTTCTTCATAGTGAAACAAGTGAGGGTGGATGGGATCGTTCTCTAGACACACATCAACACAGTTATCATGACCTGACTTGTCTAAATCTCTTTTGTTTGTAATCTCTATGTGTAAAGGTAAGGAAGAGGAAATGCAAGTTTGATTTGTATGCAAGTGCTATGCAGATGCAATGGTTGTGTAAATCTAAGAAATTTGCAAGCATTATGTAGGTTAAGTTCATGGAAGTATGACCCCATTGCATTTTACATGATTGGCTTTTGTATATTCAAATTTGTTTCTCTGCAAGTTGTTGAAGATGCTATAAGTTTTTACGAATTTGTTAGCACCCTTGCTTACAAACCTTATTAATATGCTAAACTTGTAGAGGTATGATTTGTTGGTACCATATTATGTGTAGGCCTATCTTGTGAATATATTGATTTGCTTTGTTTTGTTTTTTTCCAACTGATGAGATTTGACTTTGTGCATATATGGTTTGCTTCTAGATTACACATGCAGACTTAGCATATTGGTAATATGACCCGCTTGCAAAACAATGAACAATATGTTGCAAGATACGAAGAATTATGTTGAGAGAAATCAAATTAATAGTATCAAATTACATTTGTTTGTGAATTGCTTTGCAAGCATGTAGAGATGGCAATGGTTTTATAACACAAGAGTAACCAACAATGACATGTTTGAGTTGAGCTTCTCATACCTTGTATTTGTGCAAATGAGCCACATGTTTCAACTAAATGAAAACATTACGTCCTTTCTGTCATTATGAAGGTGCATACTAGGGTAAGTTCGGCCTAGTAACAATTATACACATACCATAAAGTATGAAATCAAAGCAATGAACTATTGTATGTATTCAAAGTGTGAAGGGCTTGCCTCAGTGGCACCCATAAGACCTAACATCATTGCAATGAGGTTATTTTTTGCATGCAAGGTGAATATTAACAGCACCTAGTTGTCATCCATGTCACCCACTCACATCATATTGTAAATCTATTGTCATATTTTAAGTCCCATTCAAAGTTCATTACAAGAAAACACTCTTGAGCATTCAAACTCGTTCATTAGCCATGTTGAGCTCTCTGAAGTTAAGTAATTATCATGTTAATTCACCCTAAGTGCTCCCACACTTAACATATATCTACCTCCTCAGTAAGTATAAACAATGTGAGCAATGTTTCTTACTCATGTGAAGAGTAGAAAAAACCTTGCTCCATTAGGGTTCAAAGCTTATATTAGAATACCTAGGTAAGGTATATTCCTAGAAACCCAAATATGTTAACCCTAGTTTACTAGTGTGGTTACGCTTGTAACCATGGTAAAACACCATGATTTTTCAATGACTTATGCTATGGTAGATCAATTTTTTACGATAATGTTTGGATGTGTGTAATAGTAGCCATTTATCTTTAATGTAGAGAGAGAGAGGGAGATTCTTGGGTTTTGTGGGTTCCCCCACTATTCCCAGGTAGAGGTGTGCTTAGCTAAGTAAACCACATCACTATAGAATTTCTTTTATTTAGTATAGGCTTTACTATTTTGAACTTTTGTCACTTATGATCAACAACTTCACCATTAGTGTCACCTCATGACACTTGGTGTTGAAGTGCGCTTACTAAAATCTTGGCATGCGTATGTCCAATAATGCTATGAGGTGTATACCTACATTACAAAATGGTCTACAAGTTGATTAAAGTGTACACAAATGACACTTGACATTACTATGCTCAATAATATCTTCCTCTTATATATTAAAATCGCAAAAACATCATCTCATGTATCCCAATGTGGTGCACTAAATGTCATAATGTAAATAATTTTTCAATTGAAAAAATTACCTATGTTGTCAAATAGTGTCGTTTTGGCAAATAGAGGCCATGACACTTTGAGACCTCTAGGCATCTAGCTTAGGCCCTTCGCAAATATTGTACGTGATAGTAAATACCATAAACGGTGTCGTGCACTTTCATTATGGGAATTGCAAGGTCATATCACTTGTTCTCTACCATTACATGGTTTTGAAATCTATGAATATGAATTGAAAATCTTCCATCACTGTAGATCTTAAAATCATGTATTGAAAGAGAACTAGTGAGAAGATCATGTGATCCCTATAGTGTTCACACTATAATTATGGTTTGAATCTTCATACATAATCTTCAAGGTACCTAGTCTCATTCTTATCATTGTTGGATTGATTTCAAGTTGCCCCACACACACACACATTTCTCAGTTGCCCTATTACTAGAAGAAAACTTGTCTATTACAACCATCCATTCCAACTTGTCCATCTCCCTAGGGAGTGCACTATTCAAGTACTGTATTTATACACGTGGGTGCACAAAAGGGGTATTATTTAAAACAAGCATGTACAAAATGTACGTACAAGAGACATATTGCTATTAAGCAAGAAGTAGATATACATGAGGCTATAGAAAAATATATGTAAAGTACGCATTTACGCGTTTATGCGTTCAAGTCAGACCTGGACCAAGAATCATGTGTTTTTTCATCCACTAAGTAACGACTTTATAACTAAAAATCCATGATTTGATATTATACATATAATAGGGCCATATTTTTGCATTTCCAAACATTTGTACACATGTTATATACAATTTCTGTATTTGTTTTTGGACCCTTGTGTACGTATGGAAATGTATTTTGAAGCAATGAGATTTGTAAGTACATTGCTTGATTTTAGCAAAAATAAAATGTATACAGGGGTATTTTAATAAGGGGCATGCACGCACGTGATGCTTGGTTTTAATGAATAGTGCACTCCCTGAGTCCATCTCAACTCATGATGAGAAAATGGACAGATTAATCATGATGATTGTCAATTAAAGATTTTTGGTTGTCAATTGTTCGGAAACCGCAACCAAAAACCTCCAATTGACAATCATAGGTTTTTTGTAAATAAATAAAAGTTATTCATTGTCTTGCCATAAACAAGTCACAATAAATAGTTATTGTGGACAAGTTTTCTTCTAATGATGTACACATGGTGCCATGATCTAACAAATGGACAAATTTATAATAATCAAAATCACATGCCTCTTGAGCCGTTATCATGGACCATGGACCACCGGAAGACCACATAACTCAATCTAAAATACATGGAACTAGAGTAATAGTAGTACTACTAGAACATATATACATATTAGTATTCAATTGCCAATCCTCCGCCCAAAAATTTGCCCAACTCGGGGAAACTCCATGGATCACATTGTCAACTCACCTACCATTACATACATCTCCTATACCCATTACTTCTATCATGTTCTTTGATGTGCATATTGTCTGTCTATGTTATTTGAGTAGACATAATATGATTACTTCCTCCGTCCCAAAATGATTGTCCTAAGTTTGTTCCTAGCTTTGGTGAGATTAAGGCCCACTGTTCATTGATCGAGTAGTTGTCAATATGACTCTTAAAGTACAAAACAACAACTACTCCGAAATGCCCCCCCAAAGTTGCGGTGTCTAAAGACTTCTTGATGATGAAAGTTTGGCACGAAAATATTTGACTTTGAACCTCAAATATCTAATTGTGCAGATGAACCGGACAATCATTTTGGGACGGAGGGAGTATTAAACATCATAGCAATGCATATCTCGAATTGTCAACCAATGATAGTAATTATAGGTGGAAAAGTGCAAGTTTCTTTCGCAAGATGGTTTTACAATCTACAAAGTGGGTAAACTATATTCCCATGTTCATACATTGTTAACGATCCATTGAAGAACCGGTGGTTGAGAAAGTTCAATATTTACTCTATAAAATACTCTCAACCCCCCGCCCCCAATTTTGGATTTGCAAGTGTACCAACTTTTCTATATCTTGAGGCTCATATTAAGAATGTACACCTACTAATGTGGCCCCCTATAATATGGTATAGCGGGTTTATTGTCTTTTTTATTAATTCTAAAGTATGTCAATCTAAAACCAAACTAACCAAAATCTGATTGAGCTAACATTTTTATCATTCAACAATTGATTTGTAATATATTATTATTATTTCACAAGCCACCCTAATTTTCAACTCACACATAAAACACAATAGACGACACTATTTTCTACCCATGCTAACTGAGTCCACAGTTATACTAGGTGTTATAGATGTATTATTGCACTGAATTGTTTGAAGTTGTTTAATATTATGGTTATGTATCAGAAGAACAAATAATAACTTACTTGATAAAAGAGGCTCATGTTCCAAGTAAAACGTTGCAACCCCCTAGAACTCCACACAGTAACCCACGCAATTTACCCTCATCAAAGTGGTTATATATCCACGAGATGGTTTTTACAGACTATGAAGATGGTAGGTTCAAGCTCTACCCGAGGAGAACAGAAACCAGAAATTGGGACAACATAGAAACCTTTAAATCTCTCAGATCGCAATCGATGACTGAGATCTTCCTAGCCCACAACCACAAGGGGTACGTTCACAATGCCTAAGTGATGCGGCTAGCCCAGGGCCATCGTTTACCCCCCCCCCCCCCCCCCCCGTTTTTAGATTCAAAGATGCACCAACTTTCCACTATCTTTTTGGAGTCTCTTGTTCACAAAGTACACATCCCATCCATTTCAATTATAAACTATATTTTATTATTTTATTTCCCTTTCTTTATTTTTCCCGTACCCAAAGAGCCCGACAAAAGCTGCAAGTGCTTGCGGAAGTCAAGCAAAATAGGCCAAAGTTTCCTAAACCCTAAAAGTACGTCGGTTTGCAAGTAAGTTAGGCGGACGTCGGACACCTAAAATTAGGGTTGATAGGTCCAATGAACGGGGAGAACCGACCACTAGTTACGGATGAACTAGTTGAGTTTGAGAAATGACCGCTTGAAGTTCATCAATACTTTTAGGAAAATCACCAACTGTTTTAGATGAATTTAAGAGAATTTATCTCAAATTAATTAAAAGACAATTTGAAAGATGTCAACATGTAACCAGTTGGACTTGGAAACACTAAGATCTCAACCAATTATGCCCAAAAAAAATTCCCATGACATTGGATGGGTCTTGAATGGTGAATTCTTCTCTAACCAGCCTGCTCCTCCTAGATATGAAACATGTGATTAGTACGAGATGGTTAGGAATTCCAAATCGAGGCCATAACCGTTGTCCTCAAAATTGTATGAGTTCATAGGAATGTCTTATCCTTTATCGAAGTGACGATTCTCGTGCTCATTAAATGGTCATATACCCCCTCCCCCCTCTCTCCCGGCCCCCAATTTATGTTGACTATGGAGTCTAGATTGGTTATCATATTCTAAGCATGTAGTCCAACCTCATTTGAGCATATGTCTTTTTGGTATCTATTCTTGGAGCCACACCAAATCATTTACCACTTAGATATAGATGTTCTAATAAGAAAAGTAACCAATTGAGGGATGTCTACCTTAAAGACGTTACTAGGTGAACTTCAGCTCCCTACACACTCGTTGAGGGTGTTGAGAACTTTTTTCAACTTCCAATTTGAAAGGTTGAAATCTTGGTGGGCTTACAATGTTGAGATGGCGCTTTGATGGATTTCATGTGGGATGACTACTGTGGCTCTCTAGCAACTTGGGCACCTTTTTGGCTAATAATAATTAAAATGCAAAAGTAAGTTAGGCAGCCCAAAAATTCATATTATGATATTGGGCAAATTCAAAAAGTCATTACAAAGAAGTTAGACATTCATTCCCAATTGCTTGTGTCATTCCCATTTTTATGGTCTGTGACCGCATGACTTGTGGAGCAAATTCATGCTTGTATTGTTTCTAGACTGTGGGTGAGATTGATGTTGCGTGAAGACAATGTTGAAATTATTTGATGATATTTTGTTGGATTCCAGTGAATGTCACTTGCATTATAATGATTTTAGGCATTCTTTAAATGCTATTTCTTTTTTTTGGACACTCAACAAACTTAATTTCCCATAAATTTAGGCACCTTTAAAATTAATTATTTTTCGTCCAAGTTGCTAGAAAAGGCTACGGAATGACAAGCTCTCAGTTGAAATCCTAAGCTACCTCGTTAAGGTCACTTGGGAAAGTTCAAAATTCAAGCTCGAATATTGAGAGCTTGAAGAAAGGAGCTTTTCCCATTGGTACAATACAAAAAAAAGATTTTGTATTTGTACTTGTTTAGACATGCTCACTTTACACTCGAGCTTTCAACTTTAAAAGCTTTTGTAAGCTCCAAGTCAATGGGATTTCCAACATTCTTTGGGTTGTCCGGCATTCTCCTTTATTTTGTAGCTATAACTCCCCCTAAGAAATTCATTTTGAGCATGGACACTTTACACTTGCTCAAAGTACCGACCATTCATAGTTACACACCCCTATATCTTTTGACTATTAGTGTCATTTTTTACCAAGAAAAGATGTCAATACTCTATAATGTCCAAACAACCAATTCGACCTTTGTTGGTAGAAGATGAGATGTACAATAAACAATTATAGCATCACGTAACTCTGAATAGTAGGTTAGATTAGATATCATATTTAGTGTAGCTAGTTCAACTTGAAAACTTCAACTTCGTAACCGTTGGATCTTTCCAAAAATTCTTAGAGCAAGGAGACTTCTCTTCTCGGACCTTCATAATGACGTTGATTTTCACATACTACAAGTGTGACCATAAACTACATTGAGCCCATCTCTTCCCCCCCCCCCCCCCCCCCCCCCAAGTGTTCAAGATTGAAGCCCTCATTTGAGTTTCATTTTGAAGGGCTCTCAAATTTCAGCCCTTCAATTTCAATTGAAGGGCTGGTTCAAATCCAAGATGTCAATCCAAGATTACAGAAATGAAATACAAAGCTCACATTACACTTGTGCATGAACTATATGGTACATGTTTCCAGTCCAATGTGAAGAATTAAGAATCAACCATCTACCTCCACTTCTTGTAGTGACAATGCCCTGCGCTTGTTGATTCTTGTGGCGGGCAGATTGTATTGCGGACTTCAAGTGACGTCTTCATTTTCAATTTGGGGTTGCGTTTTGAAGGGCTATTTTGAGAGAGGCATATTTTGAAGGGCCAAATCGCATTTGAAAAGCATTGAAGACTTCAATCTTGAACACTACCCCCCCCCCCTTCCCCAAATTCAAAAGTGATGCAAAAATTCCAAATTCATTAAATGCACCCTAGAATGTACCCTTGAGCAATAAAGGGTTAAAGTTCACATGAGGATAAGCCGGAAGCGAATCCCATATGTTACGCATGTTACCCAAAAATCCCATGCAATACACAATTTCCTTGGGCCCCTTGCTCATGACATGGCGACGTCCCATTGGCCGGGCTAACAATAGGCTTGTTCCGACTCATCAAGCAGCTCCGAAAGTATGTATGCTAAGAAGCCGCCCGAATTGCCTGCCCTAGAAATGTTTTGTCGTACCCGACCCCAGAAAACATGCCCAGGATCACACCCGCCTTCGAGTTTTGCTAACTTCAATGTTTTTAAGTCAACTTTTTTTTTTTCCCACCCCATGCCCTAGGCTGCCCGAGGTCCAACCTCGAAGCCTTTTCGCCTACTTACAGTCTGCCCTCCATATCTGTTACCTTTTATAAGTGTTAAAACTCCAAAACATGTATTAACAATTTTTTTTTGCTCCCTACTTAGGGAGACTTGTGAAGACACTAAGTGTTAAGTGTTACATGAATGTCTACTCCCCTCTTTGAATATTTTCTTTTTGTATATGTTAACTGATTGTTATATTATATAGTACCATACAATATAATATACATATTATCTTTTGGGTCAGTTACATTGTTTATGAAATTTTGTGTTGCTTACTATTTGGAGTTATGTTGTGCTATAAGTGTTTTTTTAACTATAGATGTCATTTTTTACTAAGAGAGGTCAAAGTAGTGGACGTTTATAGAACATTAACGTCTTTTCTTGGTAAACATTTGCCTCAACAAAATATGTTATAGCAATGCGTAACTACAAACTGTAAGTGACAGTAAATACCGTAACAATCTCATATAATAAAAGAATTACCATGAATTTATAGGTTGATAACTGCCAGGAACTATAAAATTGCCTTGTCGAGATGAAGAATCTATTAGTGTTTTACAATTGATATTTTGTGACATTGGCCAACCAAAAATAAAGGCATGTCCAAGATGACATATGTTTTACATAGGTGGCCACAACTGACCACGCGTGTCATGCGTGACCACTTATGTCCTTCTAATTTCAAAAACAATGTCCTAAAGACCCATGCTTCCTACTAGCGTAAGGGCTCTTTACACTACCTTACTACAAGGGAAGGTTTGGCAAAAATTAAACATTTTGGCTATTTCCTAATAGCTTTATTTTGGCAATAAATAACTCCTAAGTTTTCAAAAAAATTAGCAAAAAAAAAGTGCTAGAATTTTAAACACATTGATGTATCCCAAAATTTAAGTAAATATGTTTCTTTTTTCTTTTTTCTTTTTGTCTTCTCCCGTATTGGATTCTCCTCTACCAAAATCCTCAAAAATTAAAAATTAAAACTTAGGTGTAGGTGCATTGCCAAAGGCAACCTCGCCCTTGGGTGAGGATCCACTTTAAGAAAATGGCTTTCCAAAGATTCTTGGCACATATCGTAGCTCTCTAGCAGCTTGGGCTGTAAATAATTGATTTTAAAGGTGCTTGAAGTTCTTGGAATTCAATTTCTTAGAGTGTCCAAAATATAAAAGTAAATAACATTCGAAGAGTGCCTAAAATGAGAATAATGCAAGTGATATTCACTGGACACCATAGTAGCATAGTCTCTCACAAAAATCATTTTGGATAATTCTCACACTAAACAAAATATGTTGCCAAGCAAAACCATGACATACAAGTAGAAGACAAACTTTAGGGTAAGGAATGTTGGTTAAGGGAAGTGTTTAGGTTAATTGAAGCCGCCATAGATGAAAATTAGGAATAGCATCCATGAATTATAGAAATGACTTGGATGAATGTCTAATTTATTTTAGATCAAATTTTTATTTGCCCAATTTTAGAATATTATTTTATGGGTTGCCTAGTTACTTTCGTACTTTAATTAATTATTAGGCAGAAAGATGCCCAAGTTGCTAGAGAGTCAGGGTAGTAAATTGATTTGGCCATGTTGTGTTATGACATGATTTGGTTAAGAGATGCCCAGTTCTAGGAATCCTTGATTAGGCGATCTCATGGGTTTATTTGGGCTTTGGCATGTGTATGACTCACCAACTACATTGTTTTGTCTAATTAGTGTGGGTTATCATTTGGAGTTATGCATTGCTATAACTTTATACTAACATTTTCATTTTTTACAAACTAAGTTATATCGTATTCTTTGGTTTGAGAAATATTAACTACACTAAATATGATATTCAATGTTTGATACACTAAATACGAACGCATACACTAAATATCAATAACCCTATGAAAGTAAGGAACATAAACTGTAAACTCAAACACTAAATATCAACTATGGTAATATGTGGAAGTTACATGTTTGAATTTAGTGTGTAGTAAGGATATGAAAAAAAAGGAGATAATAACGGAGGTGGCAGTAGGGAAGGTAGCGGCACATTTATGTCTAACACTAATTATCAAAGAATTGAAAATTAGTGTTGAGCATGATAGGGTGGTAACAACACTAAACATAATCAAACACTAAATAACATATTTTGTGTACTTAAGTATTTGAGAAAAAAAATGATACTTGCGATAAAAAGTTATAGCAACAAATAACTCCAAATGGTAACCCATACTAATGCGACAAAATGGTGTAGTTATTTAGGTCTTATGTTTTGAAGTTTGAAGTCTAGAAATATGTAGGTGGAAGGTCATAAGAGGGGAATGATTGCCTAATTCTAAAAATATTTATTTGTATGTGTGCCAAAATAATGAGAAATTACCACCCAAGTGCCAAACCTCCTTGGCACACACTTGTATTGATTATCCGGTTTCCTAGTGCCGGACCGGCCCTTGAAGTACAACAAAGCTTTAGGGCCCTTGACTCATAATATACAACTTTTGTGATTGGTCAAGAAGTTGGAGACAACCTAAGTTTACCTTACACTACACCATTCATGATACTTAATGTCACTTATTATTTAAAGTTACGCATCGCTATAGCATTCTATTGTTAGTTTAAATTTCTACTAAGTAAAGGTTCTAATGTTCTACAGGGCAGACATTAAGTCCCCCCATACGAACTATGGGGGGTGTCAGATCCGGGCGGGGGCAGCCTCCTTGGAAATTTCTGAACCCGACCGAAAATTGCTGCCCGCCCCGCCCAACTTCGAAAAAAAATATTGCTCTTGCATTCTTGAAGGCCGCTTGACTACAAATCCCATATTGAGTGCACTTCACCTTCAAGGTCTAAAATCCAATATATATATGTGCACTTCCCACTAGTAAATAACAATTCATTGGGATATCATTCCGGAAGTGCAACCATCAATGAAGCATGTAATTAACTTGGAGGTCAAATAAATGTACAAAATCCTCATTAACATTGAGGT
This sequence comes from Polytrichum commune, assembly GCA_950295325.1. Classification (NCBI taxonomy): domain Eukaryota; kingdom Viridiplantae; phylum Streptophyta; class Polytrichopsida; order Polytrichales; family Polytrichaceae; genus Polytrichum; species Polytrichum commune. Next base: position 5,995,405 of record OX485804.1, read on the forward strand.
TATAATTTTTATGACTTACCATTTGAAATTGTCTTTGTCATTCTAAAGTGAAACCTAAATTTAGTGTGTTGATTTAGTATGTATATTTTACAATTAATATAGTAATGCCATCTACTTTCACAAGTATTCATACACACTCAAATCAATTAATGTAATTATTGGAATTAATTAATTAATTCATAATTACGTGTGATTTAATGTAATTATTTGAAAGTGTCTTACTTAATTTGGTAAGCATACTTTCTGATTTATTTGGGCTTAATTAGAATTAATCAGAATTAATTACACTTAATTACATTAAATTACACTTAATTGGTTTGAATGTGTATAAATACTTGTGAAAGTAGATGGCATTACTAAATTAATTGTAAAATATACATACTAAATCAGCACACTAAATTTAGGTTTCACTTTAGAATGACAAAGACAATTTCAAATGGTAAGTCATAAAAATTATAACCTCAATGTTAATGAGGATTTTGTAATTTTATTTGACCTCCAAGTTAATTACATGCTTCATTGATGGTTTCATTTCCGGAATGATATCCCAGTGAATTGTTATTTACTAGTGGGAAGTGCACATATATATTGGATTTTAGACCTTGAAGGTGAAGTGCACTCAATATGGGATTTGTAGTCAAGCGGCCTTCAAGAATGCAAAAGCAATATTTTTTTCGAAGTTGGGCGGGGCGGGCAGCAGTTTTCGGTCAGGTTCAGAAATTTCCGAGGAGGTTGCCCCCGCCCGGATCTGACACCCCCCACAGTTCGTATGGGGGGACTTAATGTCTGCCCTCCTCTATCCAGTTGCCCAACTTCCAAGCTTCTTGCATTTAGCCCTCTCTCTCTCCTCTCTCTCGCTATATATTATTTTATTTTGGGTGAAATGATGGTTTTTGGAGCCCCGGGGTAGATCACATCTTCATTTGGTTGGGCCCCGCCCCTCCCACGCCTCCTTCACTGTCCAATCTACCTGCCCGCACTTGTGTGGGGATTCTTCCCCGTTGGGAACCAATATGACAGAAGTAGTGAAGGATGAGTTTGGTTTTCCCATGATGACATCAAGCATTGTGTGTGTGCCTATAGTACCCAACATATGACCGATAAAGAGAGGAATCAATAAAGAAGGTATTGGTGCTAGAGTACGTCACCTTCCAATTGCAGCCAAGGGAGGAATTTTCGTCTCATTGACAACACTTAGCAATTGGGACACTTCCCATCTCTCGGTTACATTTTTGTGTGCCACTAAACCATGGCGCCCACCCAGCTTCCAAATCTTTAAAGTTAATCTAACAACACCAATAGCAGACCACAAAAGCAAATGGGAGAGTGACAAACTTATGGACGGATACTACGTTGTTGGAGTCATTGCCATTATGTGTTCATGATTTGGAATGATAATCAACATCGTCTCCAAGGAGGATAACTCTTGCTACATCACAATTGGTGGCATCCCATAATGCACATGCCTAGATTTTCATCAAATTGTCTTCCATGACTTTAAGAAATGAAAATGGGTATATTGCAAACACATGAACTATGAGTAGATATTTCTAGCCAAGGTGAATTACGACAACGACAAGTTCATCCATGCTCCATACTACAACGTGGTCATGCGACTACTTGAGCTTGTCGGTGTTATTGAATACAAGTAGTGATGTTAATAAAGTGTTCATCATAATGTTTCAAAATGTCAATTGATGACATTAATCATTTCTAATCTACTTTCGTTGCATGCAACAATGTTTTGGATTATTACAATAAAAATCAACAATTGACTAAATACTTTCTAGTAGTCCATGGTAATAGGCCCCGTTATAATCTCAAATTTTAATATTTTAATATTATACAATTGAATAAAAGTAACAAATATCATACCAAATTTAGGTTTTTCTTAATATTCATGAAATTCACTTTATTTGACTTTATTGCTCACATGTTACTGCTCACCGCTCATCACTCATGTCTTAGCTTCCCTCATTAGTGGGCCACAATAATAGACATCAAATAGTTGGGATGCTTGCAAATGATTTGCACTATATTGTATTTGAATATCTACCTACCAAAAAAAAAAAAAAAAAAAAAAACACACACACACACACACACACACACATTTTGACTACTTTTCATAACATAATGGAAACCTATAGGTGGGAGGTTTACCCCAAGATCTATAACCAAATAAAGATTCATCTACTCAAAGAAAAATAAAATGATGTGGGTTGCAAGGTTGCATGCTTACCTAATGCATGGTTGGGGCAAAACAACCTGTACACTGGTTCCTTGGAGGCAAGGGTTTAGGCATCCAACAAAGAACGAGTGTATGGGTTGGTTTGCCCAAATCCTAATGCATGGGGCCAAGGTATGTTGGCTCAGTCCACCTCTCATTGACCTAACAAACCCACTACACTAAATAGGTAGATTAGTGTTAAATGAAGATTAGTGTTAGAGCCAATAGTTACCCAAAACACTAAATGTCACTTGAAAGTACAATTAGTGTTACAATTTCCTTGTCTTTATTTTGCATTGTCAAAGTTGAGTTCCATTAAGTTTAAATTTTGTAATATCAAATTCCTAGCATATTACATTTTCTATGAGGCTCACATATTCTACCTCCAATTCTTCATTTGAAGATCTACAAAAAATGTCATCTAACACTAAATGCGCTTTTGTAAATATTCAAAGTTACTAATTGGTACAAATAGTGTTAGAGTTGACATTTAGTGTTCTAACACTATATATGAAGACAATTGACATTTAGCGTTTTTGTCGACTATTAGTGTTTCCAACACTAATCTACCTATTTAGTGTAGCTACCCCTTGAATACTTGCTACCTAGTTCTCAAGCTATGGAGTAGCCTTCCCCATTTGGAAAAGGGAGCATGCCCCATAAGCCTGTGTAACGTTATGCAATGGAGTTGTTCATTTGTTTCAAAAAGAAAGAAAGAAAAGAAGTCAACTTGAGTTATTAGAGCCTTGGAATCATAGGAAGCAAACGAATTATACATATGGTAGCAAAACAAAATACATGGATGACCACTGCATGTGCACAAGACTAGGAGTAGAATGATATTTGCGTGGACCCAAAATTGGCTAATTGTTAAAGTGGTGGCCTGAAGCTGGATTCAATGATATGTTGTTGCAATCACACTACTTGGCATCACTTTTGTGTGCATTCTTATGCACAGTAGGATATCTTGATGCTCAGTTTAGGGGACTCGTCCATACAAGTACACTAAATATGACATTTAGTGTTTGAGTATATTTAATGTTGTTACCACCCTACCCTGCTCAACACTAACTTTCAAATCCTTGACAATCAGTGGTAGAAGATACGCTAGAAGATACGTTGGAATCCTCCTTTTATCATTGTTACTTTATTTTCATATCCATACTAACACTAAATACAAACATATAACTTCCACATATTACCATAATTGATATTTAGTGTTTGAATTTACATTGAATGTTACTTACTTTCATAGGGTTATTAGCATTTAGTGTATGCGTTCCTATTTCGTGTATCAAACACTAAATATCATATTTAGTGTAGCGAGTTTGACTTACTTGCCTCTTTGGGGAAAATCTAAACAATTATTTACAAGAATTCACCGTTTTCCGATTCTCTACCTTAATGTTTCATCAATGAAAATTTTGAGCCTCTGGTTGTGGATTGAGCCTGACACTAAGATAGATGAATGGACAGGTGTTCAGCGAGATTTGGGGTTGCATGGTTTTCGGGTGTGAATCTTATTCATTGTGCGTACACATAAATTTATTTACTTAGTTAATGCAATTAACACATGCAACCTGGCATCATTAAGAGATCACTCATCCGAAGTTACAGCAGCTGTCAGTAAATTTGCTGCTTTCATGGCAACTCTGTTATTTACTATGACCCTAAATTTACATTAAAATCTACTAAGCACCATGATTTTTCTAAGAAGTACTAGGTACTAAAACTATATGAAACAGCACCTAGTGGGTCCTGTACAGTATACTGTGTAATAATCTTCCACTTAAGTACGCATCCCGGTTAAGTGCGCAAATTTTTTTGACAAAAATTAGGGTTTGTATGTTATTGTTTGAACATGTCATGTAGAGTTATTTGCTGCGAATGCATCAATTTTCCATGTTTGACATTCAATGTCAATTTGTAAACGTCTCAAACGATCGTTGCAGTTAATTAAGGAAGAGGGGCACATTCCCGCTCGAATTTCAGATTGGCATGTTCATTGGGGAGTTATTAAGGGGGAATCAATCTTGGAAGATGTGCAAAGTACATTGGAAATTGGACCAATTGGAATAATTAATTTTGGATTAATATTGAATTAGTTATGAATTTTAGAAGGAGAACTCATAGGGGTACCCAAAACCACTCACCCCAAAAATATACACCATGATTACATAGAAATTTGAGGTATGAAGCTATAATGTACCTCTTGTTTGGATAGGTCTAGTGAGCGGTTTAAGGACCCGAGCGGGAATGTGCCCCTCTACCTTATACATCTATCCAACTTTCGTTTGAACATCGGAGCAAAGCAGTTGGTCGTCGATGTCGAGGGCAGTGTTGTATAGAGCTTCAAAGCCTTTGGAAGTCAGTAGCACTTTCAGATTCAGCAAGTGTCTCGATAGGTTGGATTCCGTCATCGATAGGCAGTTCTTCTTCTAAGGTTGTCGAAGCTTGTCCATCAACATCAAGCCTCATTGGGAAGGGGATCGAACAAATCCAACAGCTTTGTGAGTACCCTAACTTGTATTTTTCAGGGTTAAGCTAGATGGGTATTAAACGATTATTTTTTCCAACTAGCCCAATAGGGAACACTGGCGATATGAGTAAAGTACACACCTACCAACTAAGAGCGCACCAATGGCTTTGGTTCAAAGTACTTACTTAAGTGGGAGATTAGTGTAGCATGAAATTCTTCCATTCTCTTTATTATTTATGGAACTACACTGCAAATAATTACCTTACGTGAGAGTCATGCCTCGTGTTGTAGTACCACACGCATGGTTTCCTCCAATTAACTAACATGATGAGATAAGGTGGTCAAGATCGGGGTGCTAGCTAGGTTTCGGGTTTTTCCTTCCTTCTAACAAAACGGCTTTGGTTTCTATATATTTTATGCCAAATTACCATAATTTCGGTAGAATAATGCATGCACACTCACATAAAATTTCATGTCCTTGTTTGATTCAATCTTCAACATCATTCAACCTTGAAATGCGGTTATGTTGATTTTAAGAAGTTGATTATGTCTCGCACATATTATTCAAATCCACTACTTGTATAATGGAGTCTCCCTTATTTGAGCATCAAAATATTTGACTTTGCATACGAATGCACACAAAACGGTTAATTTAATGACACCCAAAAGTGATCACAAGTGGTGTGAAACAATACTTATCTGGCCAATCACTACAACCATCTTATCATTACAACCATCACTTTTATGATTAGACATTTAGGATCCACATTGGAATTATTCTACTCTAATCTAGTGCACTAGTAGCAATCATTCACCACATTCATTTTTCTACCTTAAATAGTTAGATGATGGTCTTTTTTTTTCTAAAGAAATAGGTTGCAATAATAATACAAATAATTATTGGATTTATAGTTGCTTGTCGAAAACCCCACAGTACACAGTTTGTGCGCCCTAAACAAGGAATCCGAGAATAAAAGGAGACATTCTCTTGCCCGGTACCTAGTCCCACATAACAAAACCAAGGAGTTGAGTAATGTTATGAACCGATGCCAATGAATTGAAACCATGGAAACCACCTCGAAGTCAATGTTCAACAATATTATTACTTCACTCCAATGGTTGAAAATCTTCTTCAAAAAGGGAATTGAAACTCTTTTGACTTTAGTCATAAAGTACAAAGACTTACACTTAGGCGGGCAACGGGTTACCTCGTTGTGGGATTGTAACATGGCAAATGTTATAAAAAATAAGTTTAGGATGAGATCTCTCTACATAAGATTGCTAAACCTCATGCTCCTTCACCCTTTATGAAATAAAAAGATGCAATGTGCCATGGGGACCTCATCACAACATTAATAATTAACCTTTCGCTTTTATTAAGAATCATAACACGCTTATTCCCAACCATTGAGCGAACAATTCTCATGCCTAGCATGAGGAAGCATGAGGCTTAGCAATTTTACGTACACTTTATTTTTATAACTAAGTCTTCAAATTTTACATAACAGTCTTCTATAGGACTGAAAATATTCCACACATTCAATCTAAACGTGAAGAATAGTTTGCGGAACGCTGCCAGTCCCACAGAACATTGTTACGGATCTGAGTAATATTTTGTGTACACTTAATACCAAAAACGTCATGATTAAAGTACTATACTAATGCTCCAATCCTTTCATTACACGAAACGTATGTTATCCTTAATTGGGAACTTTTGCTAGGATGATCGGTGCAAACATAGGTGTATTTTTCCTCGAGGGAGAATGTTTTTGTCTTAATAAATTTGGACTTTGGAGGAGCCGGAGGAGGAGGGTCACCTCGAAGTACGAGGATGAACACATGGGGTAACCTCTCATTGTGGGATTGCAACAAGCCATTATCTCATGCAATATATCTATCTATCATAGAACACACCAATAATAGGCTCGGGATACGGTCATTAAAATTGAAGCCCCCACCCGCCCCAGAAAATAGCTGCCCGAGAGGGCGCCTGCCCCTCTATTTGCGCCCGCCATAGAACTCCCTTGGGAACTCTAGGAACCCTATGGGAACTTTGAAAATCTCACGTAGATGCTCTCATATAATCATATGAACAATCAACCCCTTCATCTTGCAAACATTGATTTTTCATATGTTGAAATTTCATCCGTTAGATTTTTATTTTTATTGGCTTTGTCTGTAGGACAGAGACTGTGCATCAACTTCTTCGTTTCAAGAGCAAATTTCCTAACCACTTTGCGTTCACACTTGGACGTTACTTGTTCTTGTTATTTTTGGTCCACCTTATTTAATGTGGACTCTCTCTCTCTCTCTCTCTCTCTCTCTCTCTCTAATTGCTCCCTAAAATGTATTGAAAGAAATCTAGTTAACTATAGTTATTTTGGCAGTTCTTGATTATTCATTTAAAAAATTTCGAGTGATAAATGAGTAGCTTCAATCCTTGACCCGCATTTGAGAAGAAGGTGCCCAAAATCCAAGAAAGGTTTGGTATAGTGAATAACCATGGATTGGCATGAGCAAAGTGGACAACTACAATTATAGTCTTTCATAGTAAAGGACAGAGCCTCACGGTTTTACCGTTTTCTTGTTTATTTTTATTTTATTTTTCAGACTGCCCGAGTTGTTTTGTAAACTGTAACATGGGGTGTTGCGAATGTATGGCCTGGATGTGGTCTACCCATGAAACCACACCCTCCATTCAAAACGCCTCAGTGACATGGCACCCCCCCTTGCCCAAGCCTGAAATTCAAACACTTTCAAAAAGAAAGAAAGAAAGAAAGAAAGAAAGAGAGGCGATTTATGCATACTACGGGCCACTTCACACATGAACCAAGTGTTGTGACCATGTATTTGTGGGGGTCCTTGACTCTCATCCAAAGGCTGTACCAACTATTTAACGAACATGGTCAATTGGAATTTGCGCCAGGCCTACCTCTTGGAGATGGGTCTGATGCAGATTTTGGCAAACCATGAAACATTATTCATTATTTGTCGTGTAAGAATCCGTGCACACTCTTCATCCATGATAAGTTATGTGGGTACTTAGGCCTTCACCTTCTGGTGTGAAGTGCACTCAGATGGTCTCGGCCATTATGACCAATGATAGGTTTTAGAATGCAATGGTCACATGCCTTCACTCTCATGTGTGAATTGGACCTTCAATCCCTAGGTCCCGCCACCCTTAAAGAAAATTTGATCCAAGAATTAGCATCATAAACTCAGATTAGTCTACACTACCATGTGCAATTAGGTTGTTGCATGTTGAGATATTGGCCTTCCACAATATTGAATATGTTAATTTATCAGAATAATAAAATATGATATTTTTTTCCCCTTGTTTCAACTATGGTTGCTATACGGATGAATTAAGAAAAGCTTATACTAACATGTGATTTGATTTTGACCCAAGGTAATTTGCATGGATAAAAAGGCAACCTATTTGCAAAGGCACCCTATTTGCACATGTCAATGTAGGGAGATTAAATTGGGATGGTTCGGCCATGAATCTACATGGAATAGATTCTCACTAAATCCCATATGATGCTTGTCACAACTCCTAGCCCCCACAATGCAATCCAAATGATACATTAAATCTCATTTTTAGATGCAAGGTTTGTAGTGTCCATGTAGTCTACTAAAAAATAGACATGTGATATGGTCCAGTTCTGGGGTTGTAGAACACACTAAACCCACCGCATCCCGTTCCATAACATTATCCAGCCGAGTATGGAGGGTGGGTGGGTTCAAGAATCTATCAAGTAAAACTTAAAACTATCCCATGGTTATTCTCTTCGCTTAACAAATTTAGCCTGATAAACTCGGGTGGAGCATTGTCATTGATATATTATTAGAATGAATTGTTTGATAGCAACTGAATAATGTTATGTCTGTTTCATTAATTGGTCAAAAAATTTATTAGAAAGCTCGATGAATAATGAATATTGTGCACATGCATGATTTCAATTCGTGCTAGATTGCCATTTCAAGCCCGAAGGTTAGGGGTGTGTTTCCCGAACAAATACCGAGATTATATCACACTTGATTTGCGCTATTGCATCCGTAGTAAGCATAACTTCTTTTAAAGAAGAGTTCAAGATTAAAAAGAATCATGTGTGTTCAACAACGGTTAGAAATGTTTCATGTGTATTTGAGTCTAGGTCATTTATATGAGCTCAAATTTTATGTATACTTCATTTCACATATGCATCTTCCAATTCACATAACGCATGTGATGACTCACGGGCTAGTTTTAGCCAAAAGCTAATGCTACTTTTGATACCATTAGTAAATACGAAGTACTAATCTAAACCCATTGGACCGTTAACAATCAACTTTGTTTGTCCATAATAAATAAATAAAAATGGCATTGTTTGATACAACGGCCGGGGAGATTATTGGGCACAATTGGTCAAGATCCTAGTGCTTCCAACAATTACATGTTGACGTTCTTGAGATTCTTTTAAAAGTTATCAGCAATTTTTCCGAGGTCTTGAATCTCAACTAGTTTGCCCATTGTTCAAGATTGAAGTCCTCATACGACCTTCATTTTGAAGGGCTATCAAATTTTAGCCCTCTGGTTGAAGTGCTGGTTCAAATCCAAGACGTCAATCCAAGAACGTAGAAATGAGATACAAAACTCATATTAAACTTGTGCATGAATTATATGGTACATATTTCTAGTACAATGTGAAGAATTAAGAATCAACCATCTAACTCCACTTCTTGTAGTGACAATGCCCTACGCTTGTTGGTTCTTGTGACGGGCATATTCTATTGAGGACTTCAAGTGACGTCTTCATTTTCAATTTGGGGTTGCATTTTGAAGGGTTGTTTTGAGAATTATCAGCAATTTTTCTGAGGTTTTGAATCTCAACTAGTTTGCCCATTGTTCAAGATTGAAGCCCTCATATGAGCTTCATTTTGAAGGGCTATCACATTTCAACCCTCTAGTTGAAGTGCTGGTTCAAATCCAAGACGTCAATCCAAGAACGTAGAAATGAGATACAAAACTCATATCAAACTTGTGCATGAATCATATGGTACATAATTCTAGTACAATGTGAAGAATTAAGAATCAACCATCTAACTCCACTTCTTGTAGTGACAATGCCCGACGCTTGTTGGTTCTTGGGATAGGCATATTATATCGAGGACTTCAAGTGACGTCTTCATTTTCAATTTGGGGTTGCGTTTTGAAGGGTTGTTTTGAGAATTATCAGCAATTTTTCCGAGGTCTTGAATCTCAACTAGTTTGCCCATTGTTCAAGATTGGAGTCCTCATACGAGCTTCATTTTGAAGGGCTATCAAATTTCAGCCCTCCAGTTGAAGTGCTGGTTCAAATCCAAGACGTCAATCCAAGAACGTAGAAATGAGATACAAAACTCATATCAAACTTGTGCATGAATCATATGGTACATAATTCTAGTACAATGTGAAGAATTAAGAATCAACCATCTAACTCCACTTCTTGTAGTGACAGTGCCCTACGCTTGTTGGTTCTTGTGACGGGCATATTCTATTGAGGACTTCAAGTGACGTCTTCATTTTCAATTTGGGGTTGCGTTGTGAAGGGTTGTTTTGAGAGAGGTATATTTTGAAGGGCCAAATCGCATTTGAAGGGCATTGAAGGCTTCAATCTCGAGCACTGGGTTCGACTGTAACTAGCGGTCCATTGGCTTGAAATGAAATTTGGCAGTGATGATAAGAGAGAATGTTCCAACGACTTCAAGTGCATTCGGTCCCTGTCAGAATTTACTGACCCAAAAGTGTGATGGCCAAACACTATAGCCGCCTCGATGGCCAAAATAGGGTTTTAACTTATGCTATAATGTCCACCATAGTAGTACCGCAAGTATAATAAGGTACATGTTTTATTACAAGCTAGCTAGGAGACAAACTTGGCTTCTTTATAGAAAGCAAAAAAAAATCCACATGAGGCCCATCATAATCCGGTGCCAACAATGAAATAAGGGTTGCTTCACACTATAGCCGTCCAAGTCGAGAGGCCGTGGGATTGAATGGCCAAACTTTGTTGAGAGTGTAAAGAAATGGGCTGAAAATACATAGCCAATAAGATATAGGAATCGGAGCTTTCAGCTGGGCATAGTGTGAAGCTTCCAAAGGCCAAAGTCCAAGCTCCAAGCCTTTGGCCATGAACTCCCACGGCCTCTTGACTTGGATGGCCATAGTGTGAAGCTTCCAAAAGCTGAGCCCAAAGTCCAAAGATCTTGTCGACGATTGATTTTTTTAATGGAAAAAATTGACGTCCTCTCGACCATAATTTGGGTTTCCATTCCTGTCAGACCCAAACTTCCTTCGAGAGTCTGTCGTCTTGGTTAAAAAGTATTGCCGTGTAGGCATTTTGGAGGGCGACAGCCTTCGGACTTTGGCCTCTAGTGTGAAGGGTCGAGAGGCTGAATTCTTGGTTCCTTGTGATCTGATTGGTGGAAATCGATGGCCTCTCGACCTTTGGCCATAGTGTGAAGTGGCCCTAAGAGACATGAAACAATTAACAAGGAGAAGCAATTGCTACCGTAGTTACATATGAACCGGTTGAGTTAGAGAAATAACCGGTTGAAGTTCTTCAAGACTTCAATAACATTATTGATGGTTTTGGAGGAGTTTTGAGAACATACCTCAAATTAATGAAGTAAAACCCGACAAATGTCAACATGTAACTAATTGGACTTGGAAAACACTAGGATCTCAATCAATTATCCCCAAAAACCTCCCTGGCATGAAAGACACCTTCCTTGGAGGGGAGGTGGACTAATTTACGATAAAACTAGTTGCTAATGTATTTAGTGACTAATTCCACACCCTAAATGTAGTACACCGTATACATTTAGGGTGTGATGGTTCCTTCCCCTAAATGTGTCACAATGCTACGTAAAGGGCAAGAGACAAGAGACCACCCACCAAGGACAACCCCAAAACCACCAAGCAACTAGTCACACCCTAAGGATTAGGACTTTAATGGTTCCAACTAATCGTAAGGCATGTGGGTGTGACTAGGTTCTTTTTTCATGTTCTCCAACTTCTACCAATTAGATTTTACACATTGAGACTTATATTGCATTAGCAAACCTACGATGAAGCATCGTCAAAAATCATATTGACAATCAAACCTCCCTTCATTTAGTTATGCTTATCGGAAGTTCATGTTTGTAGACTTCTTAACTGGACACATAGGTCCTCCCACTTGTGTTTACCATTGAGTGTGGAGTACGCAGTTGATTGAAACATGGAGACATGATCCAATTTCTTTCAAGAATGTGTCTTTGTTATGTTGACCTAATTAGTTACCACACCAATCAAAATATAAGTGTACATTAAGAAAAATAACCAAATAACACTTGCATACCTTAGGATCATTGCATTGATTAAGGGCCCCTCTTACATGCCATCAACGATCGAAGGCCTCCACAAGCCCCTCTTTTGCGATCAGCCAAATCTTGATGTATTCGAGAACACTCGCCCAAGCTCTCTCATCCTAGACATGGTACTCTACCTTGTTAGCTTAATATGCCAAGGACTTTGGCTTAAAACCATGTCATTATGCTCAATTGAATAGTCCAAAGAGTGATGCCATGAAGAAGGTGCAAGATTTCAAACCGATTTTTGAATCTTATTTCAAAATTCCCTCATCAAAAGGGTCGTACTTCTATTGTAGGTTAAGTTCCTCGTTTATCCGGGCTCCACTTCATTTCATCATGATATAGTGAGTCCAACTTCACACTCTCTTAGCTTGAATGCAATCCCACATTTCAAAATGCGTGTTGAATGAATTCACTTGTGTGAGCAAAGCAACAACAACAACAAATACATCAAAATAAATAAAAATGAAATCCACACACATACACACACTCTAAGTGGGGGTAGTGTTTAGAGAGAGCTTTGTACCAAGGGAACTCTTGAGCATATTAGAGCCAACATGCTCAAATTCATGCCGGTTGACACACTGATGTTCATTTCTCTTTTGTTATCCTTGTACTTAGAGAGCATGACACGCCATTGATTCACCTCAAGAGCTTGGTGCCAAATAGACCAGATGAAAACACCCTTCTTGCCAAAGATCTTTTGGGATCCCACACATTAGACCATCACGAAAGCCATAGTTATCGTCAGGAAGCATGCCACACCATTTCCTAATCACAAGGTTGATTTGGCTCAAGGTTTAGTTGATAATTGAGAACTTGATACTTATCCAGTTAGTGGTTACTAGGCATGCTAATCAACAAGCATATAATGTAAATAACAATTGGTAGATTAACCAAGTTATCTACATAATTCGTGACCATGATGACATGGCTCATAAAATGACCATGAAATTTTTAATTGGAATGTGGGTCATTTGTTGTAAGAAAGTAACTTCCATCCTCGGCAAGGAATCACTTGTGTGCAAAAATGATAGCACCGCTTACTTAAGGAGTGCTTCGGTACAAGGAACTACTACTAATGAGTGAACAAGGTCAAAACCATATTCACAAAATGGTTAGACTCATGAATGACTTGAGGAATGTAAGCCCACTCGTAACAATCATGTGGTCTTTGTACCCACACCAAGCCACACTTTCTACCAATTAATGGTGGAACCGACAATCGCATATTAAAAGTAAGCTTACTCATTGAAAGAGTGTTGGAATGATAACGAGAAAAATGAGAAGATCAATTGAAAATTTTAGGCGAAAAGCCATAACACTCTTCGATTGGGGGAGGGGGTTAGTGTTGAGTGGGCATGAGTACATGTGCATTTGATGTCCGGGTCCCAAGAGTAGGGTTTGAATGTGCGCGGTAGCTCAATCTACATGATCGGAGTACTTGTGGGCTAAGGCCCGGTTTACACCATGGACCATGAAGTTGGACCATGGAGGATGGTTTTTTTCCATGGTCCGATTTGATGGTCCAACTTCCATGGTCCGATTCTTTTAAAATCAATTTATAAAGCCTTTGGGCCCATCACTAGGTGTAAACCATATGTGGACTAAGAGGGATGGTCATGCATCAAAATATGAATGTTTTGATTTCTTTAATGTATACTTCGAAACATAGTTTTTTAATTTTTAATTTTTAATTTAAAAAATCAAGTGTGATCAATCTCTTGTCTTCGTCTTCTCTTCCCTAAAAATTTTTTATTGAAAATTTTTTATAACATCATTTCTTTGTCATGGGTCCTTGCATTTTTCTATTAGAGCACCTCTTTTGCCTCTCCCACCCCAAAACCCGTTGGACCATGTTATTGGATGATATAAACCTTAAAAAATATGTCTTTTATGGAGCTCGAACTCCATGGTCACTTTGACAAATTTTTCTTGGTGTTAACCAAAGTGGTCCAGTGATGAGTTCAACAACCAATCACTTATTTTACATGGCCTTGGGACAACTTCATGGTCCATGGTGTAAACAACCCCTAATATGCACAATCAAGGCATGCTCCCAACTAAAGGCATTCAATCAGAAATAGTCGGTGCTAAGGGTTGGTTCACACGGGGTCCCAAGTCCCAAGTCCTAAGTCCCAAGTCACTTGAGGTCAATTTGTGCAATCTTAGCCGTTGGGAGCATGGACCCTAAAGACTTATCACTTCACAAGGGGTCTCAAGTCCAAAGTCCCAAGTATGACACGGATGTCTACATGACAACACTTTTTGGAGGTGAGACTTGGGACTAGTGTTGCAAGTTGGGTCGAGCAGAAAGCGAGACCCAAAGTTGAACACAAATCTTGCAAATATTTTGCATAAAATAATCGAGATCCGACTTTTAATGAGAATTAACCATATTTTTATGATTTCTCGAGGCTCAAAAGCTGGGACTTTGCCTCCATGTTGGGACTTGTTGATATGAGTGGAACTTGGGACTTGGGACCTCATGTGAACTAGCCCTAAGATCCAATACACGTAACAATACATCAACATGTGGAGTAATCAATCTCAATAGTGGGCACCCATTGGGGGTGCCAAGCAAGCACTCTCCAAATATGAAGAATGCTATCGCACATCCGCTCCATAATCCTTCCTAATTTTGAGGATCTTATGCTATCTACAAATCTCGGTTCATGACACCTACCATGTGAGGGGGAGGATTGCGGTATAAGATACGACCCTCCACTACATTGTTTAGGGTGTTTAGTGTCACCTACGTTTTAGTGTCGCTTACCCTATTATGAGGCCTATGCTACGTCACACTAATGACCAACAACTTGACTGCTCATGTAACCTTGTGATACTTGGTGTTAGTGTTCTAGCTTGGCACTGGTATGTTCAATAAACATTACAGGGTCTATGCCAAGGTTGCACAATGGTCAATAAGATGATCATAAGTGTAGACACTTGATATTGGCTGGCTCAGAGATATTTTTCTTTTGCATCCTCAAACGTACAACTATCATCTCAATCACTCTAATGTCCTACGCTAAATATCACACCATAAACATGTGTGCACTTCTAAAAGCTGCCTATGTTGACAATCAATAGATGTGACACTACTAGATCTATAGATACCTTGTTTAGAGTCCAGACCATTCCCCAATAAAGGTACATGACACTAAGTTGGTGCTCTTCTTAAAGTAATCTTGCATCCTTCTTCAACTGCTACTATGAATGCTCAAAGCGTGTTGTTCTATACTTCATGTTGGCTAGGAATGATCGCTTTCAACGGTGACGTACTCAATGGCACCGTTGCACTCACTTATTGACAACCTAAGGATGAAAAATAGGTGTCGCCAAAAGAAAGGTGCTACTTTAAAGCACTACTACCTTAAGCCCACTTGCGTTGATCATGGGATTTCATTGTACCTTCAACAATTCATAGTTTCTAACAATGGGAGGGAAAAACCGGCACCTATGTAGGAAACTGGTATGACAAAATTATAGTGGACGATGATAACAAGGGTAATAGGTGTAGAAGATGTACACTAAATATTGTATGTCATATGTCATAGTGTAGAAGATGTACACTAATGTCATATGGTATTTTATGTTACCATGGTAACTTTTTCTAATGACACTTCTTAATTATGAGTAAGTTTACAAAAATTGTCATCCCAACTTACTTTTGGTTCATTCATTTTTGGTGTATTTTGCATCCTAGCAAATCTGTAATGAAATATTGTCACATGTGATTGAAATTTGGATGAGCATCACTTAATAAGTGACAGTATTTTCAACATTGTAAAATGTGTAATGCATAGATCTGTGTACAAGGAATGACAAAATGTTAGGTCTACATTAAGTGTTGGTGTCACTACATAGAGGGTTTACAAGTAGTATTGAGCAAGACGAATAAAATTGGTGACACTAAATACAATATTTTGTGTAGTCAATGGAATGTATTTTCAAAAAAGACAATCAATATCAATTTTGGGATTTGAAATTAGGGTGTGACGAAACTTTGCCAAATCTATATGAAATGATGACTAAGGGGATGTTACACCATGGACCATGAAGTTGTTCCAAGGCCTTGTAAAATTTGTGATTGGTTATTGAACTTGTCTCAGGACCACTTCAGTTTACACCAAGGAAAAGTTGTCAAAGTGATCAAATTCGAGGTCCTCAAAAGACATAATTTAAGGCTTACATTATCCACTGACATGGTCCAACGGGTTTTGCGGTGGGAGAGGCAGAAGAGGTGCTCTGGTAGAAAAAAAACAGGGACCCATGACATAGAAATGTTGCTATAATGATTTTTTAATGATTTTTTCTATAGTAGAGAAAATGAAGACAATAGAATGGTCAAACTTGAATTTTTTTCCATCGGAAATTTCCTTTTGGGGAATATATTAAAAAAAATAGCACATTCACTTTTGGGTGCATAGTCATTCCTCTTGGTCCACATTTGGTTTACACCTAGTGAGGGGCCCAAAAACTTTGTAAATTGGTTTTTAAAGGTACCGGACAATGGAAAAACGCCATCTTCCATGGTCGAACTTCATGGTCCATGGTGTAAACCGGCCCTAAGGGCCACTTCACACATGAGACTGAGAGCCCGTGACCATTACACCTCAAGCACTCTCATCGGTGGAAAAGGCGGAGCTGGTCCAAGTTCGCTTCACACTATGCTCGGGGGACCAATGAAGTATGTGAATGCCAGATGGATGTAAAGTATACGTGATTTCATACATGGCATCGAATAGATCATGTTTCATGGTCACTTGGATTATTTCCAAAAGCCACCTCTTGGACGTAGGCCTAACACAAAACCATGACTTTACAAACACTCAAAACCGTTGATTTATTCTATTTTATCATGTGTAAGGACCCACATGAATAAAAATTCATTAAAATAGCATTTGGTTGAGGGCCCAATCACGTATGGCTTCACAATACACTTGAGGGTCCGTGACCACACTACATGATTTTGGAGGTGTCTTGGACGGCCTTCGGACACTCTCTTTTGGGCTCTCAGAATCTCACAGTCATGGCTCTTGAATCGTGTGTGAAGTGATCCTAAAAAAGCTGCGGCGAACCAACCTGTACACTGGTTTCTTGGGGCAAGGGTTTAGGCATCTAACAAGGAACGAGGGTATGGGTTCGTTTGCCCAAATTTCCTAAGAAGGTGTGCTTGAAACTTGGGAAGGAGGAGTAGGCAAAAGGGGAGGTAATTAAAAGGTTCTCTTGGGTTTTGAGAAGGCAGGTTTTTTTATTGCATGCAGTGGGGACTCGAAGAATCGGAGCCCATGGAATTGTTTTCCAAGTGGCATTTAAAAAAATTCCTTGAGGATAGGGGTGGGCTTTGAGAAGGGCCATGGAAGAAAGAAGAGTCACATGGGTAGTGGACTTCTCCCCCTTGACTCTTAGTGTTGTTTTTAGGCCTTGCCCAAAAGATAACGCATTAATGAGTTAAACACCAAACTCAGGTGTTTTTCTAGTATTTTTCTTCAAATTTTTGTCGTGGGGGTGCCAAAGCCGAAGAATTGACGTGACATTGGAAAGGTTCAAAGGGTTATGTTCAATGCAAAAAGCATGTTATGTTTTTAATTTAATTTTTGTTTTGAGACGGAAGGCCAATAAACCAACGCCATAAATGAATTAAGAACCAGGTGACCCGTTCACTTCGAGGGGAGGCAAAGCCCCTTGAACATGTAACATTGCCACGTAAAAAGTAACAAAAGATTGACTGCGCTAAGGTCAATCCCCATGCCATCACATCGTTCATAGTGTTTAGTGTCACTTACTACTTGGAGTTCCATTGTGCTGTAATTTTTTTTTATTATAGATCTCATTTTTTACCAACAAAGGTCAAATTGGTTGTTTGGACAACCAATGAGATCTATAGTAAAAAGTTATAACACAATGTAACTCCGTGTAGTAAGTGACGCTTCATACCATAGATGGTGTAGACGACCAACTGAAATGTCGAGCTACCTACATAAGTTGTCGTTTCGAATTCCAGGTGATTGTTATGTTATCCCTCCTACAAAGAACAACTCTAGCATCCTACGATTGATTGAAGCCTTGGAGCATGCCTCAACCAAAAAAATGCTAATCTTCACATACTTCACAACCTCCTCTCCCAAGTTGTCTTGGTGTACATAATGAGGTCATCCCAAATAAGGTATTCAACCTCGGATTCATGCCATTGTTCTTGGTTGAAAACATTGTCATTGCATTCAATCCAAATGGTCCAATGAGTAATGCCACGATCAAGATGCCAAATCTTAATATTTTTGACAAATTTCTTGGGGGTCCTTTGACCAAAGAAGACATGTTTTCAATGACAATTATCATAATTGCTGGTCTTAACCCCACACAATTTGTGCATGATGAAGGTGGCCCACCACTAGGCATTCCTAACCTAAATGCAATCCCAAAACTTGTGTTTGACTGATTCACTCGTGTTCGGGAGGCAAAAGATGCATTGCTTGAGGATAAAAGCTGGTGCAATGCAAGCCCTCCACTCATTGACCACAACCACCTTATACCTGATGGACCACATGAAGGCTACTTCCTTGCCCCGCCCATAGCAGTTCCCATACATGCGACCTATAGAACTTGTAGTTCTTGGGAGGTAGCCTTGCCATTTGTCTACTGCTCAAGTTGTCTTGAGAATTTGGTTGATGACGAAGTGCCTATTGAACTTCGTGGTGTAGTTAAGAAAGTGAAACCCATCCACTCATCTCTAATGATCCAAGTTCCACCTAAGGGTGTCCATTGTGCTACAGAAAAAGGAGAATTCATGTTCTTTTTCCCATTGCACCGTTTATGGTATTTAGTGTGACTGACTATTCGGAGTTACATTGTACTATGAATGTTTTATTTATATGTCTCATTTTTTCCCAACAAAGGTCAAATTGGTTGTTTGGACAGTATAGAACATTGACATTTTTTACTTGGTAAAAATTTGCACTAACAATAAAATGTTATACAATTGTGTAACTCCAAATAGTAAGTGACACTAAATACCATAATCGGCGCAATGGTATGGATAGTTTTTTAACCTCATGAAATAAATCAACCATGTGTTCAATGGGATCCTCCCATTCACTAAGGCATTAGGAGTGGGTGCCCACTGTGAAACACTAAACCGGGAGAAGGCAAAGCACCCTATGAAGTGGCATTAACACCAAACTACTCCATAGTTTAGTCAAGAAAGTCTCAGTGATTGAGAGACCTATAGTTTAGTCATGAGGTATGTGGGTGTTATTTGGTTAATTTTTCATGTTCTCCAACTTCTGATGAGTAATGTTACACAACAAGACTTGTGTCACTTTAACAATTTTGTGATGAAGTTTCAACAAAACCCAGATTGAAAATTGGACCTTCTTTGATTTATAACTCTAGAAGGATCACATGTAGTTAGCATTGGTTTTTGGCCACTTGAGGTAGAATTTAGGTGTCTATATCTATTGGTGCAGTTATTTGACCTAGCTCACGCACAATCGGTGTATTCTTGGCCAAGGGTTTAGGTCACCTAGCTTGGTGCAACATAAGTGACCTAAACCACCGGACCCTACATAGTGGCGGATAAGGAATTCCTATCATGGTTTTGAATTGAGCAAGGGTATACCTTCAACTGCTTAGTAATGTTATGTTAGTGTCCCATTGCATAGTCTACGTATTAAACCATGGTGATAGATTTTTAAACACGGCTCTTGCTTGACATGTGCAAATGGAAATTGTGTATAAAATCTTCTAAAACAAAAGTAAATGAAAATATGGTTATATGGAGCCACAATCTCCTTTTCATACATTGTCCAAGCTCCTTTCACCTCATTTTCACCCTCCTTACGGCACTTGTCATGTAAGTGTGGGGAGCCATGTGCAAGGATGATTGTACAAGATTGGGAGAAACTAATATTTCTCAACATATTGCAACAACGCTTGGGAGTTGGCCACTAGCTAGAAGTACTTAGGTATATATATATGTATATACACCCTACCGTTCCCAAACGGCCTATCTGAAATAGCCTAGTACACTCCCAATATTCATAGATATAGGTAGAGAGGTATAATTGTGCTTCACGGCTTTGTCATGCTCTTTGCATTCATCAAAGCTCAAACAAAATTCTAGTAGGGACTCGTGATTCATGCCTTTGAAGTCAACCGCTCAAAAGCTCAAAAACTAGGGCGAAAACCAACAACAATTTGCCACATACACCATGACTCAATGATTGGGCATGTTGTTGTTGTTGTTGTTGATAGACCCATTTCCGTCACCCATAAGCAATTTCGCATAAGTGTAGTACAAGTTTGATAATGGAGTGATTTTTCATAGGTCAATAAATTGGTATCATAAAAACGATGAAATTGATATCATAATTTAGAAAAAAATCACACAAGTTATTGTCAAAATTTTTAAATATTGCAAAATTTCAAAGGCAAGATTTCTCTCCCAACCATATTCATAGCCGTAGGTCGACTTATTTCCGATAATCATGAGATGAAAACTTGAGTGCAATCAGTGCCTTTTGAACTCTTTTTTACCCATCACGTTGAATGTGAGAGCTACAGTACATGTGTGATTCTTCAACAACTTTCTTTATCATGCTAGACAATAATGCCTAGATGTGTAGAACTTCAAGGCTCTATATTTTAAATTTGTGTGTGTGGGGGGGGGGGGGGGGATTGGAAATGGGTTTGTCTACTATGATTTGCAAGACAAATTTTTGAGATATAAGAATCGAGCACATGATGACACCTGCCAATTTGAGCCAATGGAACAAATTCATGCCTAATTTGACCCTCATGATTAATAACTTATGCGTGTAAGACTTGTCAAAGATCAGACTCCAGATGCTAATCAAGTGGCGATTATTAGGATGTGCACTGGGTACTAGAAAACTACACTATACATTTAGTTTTAGTAAGGTGGTAAAATTGGTGTGCCATGTTGATTAGAGTGGTCTTCATGATTTGTCATGTAAGTTAGCATCAAGTGTCGTGTGACAACCTCGGACCCACCACACTCAATAGTGTGTGTGGTTGCCACATACTGATTGGGGTTAAAAACGAATACAAAGATTTAATCTCCATATACTCAAAATAGTAGCTAAAGTTTTATTCCATCCAACATTTCCAAAGACTACCAATCATGCCAATGTCATCACATGATAGTCAACCAAGTTCTTCTAGTTGAAGAATCAAGCTGATAACAAACCAGAACCTCACAAACAATAACTTGTCTTCCATTCAACAATTAGCATGTTTTATCCTTAATTGAGTTGGTAGATGGTCTACCAACCCAATGTGGCAATTCCCTAACTTAGTTGCCACCCAATGATTGCAAGACAATTCATTTCCAAAATGATGATGTACAGTGTGGCAACATTGAACTTTTCTAAGTTTAGTGCACCAAACACACATGTCTGAGCGGACACTTTGTTGTGGAAAATCCATTCCATGTCACATGTCAAACTATTGTAACAAACATTGGGTGGGCATTTCATTTTGTTTACTAACCTCCGGTTCCAGTTCTCAAAGACAAATGAGAAGCAAAAAACCTTCAGTTCCGGGGTTTTGAAAGTTTTTATAATGAAAGAACTTCTAGTCTCTAGTATTTGAAAAAGATTCAAAGACCCTGTGCTTTTCATGAAAGATCAACGACAAAGAACCACCAGTTTTGTACAAGATTATTTGACTGAGATTTGATTTTTCTAAGAACCATAGTTGTGAATCAAGTCTGGCTATTTGAAAATTTGAGAAGCATGGTTATAAATTCAAAGAACCGCCTTGATACCCGGCGGGGGTTTGTGCCAATTGTAATACCCGCCCAGCACTGGTTGAAACCAATCACACGTTGACACGTGTCAACACAGGGCAGTTAGTCAATTGGTTTGGTCCAATCTGACCCACACACCTTAATAATGTAACTTAGATATGTAAATTCTGACAATGGACAGAGAGTCACTAATAAGATGGTGATTAGTGTCAGAAACAAACGGTGATTAGTGTGCAAAATACTACTAACACAAGTGCCAGGTAAGTACTAATAATAACAGGAATCGCCGCCGACGCCTTCCGGGCTGCCCAGAAAAAAACGAAATTCTCTCCGCCCAACACAGCCCACAAAATCGCGGCACAGCAGGGGGGATTATCTGCGACGTGCCACGTAGGACACGAAGGGGTCATTAGTCCGCGTCAGCGACTATCTGCCCAATAGCCTCCTGACACCTGGTTGCGGTGATATTCGGGTTTAGAGAGCCATCGACCGAGGGCGGCATTTGCTGCGGCCGGTCGAATGTCTCCAAGTAGCCGATCGTCATCGTCTCCCCTCGAAAATAAGAAGAAAAAATCCATCCCTCAGCAGTCCGCCATTTCGCAGCAGGACGGCAAAGAATTTCCAAGGCCTACAATTTGCATCATTTCTTGATAAAGCTCATTTCCATTGCGGCAGAAATTTTCAGTTCAGTGGTCGCTGACACTACAATACAGCAAGAAAATAGGCAGCTTCTGATCAGGCTTCGGAGGACAGGAGACGATATCCAGGTGTGATATACTATGTCTCTGTCTGTCCAAATTGTGTCTTAATTGTTTGTAGGAAATGTTGTTGTTGTTGTTGTTGTTGTTGTTGTTTGTTGATGAAGATGATTTTTCAAAGAATTTGTTATAAGTTTCCTGATAATGAGGTCATGTCATGTAGGAGTAGTAGTAGGTAGATTTACCTTCTCTTTCCGGAAGGAGGTGAGGACTCAGGAAGCTGGGACTCACATCAGAGTGGGTGCTGCTGTTGGTTGTGTGGAAGATATTTCGGCTTTTGAGAATTTCAAAGGCATGATGAAGTCTATGCAGGTCTAGGTAGGACACTTAGGAGAGGTATAGGTAGATGTGCAGTGTGCACTCTTGAATATCGTTGTGATGAACAATTGTGGTCATGTTGATTGTGGAATCACATCACTTACACATGAAGGAGTTTCGGACGGAGAGAGAGAGAGAGAGAGAGAGAGAGAGAGAGAGAGAGAGATTCTGGTTTTGATATTTTTCAAAGAGGTCGATACTTGACGAAGTCTTAGTTAACCCAGTCGTTAAAACTGATGTTGCAGGTGGGATTATGAAAAGTGGTGGCACCGACCTTTGATGAAGATTATGCCATTTTAGTTAACTTCTTTTTCGCTGATGAATGATCCCCGCCTGAAAATCACCTGGCGGTGAAGGTGGCTCCGGAGATATCGATAGGGAAGAACTTCTCAGAGATGTTGCAAGAGCTGGAAGAGGAGATGTTCATACGCCATGGCAATGGACTGAATGCCTGCAATTAGACATGATGGTGAGTACACTGTATATCTGCACAACTTCTCTATTTCTCATCTGTAAACTTCTGCACCGTGGTGGTGGCGGTTCGGTATTATCTGCGGGCTGTCTGCACCGTTAGGGTACTGTTGGCTTCCAGTAACGTCCGAGTTTTCTATAACATAACTTTCCGGTTCGGTTCGAGGACTTCTCATTAAACCCCGGAGTTGTGTTCCCTGTGAAGGATCACCAAGGTTTTTGTGGCTGCTCCTCTGAAATTCCTGGCATGAATCTTTTTCCAATCTCTAACTTGCAGGACCAACAGATGACTAGGATCTGAATGCTAAATTAGACATCATGGCGGGTGTACACGTTTGTGTGTGTTATATACCTGTACAACATCTATCTTCATCTGTACGCTTCTGTGCCGTGGGAGTCGTTGGGTATTTTGTTGCTGTCTGCTATCTGCACCGTTAGGTTACTGCTGGCTTCCTGTAACTGAGTTTTTTTTTATAGCATAACCCTTCGGTTCGGTTCGTAGACCTCCCATTAAACCCCGGAGTTCTTTTCTGTGGAGGATCACCAAGGTCTTTCTGAATTCCTGGCTGAATGACAGCTATTGCCACTTGTAACTTGGACATACAGATCCTAGTCATGTGTGCTGGATTGATTACCAAATTGGACATCATAGTGAGTATGTTAAATACCTGCAAAACTTCTTCATCTTCTTCATCTGTAGACTTCTGCACCGTAGTAGTGGTTTGGTGTTCTTGGCGGTCTGCTTTCTGCACCGTCAGGTTACTGCTGGCTTCCTGTAGTTGGGTTTTCTTTGTTATAGAAAACCCTCCGGTTCGGTTCGGAGACTTCATATTAAACGCTGAGCTCTATTTCCGTGAGGGATCACGAAAGTCTTCCTGAATCTCTGGCATGAAAAGTTTTGCCATCTTTAACTTGGACATACAGATCCTAGCCATGTGAGCTAGACTGAGTGCCAAATTGAATATCATGGTGAGCTATATGTAGAACACGCACAAATTCTTCTTCATCTGCAGACTTCTGCATCGTGGTGCTTCGGTATTCTTTCATTCTTTCTGTCTGCTGCCATTTGTAGGATATTGCTGGCTTCCTGTAACTGAGTTTTTCCATAACATAAGCCTCCGGTTCGGTTTGGAGTCGGGATGGACACCTCTCACTGAACCTCGGAGGTCTTTTTTTTTGTGAAGGATGATCACGAAGGTCTTTCTGAATTTTCCTGGCATGAAAAGTTTTTCCACCTTTAACTTGGACATTCAGATTCTGGTCATGTGTGCTGTGAACTGCAATAGAGTTCAGCCTTCACTCTTCCACTCCTCTCTAAATTGTATTGAATAAAAAAAGTCCTCAGTCGAAGCTTGTGGAAGTTGTCGACACAAGCCTACCCTTTCATGCTCCAACCATTGAGAAGTCTTGGTTCTTTGCTATCAATCTCGGGGTTCTCAACTTTTGCTTGACCTTGTATCACAAATAGGAATATGTGAAGCGAAGCCATGTATTTGTGTGGCATCCTAAGAGTAATGAATATGTCTGAAGGCAAGGATCAAACATATGGAACTCACTTTTCGCAAACCATTTCCTTCTGGAGTTTCAACCTAGAGCATGTGAATTAGATTTTTTTTTGGTAGCTTGTGTCAGACTCAACACCAAAATCCATGTCACAAAGAGATTCATATTGTGCAAAGTTCAGCCTCAATCTTCAAGAGAATGTGGGAAGGCTGTATTTCTTAGATAGGCCTATAGGCGAGGACTAATGGGAGCGTGCCACTTCACTATGCTCTCGACATTCATTCCCAGAAATGAGGGCTCCGAATCTTGGAGAAAGTTGTTCCTTGGGTTCACAATGCTTTAAAGATATGCGATGGTCTTTTTTAAGTTTTTGAGACAGGAGGCTAAAACGGCCAACGCCAAGAATGAATAAGTAGTTATGATGGGTTTTGAATACTTGGAATTGGGTGCAAGATCATGACATACAGGCTCAGACGATTGTTTTGATTTTGGGCTTGAACAGGAGTTTTTGAATAGAAGCAACAATCCAGAACTGGCACCCCAACTTTTTCCTGGGCCCAGGTTTTGCAAACAGACAACCAGATTTAAGCTACCCGCAGGCCGGAGAAGAAACGTCTGCTGATTCACAGCAGACTGGGAAATTTTGAAGAAAGAAGGGAATTGTTTTGGAAATCTCAAGTGACAATATTCTGAAGCGGTTGAATTATTTATTAAATTTTTACGTTGAGAGGAATTTTGGGTGGAAATGTGGGGTCTGTCTCTAAGATCACAGCTCTTGGGCGTTACGGTTGCCACTTTGTTGCTGTTGACGGTCACTTGGTCCGAGTGGGATCCGGGGACCACGTTTCGTCAATCCTCGACAGTTTTGGTGTCGAACCCATTTGATGCTGTCTTCTCCGATGCTTCGGGGTCTCCAAGAATACCAGAGGAGAAATACAAAGTGGCGGAAGAAACCCAACAACAGAATGTCAGTTTTAAGCAAACTTGGAACAGATCTGAGAGGAAATTGATCGACATCCCCGGAAATGAATCAGCTGTTGCCAATCAGCAGTCACCCAAGTCTGTTTCAGCTGAGGACCAATTGGTATTGAAGGAGGTATAATTCAATGTCCAATGTTTATGTTGACTTTTTTAACAGTTTATCCATGGCCTAATTTAGATACTCCAACATTTCTTATATAATTTTGATGTGTACGTGATCTGGTTCTTTGCCATCTTTCAACTTTCCAAGCACAAAAATGCTGGGTTAAGTACCAAAGGCAACAAGTGCAATTTTACATACTTGAATTGTTGGGAGCCTGCTGAAATGTTAACCAAAATTGATCCATGATGATGATGTTAAATGTTCAATGTTGTATGTATGTCATCTTGTGTATTTCAGAAGATAAGATCATGGAGGCAGAAAATGCAGCGGAAACTGCGAGCAGCTAAGAAATCAATAGCTAAAGCGTCCAGCACAAAAAATGGGGACAAAAGTCTACAAGCTGATCTCTACCACAATGTAGCTGCCTTTTCAAAGTGAGTGATCCTCTCAAGTAATGTATTTACTGTTATTACAGTTGTAAGCAAAATGATGAATATCAGTCTCAGTGAAAATTGGTATTCAGTATTTAGTTGGTTGCCATTTTTTCCCAGAAGCTAGTTCTAATTATGGAACTGTGTGAAGGACCTCTGTTAGGTACATAGATAATATTGTAGAGTCAAATGGAAATATTTGATTTATTATTACTTTTCAAAAGCACTATCAGGGCATGAGAATGGCTGTGCAGACATTGATCAATACTGGTGTAATTTAAATGCAGGAGCTATGAGTTGATGGAGAAAATATTTCGAATTTATGTGTACAAGGAAGGGTCAAAGCCCTTAGTGCATAGCGGGCCACTAACTGGGATATATGCTTCAGAGGGCCAATTTATTGCACACATGCAGATGTCAAACAACAGCTTTGTGGTTCGGGACCCATGGCGCGCCCAAATGTTTTTTATGCCTTACAGCGTGAAGAACTTGGAAGCACAGCTTTACATTCCTGACTCGCAATCAATGCGCCCAATCACAGATTTTGTGAACAATTATGTGGATTTAATCCAATCTCGCCATCCATTCTGGAATGTAACTCGCGGATCAGATCACTTCTTTGTTTCGTGCCATGACTGGGTAATTTTCTCCTCCTACTCTGCTAAAATTGCTGGCATACTGTTCGCTTTGAATATAAGCAATGCTCTGTTCCACTCTGCTTTGAGAGGATGATGGCATTACCTTTTTCTTTTCTTTTTCGTGATGGAGTAGTTTGTCTGTTTGTGCTTGTAGTGTATAATCTGAGGGAAATAGCAGCTACAAACATACTTATTCGAGGTTAAAAATTGTAACAATTGTGTTTGTATGCCATTGAAAAGGATTCATACACTTTTGACAAGCCTACTTGCCTACATTAGTGAAGCTTAACAGCAAGTTCCATGTCCTGAAAGGGATTCCAGATTGACTCCAGAATGTTCAGAAGAGGTAGGAGAAACACTCTTCTGAATATGTACTGGTGTAGCTACTCTTAATTGGTAACAAGGAGGCCCATTATAACCTGTAATTGATGATCCTGTTATGCCAGACCTCTACGTCTTGCATTGAACATGTGCTGTCCTTTGGTTATAGTAGGCGCCCAAGACCTACTTCATACGGTTTGCACTCAAACTTGATCTTTACCGTGGTTGGGTAGGTTGGGTGCCTATTATAGCCCATGGCAGGGCTTCTAACATCCATTTACCTAGTTCATAAGGTTTGCATGTGAACTTTATTGTGGCTCAATGAGTTATTATAGCATGTAGCAAGGCACCTCACATTCATTTATCTAGATCATGAGGTGTGAATGTGAACTTTATTGTGCTTCGATAGGTTAACAACATGTAGCAAGCATTAACAACATGTAGCAAGCTTTCTCAAATCCATTTATTTAGTTCATAAGGTTTGCATGCGAACTCCTACCGTGGTTCAATTGGTTGGATGCCTACTTCAACCTATAGTAGGGCTCTTTGCATCCATTCATTCATAGTTCATAAAGTTTGCATGCAAATTTTAACGTGGTCAGTAGGTTGGGTGCCTACTACAACCCGTGGCAAAGCTCCTCAAGTTCATTTACATAGTTCGTAAGGTTTGCATGCAAACTTTACAGTGGCTTGGTATATTGGATGCCTGCTACAACATATGATAGGAGTTTTCACTTCCATTCACCTCGTTCATAAGGTGTGCATTCAAATTTTATCGTGGTTCAACCGGTTGAGAACCTACTATAGCCTGTAGCAGGGCTCCTTGCATCCATTGACCTAGTTCATAAGGGTTACATGCGATCTTTACCATGATTTTGGTGCCTATTACAACTTGTTGCAGGGCTCCTTGTATAGTTGTGAAATTGTTGTTTTATTTTTTAGTTTTTAAATTCAAAATCCTAAACTGATAATTGGTGTTGGTTATTGCAGGGACCGTTGTCTGCCCTTGAGCACAAAGAGCTGATTGAAAATGCTGTGAAAGTGGTGTGCAATGCAGACAAGTCATCGGAAACGTATCCTTATGTTCTTCAAAGAGATGTATCCTTGCCAGAAATTAACATCCATTACCTTGTCCAGCCAGACTATATCGGAGGTCCGGGAGCTGATGAACGCCCAACCCTTGCATTCTTCGCAGGCCAGATGCATGGCCACGTCAGGCCAATATTAATTAAACACTGGCAACATGACCCTGACATGAAAGTTATGGAAGTTTTGGAGAATGAGATGAAAAAGCCCGATTACATTCAAAACATGAGGTCCAGCAAATATTGTTTATGTGCTCAGGGCTTTGAAGTGAACAGCCCCCGGATCGTTGAGGCAATCTACCAAGACTGTGTGCCTGTCATTTTGGCTGACCACATTGACCTTCCCTTCAGCGATGTTTTAAATTGGGACAAGTTTTCCGTGACAGTACGGGAAGCCGAAATTCCAAACCTGAAGAAAATTTTGACAGAAATCCCGGACAAAAAGTATCGGGCAATGCAAGGAAGCTTAAAATCTGTGCGCAAACACTTCCTTTGGAACAACCAACTGAATGTGAAGTATGATGTCTTTCATATGATTCTCCATTCAATTTGGTTAAGTCGACTTCAGCAAATCGATGCTAATCCTGAAATTGAACAAAAATCTGAAGCTCAGGTTCTTTGATGATATTTGTTTTTGTATAGTAGGTAAATACACGTGTGGCGACACATTTGATCCTCTTTTCAAGATGCATTGATACATTTTTTTGTTCCACACTGAGGTCACACCCATCAACTTAGTTGTCAATGAAATTTGACGACATATGGGGTGGAGATCGTGCTGCCACAATTGGCAGCGGAGATATACTTAATTGGTCTGTCTTTCTTGTTAGTCTGTAGTTGCATCTTTTAGCTTACAATGTAGATTAAAACTGAAATAACAGGGAAGAAGTAGCATAGCTTCTTCACATTGAAACAGAGGTGTATAGGTTAGCATAGGTAGCTGAAAGGCAGCAGCTGGGTTGTCATTGATTTATAGGCTTTACAACTCACAGAAACTCTTTGTGGAGTTGTAGTTGCTTCTTGTAACTTATACAAGCTGTATTAATCATCTCCCCAAAAAGCCTAGCAAGCAGTTCATCACGGCTCATGACATCTCCTCTTCTGTCTTGATATGCTCCTATTTTCTCTGAGATTTGTTCTCTTATTCTGGAATATTTATTATACATTTTGGAAAGGATTAATGACAATTGCATGGGTGGTCACACATTCGCCGTTCCAAAGTTCCGCTTGTTGTTGGCAATATGTTTATTGGACAATGTAGGGTGCAAGAAGTTGAGGTGGCACATGCCTAAAGTATTTTATATTACAATGGACAATGTGGTGGTGGTGGTGGTTGATTACCTCACCGTTCTTTGCCATTCCTCACTATTCCAGAAAGGTGGGTGGACCACAAGTGCAACATGTCATAATGGTACAAATAAAATTACACCGTTTATGCTATTTAGTGTCACATGCATAACAATGTCACTCACCCTATTTTGAGGCGCATGCTAGATTACACTGATGACTAATGGCTTTAGCATTAGCGTCACCTCATGACACTGGCATTAAAGTGCGCTTACTAGTATCTTGGCATGAGTTCGTGTAATAATGTTATGAGGTGTATGCCTTTGTTACATAGTGGTCTACAAGTTGACTAAAATGTACACAAATGACACTTGGCATTAGTATGCTCAAGAATATCATCCTCTCACATACTAAAATGCACACACATGACGTTGCCATCAATATGCTCAATAATATCTTCCACTTGCATATTAAGATGCAAATCTATCATCTCAAGTATGTTGATGTGCTTTGCTAAATGTCTTAATGTAAGTCACTTAGAAAGCTACTTATCTTGACAAATAGTAACATTTTGGCAATTTGCAGTGTGACACTTTGAGACATGTAGGCATCTAAGGTAGACATGCACACTTCCAATAACTAAAGCAATTTCGCATGAGTGTGGTACAACTCTGATAACGAAGTAATTTTTTATAAGCCTAGAAATTAATTCATTCTGAAGTATTGAAATGACAATTAATTTCTAAGGCAAGATTCTCTCCCAACCCATTTTCACAGCATAGGTCAACCTATTTTTGGTAATTGATCGACAAAAACTTAAGTTCAAATCAATGCCCTTTTCAAGGCACCCAAATCCGTGCCCTTTAACTTACTTTTTCCACCACACTAGATGTGACATGTATTGTAGAGGTGCATATTCCCGATTAGGACCCCATTGGCAATCTATAGGGTACCCCAATTTCGATCAAGCTAGGATTAAATTTTTGATTAGGTTGGGACTGAATTTTGATTGGGCGAGAACCAATAGTGCCATGACACATAACCTGGTTTTGAGTGCTATAGTGAGGAGGATTGAACGGTTAAAATGAGTGGTTATGGCATATTCTAGACATTGGTAATGTGTTCGGCCAACTTTTGGCTTAAAAAATTCACCATTTTTTCAATTCAAGGAATAAAATTACCAAAGAAATTGTAGTTCTCCTAGTTCCTATCTTGCTACATGGAAAAAAATTGCACCGCCTTATATTTCTTCAAACTTGGCACAAAATCTTTTAAGAGATCGATTATGGGCACCTCTGCTCTACATGTGTGAAACTTCATGACTTTAGGAGATTTTATGTATTAAGATTGGAGGGGTTATCGGAAATGGGTTCGTATACCAGGCCCTTAGCAAATAGTGTACGTGACACTAAATACCATAAATGGTGTAGTTCTATACATAGAGGAAGTTTAGATGCAATGCAAATTGAAGGCCACAACAATGAATATGATGACAAAACACAAGGAAAGAAGTTCTCACTTTAAATTGGAGACATCTTGGGTGGATTAGCATGCATATACACTTGCAGTACTAATAATTTGATTGTTCAACTATGCGAGATAGTACCTATTTAGGTCATTTCAGGAGTTTGTGTACAAGACTTTAGCTGGATTAGCCTTACAGTGGATTTGGGTGCCATTCGACTCAAAATGTGTGGATGACACTTCAATTCTTTACGGACTATTTCGAGTTTGTAATATTCCCCAACCCATTGTGCTCATGTAAGGCCATCTGCTTGTGTGTGTGACTTAGTATAACACCAACAACTTTCTGCTCAAAGAAAGTATGATACAATTGCATGAATCACTCTGAATTAGGCCCAAGAAGAGGTAAAAGGAACTGCTGTCTGCACAAGTATGCATATGTAGGTGAAGTGGAGGCTCCACTCGAATCAAAGAATTTAGTTTCTGCATTGATCAGTTACCTTATGATTTTATGAGAAAAAAACACTCACCTCAATATATAGATGGTTATGAAGATGAACTACTGGTTAGATAATTCTACTGGTTGATGAAAGAATTGAGTATTGAAGAGAGGGAAATAGAGTACTCTTTTTGCATTCTTCTTTTTTCAGAGCTTCAATTCTGTTCACCAATCTTATAACCTACAAGAGATTGCCTTTACAGTGTACTACATCATTTTTTCATAACATTAATCTTTCTTCGACATGAACAGTACCATTGCAAGGCATTATATATTCTACAAATTGGACCTACTACCTGTTTTGTGAGACACAGTAAGACACAGTAGGACACAGTAGGACACAAAAAGAACAAGTGGGCAAGAATAAGCAATTTTAAAAGCAAGAAAAGGAAATGGAAGTGTAGAGCCAATATATTATAAGTGTAGCCTGACGAAATTCCTAGAGTCAAATATTGAGTTTGTTTTTGAATGAAATAGAATCAATGTTACCCTGTGTTAATCTGACCTAAGCCGCCAGCGGCTTTTTCTAGTTTTTCGACGTCCAGGTGCAGATCTCTTCCAAAGCTCAGTCTGTGGCTGTGCAATCCCTGATTTCAATACATCCTGGGACTCGGAGTCAGAACTACTGTTTTCTTCTAAACCTTCACGTATCCGTTTCCCTTCGGCTTGAAGCTCTTGCATCATAACTTCCGTTGTCTTTGTGGTGATCCCCCGCACATATCCAACAAACGGTGGTGGTGGCACTATTACAGATTGCCAAACCTGTTCATCCAAAACCCCCACCAATTATACGTAGTGGTCAGGCCAAACAATGTTGCTGACATGTCTATTCCTAATTGGATACAGGGAGGCACATTGTCACGCATAATTTATGACCTGCCGTGACCTAATCACTATGTCTGATAATGGACGCGTGTCGCCCTGCCATCAGCTAAAGTAGGCACTCTATATCTACCTGATATAGGGACTGCTATAGCTGTAGACAGGCACCTACTACAACCCGTGGCAGGGAACCCGAATCCATTACCTCGTTCAAAATGCCCTTGAAATTTTAAAAGCCCATTGAAAATAAAACATGCTTCATACACCAAGAAACAACACAAACACAAACACAAAAACAAACAAACAAACAAACAAACAAACAAACAAAACATGGCTCTCACATGTCCAGAATAAAGCACAGAAAGCAGGACTGTACAAGAAACTAGTCAGGATAAACCACACCCAAACATGAACAATTATGGCCTGTTATCAGCACATATTACCAATAAATGCTACCTGCTGTAAGGTGACTAAAGATGCAACACGTTCTGTCCCGCTTCCTGAGCCTGGCACAGGTTGACCAGAATCGTCAACAATCAAAGGTTCAATCTTCCAAGTCCCCTCAAATTTCTTCATAAACCCAGTTTTTGCTAGCCAATACTTCACCTGTACAAATAAGACAAATTTACCATACAAGTTAGTGTATGTTCACTCCAAGTAAAAATGTTTGTTATAACAGTGTCGTAATGCATATTATACTGCTGGTTACAGCAAGTTCATATTGCCAACAGAATGATGACAAGCAGATATACCTAAACAAAAAATTAGGACCTAGCGAAGTCCTAGCAAAAAAATGTGCAAAAAATGTTCACTAGACTTGCACAATGAAGATGGCTGGGGTCTCGTGAAGAGGGAGATGTTCATTAAATTGCATCTGAACCTTGATAATTTCAAATTCCTCACCGTATGTGTGCTTCTATCCTGGTCCACAAAGACACAGGCGCTAAGTGTGCCAGAAAGCCACAAAAATCTCCAACTTGCTAGTTGCTCCAGTTCCACTAGTTGGCGGTCGCCATCATCCTCAAGCACTTTCCTATATTTCACCTCCTGCAAAAGTCCTAGCGAGACACAACTGATCATCTTTCATATTCCGTCAGAGAATTTAGAGATAAATATAGTAAATAGGGTGGCTGCCGGTAAATAAGATGTAAACAGGGTTTAATAAATTCACTTAAGGAACATCTAAACATTATCATGTGAGTGTTCATCAAATTTGCGAAAAATATATAATATACATATCACTTATAGCTGCCCCACTGAAAATATCCATTTGCCGCACGTGGTATGAACAAAAACACATATACAGTAGACATGCATAAATCCAACATAGCAATAATCTGGACACCTATATTTGAGTGGTATGTGGTGAGGTGTGGATCTAAGGGCCACATCACACGCGAGACTGAGAACCCGTGACCATTACACTTCAAGCACTCTCATTGGTGGAAAGGGCGGAGATGGTCCAAGTTTGCTTCACACTACACTTGAGGGACCAATGGAGTATGTGAATGCAAGATGGATGTAAAGTCTACATGAACTCCTACATAGCATCAAATGGATCATGTTTCATAGTCACTTTGACTATTTTCAAAAACCACCTCTTGGAGGTAGGCCTAACATAAAACCAGGAGACCACGGCATTCCAAACGCTCACAACTGTTGATTTATTCTAATTTAACATGCATAGGACCCGCATGAATAGAAATTCATTGAAATAGCATTTGGTTGAGGGCCAGGTCACATATGACTTCACACTACACTTGAGGGTCCGTGACCACACTACATGATTTTGGAGGTGTCTTGGGGACGGCCTTTGGACACTTTCTTTTGGGCTCTCACGATTTCATGGTCACGGCTCTTGGCTCGTGTGTGAAGTGGCCCTCAGAACGGACACCACAAGAGATTGGACTACATGCTCGAAATATGTTAACCATTGTAGACCACCTAATAAGCTAGAATATCTTTACTTTGATAAAAAATAAGATATTCATATGAGCTCCGATAATTATGAGGCAAATGCCTACGGTCATGATTTGGGTTTTGCTAATTATCTCTCATGATTTGCGTGTTTCATATTCTACAAGAAGTGGGTGCAGAGACAAAAGTGTCCAAATAACATGCATCTACCTTAGTGCCACCCCAAGCTCAAGACAAACAAATATGTACAATAATGTGACATTCCAGGCAAGCAGAAGCGTAAAGACACAATCAGTGAAGACTGACCTGGATGTTTTTGAAGACACGCTTGTTGTGGGGATCGGTGAGGATATTGTAGACTGCGTCGGGGGGGATCCCTATTTTAAACCGTGAATCAAACTTGCACAGTGTTCCTTTTGGAACTGTCACCTGCAGCCTCCATGCACCGCCTGTGCTTTTATATTATCTCATAGCTTCCATTTCAAATTATGAACTATTAACTAATAAATAGAGTTATTTTTTTAAGGGGGCAATCAAATATTAGTTGAAGAGGAGAATAGATAATGTAGAGGTCAATGTGAATTTATGTAGATCAAAATATAAGGCACAGGAAGAAAAAGATGCTGAAGCTTTTGATTCTTAAATTGTTCTCCGCACTTTTATTCTGGTGCCTGACTCAACAGTAAAAAATACCTGGAGATCTGGAGTCTCATCAACCCAATGGTTGTTGAGCCGCCATGCTGCAACTTGGCTCTCCAATCGTTGCATTAAGGTCGGAGCTTCTCCCTCCACACCAAATCCTGAAAAAGTTTGAGTTTCCCTAATTTTTGTAGGTTCTGCTAACCGCTCTGTGGTTGCAAAATTCATCTTTTTTGGCTGCACCATGTTTGACCACATTTCCAGAGAGTGTTGGGCACCCTGCTCTCTCACACAATCAACACACCACACCACAACCCATTCTACATCAACTTTCGATTCAGAATTAAAAAAACTATATTGAGAGTCAGCAATTCACGCCAACATCCAAAACTCCAAGACCAACTGACACAAATGAATGTGGCAACTCAGACAAAAGTCCTCTATGAAGGCCACCCTGTGATGATGACAAAATTCATAGATCATGCCACCACCCAACCCTCCAACTCGATAGACCCCAAAATTTTGATAATCCGAGAATTGCACTTCTTCAGAAATGCAAATGACCCGACTTACTTTCCCACATCTCACACCCAAAAAGTGCTTGGTGGGTTCAGTAAGGTCAAACTACATTATCACCTGCCTCAAGACTTTCTTGCAGAAACCAAAACATCAAGAAGCAGCTACATCTCTATCATCCTGCAGATGGTAACCTACATCATCACCTGTTCTTGCAGAAACCAAAACCTCAGAAAAAGCAACAAGCAACTGCATCTCTAAATACGTATCTTTCATCCTGGAACGAGTTGATGGTAAGAGTTTTCAGCTCTCTCTTACTACCTTAATGGCACCAAATTTGGCAACCCGGCCTAAAAGTTAACCAACCAAGAAAAATTGGGGTGAGAGAGATGTGGGGAGCAAAGTTGGGTTCTCTGCATTTGTGAAGATTTGTGATTTTCAGATGATCAGAATGTGGGGTCGGTAGGATTTGAATTTATTGGGTTTTGAAGTATGGTCAAAATCCACCATTGCTTGTTATTGCAGAAACCAAACCATCAAGAATCAACAAGCAACTAGATGTACACCTATCATTCTGCAACTTGATGGTAGAAAATAAGTTCAGTTCTTTGTAATTTACCTTGGTGACACCAAATTTGGTAACCCAGCCTAAAAGTTCCAAAACCCAAAACTCCAAATTCTACCGACCCCACAATCCGATCATCTGAGAATTGCAAACTACACAAATGCACATGACCCAACTTACATTCCTACATCTCTCACCCAAATTTGCTTGGTGGGTTAAGTATGGCCAAAATACATGAGCTGCCTCAAGACTTTCTTGCGGAAACTAAACCAAACCAAACCAAACCAAACCATCAAGAAGCAGCGAGCAACTACATGTATATCTATCTATCTTTCATTCTGCAACTTGATGGTAAAAGTTTTTGAGGTCTTCTTGATTTACCTTGATGACACCCTGCAGCTTGGTGCCTACCCATGCTGCAGGTGCTTCCATCAAGTCCTGGGGTCGACCACCTAACCCTCTTCTTCCTCCACTGTCCGCCATAGCTCAAGCTCAAAATCTACAATGTACTCACAATCACAAATGGCATGGACACTCATCTCTGCCATTTCAACACTTAACTTATCCTGTGGTATTTGAGATATTTCTCCAATTTTTGGATGACTCAGTCGACCGACTTTTGTAGTATGTGTGTTGTGGATTTTAGCAGTTATCAATGCTTGGGGAGAGCTTTTGAGTACCGTGCGCTTTGAACGCAGGGCGGTGAGGGATGCCAGCAAGTGGCTCCTGTTGGCTTGCCTTTCGCGGAAAGAAGAGTTTGCTGGAATGATTTTTCTTGCACAAATTGTGCTACTTAACTTCTGCAGTTCGGAAAGGGTGACTGCGAAGGCTTTTATGCATTTGCCGTTCCAAAGTTCGATACAAAATGGCCCACGAAATTAATTCATATGCGCGGGGGCAATGGGTCGGGATTTGGAAGAACATGAGTTCAATTTATCTGTATTTTAGAATGTCTTAAAATAATGAGGGCACTTGTGTGTTGATGCACTAGCCGTTTCAAAGTTCTGCCTTGGCTTGATATTTATATAATTAACCTACTATACATTTAACAGTGACTGTGTGCATGATGTAATGCATGTAATAGTAATTTCATCCAAGTTATACAGTTTTGTAGCCTCACTTTCATCCAAGTTAACACTGATTGAGGTGAATTCATTGCAGAGGGGAGCATAACTTTTTTGAGTTCTCTTAACGGTTAACATTTGACACTTACAAGTGTATTTTTTGAAGCTTTTTTAGGGAGCGCAATTTTCCTTAACACATATCAAGGTAACACTTATCGAGGGTGGATTGTATGGGGTTTCATCTTACTTTTGGGAACATATTGTTTCGAGGGTACTATTCCGGCTTGTAATACCCAACTCTATTGATGTTACACCTTTCATCCAGAGCATTCAAACACTTCAAAAGGAAATAGGATCTTGGCATGCACAAGAATCTCATCAAACCACTATAGATTCGTTCTTCCATCATGCTTGGATGTACATGACATTTATATCTTATGTATTTTCATCCTTTATTTATATAAGTATTATTTTTAAAATTCCAAAGTCACATATTGTAAGTGCTATTCATGTATGTGTTATTCATGTAATTGTTACAAATTGTCGATACTACCCCCAATAAGTGTAAAAGTGTTACCACCACATAAGTGTTATAATTTTCCTTGCTCCGAATTGTTATCAAATATCGAGGGTGGACTATAGTAAGATGTAAAGGATGTCTCACTAAGGATAGACACATAGGGGAATGGTCGATGCTCAAACAATCTTGGTTTGTAATTTGGACCCTCACTTGTTCACAACTCTTGCTGCTCATTAATGAGGGTCCAAATTATTGACTGGAATCATCTTCCTAGTGACCATTCCCTTATACAAAATGGACAATTATCAATAATGACAGGTTGAGTAGACAGTGCAAGGATGGCCCGAGACATTGATTCATATGTGTAGGCATAATGGGTTACAAGGCAAGACAACACAAGTTCAACCATCTAACTTACTATACACTTTAGAACCCCTTGATAGTGAAGGTGCATGAGTGTTGAGGCAGTAGTCGTTCCAAAGTTCCAATACGGATAGCTATCTATAGTGGCATGTTAAGCAGACAATGCAGAGAGGGCACAGGACAATGATTCACATGCATGGGTGCAACATGCCGGGATGACACATGCGGAAACTATTATGGTTTATTAATAAGATAAGTGCATCTATTAATGAACATTTTTTTTGGATTTCAACATGTGTAAAGTAGAAGTTTGATAACAAAATTGAAAATTATAGGAACACATGAACACATCAACCAAAACATTACTAAGCCTCATATTATCATCATAGGGAGGAGATAATATGGCCATGGACTAGCAATAAGCATGTTGTGATTCTCAAAAAACAACATGCCTAATTTGTAGTGTTGTGGGTAAGGTCCCCATGGAGCATGACATTTTTTATTTTAATTTATTTTAATTTTTATTGGCTCTGTCTGTAGGACAGAGACTATGCATCAACTTCTTTGTTTTAAGAGCAAATTTCCTAACCACTTTGTGTTCACACTTGGACGTTACTTGTTCTTGTTATTTTTGGTCCACTTTATTTAATGTGGATGTTAACTATATATATATATATATAACACTATAATTGCTCCCTAAAATGCATTGAAAGAAATATAGTTAACTATAGTTATTTCGGTAGTTCTTGATTATTTATTCTAAA
Organism: Polytrichum commune; assembly: GCA_950295325.1. Lineage (NCBI taxonomy): Eukaryota > Viridiplantae > Streptophyta > Polytrichopsida > Polytrichales > Polytrichaceae > Polytrichum > Polytrichum commune. Next base: position 6,034,292 of record OX485804.1, read on the forward strand.
AATTTCGGGTGATAAATCAGTAGCTTTAATCCTTGACTTGCATTGGAGAAGAAGGTGCACAAAATCCAAGAAAGGTTTGGTATAGTAAATAACCATGGATTGGCATGAGCAAAGTGGACAACTATAATTGTAATCTTTCATAGTAAAGGACAAAGCCTCATGGTTCTACCGTTTTCTTGTTAGGAAAGGATGAAGACACATGAGGCTTAGCAAAGTTATGACATGAGGAACATAAACATTATAGTATGTAGGTGTTATGCGGTTACTTCTCTAAATCGGACCCCTACATTCGATTGATATGTGGTTCGGTGGGGATCAAAGAGCAAACATCATGGAGACACATGTTTAAATAAGATTGGAGTATGTCTTCAAATATTAATAACCACTCTACACTTAATAATGAACACAACTAGGAGGACCTATGTATCCAATTAAGAAATCAACAAACATGCACTTCCGACAACCATGAATAATGCAAGGGAGGTCCGATTTTCGATCTGGTTTTTCCATATGTTTCATCGTAGACTTGCTAATGCAACACGAGTTCTGTTGTGTAAATCTAATCGGTAGGAGTTGGAGAACATGAAAAAGGATCCAAATAACACCCACACACCTTAAGGGTCTATTATACATGACAAGTTGGGGATTCCTCATTCCTTAGCAAACTATGGCCGAATCCTTGACTGCCACATGGCCATAACTTTTTTATACCTCACCCTTTCACCTTTTCACTTCTCACTTCATGTTTTAGATTTATATCAGTCCAACATTGGATTCATTTCGTGTTTCATGTACATGGGGCCCAAGCTAAGGTTTGTCCATCAAGCTTATTTATTATACATGACAAGTAGGGTTCCACGTCTCAGTGCCACTGCCACGTGGCATCATGTTTCCCTCACCTTTTCACCTTTTACCCCTTTACATTTCAAGCTTTCCCTTAAATTTTAGGAAATATTTTCTATGTCACTCCAACATCGAGCATCATCATATAGTCATTATTATTATAGTTAAAGTGGTATAAAAGAGAAAAATTTCAAGGAAAAACCAAAAAACCCACTGCATGCATGTTGAAGGCAAGAACAACAAGCAGATTGCATCACAGATCTTATCATCCACCTAGACTCTTCACGGTCACACAAATCCACACACACACAAAGAAAAACGAAAACGAAAGCAACAACAAAAACAATAAAAAATAGCACCACCTACAATCAGATTCTGCTTCAGAATTTGCCCTGGTTGACTCATAAAAGAATCAGATGCCGTGGCTAAAGGTTGGGTGTAAGTGAGTTGGGGTTCAGGAGGAGCTTCAACATCACAGAGCTTCAATTGTTTTTTTAGGGTCGTTCACAGTTGTTTGTTGTTTTTTGGATGTGGAGGATGCAAATTCAACTTGCAGGCCGAGTTGGAGCTCTTTGGAGCTTGGCTCCTCCTTCACCAGCAAAGCTACACATTTTGCACACTGCTGTGGTACCCATTTCCTGTCCCAAAAATTTCCCCCTTTTTTTTCTACTTAGGAATTGGTGGTTGGAAGTTTCCCATCTTGCAGTCTGCTCTAGGATTGTGCTGTCAAAGATGATGCTGTCAAACACCGATGCGCACATGTTTTTGTTTTGTTTTGTTTTGTTTCTTTTAACTTCCCTTGAAGGTTTAAGATTTTCAAGCTATCTTGTGAGAGGGTTGATGGCTTGCCTGAAAAGCTTATCAGGTTCTTTACGCATCAAAGGTTCAGATGTCATGTTGAGAAGCATTGGTGACAGTAACCATTTCCTCTCCCTTAAAAAAATAAAATCTTTCTTCGGAATCGGTGATTGGAGATTTCTCATCTTGCAGTCTGCTGTAAGTTTATGATATCAAATATGATGCCTTGCACCGATGTGCACATGTTTTTGTTTTGTTGTGTTTTGGTTCTTTTTACTTCCTTTGAAGGTTCAAGAATTTAAAGCTATCTTGTGAGAGGGTTGATGGTTTGCCTGAAAATCTTGTCAGGTTCTTCCCGCATCATTATAGTATTCAGATGTTGAGAAGGATCAGAGACATTAACCCTGAAATTCATGAGAATTTGTTTGACCAAAATCTGTCTGCTTGGAGTACAGTACTTTTTTTTAGCGTTTTGGGGAATCCTAACATGTCTGTTCCTACGGAATGCTTATTTGTTCTGCATGTTGTGTAATTTAAAATAAGTCTCCTCTTGTTTCTTTGTTTAAAGTCTCCTCTTATGGTGTTTTTTTGTTTTGTTTTGTTTTACATTCCTTGAAGGTTTAAGAATTTAAGCTATGTTTGGAGAGGGTTGATGGCTTGGCTGAAAAGCTTGTTAGGTTCTTCACGCATCAATATAATATTAAGATGTCCGGAAGGAGAGTCAGTAACATCAACTCTGAAATTCTTGAGAACAAACTTGAGCAAATTCTGTCTTCTTGGAGTTCAGTACTTTTTTTAGGTTTTTATGGGGTCCTTACATCTCTCTATGTCACTCAAAGGCTTATTTGTTTTGCATTTTTTGTAATTTGAGATAGCCTCTTTTGCTTGAAAGGTTCTCTTTGTTCTTATACTTCAGTAGGTCAAGCATCTTACTCTTGAGCAAAAATCCTCGAATTGAGCAAGCGTCTTATTGATCCTAGTTGTTCTGTCCAATGTTAGATCTGGTCGTTGGAATCCTCAGTTGTGATGAATATCATATCCCACAGTAGGATTGCACTGCAAAATGGAAGTTTCATTATGAACCTCTCTCCAGTGATGCTTCAATGTTGTGATCTTTAACCAGTTACATTGGCAAATCCTGACCCTAAATCCAGTGGAATGGAGGCCAGCAAGGGTTTTGGTGTCAAGGGATACTTCAATGTTGTCTTTCCAGTTTCAATTTATTTATTTATAAATTATAAATTTTTATAGGCGCTCCAAATCAAGCCCTTCCAGTGATACTTTAATGTTGTCTTTACCCAGTTACACAAATTTTATTGAACCTGGCTTTTTGTGTACAGCGGACACATATTTCCTTTACAGGATCAGTTAAGGGGAGGCCAGCAAGGCTTATGGAGTCAAAAGATGGATGGGTCTCACTCCGATGTGCCAGTCAAGGTGTGCCACCTGTTTGTGATCATTTAAAAATTATGTTACGATATAGATTTCTTAATTCTTGATGAATTCTTAGTTCTTCATTTGTGCCCTTCTCAACATCTGCCTCGAACTTCATACTGCTGTAACGTGACAACTTTGAACTAGGTAATGGATGTGAGGTAGGTATTGGATACTGGGCACATACTACTACAGCCAATGACAGGGCGATATCTGTCCATTAATGGACGTAGTGGTTGGGCTGGGCGGGGCCATCATTTGTGGGTGATAATGTGCCCCCTCGTATCCAATCAGGAACAGAAAATTCAGAAAAATCGGTTGGCCTGACATCTACGTCCATAGATTTAGTTGGCAATGAAGAAGTTGTATGCAAGGTAGGTATTGTGTAACCTACTGCTACAGAAAATGGCAAGGCGATATGTGTCCATTACTAGATGTAGTGGTTAGGCTAGGCCATGGCAAGGCCATCAAATACGAGTGATTATGTGCCTCCTTGTATCCAACCAGGAACAGAAACGTGATTTGACCACCTCATTTTGGACATAGAATCAAATGGCAATTTGCAGCTAATATGAAGAAGTTGTCTGATTTAAAACTGTCCCTCTGCAATCCTTTTGGGTTCTTTACAAGTCAGTTGAGGCATCCATAATTCCAACATTAAAATAAAATAGAATAACATAATGTTTTGATGCAGAAGCTGTCTCTGAGATGGATTTAGGGAAGAAAAAGTGTATCCCTTGTGAGACTGGCAAGCTTCAGCCCTTGTCTACAGAAGTCGCCCACTCGATGCTATTGAAGGTTTTTATATCTTCCAAGTTTGATGTTGTTTCATATGGGAAGTGCAATAGTTTTGATTCAGGTTACACATATTTGTATCATCAATTTGTACTCATTCATGATCAGTGTTTCTTGTGATTCCTGGTGGCTTTCTGATAAAAAGGATTCAATAGTCACATGAACTTATGGGGTATTGGCAGGTTCCAGGTTGGGAGATCCAAGACATTGATGGTGTCCTGCAGCTAAACAGAAGTTGGAAAGCAAAGAGTTTTGTGAAAGGCCTCGAGATATTGAAGAAAGTGGCTGATGTGGCAGAAGCAGAAGGTTTGTGAAGTCCTGAAATTTTATGTGCATTTGATGTTTTATTGAGTTTCTAAGAGAGAGAGAGGCAATGAATCTGTGTATGAATCGTTATAACATTGTGTTGCTTACAGTGAACTGCATGTGCGAAAGGCTTGAAATTTGCATAACTTACAGTGAACTGTATGAATTGTTACAAAATTGTGTAAACTTGGAGGACAAAATTGTATTAGAATATGGCTCTCAAACATGGCTCTCAACAATAGACCTCTCATTTTTCAATTCAAAGTTGATTTTGTGTCCTCTTTAGAATTATGTCTATGGTATGTGATAAGCTGCTTGTTATTTCACTTGTCACAAATTTAACTGTTTTAGGCAGCCAATGTTGTTTTCTGCACTGTTGGAAGAGAAACATTTTGTCATACTTGTCACATTCTGAATGTGCTGGCTTGGTGTGCAGGACATCACCCAGACCTTCATCTAGTGAATTGGAACCAATTAAGCATAAACATCTCAACGCATGCAGTTGGTACGACCATATTTCTAAACCTTGGCACCTTTCCATTTAAGATTTTGTCACGATGTTGCATGGATCTATGATTTGGAGGCGGTTAAAAGATGGAGTCTTGCTATTTAATTTACAATAAAGGATTTAGAAAACAAAAGCACCCCTGCATATTAGGCACAAAGAAGTAACAATCATCAAGATACGAGCTTTATTTTCAAAATGGTGGGATGTCTAGAGATTAACTCAAGTTCTTGCTTTTTGGTTTGCAAAAGGAAAGCGTGCTTGAGGCATGTCTCCAAAATGGTGGATGTGTAGAGAGGAACTTATTTCTCAACAAGCTCAATACCCTGTATTGTGGTCTTTCATCATTTCTAACCGTTGCCTTTCTTCGTGTAGGTGGATTGACAGAAAATGATTTCATTTTAGCAGCGAAACTGAGTGCTCTGGATCTCACTGAATTTGTTCGGAAGCCCAAAGTTCCGAAGGAGCCAAACGCACCTCCTGCAGCTGTATAAAAAGAGACACAATACAGTAGTGGTGTTGTGGCTCTGGAATGATTTTCCTGCAGATGGAGATTTGTACAGTTTAGTTTATTTTTTAGTGCATTTTGAGACCAACTATGCACTGGCAGGTGTATCTTTATCATATGTTAGGTAGATGGGCCTAATTCCAACATAGTAAGAATTTGGACACCTATATTTGACTGGTATGTGGTTAGGTGTGGATCTGAGAATGGACACCAAAAAAACTCCATGCTCAAACTATCCTAATTGTTCTAGGCTTGATAGTCAACATAACTTTGGGGGACTTATATGACCACTTAATGAGCACACGAATCTTCACTTTGATAATGAATAAGATAACCATCTGAGTTCCGAAAATTGTGAGGCAAATTGGTTACGAGCATGATTTGGATTTGCTAATCAATCCGCACTAATTGCGCGAATCATTTCTTACTAGAATTGGGTGCAGAGAGAAAAATATCAAAATTAAGCACGTCGACCTTAGTTCTGGTAACCCTGCAGCAACCAGTTATTGGAAGAGAGGCAATGTTTTCCAATTACAACTTTGAACTTAGGAGCTCTATGGAGGTTAGGGCTGTTCACAGAAGGATGGATGCTTTATTATAATTCTCATAACACCTTGGGAGTTGAAATTATGTTCTCATAGCGTTGATGTTCTGAGCAGTCAAATTATATCTTTGGCCATTAAAGTTTAAACTCTCATGTGGATAAGTTGATGGTATCTCAAAACTTCATCATGCTCTAAAGGTAAGTGGGCTTGATTCGGTTACTCATCTTAATTGAACACTTGTATTTGAGTGGGGGGTGGTTAAATGCAGATCTAAGAATGGAGACCATGAAAATGTGTGTCCAAAAGAGATTTAATTGTGTGCTCAAAACTTGTTAACCAATTATAGGCTCAATAGTCAAATTAATTGGAGGAATTTATGTGACCTTTTTATGTGCACTATTAGTGGACTTTGATAAAGGAGCCACCCTTTGAATGGAAGAAAGTACCTTACTGCGAAGCTTAGTAACACATGATCATGGCAAGGAAGAACATGGCTCCATTCATGCCGGTGTCAACAACACATCAATGTTATTTTTATTTTTATTTATTTGTGAACTTTGATAATTCATAACTTTTGGGGATTGATTTCAACTTCTTTAGATGTAGACACACAAAAATTTTAAACTTGTGACTCCAAGTGATATAAAGTAGCAAACAACAAAAAGTAACCAAATAAGGTCCATTTACCTTACTTGAGACTTTGTGGAATTCATTACTTTGAATGTTTCTAACAATGACTCTATTTTGTGTCATGAAGTGGTCCCACCCATGTGGAATAGGGAAATTCTTTGCGCAAGGTGACCTCTCAAGTCACCTTGACCAATCAATGGTTAAAACCTAAACAACCAAATGCACACATAATTGCACACATTTCCCTACAAATGTTGTGATGTCTTCACACATTTGCATGACTTCTTGCCCTATTTGATAGTGGGGAAGTTTAACCTTGTGTAATTACTCAAAACATTGGGTAACCAATGTTTATCCACATGTCACAAACCAACCATGTAATAGTGTTAGCCGTAAAGTATGGGGGTGAACTAGGGTCCAAATCCCCTAATGGTCCCTTGTTTGAATGTAAATCGTAAAGTCTTGGAGGACTTCTTTGAGTTCTAGGCGTCAACATGTTTCATTTCTAAATATCTAAGAAGCTTCTCATTTTCTTTGCCACCAATGTGCACATGCATCTCTTTACTCCTCACCACTTGAGTACCGGTACAACAAATGAACTTCCCTCCCTAGGATTTTTTAGGTCACTAACCCAAGTGTTGGCAGTGGCAAATATGGGAGATTCTCATATTATCAATGAACATGGCTTATACTTGATTTGGGCGAACCAACCCATACACTCGTTCCTTGTTGGATACCTAAACCCTTGCCTCCAAGGAACCAATGTGCAGGTTGGTTCACCCCAACCCTTATATTTTGCAACTACTTGTGAATAACTCTTCACTATGTACATGAAGTCATTGTTGCTATCCTACACCAAAGGCTACAATTAAGAGAAACAACTACATCATTTATGGTATTTAGTGTCACATGCATAATAGTGTCACTCACCCTATTTTGAGGAGTATGCTAGGTTACATTGATGATTAACAACTTCACCATAATTGTCTTTCATGATACTTGGCATTCAAGTGCACTCACTAAAATTTTGGCATGACCATGTTCAATAATGTTATGAGGTGCATACCTATGTTACACAATGGTCTACAAGTTGATTAAAGTGTACACAAATGGCACTTGCCATTAGTATGCTCAAGAATATCTTCCTCTTGCATACTAAAACGCAAGACTATCATCTAATGTATCCCAATGTGCTCCTCTAAATGTCATAATGTAGAAATTTTGTCACTTAAAGAAGTTACTTATGTTGAAAAACTGAAACATATTGGCAATAAACAGGCGTGACACTTTTGAGACCTCTAGGCATCTAGTTTAGGCCCTTTGCAAATAGTGTACCTGACACTAAATACCATAAAGGGTGTTCTCCACCTCATAGTCCACCTTCAGGGAAAACATATCAGGTCATTTGAGCAAATGATTCCCCTTGAGGTCTGATGAAAGATAAGAATTGGCTCAAAGTGCTTCTATGTAAAGGGCATCTCACAGCAAATGAAGAGAAGAGAAACCACTTATATATAGTTCTGCTATACTGCAACTTTATGTGGTAAGAATTTCAGGCAGGGTGCTCGAGAGAGTGCCCAATACCTTGGCCTGTGTGTCTGGGAAACAAGTGAATCCTGGTAACTCGGACACTGAGCCGTCCCGACCTACTAAGACAGGGTAGGTCAATAAATGGCCTGGTAAATCCACAACCTGGTCTTGAGAGAATAAAGCCCACAATTCATCAGCTCGTTGGTTCACCTTTCGCATGCACGCCAAACTCCAGGGCTGCAGGAAAACATTGTCCAGAAAGCCACAATGCTCAAACCATAGCGACATTCGGAATCCATGAATTTGCCCATGTGCAGGTGCCTGTGCTGCAAGCTGGTGTGGTTGGTACGCTCCCATCGCTATTTCTGTGTCTCGGGCACCATCCATGGACCTCTGGTTGATGTTGGCTGACCCTATGATGACATATTCATCATCCACTGCAAATGTCCAACAGTTGCTGATTGTTACAAAGGATAAAAGTTGTGACTAACAAGAGTTAAATGGAGAACAAATGGCAATTCCTCCACCCAGTCAAACTCCAGGTGAGTTGGCTAAAAGGTGAGTTTGAGAGCTTCAGCATAAATTCCCTCAAATTTTCTTGAGGATTAAGGTAAAATGCTAAAAGAGTGGGACCAGGTTGCAATAAACATGTTTTCCAGCTTGTCTTACTAGGATTGGTAGGCCAAGCTAGCCTTGCATAGGCTGAGCCGGGATTTAGATGGCCAGTCCAACCCATGGGTCAAAACCTATTTTAAGATCCTAAAGCACTCTCAAGGTTTTTGGATTTGAAAATAAGGTCCAAAGAGTTTCACCAAATGTTTCAAAATTGAGCTCCAACACAAGAAGCTCTCAACAAGCTTGAGAGAAAAGTCCTCAAGACACAAAACTCCTAATTTATATGGCAAAATGAGACCCTGGTCTTTTAGAAGGGATAAGATTGGACCAGTCTTCCTTCTGCATCCACTTAATATAGAAGGCCTTGAAGGAAATGAGGCAAACTTTGCAAACTGAAAAACACCAATGCAATAAATCTCTTCCTTGCTGTCATCTAGAGTAGGGACTACCAAGAGGTTTATGTTCGATAAGGAACCCAACTATCAAGAGGGAAGGTACCATAAGAGAAAAGTCAATCTCACCAATCATCATCTTTGCGTGCACATAAATCATGAAACGGCGGTGCTCTTGGGCAGCTGTGTAATTTTGATCTACCACTGCTTTGGTTGGCACATACTCTCCTGCTTGATAGGTTTCGCGGTTGCCTAAGCAATAAAAGGAGAGGTAGTCTTTTGGGTGTTGGTCATACATCCTCCGCGCACTTAGAGCTTGAGCTATTTCCTTGTACATCATTTGCATAGTTCGTCTCTGCCAATCCAGTATTGCTTGCACTGATCCCGACTCTGGAATCCCCTCAGGCCACATGGGTATGACCACATACACTGTAAACCGCTCACCAGCTTCAATTTTGCTCACAATTTTGCGCACAATCTCCATGGGGATCAGATGGTATGCACCACACTGTTGTTTGCTATCCCACCCAAAACTGCTGCCCAGAAAGTACTGATTCTCAATGTAAATGAAATTCCTCGCACGCCTGATGGCATGTATGTATGCATCTTGGATACTGCGGTCCACTTGGTTGTCTTTCACACTCACCAAACCTTGCACAGCAGCTTCCTCAGGAGTGTTTGGAAATCCATTTGCAGCCCCTGAAAATATTCAACCATTTTCATAAATAGTATTCCAACACAATGAACCATTTTCTGTATCTTAGAACACAATAGAGTTATTCTCTAATTCCACATAGCTTTTGATCGGGAATTGGTTGTTTTGGATACAACACTTTTGGCATGCCAAGAGGTGCTAGAGTGACTTTGGCCCTCAACATACTGATGTAGAGCGTTCTTGATTCAGATTCAAACACTACCTCCAAGCATGCACTGCAAGTGGGAAAGAGATCATTGAAATTGTATGCAAATCAATCAACTGAATATCATAGGGGGACCAACTCCTGAAAATAAGCCATTGAGTTGAAGGATAACTCTAAACACTCCATATAATTATGGAGGAACTGAAAAGCCATTTTATGTGCTCTCAGCCAATACAAGATGTTGCAAGAAACACAAGAAGCACCTGAATCGATGGACCGAAACAGTTGTACATTCCAGGTCTCTGGATCATCGTCTGCTGTGGCAACAGTTGCATCGAGGCCAAGATCTCTGATTTCAACAAGGAGGTGCTCTCGATGCTTTCCAGCCTGCTTTCTCCATCTCTGGTCAAAGTTATACAGCACATCCCAAGCAATTGGACCTTCCAATCTTGAATGAATATCATGCCAGGGCTCACGGGGTCCCCCAGATTCAATGGAAGCACCATTGAAGTTGGGCTGATGGAAATCCTGGTTGTTGACATTATCTAAGGTTCTGAACAGAGAATGGTACTGAGTATCATACCGGCCATCACAAAGGTCAATGCCTCCCACAAAGCTCACAATCCTTCGAGCACCTGAGTGATACCCACCATGCCCTGGTACTGGTGCATCCACTATCACACTCTTCTGGTGGTGTGTGAAAAGGGTCCCAATTGTTGCAGTCTGAAAGGCAGTCAAGTGCTCTGGGTTCCTGGGACAAAGGACACAATTCACCCTTGTGTTTTCAAAATAGTGCATCGTATCTTCATCATGAGTATCCATCACACCAACCCTGTGCAAAAAGTTTGAGGTTCGATCATCCCACACAAGAAGGTTCACTCTTACCCCCTGATCTGCCTTTTGCTTAAGAAGCTCTCCCAATGTTAATCCCTCATCCCCAGGCACTTTCCTTTGCAAATCGCGACACAAAGTGATTTCTGTGTTGACAGACCAGCCTGTGATGTAGATCAAATGCTTTGCATTGTTGATGGCTTCAAAAATATCCTCCCAACAACGGGTGGGTTTATACACCTGATCATTGGCGAGGTATATGCGAGGCAGGAAATGATCAGCCATATGTGCATCCTGGTATAAGGTGACATGACACCCTCTTCTTTGTTTAAAGTAGCAGTAGGGTACACCCGGGTATTGTGTGTCTCCAATTCCTCTGCCCCAATGAGGGTCACGACATGCCTCCAAAAACTGCAATCGGAACCGTATTCGTGCATGTTTAAGCTCTCCATCATTGTCATTGTAAAGACGATACCATTCATCAATTGCATTCCCTGCATATAATTTTTCTGTGAGCAGAGGAAAAACTGATCCATACGCACATGTGGTCATATAGAATACCGAAATTGCAAAGAAATGAAATAACAGAAAACACAGGATCCGTAACCTGAGCAAAACTATATGTATGGTGAGTATCATGCATTGTGAAATAACTATGCAATACCCAAAACCATAAATTAAACCTGAGGATAAATACCAGTAGGTAAGTACCGGATTCAACAGAATGAGTAAGATCGATCAAACCTGAAAGAAGTTCAATTGCTGGAACTTTAGATCGACCAATAACAGTAGTGCCTGGAATGGCAGCATCCTTTATGGAGACTACTACTTGTGAAATGGAATGTGCACAGTAAATTAAAAATGACTCGTTCCAAACAGGGTCTCTAGGTTGACCCTCCAATACACGTGTCCGCCCAACTCTTGTGGCTCCCAAATCCACAGTGGCATAGTACTGGCTGTACCCTTTCCCTAAATGGAGGGCTTCTTCACTTTCTTCAATGACCTGTCATACCAACACCAGAAAATGAAAAATTCAGTGCACTGACAACCTCTGACAATTTGCACCAGATACAAAGCTCATATTATAAATGTGACTTATTTAATAAACTCAAGTCTGACCTTTCTGATAAACCCAGGAGCACCACCCAACTTTCGTTGATCTGTCACCACATTTTCAGCTTGATAAATCATGACATGCAAAGTGCCATGGAGCAAGTAGTTCGCCATGGTGTCCACACAGACAAAGACTATTATATATGGTCTGAAATATCCCTGTCCACCTCCCTTTCCTACCTGCACATGACCCACATTAACTATAACATTCAATGTTCTGAATCTTATCATAATATCTGAAACAATTTTTTTAATTAAAGGTTCAATTGAAATTTTGGGTAAGCCTCCACATGCTGTACTAACTAACATTCTTGTTTTGAAGCAATTTTCCTGGTTGTGCAATCTACTATCCCTATTTCCTCTATATAAGATGTGCTCTCTCAAGTTCTATTCCTCTTTGAGAGCAGATTACTCTGTTACAAAACTGTGCTGGTCAAAGTCATTGAAGGTTTTCACACCAATTTAGGCTGGAAGTGTAGAACGAAATTTTACAGCCATTTGCAAACAAGAACGCACACTTCATACAGCATTCGATTTGGGTGGTTGCCAAAAAAGATTTCCAGCAGGTTCTCTCTTCTCCTCTATCAGTATGGAATGTGATCAAACTCCTAACATGGTTGTCCAAGGCATTATGAGTCAGGCTCCTCTTTGAGTTGAATTCAAACACCTGGCACGTGTTTCAGATATTCATCGGACATCTGGAGTCATCCAATGACTACGTCTTGTTGAATAACTACCTCTTGTGGTCTAAACTCATTACCTCAAAATTTGCAAAAAAAAATCTGCATACTCTACCGAACCTCAATAAAACGGTGAAACCAAACAAAGAGAGAGAAACAGAGCAGGAGTTGAAACCCTAATCACTCCCATATACCTTAGACCAACATAAGGCCCACATACTTTAGACTGCATAAGGCATAAAAATCAAAGCAAAAACAATCCAAGTCAGAAGTGGAGACTAACGATGTGAGAATCCACCCACACAGCAACGGTACAGACTCCAAGAAAGCCCCTACCTGAGCGACATAGACAAATCACAATGGCAGAATGGAGGTTCAAGCTTCAGAAAACCTCACCTCACTTGGCAAGAAGACATGTAGGGTTGAGTTCAAGGTGCCTTGTACACGACTCACTCAAAAGTAGACACCTGAAACCTTTTGAAGCCTGAGAACCTGATGAGTGCTTCGCCAATTTAGTACAAAACTTTCTTATAACTTAAGTCAGTTAGGCAAGTTGCATAAAGGGAGGTTGGCAGAATAACCTGGCACACTAATGTTATATGATAATATACCCTACAGTGTTTTGGAACTTTGGTGAGCCGCAGTGAGCCCCATAATCTTTCTCTTGCGGGTGTCCTTGTTGAACACATGGTGAGTACATCCAGGTGACAGGTAAACCACATAAACAGCTTCCCCCAGCTCCGCCTCCTGAATCCCTGGAAGAAAGCATCTCAGAAGCATCTTCTGATGACCCATGTTCGGATTTCTCTCCCCCAAAACCCTGCTGCTCATTTTCAATCTTGCTGATCGCCGTGACTCCTTGGGAATCCGGAAGACCGGCAACAACTCGAATTGGCAACAGCTGCATCATATCTTCTATGTGAAGGAGTAGCATGACTCACAGAGACAATCCAAGAAGAATGCATAAGAATTTCATCATCGACATAGCCAAAGAATAGTCCACACCCATACCAATTGTATCATCACATGCATCATTGTGTCTGTCATTGCGTTCCGTGGGACACTAAATGATCCTAGGGTCATCTCATCATGATCCATATTTTGTCAAATCCAAAATGCATATTGAGGCGGAGAAAAGTTGAAACAGTTACAGCTGCCGAAGTTCATAGCGATGGAAAAATCAGAGAACTACTGTAGTCAGGTGGGGTAAATGTTGTCATCAGTAGCTTCGTTTGGTGCTACCTGTGATGTGCAGAAAACCACAGCTCAAAATGATGAAACTAAGAAGTTGAAACTGAAATTCAAAGAGTGAAATAATATGATGAGGGCGGTGATATGTCTTGGGACTTTCTGCATTTCTTTGTGTTTACTTTTACCCTACTACCCTGGATCCTCTCCTCTTGCTCAAATCGAACGACTTGCTTCACCGCTGGAGTTTCAACACAAGTACATGTCATGATATCTTCAACCACTGTGTCCATATTCTATTTTAACAGAATGAAAAATTGTTTGCAACCTAAATTGTTGCCAAAAACAAACAATGGGCTTTACCAGCACACATACATCATAATTTGCAAATACATGGACAGTGATCTGCTTCTGACAAGGAACAAAACTGGGGAGTGCAGGAAGACTACAATGCATGAACAAGAAGATTGCTTTGATAGAAGAAAGTAAATTACAATCTCGAGTGAACAATATGTCCATAATATTACTCAACCAAACACAGGTTTAAGACTCTTCTTCATCGGACCCCTACATTTGAATGGCTTACGGCAAGGCTTGTAGTTAGGAATAAACACCAAAATGGTGTGTTACAATGAGATTGGAGTATGTGCTCAAAATATATTACATCATTCTAAGTTCAATTATTGACATAATAAGTGAGAGGGCCTAGGTAGAGAAGAATCTTTGCTTTGACCTCCCATAACTTTTGCATCTCAACTTCGATTTTGTGGCTCGAAATGACAAACATGTGCCTTGCGATTGCCAGTTGATCCAACAGTCATAGGTCTCTGGGGAGTTGAAGAAATACCCATAACAGGGCCACATACCTTAGATCTACTGCTAACTAAGATAAAGGTGTGCGGATGTTATCCGGTTATCTTTCTCAATTGCACACCTATATTTAATTGGTGTGTGGTTAGGTGAGAATCAAACAACAAACATCATGAAGACACATGTCTAAAAGAGATTGGACTACGTCTTCAAAATCTATTAACTACTCCACACTCAACCATGAATGCAATTGGGAGGACCTACGTCACATTCAATTAAGAATCAACCAAACATGCATATCCAAACACCATAACATCAGGGGAGGTCTGATTTTCACTCCGATTTTTGTTGATACTTCATTGTGAATTTTCTAGTGCAACACAAGTTTCTTTGTGTAAATCTCATTGGTAGAAGTTGGAGAATATTAAAAATGAACTTGAAACAACATCCACATACCTTAAGTGGGGGCTAATTAATATCATGTGGTCATCATGTGAGGGTCAATAAAATGGCCTGCTAAATCTACAACCTCACCTTGAGAGAATAGCGCCCTCAATTCATCGGCTTGTTGGTTCACCTTCGGGATGCAGCCAAACTCCAGGGCCATTGAATGACGTTGTATAATTCCGGGAAATGTCTATCATGAACTCGCTCATAGTAGAACAAGGGGACTAAGCCAATACCGGTTTCATATTTGTATCTTTCATTGCTACATGTCCCACACCAATATGCACTTCAGTTGGCCTTCTACGAGTTCATTGAAACATGACATAATCCAGACTTATAACAATGTTCTGTGGGACTGATAGTATTCCACGAAATATTCCCAAATATTTCTCACATTCAGGCATGGGTAGATCACTTAGTGCATTTTAAAAACGACGTGCGGCATAATATAGAGAGGATTAGAATCATTTGAAATAAAAATTATAAAGGAATTCCAAATAATGAAGGGGCCATTAAATGTAGACAATCCCATTATAAGTAAGTCATATTTTGATTTCATCCTCTTTCTTTTAGTCATTTTTGAGTAGTTTTTTTTTTCCACATACCACTAACTTACATATTATGGATGTTTCCTTTTTGATATAGGACATGGTAGAATTAACTATGCAAGATGTGCCTCATTCTAACTTCTATGGGAAGTTTTGCATCAGCCTACACCCAATGGACAACGGTGTGGAGGGTTTGGGTGCAGAATATGGGTTAAGGGTTGCTTTTATCATATGTTGGGTTTGCCATACATGATTGGCTTGGTTACGACCATAATTAACCCGACCATGGCATATAATGAATCCCAACTTAGCCGCACAACATGTACCTAACCTGCGGACCATCACGTGGACCTTCGTCATATGCAAACCCTAAGCTCCACCTAGCCGCTAGTTGGCGACGGATGAACCATGGTCTGCCCACCTATGAGAAAAGCAGTGAATAAAATATTTGATAACCCACCTTGGTTCTCGTCGTTGGTACATGCATATCATTCTTGGCTTCTCAGTGTGTCAAACCCACAACCTATCAGTGACAAGTCCCGGTCAAGAACAACCAAACCCCAACATATGCCATTCCCCACCATCTGAGTACAAACCAAATTCAACCCAAAAGCGTATCCCCGTGGAAACATGTGCCCACTATATATAGCCATATTATTGGTTAGTGTAATTCACATCATATTGTAACACCAAAATATAGCCAGAGATGACAATATTTATTTGATTTGACTAATTCATTTACATTGTTTATGATAAATATTGTGGTCACACTCATAGTGTGACTTAACCCTTTGATGCAATCTAGAGTGGCCCACAATGTACACCACCATGCTTTAAAAAAGGAAGGAACCTTGCACTTCAGAAAAATATTTTTGCATCAATCTCTTTACATACCTATCCTACCCAGGTGGCTCTGATAAAAACTACATAATTTCATAACACACCTAATTTCAAACAAAATTAAGAAGAATAATTTTTAACAAGGATTTTTTTGAAAAAATGTCAATTTCAACTTGGTTGATATTTATTTTTGAAAATAAGATAAATTTTCAAATCTTAGATTCAAACTGCCCATGCAAAGTGTGTGTATATATATATATCAAATCTCATTTTGTTGACAAAATCTCAAATGCATATTAATTTTTATCCAATAAAAATATTGTAACCTAAAACATAGACCTCCAATGTTATATTATGTGGGTTGGAATATAATGTGCATCCACAGTATTATCCCCAATGTTTTTAGTGTTAGTTTCCTTGTTTGTAGTGTGATCCATAGTATATTCACTAGTGTAGTACCCATTGTGAACTAAAATATGCCATATTAAAGCATTTCCTCAATCTCAATAGGAATTCTTATTCACATGGTCCACACAATAACTTAGAAACAACCCAAAAATGGATCACCATCTATTTGTTGTGAGGTCCTAGTCATTGTGGGTTAGCTTCACCTCCAAGGATTCTCCACATAAATGGAGTTGTTAAGGAAGTATGCAAGATTAATGTTTGGCTAGTAATGTTTAGCGTGCTTGAAGAGATGCTCCTCTTTTCTTTTCCCAATGGCTTGTAATTCTTTCTAATGTAAATTAACGTATTTCACATGCCTAAAAATATTACTAGAAAATGTGCAATATTCTATGCCTAATTTTGAATTCATATATAATCAAAAGGTGTGCTTAAGTGCTAATCAAGACTTTTCACAATACAACGAGGGGCAAGTGATATCGAAATGACTTTTACAAACAACAGAGTGCACACAAAACTGCACAACATATGCCCTTGCAAAAAAAGTTGCAATGTCTACGCAAATTGATGGACTCCAAATCCCCAATTACCATTGGTCTGTGTGGTTAAGATAAGCGGGCCTTTCAAGATTGTTTTCCTATATTGAGTAGTTTGTAATTAGGTGTAGATGTAAGAATGCACACCAAAAAGAAATGTGTTTAAAAGAGATTGAACTATGTGCTCAATACATAGTAATCAACTATGCTCAATAGTCAACATAATTTGGGGGGGGAAGGGGGGGGGGGGTATATGATCATTTGATCACACCAACAATCTTCACTTTGACAATGAATAAGTAATCTATATGAGCTCCAAAAATTAAGGCAAACGGCTACAGACATGATTTGCAATTGAAAATCATCTCCCACTGATTGCATTTTGGGAACCTATGAGAAGTGGGTGCAGAGTTTAAAGTGACCATTTCACACCAGCTTACCTTATCTTCCTGGTAAGATCAAGTAAAGAAACCAAACATAACATGAAATATATGTACACGTCACGCCGCATCATAATATGATCAAATCTGCTCCTTATTTACATACACCTGTTTGCAGAAGAGAGGTGAACAGGCTGTGACAAAATAAAGGCCAAGTTGTCATTGTCAAGTGCAACAAGGTTCCATCACAATCCCCACCACCAAAGTCTGTAAAGATGCTTTGCTACAAAAAGTCAGTTTTGCCATTCTAAGCTAGCACTAGTCAGACAATCCATAGCTCTCACAACTCGTACCTCCTGCAACACCACCAAATTCAGTTCCTCGGGCTTCTGTAGCAACCAAGAGCAAGTTGAAGAAATAGCTTGCCAAATTGTTGCCTCTACTTCGCAATCTAATAAAACTTCAAATATTGGGGGCTGCAGTTGATTAGGGTTTAGAACTATGTAATGGATGGTCTCAAAGAGAGCTGGCTAAGGTGCACTGCTGGCTTCTATATATGGGAACTCACAGAAAATTAAAACAAGAGAAACCACCTGCCTAGATTAGATATTTCACAACTTATTATGTAGTTAAAATTTCAGGTAGGGTGCTGGAGACGGTGCCCAACACCTTGGCCTGGGTGTCTGGGAAACAAGCGAATCCTGGTAACTCGGACACCGAGCCATCCTGACCTATTAACACAGGGTAGGTGAGCAAATGGCCTGGTAAGTCTATGTTCTGGTCTTGCGAAAACATCTTCCACAACTCATCGGATCGTTGGTTCATTTTTCGCATGCATGCCAAACTCCAGGGTTGTAGAAAGACATTGTCAAGGAAGCCACAGTGCTCAAACCATAGTGACATGCGGAAGCCATGAATTTGGCCAAGTGCAGGAGCCTGTGCTGCAAGCTGGTGTGGTTGGTACGCTCCAATCGCAATCTCTGAGTCTCGAGCACCATCCATGGATCTCTGGTTGATGTTTGCTGATCCTATGATAATATACTCATCATCCACTGCACATGCCCAATACATGCAGATTTTCAGAATTTCAAATTTAATTTTTTCTTGAAAAGTTATCCTCACTAACATTACATTGATGGGGATCAAAGTGCAGTCCCACTCACTTCCACATGTTCTCGTGGATCAGAAAGAGGCTCAAGTCTCTAGAACTGATAATTTTGGACCACTCTTTCTGTCGGCAAGGAAGGGAATTATAGAAATATGGAACACTTCGCAATCAAACCAAATATATAAAAAAAATTAAAAGAAAGAAGAGAAGCAAAGAGATAAGATATGTTCCTTGCTGCCAGCTTTACAGTAGGAACTACACTAAACATCTGATTTAATGTGGCAATAAAACTGGTGTACAAATGAATCAGAATCTCACCAATCATCATCTTCGCATGGACATAAATCATGAAACGGCGGTGCTCTTGGGCAGCTTTGTAATTTTGATCTACCACTGTTTTCGTTGGCACATACTCTCCTGCCTGATAGGTTTCCCGGTTGCCTAAGCAATAAAAGGAGAGGTAGTCTTTTGGGTGTTGGTCAAATATCCTCTGGACGCGCAACGCTTCTGCTATTTCCTTGTACATCATTTGCATGGTTCGTCTCTGCCAATCCAGTATTGCTTGGACAGATCCCGACTCTGGAATACCCTCAGGCCACATGGGTATCACCACATACACTGTGAAACGCTCACCCTCTTCAATTTTGCTCACGATTTTGCGCACAATCTCCATGGGGATCAGGTGGTAAGCCCCACTCTCTTGTTTGCTATCCCATGCAAAGCTGCTGCCCAGGAAATACTGATTTTCAATGTAGATAAAATTCCTTGCACGCCTGATGGCATTTATATATGCATCTTGAATACTGCGGTCCACTTTGTTATCTTTCACACTTACCAAACCTTGCGCTGTAGCTTCGTCAACATTGTCTGGAAATCCAAATGCCGCACCTGCAACAATATTTTAGCAATAAAGATTTAGCACACGTGATAATTGTGTTTGGACACAAGAACTTCCAAGCTGGGAGATACCTAGCTTTCTGTCCATATATTGGAACATTCACATGTTATATAACATCTAGAATTCCCTCTAACTTACAAATGTTTGTGCACCACTTACTGTCCGCAGAACATGCAAAGTCATTCATTGTTTCTCAAAACCACCACAGAATGTTGCAATATAGTTATAGTATATCAAATAAGCACCTGCATCAATGGAACGAAACAGCTGTACATTCCAGGTGTCAGGATCGTCATCAAATGTGGCAACACTTGGAGGAGAAAGACCAAAGTCCTCAAGTCGAATAAGGAGGTGCTCTCGATCCTTTCCAGCCTGCTTTCTCCATCTCTGGTCAAAGTTGAAAAACACATCCCAAGCAATTGGACCTTCCAACTTGGAGTGAATATCATGCCATGGCTCGCGGGGTCCCCCAAAGTCTATGGACGCACCAGTGAAGTTGGGCTGATGGAAGTCCTGCTTGTTGGCGTTATCTAAGGTTTTAAATAGAGAATGGTACTGAGTATCGTACCGGCCATCACAAAGGTCAATACCTCCCACAAAGCTCACAACTCTTCGAGCACCAGAGGAGTGCGCTCCACGGCTTGAAAGAGGGGGTGCGTCCACTATCACACTCTTCTGGTGGTGTGTGAAAAGGCCCCCAATTGTTGCAGTCTGGAAGTAAGTCAACTTTTCAGGGTCCCTGGGACACAGGTAACAGTTCACACTCGTGTTTTGGAAATAAAACAAGGTTGGCTCATCGTGAGTATCCATCACACCCACCTTCTTCAACAAGTTTGAGGTTCGGTCATCCCACACAAGAAGGTTCACTCTTACCCCCTGATCAGCCTTTCGCTTAAGAAGCTCTCCCAATGTCAATCCCTCGTCCCCAGGTACTTTCCTTTGTGGATCTCGACACAGAGTGATTTCTGTGTAGACAGACCAGCCTGTGATGTAAATAAAATGCTTTGCATTGGTGATGGCTTCGAAGATATCCTCCCAACAATGGGTGGGTTGATAGACCTCATCGTTGGCAAGGTATATCGGAGGCAGGAAGTTGTCAGCCATATGTGAATCCTGGTACAAGGTGACACGACACCCTTTTCTTTGGGAGAAGTAGCAGCAAGGAACACCTTGGTACTCTGAGTCTCGAATTCCCAAACCCCAATAAGGGTCACGAGAGGCCTCACAAAACTGCAATCTGAAACGTATTTTGGCATTCTTGAGCTTCCCTTCATGATCATTGTAAAGAGGATACCAATCATCAATTGTCTTCCCTGCCAGGAGAAGGAAGCCAGGCCACAAGTACACAAAATGAGTCAGCCGAATAACTAGAATAATAATAGAAAATAAATGAAATAACCCAATCCGAGAGATCGAAATGCAAAGATGTACCGCACACTGAAACCTGGGTATTGATGATTTATTGTGTTCCAATATAAATAGAAGCTCAGTCACACCTGAAAGAAGATCAATTGCTGGAATGCGAGCTCGACCAACAACAGTAGTGCCTACAATGGCAGCATCCTTGATGGAAACTTTGATTTCTGAAACAGTGTGCGCACAGTAAATGCGGAATGACTCATTCCAAATAGGATCTCTAGGTTGGCCCTCCAATACACGTGTCCGCCCAACTCTGGTGTCTCCCAAATCAACGGTCGCGTAGTACTTGCTATATCCTTTCCCTAATTTGAGGGTTACTTCACTGGTTTCAATGAACTGTCACACCAGTCCCATACCATGTATTTAGTTTGAGGAAAGTTTTCATACGTATTGGCATTGTAGCTCTCACAATTCGCACTACATAAATGGTCAAGTTATACATGTGACAAACGCAATCTGCAGTTTATTTGAACCAGATATGATGGTCATTCTATAATGTCCTCCAACATATAAATAAATAAATAATTTCCAAGCACATAATCCTCCTAACCAGTGCTGATGACCATGACCTCAAAGCATGGTCACCACAGAGAACCCATATGAAACTCGACCTTTGAGAACATAGGTCGCCAGGTTGCAAGAGGAGAAGTAACATGCATTTCAAGTGAGTAGGGCACCTGATCTACATTCAATCCTTTCAACCTAATCAAACTCTTAGATTAACATAAAGTATTTATTTATCCATTGTGTCATCTGGAAGAAAAACATGATAGAAAACTGATGGGGAATATCATATCATGAAAGCATTTACAAGACCAGCCTACTTACCCCACCGCGTGAAAAGGGATTGTTATTCCTGCTTCCCAGAACTGTTCAAGACTACACTTCCACCAGACTGGGTGAATCGTATTACCTAGGACAAAGACAAACATCACTACACTAACCATCTGACTGGGTGTGCCATTAAAATTGGTGTGCCATGTTAATTAGAGTGGTGTTCATGACTTGTCATGTAGTGTCATATGTCAGCCTCTCTTGTTGCCACCCAGTCATTGAAAGACACTTAGTGTGGGTCGTTGATGAATAATGTGGCCACACTAAATCAGATATTTAGTGAAGTTAGAAAAAGCACCCAACTCTGCTGAGGGTGTACTTCAAACAAGCTCAACCAATGAAGAACACCATGAAAGCACTTACAAGTCCGGCCTACTTACCCCACCTTGTGAAAAGGGATGATTTTTCCCTCTTCCCAGCACTGTTCAAAGAAGACTACAGTTCCACCATAGGTTCTCTTGACGAGGGCAATCACGCACCAAGTGTCATATGATGCCCTCTCTAGTAGCCACCCAGTGATTTCAAGAGAGTTAGTGAGGGTCAATGATGAATAGTGCGGGCCACACTAAATCGGATGTTTACTTCAAAGTTCAGACAAGCTCATCAAGACTGACCTTTCTGATGAATCCAGGAGCACCACCCAACTTTCGTTGATCTGTCACAACGTCTTGGGCCTCGTAAATTGTGACATTCAGAGTACCATGTAGCAAGTAACTCGCCATGGTCTCTCCCTCTCTACTCCAACAACACTGTCACCGAGTACAGTAAGAAGTACCTTGATCCACCTGGTTTTCTACCTGCACAAAACCCCACAAATAAGTAAGTATATGCAATCAGAGGCTCCTGCTCGACCCAGAACATTGTTGACCATGTCAAGCATGAAAATTATAATTGGAAGTTTGCCTCCTTTCTCATATAGACCCCTTAAGAGGACCGAAAATGAACCTAAGATACAACTTCAAGCACCAGAAAGCCGATCAATCATCGAACACAAGCAGGAAGTTTGACACAAATTTGTATACGCACGAACAGAGCAACTCCTCTTTATTATTTGATCCAAAGCACATTTGGGCTTAAAGACATGTACTTCTGTACACAAACAAAAGGCGACCAATCGGTTGGAGCAAGGACCCAAGCCAGAGACGAATGTAACTAGTCAAGTTCCTGGATATGAAGAGAACCCTCTCTGTGGATGTTAACACGATTGACAACCAATTACCACGACCGTTGACAGTCAAGGCTTACTAAGAGTCATCCATAAATACTTGAAAGTAATCTGCACATCTGGATCCCTCAGTCCTACTTAAGAGCATACAACAGCTTACAGGTAGCCATCATCTGCCTCTGAGCTCAAATTGCAGAGTGCAGCTTCATTAGCAAAACCACCAGACCTATAACCCCTTGACTTGCCACGAGGGTCTGACTTAAAGGCCACATCCGGTATTCTCATATCACATCCTAACCCAAATGAAATTATGCACAACCACATGCACATAAACCACCCTTAATGAGGAGGCAACGTAGCATAAAAAAACATATTACCACTACCAACCAAATTTCCAAGCTGTCTGTGATACTGTATGTCTTGTTAAATTGTCCTCCAAATGTCAGAGGAAGCTAACTATCCTCTAAATTGGGCATGGAACACCCAATTTCTGACATTCTAAAAAAGGGGTTACCCACCTCACAGACCTGAGTCCACCAAAATCTTAACACAGCAATGTCTCATCAATCCTGCTGCTCTGAAACAGAGGAACCTGCAACAACCCAATACACCATTCCACTTGCACTAACTTACTTACGTACTTACTTACATTCCTACAGAGCAACAAAACCAAAACTAAAACCCAAACCCACCTGCCGGCATGTACACAACAAGTACAAATTGAGGAGTCCACTCAAAAAAAGCTTTCCCCAGATGAACCTCTCTCTGTTGTTGGAGGTAGGAAGTACCTAGCCAGCATCTTCCAGGGCACCGATGTCTGTCTGCCTCCTGTCCTCGTTACCCAAGTCCTATGGTGCTGCTTCTTCTTCTTCTCCTACTTCTTCTTCTAAGTCGTGATGCTTCCTTCAACACTTTTTCCATCTAATGACATGCTGTTCTTCGTTTTCTTTTTCTTCTTCTTCTTCTTCAGAGTGTGTGTTTCTTTCCCTGTTGTGGTGATGATTCTTCTTCTTCTTCTTCTTCCTGTGCACCTGGGATGCGGCGTTGGGGCATGTGGAGCTGTAAAGGTTGTCCTGCGTGCCAGTCTCACAGCAAGCACGGTGAAGGGCCATCACATGCCCTAATTCCGTGTGATAGTACAAGTCCTCCTCCCATTACCAATGGGCCATGACGTACTATGGTCTAACCCCCATAATACGACACCTTGACTATACAATGCACTTCATGTTGACCAAACTTCTAGTGGTAATTTAACCCAATATTACAACTACAAAGCTCATAATACAACATTTTTTAGGCCTAATGTGTCATATAATAGAGGTGCTTAATGTGTGCATGTGGTGGGATTCACACTATGATCTGTCTTGGGATCGGGGAGCACATAGTGAATTTATCAATGGGTTAAGTGAACTTAACTCAAGTTCATTGTTTTACACCTTGGGTTCAAAACAATTGTTGCATTTTTGAGTTTGTGGGTTTGGGTGGAGGTTGAAGGGTTTAGGGTTTAGGGTTTGTTCGATCTGCATATTAGAATTCTAAATTGTTGATTTCCCTTCTTAATTCAAAATATGTCCTCACACTTGAAGATTGGAATCTTCAGTCCTCTTTGACTTCTACTCTCGTTTTACACAAACAATTAATTTATCTTCTAGAGTTTCTTGTGTTCTTTCTAAACAGACATGGGTCGCCTCCTAAGGCTTAGCCGTTTCATAGTGGTGACCATTTAGAGGTCAGTTGCATCTTCCTTAAAGAAAGACATGCTTGTTGGTTTTGATGTTTTCTCCCTCAATTCTTGGACTTAGGAAGTAAATTTCTATTCATTGGATTTGCATCCTCAATTGCTTTCAATTGATACCTTAACTAGAAATGAAAGAATGAGAACATAGTGAGTGGTTGAAGAATCAAGTGTATTTAGCATTGCACACTATTTTCATGTGTGATAATGTAAATTGTGGGCCACACTATAGAGTCAAGAAAGGCAAGTCAAAACATACATATGTTGACATTATTTATCAAAATCATTGTAATTTAACTCGTGCAATTTGGCCCATTGCACCTATGGTCCCCCCCCCCCCACACACACACACACAGGTGTGTTTAGAAGGATGGGCACCATGCCAAATGTCCCTTTCCAACTAGCACTTCTCAAGTTTAAAAAAGAAGCTTTATTGGAATGGTGCCAACATTGATGGGGAGTGGACCTAACATAGTTTTTACCATAGTAGTATTGAATGCATCGTCATACCAAGGCATGAAATTAGATGCCCATGGTACCCCTCGAGAAAGAATCCGAACATTCAATTCGGGTAGATAAACCTAGTAAGTACCACATTTGATGTTTCAACGTATCATCATTAGAGTGTTTTAATGTTCAAGATTTCATAAAACCACCTATTCTTTAGGGAGATGATGGAAAGCTCTCTAAACAATAATAATGATAAACAACAATGTGAAAGTGTACTTCGGGGAATGCAATGGGGAATGCCAAAATCCATTCTCACATTGTTCTTTATTGTTGAGAAATTTTTAAGAACCAATGGGCACACAACATTATTACAGTGGAACACTTCAACAATTAAACACTACTAGTGTCATAGTTATTGGGGAGTTAATATTACCCAATGTGATACCATGTGCCAAACCTAAGGCATCATGGATAGGCACATGTTGGCATTCCTATTTATAGGTGGTCACTTCAAATTTTACCATTGTAAATCATGTTTGGCAAGAAGCAGCGGGGTGATGGCCTTGACATCCATCCACACCCTTCATTGCATTTTGAATGTGTTGTCTAAGGTAGACGTCTTTTAACTAGACATTTTTATGCGATTAAAGCCTTTTTTAATTGGAGATCTTCAACACTCATAATTTTTCAAAGACACTTGCAAATGTATGTGGAGGAGATAGCAATTATATACCACCTTGGAATTTGTAAAATTTACTATGAACTTCTAAACATAACATGTTTTTGCCCATAAATTGGCCAAGTATTGCCCCCCCCCCCCCGGTGGCGCTGAAGAAACATTTTATGTTGCCTTAAGTACACTCTCTACCACCCCCATGTTGAGCCACATATGGAGTATTTCGGGTGCTCATTCGCCCAACTAGACCATACATAAGACTTGTGCATTTGATGGGTGCATCCACTTTCAAATCATGTTCCTCGCCTTCATTGAAAGTAATTGCATGGGTGGAGTTAATTTGGTCACATTCTAAGTTAAATACAATTTTAGAAGGTGAACAACCACTTAATGACTTTGACTGCCACAATTCAACCTTAAAGCATCTGATCTATTATCGAAGGTGTTGCATTCATACCAGTCTATTTTTTTTCTTTTTCTTTTCCCCATGTTATGATAGATCTTCTTCTTCTTGTGCACTTGTGAAGTTCTAAAGATCATCATGCGTGTTGGCGTCGCAACAAGCACGGTGGAGGGAAGGCCATCACATGAGCTATTTTCATGTCATAGCAAGCCCTCTCTCTCTCTCCCTCTTTCTCTCTCCATTACCCATTACCATTGAATTCTAGAGAGCATTCTTTTCAAATTTATTTTTGCAAGAGGTTTCAAGTAAACCTTTCTACATCTTTTGTCAAATTGGCTTTTATTAATCTTACTACTTATATTTCTATAAGTAATAATAAGTAGTACTATAACATGATAAGTAGAAATAATCTGATTAATTTAATTATTACTATTTATAGTATTATCCATACTATATTACTACCCATTGGAAAGTGTAATGAGTGGTGGTTACGAGTTATTGTTAGTGAAACAAACTCAATCCCTAAATGATACTTACATTTTTAGAAAATAGATTAAAGAAGGCATAAGGGGACGAGTGTCAATGGACTCCCAAAGGACGGTAGGGTCACAACGTACCCAACACAACATAAAGTTAGAGCATCCATTGAATGCAGTTAGATAAATAGATAGATAAAAAAACTCTGGACCTGTTGTAAAGGCTAGCGTGAATAAAGTGTCTATTCATATTGTTAATGATCTTGTGTCCACTAGGCAGAGGGTCATTGGGACAGTACCACTCTCCTTTGTCAAGAATAAACACTTTAGTGATTGGTAACCAATAAAAGTAACCATGGGATGATGGTTTGGATAATTACGTGTTAGTCGGTCCCCTAGTAGCAATATTTTGATTTTAATTTGCGCCTAATATTTATTCTGTTGGTATTGATTGGTTGATTTCTATTCATCTTTTGTGTAGTAGGATTGAGCCAACATAGTGTATGGCATAAGTGTTTATTGTTTTGAATGCGTTTTTAATGGAGGTTTCGGGAAGTAAAAAAAATTGTTCATATTGTTTCATTGAGGGGGTATGTGTAGTTCCTCTAGCGCCAACCATGATGACTATGAGTGGGTCTACTTTCCATCCTTGCTGGATGAGGCAGTTGATTACTAGTTGGTATTTTTGGGTTTTGTTGTTTATTGTTTATTGTGAGAATTTGTCATTAGTGTATGTGAGTTCTATAAATTATATTGTGAGGTTGTCTACTGGGGCTAATGGTGGAGTACTCAGGTATGGAAGTCCTTTAATACATAGTAAGCCGGATTTTAATATGGCGTTACCTCCATTAAATGCACATATATACTCTCATGAGCCACATCTTATCAATAGAGATCAGACAATATCCTCACGTATTGTATCATCCTCAATATCGGCATATGAGGGTTTTGTCAATACATTATCACCACATTTTGAGCACCTAGTGAAGACTTCCATCACTTCCTCAAAAGCAAACAACAACAACATATTTAGTGTCATATGGTGTTTTATGTCACTATGTTAACTTTTTGGATGACACTTCTTATGAATCGGGAACAAATATTGTCATGGATGATGGATGCATTCATCCATTGGCCAACACCCCACCTTCTCTTGTCAGCAACTCGTGATGAAATATTGTCATGGATGATTGAAATGTGGATGAAAGATCACTTAGAAAGTGACAGTAATTGCAACACCGTAATTCTCATAATCCCCCAAAAACATTTACAAGAAATGACAAATAATGTTGGGTTAACATTTAGTGTACAAGTAGTATTGAGCAAGACAATTAGAATTGGTGACACTAAATACCATATTTAGTGTAGATTCCCTATACTTTGGTAATAGTGATGGGGGTCCATCTCAAAGAGGTGGGAGTCTAAGTTAGCCCTAAGGTGGAGGTTTCCATAGTCATCCAAGTCCATTTAATCACTTACTAGGGTCACGTAATGCCAACATGGATGAGATCTATATTTTTTAAGCGAACAAAGTTCAAGTGTATGTGGTGGCAACTTGTGATTGATTGCCCTCATAAGAGTTTTGACAATTATCGTAGCCAAAGCATTAGGATTTAGATGAGTGGTTACGGGTCAACCTATATATTGACTATGTGTTACCCTAACTTTACTACTTCAAAATTTGTAACAATTTCCATATTCAAGAATTTTATTTATTTATTTATTTATTTATTTGCATACTCCTTAGAATTTGTTTCTCTTTGCAAGAAAATAATCTCCTATTATCACACCTCCTAAAGATATGCAAACTCTCTTATTTGATCAATTATAGATGCCTCAATCTTAGTCGTAGATAGGAATGTCAGGTAGATGGATGCTACATATGGTTTCCCATGATCCACATTGCCCTACACCGAAAGGTGGGAATAGCATGTAACCAAAGAGGCTCTTCATTTATCCTTGCTTCCTACGAAGCCGGTGTACAACTATTACGCCCACCAAGAAATAGGGGGATTAACACACATATCCATCCATGTTGCTTTGAAGTTAGCACACAAGCACCCGGGTAGTATTACCCCCATGTAAATGTAACATTGGCAATAGTGCATTGTTATCTTGTCACACTATAATAATGAACCAAAATTGTAATGTTTCACTTCAATGATGTTTTTCCTTCCTAATTTCACAAAATGTTCTCAATGATAAAGGACAAAGTGGGAATTCCAAAATATACCATGGGTATTGAATCAACCAAAATATACTTCCATCTTGTTCTGCATTCCTCCTTCATTATTAACTCTTTTTAGAGAGCTTTTCATCTTCTCCTTCAAGTAAAGGTGGTTACAATGGCCAATACTATGGACTTTGGAATGGAAAGGATGTGGGTTAGAATCCCTCCCCCCCTCATGCACATGTGTTACAATAAAAATTTCACACAACGGAATATGTTTTTAAGCATCTCCAGTTATTGGAAGAGAACAGAAGAAGTAAGTTTCTTGGTTTTGTGCTCAAATGCTAAGCCCTCAACAACTTTCTCATCTTCATACTAGTTGGGTGTTCTTTCTTTATACTTGATGATATGAAAACCTCATCAAGCTCTTTCCAAGTGAGGTTAAGTCCATGTGTCCAAAAGAGTAACCCTACAAAACAACAAGTTATCACTATCTACTCAAAAGTCACATCACAATCTATTATCAAGCTGCACAATTTCCAAATATTGTATGTCATGAAAGATGAAAATCGGGCTCCAAAAAGCATCTAAAGTTTACCCATGGCAAGTCAAACTTTACACCTGTCCATTATATACCATTACAAAACGTCATTATGTTTTATTATATATGGTTTCATAATCTATGACCTCAAATGGTTGATTCAATACCCAAATCCATGTATTTTATAGCTACCTAGTGGAAAGGAACCAATGGTAAGACCATGCAATCCATGAAGTGAAGTCTACGAATTATAGACAATAGACCACATTTAATTTCATTGATTCTTGGGAGGTGCTAATAATAGGGGATTACAATCTAACCTCCCTAATATCAAGCTTGTGGCAACCAAAGTGCATGTGATATTAAGGAGGTATGTAGTGTTAACATAAATGTGTGATAGTATAGAATTAGTGATAGTGAATCTATGATAGTGATAGAGAATCAAACTCGAATAATGAGTGTGGGTCACACTAGTATTAAAGTTGAGGTGGAAATAATATGGGTCTACTAGGTATTTCCCTAAGTCTTCCTAGAGGATTCCAACCAACAAAATAGTTGACAAATAATGAGCAATAGTTTAATGACAAAAGTAGCATAGAATAACATAATCACTCACTTGAGTTTCTTACGAAAACATTAATGTGACCCACACTAACTGTAAGAGAATTGGCATGGGTTGACAATTAGTGTGGCCCACATTAATCCCCAATACGAGAATTAATGTGAGCTCTAGAGAGCTACTATGGCCCACAATAATAAGACTATCTAATGTAGCTACTAAATCTCCCCGTTCATTAATCGCAAATTGAAGATTCTTTTGCTCTTTAATGGATCGTATGTGTAGCTCTCCCTTATTTTTGTATTCTCTATGTTTTAAAGCATCTAGTCCAATCTCAACATAAAACATCTTATTATTGTCCTTCATTGACTTCAAGCCTTGCTGGCTATGATGACGTCACATTACTCAGCTCTTTGACTGCAACCTTGCAACCATGTATTGGGTGAGAATAGTGCTCCTTTAATTTCGGGATTCCTCGTTTATGGGGAACACTCAGACTGTGAGCTAGGGAGTTTTAGACAAACAACTATACACTTATAAGTTTGTCAATTGCAACCTCTTTTCTTTTGGAAAGAGACCATCATCTAGTTGCTTAGTGGGTGACTATACAAAGCCCCACAAACCTAATGACAAATTGGAAACTTGGAAACAAGAGTAGTACAAGTGAACATGCATCAATCTTGAGGAATTCCTTGAATGAAGAAAGTTCGATTGAAAATCTTGAGGATTTAGACACACTGTTATGGGGACTATTACCTACCTTCAAGGTTATCTTCAAGGTAATTTTTGAAGATATTTACACACCACCGCCAATTATATGGTACATATTCAATAAAGATGCACCTTAGAAGATATTTTTCCTTTAATATCTCTCGATGGAACTTAACGCTCTATTGTTGGAAGTACCTAGTTGGTTGTTATATAAAGATTAGCATGTCAAGGGATGCGTGTGGCCCCCTCGAAACCACATATGGGACACATGTGTTTGATGTGGCAAAATACATGTCTCGATATGAGTGTTTAGCCTTTGACGAAGTTTATAAGGGTGGCTTCATTGGTATGCAAATTGACAAATTCAAGAAGATGCACCCAATGTAGATATTCAACTTGATTAGGTGCTCGAAATGCATGTTGTGGAATGACTTCTAACATACCTCCAAATGCTCACCAAACCCAAAGATAATCACAAACTAATTGTTTGTCTCATCCCAATACTTATCTTATTTGACTCATGAACAATTGTCATCAACAGTTGTCACCGGTTTTTTGTCTCTACGAGAGAGATTTTAGGTGGTCAAAATTGATATTTTAGTACATTTGGATATTTAATATCTACCTCGCAATGACAAAGAACCAATGGCAGTGACCTCGGTGTAGTGTCAAGGGATAGGGACAAGAACAAAGAGATTATTAGCTCATGTGTAGAGATTTTGTCACAAATAGATGCCTCTCATAATTTAAGCGGCCTCTCAATCTTTTCAATATATAGTTCCACGTGACAACACTCCTTTCAAATAGGTATGTTCTTACCAGAGGCCTACATTGGGTGCCCATACCCATGCCCATGCCCACCCATGCCCATGGGTTTTGAGTGGGCATGGGTGCGATATTATTGTTCATGGGTGGGCATGGGTGCGATATTATTGTTCATGGGTGGGCATGGGTTCGATATTATAATGGGTGGGCATGGGTGATCATGAGATCATTGCAGCGGTGAGCTTAGCATTGCCAATGAATCGGGATACCACTGCTAAATTTAGTATTCTCTTGTGGTGGAAGCTAAAAGGAGCCCCCACATTCCCCATCATGTCGCGCGTGGCGCGTTCGGTTTTGTGCATCCCTGCATCCAACTCCAAATCGGAGTCAAACTTCTCGGATGCAGGGAATACGCTAACCAAGAAGCGCTCCGGGCTTAAGCCAACGATAGTGAACAACCTTTTATTTGTCCGATCCAACCAAGACTTGGTGTAGGCGGGTGATGCACATTACACAATTTTTTTAATACATGGGCGCAATTTGAATAGCATGGGTGGGCATGGTTTGGGTATGGGTGAAATTTAAAGGAAAATGTTGGGCTCTGGTTCTTACTAAAAAAAGGTTCTTGTTGCTCTAGCTCCCCCATGCACCGCCAATTCTATATGTACATAACACATACATGTAAGAAGACACAAGGATTCACATTTTGGTTGTTTAAGAAAAAAACGTCAAGCATGTTGTCGCATTACTCCAAAAAATTGAAATATTAATTATCTTGAAATGGATAAATAACACTCACAAGGGTTATTTCAACCATATGTATGTGAATCTCTTCAACTCTCCACAAAACATCAATCTTGATTAAAGTGCATGACATTATTCAACATTGTTTGAACCCCAAAAAGTTTAAGGCACTTTAATGCCAATATAAAGATGTCATGTTGCAAGTATACATATCCGCTCTAAGACACTCCTAAGGACTTCATGAAATGGGAATCGTTTTGTTTACTAAAAGGCGAGCATATCTTAAACGGACACTGTTAGCTCTACACAAACTTCTTGTATGATATGAAATACACAATTAGTGCAAGATGATTAGCAGATCCAAACGGTGCCAGTAGCCACATTCCTCATAATTCTTGGAGCTCATTTGATAATCATCTTGATAATTATCAAGTGAAGATTCTCATTCTCTCTAAATGATTGTATTGAGGTCCTCTCAATTATGTTGACTTTTGAACCTAGAATGGTAACCTTTTATGTGTATAGTCCAATCTCTTTTAAGCATAATATGCCTTTTTGATGTCCGTTCTTAGATCCACACCTAACCACACTCCATTCAATTTAAGTGTCCATTTGAGATGAGCGACCGAATTAGGTGTACTTAGCTTAGACAAAAGGAGAACAAATAGGCTTCATAACACTATGAATAATATTTCTCCAAAGATACAAGGGCCCATTGCACAAAATTGGTGGTAGTAAACTCTAACAAATAATGTGATGCTTTGAAAAGTGGATGTGAGGTTGTTGTGCTATTTTGGCATACCATTTGAGCTCGTAGCCAACCCCCCACTACGATGTTTATGGTAGTTAGTGTCACTTACTATTTGGAGTTACGTTGTGCTACAATTTTTTACAATAGATCTCATTCTTTAACCAACAATGTTCAAATTGGTTGTTTGGATACTATATAACAACAACATCTACACTTGGTAAAACATTACATTACCAATAAAATGTTATAGCAATGCGTAACTCCAAATAGTAAGCAACACTAAGTACCATAAAAGGTGTAGTGGCCATTTCTTTCCAATATATTATATAATTTTTTGTCGAATATCATACATGTCAAGTAGACATATGTTACAATGAGATTGGACTATGTGCTTAGAGATACATTATTATTTTATATTCTACAATTCAACATGAAAGCAACGTATAAAAATGATGGGCTACAACATGTTATAAGGAGTCCAATGCTTCATTTTATTTGATTTTTTCAACAAAAACTAATCCTTTAAAGTGGAAAGGAAAATATTTCACATAACCTTTAGAAGAAGAAAAATTTATAAAATGAAGGCAATGTAAAAATAAGCGGTTCATTTATATGTGCCCTTGGGTTTTTACCCTAACATACCTTCAAGGGAACCTCTTATTATATCCACCAACCAGTCCAAGGCTCGGTGTTCCAAGTTCAGGTTTTAGGGTTCAATCCGGGTTCAATTCAAGGGCTTGAGGGTAAGTGTAATCCGACATTTATTTGAGAATTATTTTGTGTCACACTGGCTATCAACTTACGGGTACAAGGTCAGGCTATGCACTACAGTAACCTCCCGCTTAAGTACGCAACTTGAACATGCGCAGTTTGTGCGTACTTACCTGGTAGGTGCGTACTTTAGGGTTTCCCAAAATGCTTGTGTTTCGCTATAGTTGGTAGGTGCGTACTTTAGGATTTAGGGTTTCCCAAATCGCTTGTGTTTCGCTACAATGTCGAAGAAACCAAACGGAAAGCGTCCCAATGAGCATCAACGTTGTGAAATCATCTTGAAGCTTAGCAAAACAAATACTCCGAGTAAAAGGGCTCTAGCCCGAGAGTACATCGTTAGTGAAGGCGATGTTAACACTCAGGAACTGAATGTCAGTTTAGAAAATGGAGTTATATTTTAGGGTTTTGACTCTCTTTATAAGCAGGTTCTTGACATTGAGGATTAGCTTCTCTGCCTTGAAGTTTAAACAGAAGCAAAGGAAACATTTGATGGCCTTAAGAAATCGTTTGAATCATTTCAGAGCAAGATCTGAGCGGTCGGCCTCAAAGCCAAATGCAAAAACTTCAAAACTTATGCCAAATGACGATTCACGACATGTTCAACTAAGAAATCTTGAACCCTAAATTTTTTGCCAAAAAATGCATACTTAAGCGGGAGGTTACTGTATCCTGCAGACATGAAAGTTATACCCTCATTTGCTAGCCGAGGAGGTAAGAATTTTTTTAAATAAAATTTTAAGTCTTTTGCAGAAGGCGAAGAAATCAACCCCCACCTTGTTTCCATTCGGTATCCACCAAGCGGTGCGGCATGCATTTTAGATCAACAGTAGCTTATGCGTATCATTACCACATCGCTGAAGCAGATGGCAGTTGCAGGCATGTATCGTTTAATTGCAGGCATGTATCATTTGATCGCAGGCATGTATCGATTGATCGTCGCAGGCATGTATCGATTGATGGTAGGCATGTATCGATTGATTGCAGGCATGTATCGTTTGATTGCAGGCATGTATCGATTGATCGCAGGCATGTATCGTTTGATTGCAGGCATGTATCGATTGATCGCAGGCATGTATCGATTGATTGCAGGCATGTATCGTTTGATTGCAGGCTGCTTATTGCAAGGGTGTTTGAAGGTGCTACCACTCGGAAGCAGCTCACGACGATGACGACAACAGCTCGCGTTGCGGACGAGAGTGGTTGTAGTTAACAACATCGATAGGATCGGGGCATGGTGTGTGCGCACAGCCACCCACGGTTCTCGATCTACTGTTGCTGGTTGGAGCATGATCGTGTCTGGCTTGACGCATAATTAAAATGACATGACAGAGACTGATGACGGAAATTCTACAACTGAGTCATGGAGCAGAACTGCATGTGATTACAAGCATAAGCAGATGGATGCCTCCTCACAACACGTGGCATGCCACAATCAACGCGTGATGAATATGGGTTCATGGCTCGCCGGTTTTAATCAAACTATGTGTGTGTGTCTGTGACAAACAATCGCGCATATTCCCAACCCATGTGAGGCAAGTACATTACTATGGATCAGGGCTCGCTCGGGGAGAACCGGCGGCTAGTTACAGATGAACCAGTTGAGTTTGAGAAATAACTGGTTGAAGTTCAAGACTTCAGGAGAATTACCGAACAGTTTAGAGGAATCTATGGAATGTACCTCAATTGAATAAAGAAAAACCGGATGATTTCATCATGTAACCGGTTGGATTTAGAATCACTAGGATCTTGACCGACTATGCCCAAAAACTTCCCGGGCACTGCTATGGAGACCCCGTCAAGAAGGGTTGGAGAGTCATGTGGAACGAGGATGCTCGCAATGTGAGGCAGATTGGAGACATGGGGGACATGTGTGTTTGGGATTACATGCACTCACCTGTGGCATGAATGTTGATTTGCAAGTGAGATCACGTGACTTAAGATCACAGTGACTTGTGGATTGGAGAGTAATATCGGACAATGAGATTGTGGAAGGGACTGAAGTTGCACCTGAAAACTTGTTCGAGCAATACGAGTTAGGAAGCGCATCGGATCATAACTTGTGATGGGTTTGGATGCAGATATACGATCGATGTGAGCTACAGTGTAGTCGATTCGATACATTGAGGGGCTTTGTCATTCTGAAATGGAACTTAAATCAGCGTTTTATTTGTAGTGTGTTTGTTTTCTAATAGTTTAGTTGATGCCTTCTATTTCCACAAGTATTTATGAACATTCCAACCAATAAAAGTGTGATTGAGTGTTATTAAGTCTAATTAATCCTAATTAAGCCCAATTAAATCAGAAAGTATGCTTACCAGAGTAATTAAGCCTCATTAATTATAAAAATGCACTGACTGGAATTAATCAGGATTTAATTCAGATATGAGGAATGCATGTACTTACTTACACTTGCTTAGGCTCCATTATGCATAATTAGGCTAAATGCACTTACTTGCACTTAATCAGGCTCAGTTAGTTTGAATGTGTATGAATACTTGTAGAAACCCAGGCCTTGTGCTCAATTACCTTCTAATACGATTATTTAGACTTGATTACATTTAATCACACTTAATTAGTTGGAATGTGTATGAATACTTTTGTGAAAGTAAAAGGTATTAACTAGACTATTGTAAAATAAACACATTAAGAATTTAAGTTCCATTTTAGAATGACAAAGCCCCTTTCAATGGTAAGTCACAATAATATAACCTCATTGCTAATGAGGCTTTTGCAATGTTTTTGACTTCCAAGTTAATTACATGCTTTATTGATGGCTTCACTTCGAAAAGGAAATCCCAATGAATTGGTCAATTACTCAATGAATTGCTCATTTATTCAATGCAAGTGAACATATATATTGGATTTTGAACCAAACATCCACTACAGAAACCAACCACTACCCGTCTTACACCAAAACAAATCATAAGTATATTTAGGCATACAATTAGTACCATCATTAAAATGGAAACTCCAAACACACATCACCACAACCAAAATGATAAACCAATGCAAATTACTAACAAACTGCCCAGCTACAATCAAACAAAAAATAAGTATGGTAAACACTGTCATCAGAGCCGGTATAGCATATAGCTTTTATGCAGTCTCATACTCAATGTCAGCTATCAAAATATTAGACAAAAAAATTATAGGAATCCAAAAAGTAATATGTGGTCTACCTAAATGTACAGCAAACATAATAACCCAACTACCACACGACTTGTTTGGACTAGAAGCCTTCTCATTAAAAAATGCCTACCTAAGATGTATTAGCGAACAACTCAGAAATACACTTAATGATCCCGGCAGACTTGGCATAATATACAAAGGACTTATATAACATATCTTTGCAAAATATGGAGGCGCATAAGACATACAAAGAATCAAATACTACGACTGCACAAGATCACCTACAACACGAACACTATTTCTTATGGGAAAAAAGGAGGAGCTCACCTCAAAAGCATAGAAACAAATTTCCAGCTCCATACAACTGAACTTGAAACAGAATGGAAATCCCAGACCAAATTCGTACTACGACAACTAAACAAAGAACTATCTCTTAAATTACTATATAAACTCCTAACACTAAACATACAAAAAAATAAAACACATTTCTCTTCCCAATGGCACACACTTAATGTCACCAACAGACTTTCAAACCTACTATAAAACCCCGACAAAACTAATAAAAAACGCACTACACATAGCAGAACAATTTTTCTGCCAACAAAGTTGTAACCAAAACTGTCCAATCCAATGTAATAGACACCCACAAGCCCGCACACTCTAAGAAAAATACATATCAGATAATAGAGAATTACTACCCAGAATCTTGGACAACCCCTTACACCCGCCACCAACACAACAACCCCAACAACCAAACCCACCCCCCAACATAACAAATAACCCAATCAAATTCCCCATATACAACATACTAAACCACAGAGCAAACATAACGAAAGACAAATATAAAATAACAAAAAAATTTAACACATACCTACGCCAATGGTCACTCCAAAACAACGCAATATACTGCAAGTGGATGCCACAAAAAGAACTATTCCCACCAAAACATCCCTTAGTAATCGAACACAACATAAACCTACTAAAAGAATATTATACAAGACAACAACACAACCACTACAACAAACTAATACATACCCATATAACCCCCATACAAACCAAAGACCCAAGATTCATACCACCACCTACAATAACATCACACACCCAAATATCAATAATAGAATGCAACCCAGAAAGAAACATTAATACAACGAAACATATTATACAAACACAAAACGAAATAACACACATATACGAAGACACAGGGAGATATCTCATAACCATCCCAACCACCAGACTAAATTGGCTATGGCAACAATACAACAAAGACACCTACAAAACATACGGCCTAATACCACCTCCACAACCATTTGAAACTGAAGTAGTCTGGCTATATCAAAGATATAACTCTAAAATACCAAAAAAAGATCCACTTAAAACATCTCCATACATTCTCCCACAAAAACTCCTTGACTCCATTACAAAAGCATTTAACATTTCACACTCCTACTTCTCTTCACCAATAACATGCTCTACACATATTACAAAATATTTCTCACCATTCACCAGAGATAAAAATTTTGGATCATTAGGCACCGCTTTCCAATACAAATGGCACGGAATTGGCTATGCCCACCCACAAAACAAAGAAATGACTCAACAAGCAATACACTAGGCACGCCTAGTAGCCAGAAATGACCCAGACACCGTCACACTAATAGTCACACCAGACACAAATTGGTATCAAAACTACTCACCACATACAGGACCGTTCTCAGACACACATGTCCTAGCCCATTTCGCCGCAGATACCATTACATACGACGTACCAACAAACCCTCAAAACCTCAATAAACCACAAATAGAACCATTAGCAATACCTATACTTTGCATCCACCACCAACACAATAATTTTGGTACTCCCAACCAAATAGACACAATCAAAACAACAATAGAAAACCTATAAATAGCACAAAATCATATACAAACAACCCCACCCACACCAAACAATACACCCGTAAACAAGAACACTAAATGGAACAAACTACTCTACCCACCACATAATAACCCATCAATTACACCCATACCACCAATACCAAACTACGAAACCCAACACACATTAAAATTCCTACCACAATATAGCTATTACACAGACGGTTCGTTTATCCCACCCATGAAAGCTAATGACGGGCATTGGAAGAAAGAAAAAGTTGGATATGGTATCTATAACCCAACGAAAATAGACATACGTATATCAAAAAGACTGTCCGGCCTACAAACCAACTTTAGAGCCGAATTAATGGCCATACACAAAACCCTCAAAATAATCACAACCAAATACCCGAACGAACCTGCACACATATTTACAGACTGTCTAAATTGCCTATATGTAATCAACACACTAATAAAACACCCAACTCATCATAATTAATAACCATGCTGACAAAATCATACTGACATCTATGGTTGAAATGTTAAAAAACCGAACACAACCCACTACGATATATAAAGTAAAAGCACACATACACATTGACGGAAATGAACAAGCTGACCAACTTGCAAAGCAAGGCACTAAAAAGCAATATAGATTTGTTGCCAAAACATATGAATTTGCACATATCACACCATACTACTTCCAAAAAGACACATGGCCGGGACCCAACAAAAAACATGACAAAGGCCCAGTCCGATGCCTTAAAACATACCTCACTAAACACGATAGAGATAACAACCTAAAAAAATTGGCAATACAATTTCCCAACATTAACAAATGGACAACAAATCCAGACATAGACAACGAAATATCTAATCACTTCTGGTCTAACCCCATAATAACAGATTCACAAAAGACTAATATCCTAAAATTCCGTACCAGACAATATATGGGTAACGCTAGAAAACAACTATTCTTTGGCAGAGAAAGATTCCCATCCATTACATGCCCAATCTGTAACTCACCAGATGCGGACACATGGCTACACGTACTATTAAAATGCAACCAACATCACATACACGTCCTCAGAACCAAAAGACATAACAAAGCAGTATGGGAATTAAAAAAACTAATTCTATCATCACGAAAGTCAAGATGCTACACCCTCATGAACGCAGGAACATTTAACAACAACCCACAAGAAAATACAGTCCCAACATGGCTTCTAACATGTACATGTACACAACAAAGATGCCACTGCAACGCTAGACTCAAACCTGACCTTCTATGTATAAAAGAACTCCCGCACCAAAGCACCCCACCACCACATCCAACCAACAACCTAATGGTACAATTCATCGAATTTATATACACTAATGATAGATTCTCACAAGATACAATCAACAACAAAATCCAAAAATACCAACCATTAATTAACGACATCACCCAACAATGATGGAAAGTAGACCCACTTATAGTCATAACAACAGGAGCTAGAGGAACCACGCACATCCCATCAGTGAAACAACTTGAACAAACATTTAAAAATACCCGAAAACAATGTTAAAAATACATTCAAAGCAATAAACACTATTGCCATATAATTCGCTAGTTCAATCCTCCTACACAAGAGACGTATTGAAAACAATCAAAGAATCCCCACAGAATAAATGAGCCAAGACAAAGAAAACAAATAAAGACATAAATAGCGGTTTTTGCAAAAAACATACTTAGAGGTAAAATGTTTTTACATAAATAGCGGTTTTTGCAAAAAACATACTCAGAGGTAAAATGTTTTTACATAAATAGCGGTTCTTGCAAAAAACATACCCAGAGGTAAAATGTTTTTACATAAATAGCGGTTTAAAAAAAAAAAACACACTCAGAGGTAAAACATTTTTACATAAATAGCGGTTTTTGCAAAAAATATACTTAGAGGTAAAATATTTTACATAAATAGCGGTTTTTGCAAAAAACGTACTTAGAGGTAAAATGTTTTTACATAAATAGCGGTTTTTGCAAAAAAACATACTCAGAGGTCAAATATTTTTACATAAATAGCGGTTTTTGCAAAAAACATACTCAGAGGTAAAACGTTTTTACATAAATAACGGTTTTTGCAAAAAACGTACTCAGAGGTAAAACGTTTTTACATAAATAACGGTTTTTGCAAAAAACGTACTTAGAGATTAAATTTTTTACATAAATAGCGGTTTTTGCAAAAAATATACTTAGAGGTAAAATGTTTTTATATAAATAGCGGTTTTTGCAAAAAACATACTCAGAGGTAATTTACAACATATTACAAAAGTAAAAAACAGTAATGGAGTAGACATAAGAGCAAAAGATGCGAAGGCGAATATCACAATAATGAGGTTGAAGAGGCATGTTCCATCCAACCCTAGGGCTTATATATTACATACAACTATGAGTCAAGACTCCTTTCAACTGGTAGTTCCAAATATCTTAACCATAGTGGTTTAAATTTGGTTGCTAAAATATTCAATTAATTATAATTATATATAATTAATTAAAAGTTGAACGCAACATGTTCATAACTATATATAATTAAAATTTTCAATAATATAGCTCTCAAGCAACTTGGACACCTTTTCTGCCTAATAATTAGTAATTAAAGTGTAAAAATAAGTTACGTAACCCAAAAAATAATAAATTTTAAAAATTGGCTAGTGATTAAAGAAGTCATTTAAGAAACAAACATACTTGACTAGATACATATAATATATGTAACTATATATGTGTAACTATAGTTAACATCCACATTAACTTCGAATGGATAACATCCACATTAAAATGGAATGGACCAAAAATTAAAAGGACCAAATAGACCAAGACTTAGTAATGTATAACTATAGTTAACATCCACATTAAAATAGAATAGAGCAAAAATAGAAAAGACCAAATAGACCAATAACTAGTAACGCATAACTACAGTTAACATCCACATTAACATAGAATGGACCAAAGATAAAACCAAATACACCCAAGAATTAGTAACGTTCAAGTGTGAATGCAAAGTGGTTAGGAAATTTGCTCTTGAAACAACGAACTTGATGCATAGTCTTTGATAACATCCTCCCTCAACCAACTGAGGAAACATGACTTGGCAAACACCAACGCCACAAAATCACACCTTATAACACCAACAAAACAACAGTAAACGGCTGCCAGCTGCAGCTAGCTTTCTTTATTCAGTTTCTGACTACTATAGTGTCCATCCTCGAAAGGGGAGAGTAGTATAGCCCCAATTTCCCTTTGTCCTGTGGGCATCGGGTTATCGGCATTACGAACGGACATTTTATTCACGCCGGCCCCTATCCCGGGGACTGGAGTTTCTATCTATCTATCTATCTATCTGGATTTTGAACCCTGAAGATGAAGTGCACTCAATATGGGTTATTTGGACAAGCGGCCTTCAATCCTAGTGAAGGACAATAAGCATGAAGGACAAAACCAAGTCTTGAAGGACAGTCGCAGTCCTGGACAAGAGTGATGAAGGACAATCGCAGTGCATGACAGACTAAGTCCTGAAGGACAATCACAGTGAAAGACAAGACTTATGAAGGACAACACCATGGTATTGAAGAAATTCTATTAAAAGGCAATTGTTATTATGTTGGAGTGGGGGACATTGGGGAAGAGATGTCGGGCAAACAAACATTGTGAGAATCTATTATTTTTAGCATTTGGGGCAACAACCCAAAGCAACATGCTCCAAGGATGGCATTGAAATTCAATATGTGAGACACCCATCATCCAATCAATGAACTTTGACTACCTCTAGAAGTGGCATATGAACTTCTAAATTTAGAAAATTCAAACTTCAAAATTCAAATTCTCACATGTATGTCTTTCATTGTTGTACATGTGTGTGTATCTTAATTGAGGGTCTACATCCATCCCGTCATCCAAGATTTTCACTAGCTGCCCCAACTTGATAACTTCAACTTGGCGATCAACTCGCCTTGCAATCAACGGTATGTGCCCTGGATGTTAGTGTTTTGTGTGTGGGGCCGATTGGGTTTTCCACACATTGGTTTTGGGTTGTGCAAGTAAGGGGCGCTTCACACTATGACCGGAGATCGAGAGGCTATCGATTTCCACCAATCATATTGCAAGAATCCAAGAGTTCAGCCTCTCAACCCTTCACACTAAGGCCAAAGTCCAAAGGCCGTCACAATTCAAAATGATTACTTTTTGAAGAAGGACTTTCGCAAGAAGTTTGGGTCAGATAGGAATGGAAACCCAAATTATGGTCAAGCGGCCATCAATATTTTTTCATAAAAAATCAATCATTGACAAGATCTTGGCCGATAGATTGGAGGGGTTGTTTTGAGCAAGGAATAAAGTGGGATGATCCTTTGGGTTTAGACTTTGGACTTGGTCTTTGGAGGCTTCACACTATGCCCAACCGGAGGCTCCAATTACTATTTTATTGGCTATTTTCAGCCCATTTCTTTGGACTCTCAACAAAGTTTGGCCACTCAATCCCACGGCCTCTCGACTTCGACGGCCATAGTGTGAAGCAACCCTAATATAGGAAGTGGTTTTGTTTTCATTCTAGTGTAGAGCAGACACACGTTCTTATACACTTTAACCTTCGTAATGTCACCCTCTGTAATGTCACTCCCTCTCTCATATCCCAAAACTCTAGGGAGAATATGTGCTCAGTCCAAACATCCCTCCTTGTTGTCACATCTCCTTCCCACATATCACATGTTTTGACATTAAAATAATCCACCAAAGCATTCGAACCACACGTTCACATGCATCATGTTGTCATCATTGTCATTCTTGCAGTTTTGACATTGTGTTATTCCATAATATCACATGCTACACTAATTCTCTATTATCACGTATCCAGATTAACATTATAGACCTCCTTAATATCACGTGCACTTTGGTTGCCACATGTATGATGTTAGGGAGGTTAGAGTGTAGTGAATGGTTTTTTTCAAATCGGATGTCATGACCCCTAAAGCTCAAGCTTTTCTTACACATCATTCACTTGCTATACTAAGAAGATTGCAAGGTTATAAAAAGAATTACCATGTGTTGCAAAGTTGTTGATATTAATATAATGATCAAATCCACACAGTTGGTGTCCTAAAATAGTGGGGAGCCTATGTCTACAATTTCATGTTCAAAGTTTAAATAAGTCATCATTAGCAGGTTCCTATCCTGAGCAATGAGCGGGGAGTACCGAACTTTAGTTACGAGCTAGCCGAAATTTTTTGGAGATTTCCCAATGAGTTCGCAATGATTCGGATGAGGTACCGACTTAAAATTGTTAAGTTTGGAAATTGACCGGTTCAAATGAGAAAAGATCGACAATATAGCCGGTTGAGGCATCGTATTTTAGGATATTTACCGAGCCAATTTTTAAATTTTAGGCAAGTAGCCGACCGGACTAGGGATAGGGCGGAAATTTCTACTAGGGTAATACTAGAGTCATGACCCATAAGGTCAAGAACCATGGAGGCTAATTAATTTAGGGTTGGTTCCATTCACTAGGCCAATTAGGATTTTGAGGCTCTAAGCACCCAAGGACCCTCTCTCACGAGTATAAGGAGCTTGAGTCCCTTGTGCAAAGTGTCTCACTCCTCTCACTCCTAAATTGGGATTTCTCTCTGTG
The DNA here is from genome assembly GCA_950295325.1 of Polytrichum commune. Lineage (NCBI taxonomy): Eukaryota > Viridiplantae > Streptophyta > Polytrichopsida > Polytrichales > Polytrichaceae > Polytrichum > Polytrichum commune. The sequence goes on from OX485804.1 coordinate 6,078,662, forward strand.
CTCTTTCACTACTACTCTTCCCCTTCTGTTTGTTTCTGCATCCACCTGCGGCGATCCACCTGCGATCTAGTTGGAGACATCTGTTTCGGAGGTCCAGTTCGAAGGTCAAGTTCGGTGCGGCGATCCACCTACGATCCAGTTGGTGACATCTGTTTCGGAGGTCTAGGGTGAAGGTCCACTTCGGAGGTCCAGTTCGGTGCGGCGATCCACTGCGATCCAGTTGGAGACATCTGTTTCGGAGGTCTATGGTGAAGGTCCAGTTCGGTGCAGCGATCCATTGGGATCCAGTCGGAGACATCTGTTTCGGAGGTCGTGATCAATCTCTTGAAATCGAATCTCCTGGATCTCTCACAGAGATTCTGAAACTTCACAGTGACATCGCACTGCAGTTTTGTGCATGGCGCCGTGAAATACAGAGCTTCTCTTCTCCATCTTGTGCATGGCACTGGAAGTACAGAGTGTGGGATGAAGTTTAGGGTTTAGGATTTAGTGTCCAAAATTTAATAAAAATACGAGTGAGAAACAAACTTGGGAGTAAAAATTTGGAAGTTATGCTTAGAATTGCTTTAGAGGAACCAAACGAAAACTTTGATAATAATATTGAAGAGGCAATTCCTTTGTGGAAAACTGGAACCAAATACCGGTTTTTATATGCTAATCCTTCACGTTATGTGTCTTTTGCAAGTGATGCATCTTGTTCAGTAAGTTCAACTATGTTTTCTAATTTTAAGGATACGGATATTTAAAAGTTGCATGTATTGTTGTACTAACTAGCCTCTAAATAATGTATGAACCCTTTTTGGATTTATATATTTTTTAAAGGCTAAATCCTTGGCCCTAAGTTGGTGGGGGCTTGGCAAGGTTCAAATCCTTCCAAGGATACTTGGATTTTCTATCAACACAAATTCACCCCTTTAAAAGCATAATACCAATTTTTTTAATAATATTTAAAAAAACAAATCCGACATACAAGATAGATCTTTGGAAACATACCGAAATGAAATTGAGAAAGTCGGAAAAAGACCGAATGGTAAAGTTAAATATCGGTTTTTAACCGAGAATAAAAATTGGATTTAGGTAGCTTCCGAGCAAAAAAATAAAAATCCGAATGTCTTTATAAAAGATCTGAAATGTACCGATTTTTGTATAAAACTCCCCGGACTGTGATCCTGAGTCCTGTGGCAGCTTGTATATTGAAGTTTATCATATTTCCGTTTGATTATTTTATGTAAGATGAGCAAATGTATGTAGATATATGTGCGTAACAAGTTATGTAAGTTCTAATTTCTTTAGTGGAGGTCTGCCAATTTTGTAATGCACTTTATTGGAAGTTCTCTGAGTCCCTGCCATTGAAGTTTGGCCTTGATGACAGGTACCTAGTACCGAGAAATTCTGATTCTACGAGTTTTTCAATGAATGAGGTATTTTGCATGTAAGCATTGCCACTTGTCACACATGAGCACAGACATCTGCTTTGGAAAAGTCACCAAAGAAGGTTGAACTATGGCAGGTAAACAGCACAGAAACTGCGGACCTTTTGCAGTATAATCATGTCTGCATTACTGAAGTATTAAAAAAAGCACACGTTCTATGTCGTAGTACCACCTGGTACAGAAATAATAGGAGAATGTGTTCCATATCTAGGCATGGCAAGAACTGATAAAAGAGAAACATCGTGATCGCGTACAAATCAAGTGCCGCTGACAACAAGCAAAGGTGGAGAATGGAAACCTTGGCAAGTGTGAGGACAATGCGCTCATCCCATGAAATTTGAGATGGCAAACAATTGCAGGTTCTGAAGGTGACTGTTACATAATCTTCCTTGCAGTTTCCCTCTTGTATAATGTTCTCATCCCCAAGATCCACTTTCTCAAGAATCAACATATCGAATCTACTGGGGAGAAAAATGAATGGTGGTGTAAAGTTTATCATGAAGATCTATGGCCTGTGGTCGTTACGTTTCTGCCTAACTGCAATCTAAAACAAAATGGATGTTTGTCTAACCGCAACTAAAGGAGGGGGGGGGGGGGGGTTGTTGAATGCTGGTTTAAGGTTCAGGGTTCATGGTTGAAGCTACTAGATCATGAGGGTCTATGGCCTGTGTTGCGCTTATGTCTACTGAAATCTGAAACAAAACGGAATGTCTGTCCGCACCCGGACACTGTGCACTTGTACGGCCTCTCCCCTGTGTGGACCCTGATGTGCTCTGTCCTCGCCCATGCCCACTTAAAGGCCTGTGGACAGCCTTTCCAAGGGCACTTCAAAGGCCGGTCATCTAAATGGACCCTTCGATGTTGTAGAAGGTACTTGTGCATGTGAAAATGTTTACCACACCCCTTCCACGTGCACCGGTTCCGCTTATGTAATTGAAGGTCTTGCTCTGTGTCAAAACCCATCGTGCACCCATCCATGTCACATTGGTACTCCCCTTCTGGCTCCTCAAACCGCTTCTGCGCAGCTGTCTTACGCGATTTCTTCCTTTTCTTGCTCTTGATGTCATCGTCAGTTTCTTCGTTAGGATCGAGGTCACCCAAATCAGGAGTTCCAATGCCCTCATCATCAACTCCACCCCATTCCACCATACCCGGAGTCCTAGCCCGTCGCTGCCTCGACCTGGAGCTTGTACCTACATGATCCAGCTTCTTGTCAGTACATGCGTTGGTGATTCCTTCATGCTCTGTTTGATAGGACAAAATGACTGTTGTCCTTGACAAGACAGTCTTACATTTGCATCCTCATATTAAAGTTATCCCCTAATGCAACATGACCTGTGGGCAGGAGTTGGTTGTGTTTGCATACAACAACCTCCATGTTTGGTGCATGCTTCGAGGTAGTGTGGAGGTTCAAATGAAGAACAATCTATATCGGTTCATTGAAGATCAAACTCATTTTGGCATGCCAAGAGGTGCTATGATGAGTTTGGCCCTCAATGAACCAAAATGGGTAGCTCTTCTTTCAATTCCAAGCACTACCTACAAGCGTGCACCACAAGTGGAAAGAAAATATTTATGTTGTATGCAAAGCAACCAATGAAAATCATAGGGGACCAGCTCCTGATGAAAAGTCCCAGTGAGTTAAAGGATAACTCTAATCTCACATTTGCAGTTGCATGCATATTCCTCATTCAAAAAAGGATGCTTACTTGTTAAGCAGCTCAAATATGGGGAGAAATCAGGGTCTGCATCCACTCCTGACCCACAATCTTCCCTGTTCAGATCTTCCTCTGCAATGACCAGACTGCTTGTGGGATTCTCATCCCAAGTTTGGCAGGGCCTATCTTCTTCCTCCTGTTGACCAGGAGGAGATATCTGTATACAACTTTTCCACCCAATTCCTTTAGTGCGACGACCTCTTGCCCCAACTATTCGTCGAGGAACTACAACTGCTGGTTCATAGGGTGGTGAGCACCTATTGAATTGTTGGGATGGATTGCTGGAAGGGTCATGGGATGAGGACTCTGTACACAGATTAGAGACTGCACTAATCTTTAATCTTAGGGTTTTAAGGGGTAAAGTATGGCAGGCTTGCCGATGTGTTTCGAGCAGATTGTCGGACTCAAAAATTTGGCTGCACTCTACCACACTGCAAGAAACCATACCAACTCCAGCCCCATTCTCCTCATTGTTGCATCGAGCGTCAGCTATAATTACTCGGCTGTCCCTCTTGACTTCCTCCTCTTGATCTTCTTGGAACAGCAAAATGCTACCAAGACTGCTGTTTTCTCCTTCCCAAGAGACACGGGGCACCTGGTCTTGTTTGTTCAACCCTTCTTCCACATGCTTTGGTTTCTTTACACTTTGGGCAGAAGATTCGGTGAAGGACCTCCTTTTCGGACGGTTAATGAGCCGTGAAGTTGTGATGTTGCTACATGTGATGTTTTCACACGATGCCATCCGAGCAGGGGTGGTCAACAGAGAATAAGACTCGGATTGTGTTGTGGCCCGCTGTCGACACAGCTTTTGAAGCGCCTGGAGCTTTGCGCCACGTTGAAGGAATCCCCCAACTACAGAGCAGCAATTGCTGGGTTCACTGTGAAGAACCCCATCTGGACATGAGTGCAATTGATTGCGAGGTTCTCCTACAGTTGCTTTGGTTGAAAACTGACATTCTGTTGGAGTGTCAAGCGCTATATCATGACTGCCTTGATCTCCTGGGAAAAGCCATTGAACAACACCCAAAATTTCTCATAATGTATACTTGGGCTAGGATCAATGGTTGATATCTAATTCAAATGCTTATGTGCTTTTCAAGAATAAATAAACAGATTTAGGTTTCAAAGTTTACAGTATGGACCCTTCAGTGAAAGTGCATCAATCAGAATATATTGAGCTTTTAGACATGTAAGATCCTTAAAGTGATCATAAGGAAGATTCAGATAACTGGTAACTTGTAAGTTTGAAGGAAGGGGGATGCAGAATAGTAAGTAAACTTGAAGGAAAGTGTCATTGACAGCTACAAAGTCACAAATAAGACCCACAACTACTTGATATGGACCATTCTCAATCACATCATAGTATTGACTAAATAACCTGTGATAGAAGTGCCAGGTGGGTGGACTACAGATGTGCATCTACAAAATCTTCCAGTAATAAAAATAAAGATAATAAGGATCTTACAACTCGATAGCACCACATAATTTCCCATAAGGAGACTATAAATACACTTTTTAACAGTCAACAACACCCTACATTCATAAAAACCTATTGTGTGTGCTTCAGAATGAAGCGATCTACAAGGTTTTGCAACAATTGGTGTATAGCCACATACTTGCATAGACCTCTTGAGACATAAAGTTGTTCTCACTGAGGCCACACCCAGGAAGTCATACCAACTTTTTGTGGACCACGACTTTTGGTATTCCTGAAGGGACAACCTTTGATAGGAAACTTACAAATAGCACAAACAGACAGTTGATTGCAGTATCTATTCACTAGAGATTGCTTGAAGGACAGAAGAGAACTAACAAAAGCAGTTCTGATACTTTTAGTTCAGTGTAACTCACCATTTGTAGGAGAGGGCACATTTGATAGCCAATTTGTAGCTTCCTCATTATCCAACTCATGCACAGGAGAAGATGGATTCTGAGAGATTCTTTTAGCAGCCGACCAGGGTTGCACCCTAGCATCTGGTTTTAGAAAGGGCCATATCAAATCATCAGTGGGATCAAAGGCAAATCAAGCCATAGCACATTCCCCTCCCTTGCATACATCTAGATATCACATGACCTACTTCATCTTTTGCAAGGCACAACATGCAAGCCATGTATCTTAACAGGTTCAATCAGGATCACATCACCATTCAATCAAGACCTCCTGGAAAATTTAAGAAACGAAGAGACAAATTGGGAAAAATTAAAACCCCAAGTGCCGGGGTATTCCCCTCGCTTTTATTGCCATTTTGCACATTTTCTGAGAAACTTCTCTTTGTCTATTATCGTAGACACCCAATGTAGCTATATTTGAAACTTTACAGAATTGCCAAACTCGTCATTTTATCCCAACCATCCAAAATCAAGTTCTACTAAATTTGCGTTACAGAATATTACCTAGAAATAGAACATGTTTTCTTGCAAATATGAAAATATGCATTTGACAGATTGGACTCTGATTTAGCAGAGGAGCAGACTCTAATAATTCACGATTGGAAGGGAGAACCTGACAATGAATGGGGCTGTGTAGGGCTTGAAGTGCATACCTTCAACACAAGTGAGATGTTTGGATTCCAAAGGGCGCACACAGGAGCCAACAACAGAGAATCTGTCTTGCTGCCACTGCAAAGGAATGAGTGTTGGATTTCTGGAATCCTGGATCATTGTAACTTCTGGTGCGGAGTTTCCAGATGATTGTGGTGAAATGGTGTCTGTTTGAGGGTCCTTCTCTTTATGCTTATTAGACAGACCCCAAAGTGGGGTTGTTTTGGGTGGGTGGTCTAGAAAGTGACTTCTATTTTCAAGTCCACCACTTTGTGATGTTCTTCTGCCTTGAGTGAGATCGCTGCAAACTATTGTAATTAGTTTATAATCTTCGTCTTCCTCGTCCGAATGATCCACTGCTGAGTCAATAACTGTTCTCCTCATTCGCCCAGATTTCCGTACTTCAAACTGCAGCTGGTTTTCAGAACCACTGTCACCCAATCGAGTCAGACGTGTGGCTCGCCGAGGTCTTCCATTCTCAGACAAGTTACTGATATTTACAGGGGGTGACACGTTGGAAGATGACCCTATAACTTTGACCATTGATGACATAAACCGGCATCCCCCAAGTAATGGATGGAGCTCCTCCGAGTACCACCCTCTGCCACACCATTCACCTACTAATATTTTCTCTTTCAGTCTTCTCCGTTTCCCACCAGCTCTGCTGCCTTTTTCTTCCAAGTACCGCCCACTGACTGGGTCTATATTGAGGTGCTCATTGCACATTTTGTCTACATCATAAGTACTAAGTTCCAGCTGCCCCACCCAATCACTTTGGCCTGACAAATTTCCTTCTTCCACTTCTAGAGCTGCAGTTATAATTCCTCGCTCTTTGTAAGTGGCTATTTGCATTGGAATTGACTTCCAATCGTGATGTAAACCCATCTCACTTGCGGTCTCTTTCGCTAGTTGCTCCATTATTGGGAACCCTGATAAAAAAATACAATGAATGCTGAGAGTTAGTAAAGTCTGTACATTCCTTACCAGTCCCTGAAGCCCAGAAATGTTCACAAAACCTTGGACAGACTAAGTGTGATGGTCAGAGAATTTGCAATTGGTGCAACCTTCATGACAATTCACACAATGATGAGATGTCTTGAATGCAAACTACCTAACTTGGGTGTAATAAGTTACTACAATCAACTGAAAAACAAGTAGCTCACGTACCATTTTTTAACACCCAATTCACTTTGCTCGCTAAATACCTGTGCTATGATCCATCCTAAGGTTAAAAACTAATCTAGAGTACAAATCCATGACTTGTAATGATCAGGATATGTGAATGACTTAAAAAAGCAAGCTACCAGTGATAGGGATTGACCAAAAATTACTTACTGGAGTGACAGACAATGACAACATGTGCACCTCCCAACGGCTCCAACAGACGCTGTGCTGTAACAGCATGTTCCAGACACAGAACTCGTGGCTTCACTGCACCATACATCATCCCTGTATTTGATTGAGCCTCCCTTTGGACATGCATCCCTTCTGATTCATGGGAGACTCTATCATTTGTATTGTCACTAGGATCCCTGGTGATATTACATTCAAAAGCCTGAGCAGAACATCTGTCAGCAACTTCCTCAAGCCCTCCGCTAATGACGACAGGTATGTTCAAGCCAGTGTCTGGCAGATAACCATTTCTCTCCGCCTGGAAGCTGAGAACACCCTCTGTTGTAATGTCATTACGGGTTACCTTCACTTCTACAGGAATTGTTGCAGCCTTCATACAAGTCTGCATTTGAGCACCACCAGTGCATACCAGACCACTTTGTCTACTGTCACAAACTGCAGCATCTTTTTGTGCATTACAAATGCTACCATTGGCTATTTCCTCAAAAGAATCGAAGAAATTGTCATGAGGAAGTGAACAAGTTACACACTCTCCAAGAGGTCTCTGCAATCTATTCTCCTGAACTATTTGAGTGCTTAAGCCAGTCAGCTTCAAGTGAGGTTCACAAGGTGATGAACCTGCAAGCTTTATTTTGATTGAATGGGGTCCCATGGAAGGTGATGTTTGAACCAGCTGAGGTGCCAACTCCGGTTTTTTATTTACCTTAACATGCTCCACACAGCACATATGTGTACTGTGCTCAGCAATTATTTCACTTGCCATGGGTGCTGAAGTGTTATCATCCTTCTCAGGTTTAAATTTCTCTGCCTTGCTCGCCTCCAAGTTTCCGCTGTTTCGTAGACTTGCATTGGAACTATTACTTTGATTTATCCACATGCTTTCAATATCCACTGAAGGTTTCTCCACAACTTCCAAACCACCATCAAAATCCTCCTGCATCTCTCCTCTGCTTGGAATACTTGAGCTAGATGCTTGCATTTTTCCCTTTGCTGATGTAGTTCTGGAGGGGCTTTGAGTCTCTTCTCCAGGCACATGAGATCTCTCATGTAGAAGACCTGCAACCAATAATCCTCCTGGAGAGAATATTTTAGCCATTGCTTGTGATGTCGAAGGAACGTCATGATTGGTGAATCTGCAGATTTGAACTCCACAGTCTTGCCAATGTGTAGCAAAAATAGGAGCCCCGTCAATTCCAGGTATGTCTCGCGAAATGCTATCCCAGGGTGCATCAGCTGACAAGCCTACATGATCTAAACGTCTTCCCCCTGATCCAATATGTGGGATGCCCACAACACTAACCTCTTCAGCCAAATCCTCTCTATTCTCATCCTTGTCATCTGCTTCATCAGTCTCAGAGTCACCATTGTAGATGGTTGCCAAAAGCTGGAGGGAGGAAATGGTCTTATCGCCATTTGGTTTGCCAATCTTGCTTCTTGGCATTGCATCATCAATATGTTGTTGTCTTGCAGATGATGAGATCTCCTGGCCGCTACTAACAGGAGGTCCTTGAGAAGCTCGCTTGGAACTGACATCCAGACCAGAGAAAGGGGATACAGCGGTTGTCACAGCAGGCTGAGAACAATCTATGATTGGAAAAAGTCCAGATTCATCCGAGTGCAACAAGTTTCTTGATGTGCATCCATTGACTTTTGCCAGAACTATAACTTTTTCATCCAGAGGGGTTTTCAAAGATTGGCCTTTTAACACTTCCAAGGTCTGATTTTTCTCAGAAACAACATGGACGCCCTGCAGGTTGGATCCACAAGCATCCTCCCACACCATGCCATTCAAAACACCACATTCATCTGCAGATGAAGGAGTTGAGCACATATTTGAAACTTCAGCACCAGGAGAAGACTTTTTGACAAAGTTTGTAGATGACACATGACCTTCCGTGTCCTTGGTCAGACTTGTAGCTTCACCTTGCTTGTCCTTACAGGATGTCTCTGCTGATTTGTTAAGTGACTCTAGCAGTGGAGCTACTTCGGGTGATGGAAGTATGTGAAAATCAGGTCTTGTGGTATCAGCTTTTGCAGAGAGTACACCTGTCAGGGAACTGCCACCCACCAGACTGTTGCCACCTGCACATACACCAGATGGAAATTGTGAACAGCCATCCCTCAACCTTGCTAGAGATTAAAGGCTCTAAACTACTACTCATTCTTGGGAGATCCTGTGAAACTCAATATGCATTAGCCACAGGTGGCTCCCAGTTGATGATCAAAACAGATGCAGGAGGGAAGTAAAGAAGCAAATGCAATGACTTACCAGCAACATCAGTTTGTAGAGGTCTGAAAACCATAGCAGCAGTCTGTGAAGGTTGCACCACAGCCATACCAGAATAGCAAAGCATACCACAAGCTGCACATGGCATAGTGCCCAAGTCGAGCAGTGGCAATGATGTCATACAGTTAATCCCAGATACATATCTTGTCAATGAAGCTTCTGTAAATTTAAAAGGCTGCCGAGTCTCTTTCTTTTCATCATGTTTGCATTCTCCAGACGGAGCACTAGAGTCTAAACCATGTATCTGTTCATTAAATACAGGTTGTTGAGAAGTAGTTGACAAGGAACCCATAAAGCTGTCTCCTTTGCAGAAATCTGGCCTTGAAGCTGGTGGCAGAGGTACAGGATGATCTGTCTTGGTAGCAATTACGGTGTTATCTTCAATGTTGGGGGATGTTGACAGCATACTAGGTCCTGCAGAACTGGTTGTATGATGGACTTGAACATCTGGATCTTTCAGCAGAAGGCAACTAGTCACCCCATGACTAAGAAGCTTTCCAAGCAGCTTGTTGTGATGGATAACATCACTCAAAAAGAAAGACTTCACAATCGCTTCTGCAGCCTTCTGCTTTCCAGAGAGTTGGGAAAGCTGTTCTTTTTTACTACGTGACCTAGAAATACCACACAAGGATACCAGTCATCCAGCAAGACATGGCATTTTCAAACCATCAGTTTCCAAGACACTTGTGGCTACTTAAGCAAAGATTATGAAAGGTCTTTCCAAGATAAAATTTGAGCAGAGCAAAATTACAAAATGTAGGAAAAAGTAATAAGTTCTTCAGTCCTGTTGATTCTATGGCAGACTGGTCCAGTCCACAGTACAAAAGCTATGTGTATCTTAATGCTACCTTATAATGGACTATTCAAAAACATCTAGCCAGACTTCACACAAGAGGAAGGCATCTCAATGAGACATAAGACTCCCCTTCTGGAGCATGCTTGGTCTATATGCAGTAATTTAACTTATGCCAGACTTCTATTCAAAGTTTCAGTTATTTCAATATACCCAACCTGATATCTACGTAATCTGGAGATTTGAAAGATTAGACTGTGGTGCTACAAGGTGCAGACCTGGACATAAGAGACAGTGCCAGCATGTAGAGGAGCTGTTGATGAGAAAGCATTGGAAGATAATTCATAACAGCACGCCGAGCTGCTGCTTCTCTTGCTACATGTAGCCAGCCTGGTGTTGCAAGATTTGCTGCCTCACCACAGTTAAAACCTGCAGCACAATCCCACATTTCATAACCAAGGGTAGGCTGTAAATTGAATATCCTTGCCATGTGTAGTTCTGTGTGAAAATGCATAGAAGGATCTTAACATTGACAAGTACCTAAATAGAATGCTAGCCTTTAACCCTCAACAACTAAGAATGTAGGCCTAAGGCGTCCTATGTAGATCACTGAAATACTAAAAGTACAAAAATTCATCAAATGAAATGAGTCTGCGGGGAACGAACCATGGCTGAACCCCAAGTGATATGCACGAGGGAAAGTGACAACATACTCCCCAGCGTTCTGCACAAGCCTACCAATTTTGAAAAATTATTACAACAAACATCTATATAGAATTAACTCATTTGCTCAACACAAAGAACTGCAAGCAACGCCCATGTACAACATTTGGAGAATGCAAATAAGTATTAAATAAACCACACAGTATGAAGAAGCTGCAATCAATAAGTCACCTGCAACATGGTACACCTGCAGCAATGAGCACTTCTGGCGACATGACAGTTGTTTTCTCCCCCAATCGCGCAAAAGCATCTGGCAATGTGAACCCACACAGCCTAGTCCTTCATCTGGGCAAAGCAATCCTTTCTCTAAATACATTCCAAAGGTGTGAAGGCAAGACTCTATTTGGAGAAAAACAGATTCTTCAACCACACTCCCAGCAAATCAGCACAGAACTCAATAACAGCACGTTGGATACATAAAATTTGTGATGATACCTTTTGAATTTAACTGACCACCATAGGCATGGATTCGGACAGCCTCTTCAAGGGCAGGAGCAGCCTCTCCAGGCACCGCATACCAGGTCTTAGGGGCTCCTGTGTGCAGATAGTTGAGACTGTGCAGCTCATGATCCTCTACATGCCAAGCAAACCAGCTAAAGAGCATACCTATGTACACCATTGGCGATGTAACCCCTGCCCAAACCCACCACCTCAATATTCAGTCCCTCAACACCTCTATATGGTTCCCAGAGCAATAATCACATGTTGCTTCAACTCAAACAGAATGGCATTTGGCAGCCATGTTCTGAGGTAAGCGGTCCTCTCATGCTCACTTTTTCCTATGAGACAGCTATATCCGAGTGGTGTGTGGATGTAAGAACAGCCACAAAATACGTAAATGATTTTAGGCTCAATACTCAACATGATTTGAGGGCGGGGGGCGTATATGAGAATCTCACTTTGGACATGAGGAAGATATTCATATGAGCTCCGCAAATAATTGAGGCAAATAGCTACGGACATGATTTGAAATTGACCATCATCTCACACAATTTGCATGTTTCACAACCTTGTGTGGATGCGAGAGCTTAAAGTGATCATTTTACACCTGCTTATTTTAGAACACCGTGGTCCATACAGACCCAAATGGGAGTCTAAGTGTCTAGAAAATTAAACCAGAAAAAGAAAATCTAAGGTTTCTTCAGAAATGGCATCAAACATTGTTTTCTTCGTTGTGACAGTTTTGATAGGGCACAAACTGACCTGGCACTTCATCAGGCATGAATCGCAGCAAAGAACCTGGAAGTCTGGCAACAATTCGCATGTTCCATGCACTATTAGATAGCTTACAAGCTGACCCCTGACCATTGTCAGCATTGACTTCCGGTGCTGTTCCTTTTGAGACTCTAGGTTGATCTTTCATTTGTGTTTCTTCTCCAGTCAGAGGCCCCTTGACTTCCTCTCCTTGCCTCTCTAATCCAGCCTCCATGGCTACAGTAAAATCCTTCAAACTCCGCTTTGATTTGCAATATTTCAAGTTTGCCAGTATTGTAGGATCACTTGGCTCAGCGAATGCAGAACCGGATATGTCATTTGCATATTCTATGGATATGGCTTTCTCACACGCAGCCCTCCAGAACAAAGTCTCCACGGTGAAGGGAGCCACCTCCCGAGCCGTACCCAATCTATTTCGTGAAAATGTTTTTGCTTTGGTTTCAAATTGATCAAGAGTGTAGCATTCCCCACTTTGCCATACCAACTTATGAGTGACGGCTTGACATAAAGGAACCCTTGTTTTTTGAACACCCCATCCTAATTGTTGTCGCCTCGTTGTGAATCTGGCTTTACCCCCAGCTTCAGCTTCCAGATGTGAATTGGTTCCAGGAACCCCACCCATGCTGCGTGCAGGGCCCATGCTCCTGGACAAGGACGCAGAGGACCCACTTGCATTTGGGGGTGGAGCATCGCGAGATACAGCCAAAGAAGAGTTTAAATTGTTTATCACCACTCTTTTAGGAGCTTTTGGATATGGTGGCACTATTTTGCAGATGCCAAAATGCAATGCTTCTTGCTCAATCTTCAGAATGTACCCTATGGGGTCCGAAAACTCTTCCTCCGTAGGGTAATACTCAGGCGCAAGAGGGAGGGCTTCCAGCCATGGAGGGACCTCCATATTCACTACCTCTGTAGTGATCCCAAACCCCTAGCACCGTGCTTCACGTCATTCCATCCACCTGACGGCTGTCATGAGATCCCAATGTGGGCAAATTTCGGATTTCGAATTCTCGGAGGCTTATCTGTACCCGTTTGCTGATTCTTCATATTCTCAAGAAGCACAGAAGGTAGATGAAAAAAAGGAGGATAAGAGAGCATCAAAACCAATAATGTCTGCCCTGCTTCCCCTTCCCTCTGAGCTCCATAATCAAATTATCAGGAGTCTGATTGACGACTTTTACATCCTGCCAAAGAAACACATTTTGAAACGAAAGTAACATACATGATGTTCAAGAAGGGACTACTTAATTTTTCATGCTTCGATCACAAACATGTGCTACGGTTCAATATTCCAACAAATGTGAGACTCCAGAACCAAAGTGCCGTAAAACTGTTCATCTACCCATTGCACTCTCTAATTTCCCTTCAAAGACTCAAAGAAAGACTTTATTCTTCCCTACCTACCTATTATATATCGGACATCAAATAATGACCTCTTCGTTATCCTTCCTTCCAATGCTTAGTAATGTCTGGGTGAAGTCCATAGACCTTTTCCTGCTCTTAGGGCAGTTTTATTACTTCTTTAGAGAATGTCCAATAATGGTCTGTGTTGGTGATATCTAATGTACTCAAACAAGAGATTGATAAGTGGAGAGAGGATCATTTAAATTCCCTGTTAACATTTTGACAAAAAGAACACCAGGAACAAATGTCTGTACGCTCACATTTACAAGTGCAGAAGTCTAGTAGAATCCTTCAGATTGGATTTGCTTGCTGTTGCTCAAAGTTATTGTACTGCAATGTTCCTGATAAGACATCCATTTCCCAAAAAATGCTCAACATCAACCTTCAAATCATTACTGATTCCACTCTTGCTCGGCTACTACCATATTCACTATTTATTTCTTTATATTCTAGATGTGTGTGTGTGTGTGTGTGTGTGTGTGTATATATATATATATATATAGAGAGAGAGAGAGAGAGAGAGAGAGAGAGAGATATTGAAGATACAGATCAAAGTACTTAAACGACACCTTTCTCTTAAGACCAATTCCCACTCTCCAATCAATGCGCACAACGGGCGAGAAATTGTTGCACTATCTACTCTAACCTTCGAAGCGGCTCCAAGGCATATAGAATGGAGTTTCAAATTGCAGGGTAATAAAATACGAAATCAAATATCCGTTCAATATCTTCGTCTCTGAGTGAGAGTTTTGGCATTAGTTGAGTTATAATATTAAACCAGAGATCAAATAGATTCAGATGTGAGTTCAATGCAAGAGCTGCAAGTTCTTCTCCAGTTTCCAGCCCTATAAGGACACCAATGTTTCCGAATATTAGGATTGTTAGGATTAAATCGGTCTATTAACCTTCAAGAGCGGGCGCTTCCAACATCTCAAGACGATTGAAGCATGATATTGTTTCGGCTTAGACTTCTTAACATTAGCACATCGCAGGGACCCATACGAAACATGTCAACATAGGACATGGAGTAACTCTCAAACATAAAAATGCTCTTCCATTGCAACCTGGAAGCACCAACACCCTAGCATTCAAAAACAGAGAAGCCCAAACCTGGCGCTCAAAATTTGAACCATGTGGTAAACAACAGCAGTCGGTACAGAACCATGGAAATTCCACTGCCAAAAGCCTTAGACAAAGGCAGAAACAAGCCCAATGTCTCTTCATGTGAATATTGATCACTACGAGTCCTTGTACACCATACTTTGTGCATCAATTTGGACCCCCTGCCATCCTAATCCTCACCAGACCCAACACGAGAGGGGTAATATAACCATACACACTTAGATGGCTACTAAACCTGAATGGATTCACACCGACTTAAAAGAGTTCACTGATGACAAGGTTTAGCAAGTTTTGAGGTTTACACATGATGTCGGGCTTCATAGCTTACTTCGGCCTAATGGGGATGATTTCCACCCCTCTCATCATAGGAAGGATGGACGCTACTATCTAACTCAACACCACTTGTTAAAACTACAATCCGCTCATAGATATGCTCACACACACACACCCGAAAAGGTAAGGCAATGTAGGCAGGCGTATCTTATTTCAAGGCGTCGAGAATAATAGTCTTATTTTTTTCCCAAGTACTAACTCTGTTGCACCCTAATACATGAGGAAGGCTCCCAAACCGACGATTTAGGCTCTCTCTCTCTCTCTCTGTCTCTCTCACACACACACACACACACAACAAAGAGGTTTGCCTACCTTGATGTGACGGAGAGTTTATGACATTCAATTTGCACTCATAACATAAAAAAATTCTAATCCCACCACATTCTGTATCAACCTCGAATGTCCCATGCATGCCCCCTGTCTTTCGCCTTACACTAACCATGGAACAAACAGAAAACAAAAACATGATGCCTCTCTCTCTCTCTCTCTCTCTCTCTCTCTCTCTCTCTGCCTTAACTCTGTTTCCCACTTTCAATGCAACCAACATGTCTCAAGACACATTTAACATCACATCCCATGCCAGTGCTCGACATGCATGCCACCAGACCTGAAATCTG
This sequence comes from Polytrichum commune, assembly GCA_950295325.1. Classification (NCBI taxonomy): domain Eukaryota; kingdom Viridiplantae; phylum Streptophyta; class Polytrichopsida; order Polytrichales; family Polytrichaceae; genus Polytrichum; species Polytrichum commune. Next base: position 6,094,201 of record OX485804.1, read on the forward strand.
AACGCCCTGTGCATATTGCAACTCGCGTCCCATGTCTTGTCTTGCATGTGATATGATGCCTAACCCATACAAAAACAAAATGAAGTCGCAAGTGAAGTGACTACTAACCCAAAGCGAGTGAAGCAGTAACTAAGTAAGGAGACAAAAGATTTGACGGCAACCTCGGACTCCACCACCATGGCCACAATAATTGCTGCGAGGGAGGTGAGGGGAGGTGAGAACAAAAAAATTAACAAAAGGTGACTTGGTTCACTTAAGAAGTTAACCTTACCCCGTGAGCATCATTCTTTCTTTCATCATTCTTTCTCAGGGGTTACTATGTTACTTGGGGGAAAATGGGAGCGGAACCCAGAAAGTGTGGTCACTTTCACGCGCACCTGCGATGCGGGATCGCAGTCATTTGCGAATTTGCGACAATGTGACGGGGAGCCGCGACCGGATGAGGTCCGAGGATGCTGTAACCACCTCGGAGCTCTCTCCACCTTCTCTTCCGTCCCTTTGCGCTCTCTCTATCCTTTCTCTGTTCGCTCTGTCCTCTGTTCCCTCTCTCTCTCCTCTTTCTCTCTCTCTAGGGTCTGGGTCGGGGGCTGGCCAGGTCGCCTCCGCCAGCTCAGCGCTTATGCGGTGCCACGTCCTCTGTGGGGGCGACACGTGGAGAGAGTGGGAAAAGGGAGACAAAAGGCGTGTTGGGTGGTGGTGTCCTAGGTCCAAGGATCCAAAGGACATTCCCTCCCTTGGTAATGAGATAGTACGAAAGCAGAGGCAAACAACGGCTTTCTTAGCTCCTCCACGTTGACCGAACCTTCGGACATATTCATAACATACTACATTGGATTTGATAAGAAGTAATAAGTAAAAAAGAGTAAGCGCGTATAACTCCAAAAGGTGAGCGGAGAGTGCACGAATGGGTTTGGACTTTTCGGGCATGTTATTAACATATAGTATGTTGTTACGGGGTTAGGGTGGGCTTCCTACATACATTAGGGTTCAGGTCCAAGAAACGCGGAGTCCAAAAGCTCAAACCACCCTTTCATGGACCTTGTTTTGGGACACAAGATTCGACCCACCAGATTCGAGTTTGCAGGCTTGGTTTTTCAAATTCGTCTGATTTGGTAAGTTCATAAGTTGGTTGGAGTCAGCGAATGTAAGGTGAGTGCATGTAGGGTGAGTTTCATGTAGGCCTCTCGCCCTCTAGACTCTAGGTAATAGTTGGTTTGAGGTGTTCTCGTGTAAATAAGCACAAGTTGCCAACCAACCACATTCTAGTGGCCTACTAGAATGTGGAGGGTTGTGGACATGGGCCACCAGAGTTCCATGAGCCGATTAAGGCAATTTTTAACCTACAAGTGTTGGTCGATGGTCTATAACTTCATCCTTGATAACTTGGAGAAGGAGTTTAGTGGGTGGGCCTAGATTTGAGAACATGAGAGTAGCTAGCTGGCACACACGCCACCAAATTCCATCTACATTTGGGGGAGTTTGTCCTTACTACCACTACGATTTGGTGGGCGAGTGACCTATGTGGAAATTTACCCTTATTGTGAACATTATGAGCATTCTACTAACATACATTAGGGATTAGGGTGGGCTTACATTAAGATCCCAAGTCCAAGAAATTTGAGGTCCCAAGTTCAAACCACCCCTTCATGAGCCTTGTTCTTTGAATTCAAGATTGGACCCCTTGGCTTCAAGTTTGTGGTTTAGTTTCTCAAATCTATTTGATTTGATAAGGAATTAACGGGTTAACGCATGTAAGGTGGGTAAGCTTATCGTGAATATGTTGAGCATTTGAACAGATGTTAGGGCTTAGGACAGGCTTACATTAGGGTCCGGGTTCATAAACTTAGGGTCCAAAATATCCCTCCATGGAGCTTGCTTTTGGACTCATTAAATCCGAGTTTGAAGTTTCAATGGAGTTTTCCCAAGTTGGGCTACAACCGCATAGATTTGGCAAGAAAATGGTGTCACTTCATTTCCACACTTTAGACCAGGGTGCTAGTGTAAAACTCCTTGGGTCCAAAAAGTTGCGCTCAACCAATAGGAAACGCTCTACTCCAAACCAGCCAAAATTGTTCCGCATCGGATCCTAGTGTAAATCCACCTCGAATCACACAATAATAACGAATCGAACATAATACCAAATCCGGTCGAGGAACGACGAAAAAACAAGCTAACGCTTTTTGAAATCGAGTCGAATGAACAAACACTTTTGGAAACTCTTGATGAGTTTCTTTACTCTATGTAGACCGCGTACGCATTAGAATCCATGATAAGTCACTTTTCATATTAGGTGTACCCACCTTAAGTAGGTAGTTGTCGTTGGTTGGGAGTGTGTGTGTTGTAATCAATGGCCTCATGTGGCATTCCCCAAAAGGAGCACCTCCTAGCTATATATGCATGGCTCCACCACATCGTTGACCCGTTACCTAACCTATTATACGGTGGGATTTCGGTTTGCCACACGGGTGGGCGGGGGGGGGGGGCTACTTATTATTAAAGGGAGACTATATACCCCAACCGTCACCACCGCATGCACATGGCAACACGGTTTCAAGGTTTGCTTTGGGTTTGTGTGTTGGTTTCCTCGATCTTGTGTGTGGATTGCGAATTGGAGCTTTCTCGTCGGTGGCTCCCGTGTTCCCACCACCCACATAGCTAGGTTTGAGATTCTTTGAGTCCTTGTTCGACATCGGACATTCGATCCCTTAAGTCATGTAAGCTTAAGATATAATAATGCTCGAATCGCGTGATGTGTAATTCTTATCAAGTACATTCTTGGTATGTTGCGGTGTAGTAGGCCACACCGTTCTTCATTGACCTAGACAAAAATTCTTGTACAATTGACCGCTTAAGGGAGGAGCCGATCCTCATTGGTTACTCTTGATTTAATAGGACACCCATATTTGAATGGTGTGCAGTTCGGTGTGGTTTTAAGAACGGATACCAAAACGGCACGTGCTTAAAAAAAGATTGGATTGCATGTTTCAGATATGATAACTTAACCATTCTAAGATGCATAGTCAACTTTTTTGGGGGGGGGGGAGGGGAGGGAGGTGGGGGGAAAGGGTATATGACCACTTAATGAGCACGAAAATATTCACTTTGATAAGGAATAAGATATACATATGAACTTTGAAATTTATGAAGGAAGTAGGTGCATCCTTGATCTGGGTTTGCTAACCATCTTGTACTTACTAACGCGTTTTTCAAATCCTAGGAGGAGTGGGCTAGTAAAAAGGGGAGGGGGGGGGGGGGGAGTAACTATTCAAGCCCCGTTTACCTTAAATTCTTGCAAATCACTCACTTAGGTGCCGACCACATACTTGTGTAGAGGAACACGTGATCCTACATGAAGAGTCGCGGAGGTTACTTCAATTAAGAAAGACACATCAATTTTGAGCTCACACTAGATACCTATCGACGGTAGGGTTTTACTTGCTTTGACTTCAAATAAATAAACATTCCTCAATCACTATGCCATCACTTAATCTCAATTCTATTGTCCGTCACTCATATGCTTCTAGTGGAAACGGTTGCTTGGATAGTCCAACACACAACTTGACTTTTGGAAAAGGAAGGAAGGAAGGAAGAGAGACTATCCAAACATACTAGTTTTTCGCAAGGAACTTCTTTATTTGAAGCACCTAAGCTTTGACCCAAGTAAGAAGGCAAAGAAAACGGGCAATTCTTCCCAAGTGGCCTACTTCTCCTATAGTTTTAAAGATGTGAATGGAACGAGATGATTAACAAATCAAAATCGAGGTCATAGCTATTTTCCTTGAAAGTTTATGGAGCACATGTGAACATCGTATTCATCGTCAAAGTGAAGATTCTCTCTCTTCTTGAATGGTCATATCTATGGTCAAGGGCCCCGGTGGTATTGACTATTGACTCTAGGATAGTGAACAAAAGTCTGAGCACTTGTCTAGTTTCTTTTAAACACGTGCCTTTTGGGGTTCCGTTGTTAGAGTCCATACCTAAGCACATACCACTCACATACATGCGTTGGACTATGATAAAGGAACGAATGCGTTTTCGCTTACTTTCGGTCAAGATTCTCTTACACCTCTCTTAATACTTGAGGGTTTTGGTTACATTATTAGTTGTCTAGAATGACATGAGAAATGATGGTGTCATGTTAATTGCATTGGTTTTTATGACTTCTTATGGAGAATCAAATGTCACATGCCAAACTTCATGGTCGTCAACAATTGATTGCAAGTTGAATAAGGTAGACAACCCATGTCTGGTTACATTGGGGACAATATTGTGGGTGCACAATATATTCCAACTCAAATTACATAATATCAAAAGCCTTCATTGTAGGTCACAATAATCCAATTGGATGGAAAATTCACAACAACGTGAGATCCAATTCTTACATGTCCTACTTGGATGGTTTTGAGTCTAAAATAGAACACTTATACTATGTCAAAAATAGAATTCAACCAAATTGAGAATTAAAATTCTCTTTGTAATTTTTATTTATTGAAAATATAATCGTGTGGTTCTAATTGGGGAGTAAGAATCCTAACGGCATCTAATAGCCATCTAGCCTCTAATGCAGCTTTAACTGTTTCCAATCTATTATATAATAATTTATTTCATGCAATTTTTGGGTACGTGGAGGGACTGATGCAAAACAATTATGTCAAGTACAAAGTTACACGCTATTTTTGATATGTGATGTTATATATTGTGAGCCACACTATAATGCATCAAAGGGTAAGTCCCACTATAAGTATGCGCACATTTGTTTACCACATTCAATGTAATGGAAGTGGACTTGAGTAGGTGCCAAAAACATATAGGTAGAGACCACTCACCAAGGTTAAAGTTTGCACTTTTTTTTTATACCTAATGTTGTTCCTCATGTCATCACATGACATCTCTAAAACAAAGTGATTTCAATCTTATGTTTTACATCTTGCACTTAATGCCTTGTTCAAAGGAACAAGCAAATGTTGGCACTCATATCATGTCTTGCATTTTAATGAGAACGATGAGGGCCACTTCACACACGAGACTGAGGGCCCGTGACCATCCCACTCCAAGCGCTCTCATTGGTGGAAAAGGCGGAGCTGGTCCAAGTTCGCTTCACACTACGCTTGAGGGACCAACGGAGTATACAAGTGAATGCAAGATGGATGTACAGTCTACATGGATTCCTACATGGCATCCAATGGATCACATTTCACAGTGACTTGGACTATTTTCAAAAACCACCTCTTGGAGGTAGGCCTACCACAAAACCATTGGGAGACCATGGCACTCTGAACGCTCACAACCGTTGATTTATTCTATTTTAACCTGTGTGAGGACCCGCATGAATAAAAATTCATTGAAATAACATTTGGTTAAGGGCCCAGTCACATATAACTTCACACTACACTTGAGAGTCCGTGACCGCTCTACATGATTTTGGAGGAGTGTTGGGATGGCCTTCGGACACTTTCTTTTGGGCTCCCACAATTTCATGGTCACGGCTCTTGGCTCGTGTGTGAAGTGGCCCTGAGTCCATTCCTCTATCCAAATGTAAGCAAATGGGCGGTCAAAATGAGATTGTGACCCCATCTTGAACTTTTGGAGGGGGCGGTGCTTGTGGAGTGAGTTACGGTGGCCCTAGCTTAGACTATAGATGGACCCTTGTAGTGTGTTAGTAGGGTTGGAACTCCATAGGATGTAAATTTCAATTTATATCCCCCCTCCCCCCCCCCCCATTGTTTTGGTGAGATAACACTACCAAATTGTCAAAAAATAAAACAAAATCAATTTTGAATTTTGAATATTGAGTTTTCCTATAAAAATATCGATTTTTTTTTATCATGTGTAGGTGTTTTCTCATTGATTTTGAATCCCAAGACATGACATTTTAGTCTAAACTTTCACCATTTTTTGTTGTATGATAAATTGTTCCAAAAAATAGTAGACAAATTATTGCTTTTAAGCTTGTACCAACATATGCGGATCAATACGCATGTGTTGGTGGAAGAATAATGTAGATCTTCCAATGTGCTAGATTTTCTGGTGACGTAGGACAAGTTTCTAGTGACGCAAATGACTTTCCCAAGACTTGTAGTGAGCCCATACACAAAAGGGGTATTGTCATTAAAACGCACTCACGTGCTATGTACTCTGTACATTGAGTTCAATCATTGGACGTTGGAATTGCCATTGACATCACGTGCAATAGTTTAAGTATGGGATGTGCCATGACGAGGGCTTGGATAGATGCTAGAATGTTTAATGTAACCAAGCCTTGAGGTATGTTTCATCCATTTTCCATTGACAATGTGGTTTCATTAAGATTCGTTACCTACTAGATCAAGACATAACATCATTCAAATTCATAACAATGTTCTATGGGACCGATAATATTCCACATAATATAATCCCCACATTCAATATGAATGTGGGGAATATTATGTGGAATGATGTCAGTCTCACATAACATTGTTATGGATTTGAATGATGTCATGGAAGTACTAGGTTTGGAATAATATCTCTCCATCATATGATTGCATTATATGCTTTGTGGATATGGAGCATAACTTACAATAATTTAACTTCAAATGGAACTATGGATTCACTAAGGAGAGACCCCAAAATATGCCACAACATTGATTCTTAAGTACCAAAAACCGAAGCAAAATCTTCCCAAAAGTGAATGAAACAATTCACTCTAGTTCCACAACTTATTGAAGAAAGTTGATCCCTCTTATGTTAGCTATGACCGTACCAACGGAATCTTTGTGTAGTCAGTATTATTCTCACATAATTTCAGTTGTCCACATGTCCACATGTGATTGTAACATAAATGTGTATGTTGATATTGTTGGGTAATGATGACTACTTGGACAAAAACATCCGCTTCGAACTTGAGGGGTTGAGTACTAAAGTTTTGAGGTACTTAGGTTCACATATTTCCATCGATGGAGAGGCTTCATAAGAGCTTATCAGGTACCTACTACCTTCTTAGGTCGATAACTCCTCTCGGGGGTTGTTTACACCACAGACCATGAAGTCATCCCAAGGCCTTGTAAAAAATGTGAACTCATCTCATGACCACTTTGGTTTACACCAAGAAATAAATGTCAGAATGACTAGGGAGTTCGAGGTCCCCAAAGACATATTTTAAGGCCTACATTATCCTCTGACATGGTCAAACGGGTTTTGCGGTGGGAGAGGCGGAACAAATGCTATGGTAGAAAAAGGCAAGGGCCCATGGCAAATAAATGCTATTATAATGATTTTTCCATGAATTCTTTTGGGAAGAGAATATGAAGACAAAAGAAGACAAAAGAATGGTCAAACTTTATTTATTTTCAAAACCGCCTTTTCGGGATGTATATTAAAAAAAATCAACATATTCATTTTTTGGTGCATGGTCATACCTATTGGTCCACTTTTGGTTTACACCTAGTGAGGTGCCCAAAGACTTTGTAAATTTACTTTTTAAGAGATGGGACCGTGAAAAAAGGCCATCTTCCATGGTCCGACTTCATGGTCCATGATGTTAAACCGGCCCTTAGATGTTGGAAACTTATCAAGAGTTAACTTAACTTAAAGACGTCTTCTTCTTCTTCTTCTTCTTCAAAGCATCAATGCGTTATGCCCTTTTTAATGGTGGAAGGTGGAAAGGAAATGATCATTATGTTTCGATGAAGCACCTTCCCTCATTATTGTACCTTGCCACACTTTAAGTATGACAATGACCCATGAAATTATGACTTCAATGCAACCAAGCATCACTACCACGTACTCAACCTCAAGGGGATTGGTGAGCTTATTAGCATTTGTGTTTGAGCATCCGAGTCTCAACATGGTACCTTTTTATGGCCTTTATATTTATATTCTACTTAGATTAGACATGCCCTAATTTCTAGAAACTATAAACCTTGTAGTACGACGTTTAAACATTGTGAACATTCCTACTCATGAAGCATTGGAAATGTCGTTCTAGGCTTATGTTCAATAAATTAGCTAAAGTATAGTGTTCCCTACGATTGCCGGAGTACCCATCACGCAATCGTTGTCAAGTTTCATAGTTCATAATAACAAGAAACAATCGTTGTATTGAAAACACAAAATTCGCAAACAATTTCAAAATCCGTACACCATCTCGGAGGGGGGGGGGGCAGTGTGTTAAAAAGTTAAGGATATAGGTGCAAACAACCACTATTTTATAGGGGGGTATTACTTTCAATTCTCTTTTTTTTTTACATGCTATCATTATGTAAATTTCTACTTTGGGTTAATAGAAAAATGGCTTGCATTACTTATAATTCCAAATTACCTATTATTCCATACCCTATAGTACTTTAAAGATGTCCAATGCCATTTTTGATACCCTATATTACTCTTAAGTCCATTTATAATTTTTAGCTCTCATGTTTTTAAAATACCCTATCATTTGTTTGCACATATATTGCTACTCCAACCAATAACTACCCCCCCCCCCCCCGAGTACACCATGACATGTTAATATGGAGAGTAAGCGTGCAAATCAACATGCTTCTTTAAGTAGTATTGGAGATTCTATGTTTCGTTCAATACATTTGAGGCTCACAACATTAAGCCACCTACATGAGAGCTATCTAAGCACATAGCATGATAAATTTGCACTAAGTTAGATGTCATTATTGACACGCTTCAAAAATACATGTATGTGTGCTCTCAATAATTTGTATTTGTGGTAATCGGATGAACCATGTGGTTGCTTGAACTTTTAGTACACTTAAGCACACAAATCAACCACATTAAGGTACGTGTGCCTACAAGCATTTACTAACCTTTTTACTTCCATCTATTTTTGGATGTAGAACCATGCGCATGCACTACCAATCGAATCTAATATGGATTGTTTACATCCAATGGCTATAGACTTAAGGTTCCTAATGGTTGTGGAAAAGTATGCGGGAATGGAGTTCATCCTTCTTGACAATAAAAGGCCTAAACCATGAAATCACTTTGCGGATTTTTGTAGGTTGCACATCGATTTCTTTATTTATGGCCTTTTCTTTCTAGTGCACTCCTCACTCATTCGCCAAGTTGTATATGTTTCATGGATGTCAAATGACTTTTGTAAGATCATCAAAAGAGAGAAACTTGTGGAAATGCGAGTATGAAGCACGTGTACTTTATACACACACACCATAGGAGCAAAGCTATAGGTGTGAAAAGCCACAGTCTCCAAGATGATGTTTTCCTTTCAAACTTTGGATATTAAAAACCAATTGGTCATCCAAGTGAAGTGCACTTCCAATAACTTGTGTGAGTTTCTCTTGACATGATATGGTTAACATGCTCGTATTCAAGTTGGTACAAACAATGACACCCATTCTTATTTTCTTTTCTTTTCTTGATGTAACTCGTCCTCCGCTTTCCTCTCAGATGTCATTTAAGTAGGATATATATATAAAGAACAAACACACATATCAATTGAGCTTGAGGCAAGTAGCAACCCAACATAGATGGAAAACATCAGTGCATCTCCATTGCATGAACCACTCTTAACCTACAATTGAAAAGCTTCTAGAGTACTATATATATGGAGGGACCTAACCCTATAATGGCAGAGACATCACCACCACAATGTCATTTTTCTACTTTAAATGTAATATCATAAACATGAACTACATCCTTACTACATAATAGAACACCCTCTTTATTCTAGTCTCTAAAAGTTACGTTGACCGGTATACATGAAAATGTAATGAAGTTGTGGTGGTGATTGCTATGCCTCTACTCCTTTTGGATGGAAAATTACAAATCATGCATGAGTGAGTTCACTTTGAGATGGAAATCTAGAACATCATCCATACATGGCTTCATCACTTTGTTGGTGGTTGCTATTTCCGCCATCTTGAGATGTTGAAAAACAAGGTTCTCTTCATCAACATTGGGATGAAAACCTAGAACATCATCCATACGTGGCTTCATCACTTTGTTGGTGGTGGCTTTTTCCGCCATCTTGAGATGTTGAAAAACAAGGTTCTCTTCATCAACATTGGGATGAAAACCTAGAACATCATCCATACGTGGCTTCATCACTTTGTTGGTGGTTGCTTTTTCCACCATCTTGAGATGTTGAAAAACAATGTTCTCTTCATCTACATTGGGATGAAAACCTAGAACATCATCCACACCCGGCTTCATCACTTTGTTGGTGGTTGCTTTTACCGCCATCTTGAGATGTTGAAAACCAAGGTTCTCTTCATCTACATTGGGATGAAAACCTAGAACATCATCCACACGTGGCTTCATCACTTTGTTGGTGGTTGCTTTTACTGCTATCTTGAGATGTTGAAAAACAAGGTTCTCTTCATCTACATTGGGATGAAAACCTAGAACATCATCCACGCACGGCTTCATCACTTTGTTGGTGGTTGCTTTTACCGCTATCTTGAGATGTTGAAAAACAAGGTTCTCTTCATCGACTTTGTACAAGAGAGCAATAACTACGTGCATGCAAATATTGACTGACCTCATGCACAATTCCTCACATGAAGAGGACGCATGCATGCTGGATGATATCAATGCCACAAATCAATGTTAATGCCGTATGCATCCCTTGTGAGTCATAAACCACCGCATGAAAGGCTACATCCCTAAGATAGATGTGTCTAAAATGGTTACTTTTAATCGTCTAGCCACTTCTCCTAGGGCATGAAACACGCAATTTACCTAGTACAAGATGGCTAACAAATCCAAATCGAGGCCATAGCCACTTTCCTCATGATTTTTGGAGCTCATGTGAACATTTTATTCATTATGAAAGTGAACATTTTGGGTTCATAAAATGATCACATGCGTCCCCTCCAATTATGTTGTCCTTGAGCTTAAAATGGTTATCGTATTCTGAGCACATAATCCGATCTCTTTCAAACATGTGTCCTTTTTTTGTATCCGTTCTTGGAACCAAAACCAAATCATAATACCACTCAAATGTAAGTGTTTAAGTAAGAGTGATAATCAAATGATTATTTTTCTTCTTTCGAAATCGTTTAGGCCCCGATTCTCTTAGGACATCAGACAAATTACTAGTATAAGATGATTAGCAAATACAAATTGGAGGTTGTGGTCATTTTCATTGCAATTTATAAAGCTCGTAAGAATATTGCTCTCGTTATCAAAGTGGAGATCCCCTTTCTTCAAAGATTACGATATGGGTTCTCCCTTGTTTGTCTTTAATATTTGATACAACTACACTAAATATGATACTTAGTGTATTTAATTCTAATTATCTTTCTCAATACTCATTGTAAACTGCAGTGTAGTGTTACCAACACTAAATGTTAACCCAACATGATTTGTCAATCCTTGTAAAATTTTTGGTGGATTATAGATACATAGTGTTGCAATTACTATCACTTACCAAGTGATTTTTCATCCAAGTTTTGATCATCCATGACAATATTTCATCACAAGTTGCTGACAAAAGAAGGTCGGAATGTGGCCAATGGATGAACTCATCCATCATCCATGACAACATTTGTTCATTTATTCATAAGAAGTGTCATCCAAAAAACTTACCATAGTGGTTTTAAATACCATATGACATATTTACTGTAGTTTACAAAATTTGAGCACTTAGTCTAATATCTTTTTGTAGGTGCCTTTTGATATTAGTTCTTAAACCTAAACATGAGATTGTTGCATGAGATCTATGATCTAGCTAACAATCATCACATAGATCTTACATGATATTTGTTTCCCCCATTCCCCAACCATACCCTAAACATGCACCCTTATGGCATTAGGTTGTGGATACAAAACCACCCTAGGCATGTCAAAATCCCTTTGTGACACACGAACACAATTCTTTGTGGTTTGTGTTGAGCCTCAATGTCAACTTCATATCAACTTTTGACATGTGATTAGACACAACCGATGAGTCGATCTTGTTGCATGAGATTTGGAGATTCTCAACCCAAATGGCATGGTGCATGGCTCGTATCAAAGCATGGACGTCTCATTAGATTTTTAGTCGAGACTTTGTGGGCATATGGTTTAAAGACTAAATGCGGTGGTTAACTTAAATATGAGAGTAGTAATTATGGCCTTGTTGAAATTGAGTATGCTTACACACAAGTTGGGTTTCGAGCATGCAAGATTGGGGTCATTTTAGCCAAGTTTGCAAGCATTCGTGTGGGACTAGACATCCTTTAAAGTTGAGCCGTGCAAGTGAATTGGTGATTCGAGTAACCAATATATAGCGATTCCATAAGTGAAAGCAACGTCGAGAGTTCAAAGTGAGAGCAAGGTTGAGATTTAGAAAATGGCCAAAGGTGTGGGGTCACATGCCAAGGGTTACAACAAATGGGGAGAAAAAAACAAATGGGGATACTATCATAGCATTACATAACCCTTAGTTGTGTTCCGTGGGACCAAGTACCACATGAGCGTAATTATTCTATGATTATGAGAAAAAACTATGTGCCCAATTTCCATATAAGTAAGTTTTGCAGCAATACCCAAACAAGAGTGGAGTAAACATTTAAGACTTTTGTGAGTTTGGTGCATAGGATGATTTTGATGCTTATGGTGGTGATTGCTTAGTAAATGGCTTGGCATCATAAACACCGAATGCCCTAGCCATGGGTAGTTAGATCGTCAATCGTCATCATCAACTTCATCGTCAATGCCACCTTAGACACTTGGCACTAGTATGCTCATATATATATATATATATGTACGATGACTTTCTCATTGGCAAGTGTAAGTGATTTTTATGGGTAACAAATGCTTATTTAATTCTCGATTAATATTTTGTGTGTGCAGTGGAGGCATTTATCATGTTAAACTGAGAAACTTGGCATAAATAAACGAGTTCATTTTCTAGCATATTATTAGTATGTATAAATATGGTTTTCTATGTAAACTTCTCATATATAGGGGGCTTAATTTCATAGTGACCCATGCACGTCATTTAGGTATCCAACGAAGAGCCCGTCCCCCAGGGAGTTTACATAACTCATATTGATTTTCAAAATCATGATGTGCTTCACAAAATGGACATTTGTTTAAACTTAGAGTGGACTTTGTTCTAAAATGTTTACAATCAGTCACGTACACCTTACTTATAAATTATTAACCATATATGGACACTAAATACCATTCGTATGTTAATAATTGTGAATCCCCCCCCCCCCACATACAAAACAACATGTGTGCATCCCAACTTTGCACATTAAGTTTAGATCAAGGATGGTTGGATTTACTTATTTAAACAATAGTTACCATTCTTGTTCTTCAAATTCTCATGACAAAATGAATTGCCAATAGAAGCTCACACATAAGGTAGATGTGCGCAATTCAATTACTTCTCTTAGTTGGAAACCTATATTTTGAGTGGTATGTGGTTAGGTATGGCTCCTAGAATGGATACCAAAGAGACACGTATTCACAAAAAGATTGGATGATGTGTTTGAAGTACGATAATCGATACTCATCATTATTCTGATTTTTCAATTAAAAAATGTTTTCTTTTTTTTGGGGGGGGGGGCAGTGTTGTATGGCCTTTGGATGAGCATGAGAAGATTCACTTTGATAACAAATGAGATACTCATACGAGCTCCAAAGTCATGACGAAAGTGGCTACAACATCATTTCAAATTTGCTAACCATCTCATACTAATGATGAGTTTCATATCCTAGGAGAAGCATGCTAAGTTAGTCGGGGGGAAAAGTAACCATCTAAGACCCACCTACATCACTGCACAACACTCCAATACGTAACCATATTCTCATCCCAAAATTATGACCCATCCTGCTATTCAAGGTCATGCCCATCCTTACGATACTATCATAGCATTACATAACCCTTGGTTGTGTTCCATGGGACCAAGTACCACATGAGCATAAGTATTCTATAATTATGGGAATCCATGTTCATGGGGGAGCACTCATGCTTTGAATTGTGAACTTTTCGACAAGCATTTGTAAATTATTAAAGTTCTATGATCGCAACACCTTTCTTTGGAAAGAGACCGTCATGGATCTGCTTTGCTATGCCATGGCGATTACAAGGTGGGGGCAATGAACAGGGAGAACCGACCGCTAGTTATAGAAGAACCGGTTGAGTTTTGAGAAATAACCGATTGAAGTTCAAGTTTCAGAATAATTACCGATCATTCAAGATGAATCTATGGAATACACCTCGAATTAATAGAGGAAACACTAAAAGATCACAACATGTACACTATAAACTCCATGACATCGCGCTCGTGGCAACCATAGTGCACGTGATATTAAGGAGTTATGTAGTGTTTACATGAACGCATGATAAAAGAGAAATAGTGTAGCCTGTGACATTATGGAATACCATAAAGTCAACATTGCAATAATGATAATAATTACAATGATGATAACGTATTGCGTGCGAGGGTGTGGTTTGAATCATTTGGTAGTATATTTAAATGTCAGAACCTGTGATATGTGGGAGGGAACATGGTAACAAGGAGTAAGATTTAAATTGAGGGCCGATTTACACCATGAATCATGAAGTCAGACCATGAAAGATGACCTTTTTCCATGGTCCGATTCTTTGAAAAACCAACTTACAAAGTCTTTGGGCCCCTCACTAGGTGTAAACCGAATGTGGACCGAGAGGAATTACCATGCACCAAAAAATGATCGTGCTGATTTTTTTTTAAATATCCCCAAACGGGGCAGTTTAAATAAAATAAAATAATTCGACCATTCTCTTGTCTCCTCTTGTCTTCATCTTCTCTTCCCCAAAAATACTCATTAAGATTTAATCACAACATCATTTCTTTGCCGAGGGCCCCCTGCCATTTTCTAGCATAGCACCTCTTTTTCCTCTCCCACCGCAAAACCCGTTAAACTATATCAGTGGACAATGTCGACCTGAAAACACGGTTTCCTTGGTGTAAACTGAACCAATCCCGGGACGCGTTCAACAACCAATCACAAATTTCACAAGGACCTTGGGACACGACGTCACGGTCCATGGTGTAATTAAACAACCTCTAAGAGCCTCCGTTCCCTAGGGTTTCGGGACACAAGCGAAGGAGCGACATTAATTAAGGTGGTCGATATTACGGAGCTTAGATAGAGTGCCACCAGTCGGACTCAAAGGAAACACTAGGGTTTTGACCGATCGAGCCCCAAACCCTAAATTTCTCCCCGGAGACCAGGCTGCATGCAGGCTTACTCTCTATCGACACTGAACACATACAGGAAGCCCTAATTGTGATGCATGCTTATTAAACAGAACAATAAAAGAAAGAAAGAAAAATGAACTAACTAGTTCCGAAGCATGTGTACCTTTGCGGCCTTTTGGGTCACGTATTGTACCCAGTAGGCCGGCATACAACTCCTTCTCAGTACGGTGAAGTACGAATTACAAGCTCACTACACTACACTAGCTATGAATGCAAGGCCGTGCTGAGTCAACAAAGTAAAAAGGGTGCTTGGATTTCGACTTCCATGACTCGGCAGAGTGGAGTGCTGCTGCAAAGCAAACACACAATTGGATTACTAGCTCCTGCTACTGCCTGCCTCCGCCTGTGTCGTACTTCGTGGAGTGCGTGATGCGAGTGAGGGTAATCAATGCCGCCTGCAAGCGATGCAAATTCATCTCGCCTGATAACTTATATCGATCGATCATGTATGTGTGAATCATCTGGCCCTGCAATAATCACCACAATTAGGGCTCACAAATCGGTACTGCGCTCGCAGTAATTCACTATGTGTTATATATATATATATATAGATGGAAGTATGGAAGTACGTCATCAACTGCTCGCTCGCCGTGTTGAAATTGAGATTCGATTCGGGTGTTGTGGATGCTGTGTCGTCGGGGGAGGGTTTTGGTGCATAAGCTATGATCGGCGGGGAGGAGCTGGGGATTGGAGAACTGGCAGTTAGTTTGCAGATGAACCGATTGAGTTTGAGAAATGACCAGTTGAAGTTCAAGACTGCAGGAGAATTACGGATCGTATTAGAGGGATTTAGAGAATATACACTGTACCCCGATTTAATGAAGGAGAACCGAAGGATGTCGTCAACATGTAACCGGTTGGACTTGCAAACACTAGGATCTCAACCGATTATGAATGCCCAAAAATCTCCCCGATCACTGTGCATAAGGTTAATTGGTCTCGAGTCGAGATCCCGGTAATTACCGCATGTTCACATCTTTCGGTGCGGTCTGTGTTTATGTGAGGTATATTCTCTAGATTCTACTAAAAATGACTGTATTTGGAAGCCTTGAGCGTCGGCCGATTGGGTTTCCAATTCAAGCGATTCGTGTACATGTAACGACACTGAAATGTGATATTCGGTGTCACCGATGCGAATGGTGTTGCTCCAATACAAATTGTAGACTGGGCATTATAGATTCACAGTGTTGCGAGGTTTGTCGCTTGCTTAGTGTTTTCTCGTCCAAATTTCAATCCTCCATGACGATGTTTCATCATGTTAGGATGCAAATTATACCAAACGTTTGTTTCGGTAATGGGCGGTTGGATGAACTGGAAGAAAGTTGGGATGACATTGGTTGTAAAATTGTTCATAGAAAGTGCCACTAAATGTTACCGTAGTGACATGAAATGCCATATGACACCAAATATCATAGGTAAATGTAGAGTTTTGATGAGGGATCGATGTGTGTAGAGGGCCACTTTACATTAGAGCTTCGGACTGCCAACCATGACCACAAGAAGTCATGATTCATTTATTGTCACAAGTCTTGGTTATGTGTGTGAAACGGCCTTGATATTGTTGACTCACTCACATTGAGGAAGCTGAAATGATATTAGGAATTCATGAATGATAGTTTAGACCCTTCGCAAATAGTGTACAACGACACTAAATACCATACACGGTGTGTATCTCTTGCTATACAACATTTCGATTACATGCACATCATGACTTTTGTATAAACAATAAGAGGTGTGTTGTTTGCCTGATTAGCCGAGTGGACCAAGTCATTTATTATTATGGAAAACGGGTTTTCCCTCATTGGCTGGGAAGTGGCTCCATTTACTTAAGTTGCAACAACAAGCTGGCATGGCAGGCATGAGTCTATGTGATACCGTGGGCCCAATACACGGCAAGCTTTGCATAGCCACCGTTATGGAAGGTGGTGGTTGGTGCTACGATAAACGGTGTCTACTTGTAGGCTTTCTTTTGAAGGAAGGCGATAGAGGGCAACTTTGAGCTTTGTGTAAGTAAGTAATGTCTTTTATTGACATAGGTCATGCCAGAGGTTAACAAGAGGCAATTTAGAAGAAGTCTTTAAAGGATGTTGTATCGACAACACAAATGCACATGCCATATGTTGTATTATCTAAGATAAGTTTTTATTCCATATTCACGAGATTCTAGTTTCAGCACATGTAATATACAACAAGTACTACATGAATGTCATAGAAATTGCAAATGAAAGTTGAGCTTGAGTTTTTTGAAGTCTAGGTGTACATCTTTTGTATTCTTCAAATTAAACTCATAAATGACTTAATATGTAAGGCATATGTTGCCTCATTGGGGGGGGGGGACAACGCGGATTATTTCGCTTGGCCCACCTTGTGATTGCCAGGGGGAGGGCAGGGCACTATTTATGGGGTACTTGATTGTAGTAGTGGTGTATTGCCCCCAGTGTTCAAGATTGAAGCCCTCATATGAGTTTCATTTTGAAGGGCTCTAAAATTTGAGCCCTTCGGTTGAAAGGCTAGTTCAAATTCAAGACGTCAATTCAGTAATATAGAAATAAAATATAAAAAACTCATATTAAACTTATGCATGATTTATATGGTGCATGCTTCCAATACAATGTGAAGAATTAAGAATCAACCATCTAACTCCACCTCTTCTAGTGATAATGCCCTACGCTTGTTGGTTCTTGTGCCAATTTTCCAAGATTCAAAAATACTATCCCAATCCATGAATTCAACTCCTAACCCATTTAGACTAACCCTCATTAAAGCATCTAGTGTGTCAAGGTTGAGTCTAGTTCTCCTTTCACTCTTAACCCAATTTTGCTTTGAAAAACCACGCTCACAAACAACAGTGCTAGTTGGGATCACAAGTATGGCTTGCCATAGCGACATCATAGTTGGCCAATTAATCATGAACTCCCGGTCATTGCCACAAAAAACCCAAGCTTCTTGCATACTTTAGCGTTCACAAACGGAACATAACATCTCCACGAATTCTAGCAATTCCGCATTGCATTGATTAACAAGGTCATCGCTCCAACGGAAATGTGTCACCAACCGGTTCAACCATTATTCCGTTAATGTCCCTCTGTCCAATTCATCTACGGGATAGTGCTTCGGGCTAAAAAGCCGGGCCGCATTGAAAATGGACAAGTCAGGAAATCGATCATTGAGTGAATCGATGATCTTCTGCACATACTGCCTCCCCAACATGATGCATGCCTCCAATGAGCCTCCTACGTCACACTCGGGCATGGAATCATAATGCAAGATATGCATTTTTTCACACCCAAAACTATCAACATACAATATCTGCCCATTGGGTACCACCTCGCGGAGAAACTTTCCTAGGTGTTTGGTTGTCAGGCCAAAACTTACACCCAGATAGTGTCTACGAAACAAGCTGATTGTTACATCAATCGTAGAAGCTATGCTAGTGATATCTACAAGATCAAACTGAAACTTGCGATTGACCTTATTCAACTCTGATAATATATCAGCTAGCATGTGAATGAAAAATTGGAACTGAAGAGAAGTTAGATCCTTGTACCATGTGGGTTCTTCAACCTCCCAAATTTCTAAAATTGCAGGCATACAAAATACCAATCTCTCCATGACCAAGCCACGGGATAACCATCTCACCGAATGGATCTGTAAAGCTGCACGGGACTCTTCACGGAATGCAAGCAATAATTTCTCCAAAACTCCACGACGAATTACTGATTTACCCAACCACTCGTACACCTTATTGGCCACCCGATCAATAAATCCCAAGCACGGAAATTCCAAGTCAGATCGATGTTGAATGAATCATTTGCTAGGTGTTGAGGTTGTCACTGTAGCGACCTCCTCGTCACTGTAGCACTACAGTGTTGACGGGTGTAAAATTTTTGAGGACGTCAAGTGAAGTTTTCATTTTGAGTTTGGGGTTGCATTTTGAAGGGTTGTTTTGAGAGAGGTATATTTTGAAGGGCCAAATCGCGTTTGAAGGGCATTGAAGACTTCAATCTTGAACACTGATTGCCCCGAGCTAGGTACGGTGACTTGCCTCCCCACAATATAAGGGACCCTAAGTTGGCAGAATGGGTCGGGCGTTGGGTGTAAGATAGGAAGGGCATGTCGGCTCTATGTATTCCTCAATCAATCAATGTTGAAGCCCTTTCACTCTCGCGTGCAACCTCATGCTTGGCTCAATGAATTAGATAACATAATTCATGTGGTGTACTACAAATATGTTGGTCTTTTCTAATGTATTTTAACAAGAAAACGGTAGAACCGTGAGGCTCTGTCCTTTGCTATGAAAGACTATAATTGTAGCTAATTACTTTGCTCATGCCAATCCATGGCTATTCACTATACTAAACCTTTCATGGATTTTGTGCACCTTCTTCTCAAATACGGGTCAAGAATTGAAGCTACTCATTTATCACCCGAAAATTTTAAAATAAATAATCAAGAACTGCCGAAATAACTATAGTTAACATCCACATTACATAAAGTGGACCAAAAACAACAAGAACAAGAAACGTCCAAGTGTGAACACAAAGTGGTTAGGAAATTTGCTCTTGAAATGAAGAAGTTGATGCATAGTCTCTATCCTACAGACAGAGCCAATAAAGGTTCCATTCATGTGAGCTAATGTGCTTATTTTATGGGTATGTTTTGGAAAGTTATCGGCTAAGGGGGGCATCTAATAAGATAGTGGATTTCTTCCATATGTCTACAAATCCAAGCTTGGATTATATACGTTACGCCAAAAAGAGAGCTACCCCTCTCTCTTTTCAAATCCCGGTGACCCTGCTTTTTAAAGAATACATTGGATAAAATGAAATTGTTAGATTCATCCCACGAAAAAAAATTCATCAAAAGATAGTGTTAGTTGTACTAGTTGACCAATTCCTACAACCTATGAACTTAGTTGCAAGCTCCACAGATTCATGTAGACGAATACACCTCTTATCCATCCAACATAGAAAAATGAACCCCCTTAACAATTCGTGACCAATTCATCTCAAATAACTTCGACTAGAGTAATATGAGGTCTGTGAAGCTAATTTGGGAGTCAAATAAACCGAAAAACGAATTCCTCAAAACTTCACGTTATTGTTTTGGGCTTCTATATATGTCGAATGAATAAGAGGTACGCTCGTGTGCAATAATCCCGTTTCACCTAATCTCCATCGGTGGCATGTATATCTTGGGACAAGTCAAACCCAAACTCATGTGTAAATTAGATCAACAACTTTTTTTTTACTGCCACCGTTAAAAAAACAATTTTCACGCCCAGTCATGATTGAACTCATTGAGAGCGCTTCAGAAATTACCTCAGTCAAAATTAGTCCTTTCCTGATCATCTGTGGATCAAGTAAGTAGAAAGTTAGGTATCCCAAAATAGCGCAGTCCACGTCACCTGAAACACTGGGCGACTGGAATTAGAGGCACTCAACCGCAGGTTAAGTAACTTAAAGCTCAATTTGGAGGACATAGTTGCAGTTAGCAGCAGCAGTAGTAGCAGCAGTTCAGTGCTCCTAGTTACGAAAAAAATCATTGACAACTTTGAAGCGATTCTCGGGATTTCACCTTCCATGACAAAATCGCGATTGCAGTCAGAAATTTAATGAGGGCTTTCTGATCAGTTTCAGTACTAAGTTAGATCGTTAATGGTGTTCAGTGTCACAAACGCTAAGCTTATTCGCAAAGAAGCCTAAACTAGATGCCTACACATCTCAAATCATCATCATGTCCACTAATTGCATCATGTACGATAGTATTCGTCAACGTGAGTGATTTCTTAGCGTAGCACGTTGGAATACTTGAGATGATAGTTTTGCGTTTTAGTCTGTTGCGAGGGAAAAGTATAATTGAGCATGTTGATGGCAAGGCATCGTGTGTTTATGTTTTAGTATTCAGCAAGGAGAGATTCTTGGGCATACTAATGTCAAGTGTCATTTGCGCATACTTTTAGTCAACTTGTAGACTGTTGTGTAACATAGGCATACGCCTCGTTGTGCTATGGAATATACTCATGTAAGGATATTAGTAGCGACACTTGAATGTCAAGTGTCATGAGGTGATGGCTAGTAATGGTGAAGTTGTTGATCATCAGTGGAGCCTCGCATACACCTAGAAGTAGGGTCAGTGGCACTATTATGCATGCATGTGACACTAAATACCATACACGGTGTATTGTAGACATGTTAGTTAAGTTACGTCATTATGAGGGCCGCTTTACACATGGACCAAGAGATGTGACCATGAACATCCAAAAGGCCTTGAAATTCATCCAAAGGCCGTACTACATGTAATGAAATATCAAATTTTGTAGTTGATGGGCCCTCGAGCTTAGTGTAAAGTGAAAGTGGACCATGTTGAGGGACCGCCACAAATTAGTAGGTAGTCTAGGACCCACCATGGCAATATAGTTTTTATAGGAGCCAATGGCAATGTGACTGATTAGCACGGCCCCTAGTTTTGCATTAATGTAGCTAACCCATTCCCAACCACCGCCCCATATCTGCAGCTTAGGCCGACCTATTTCCATGTAGCAAAATATCAATCGATGATTAGTGTTGACATGTCGTGGTCAAATCCTAACTTAGTCACATATGTTAGTGGCTAGGTTTAGATTGCGAACATATGTAGGTCCACAATTATTGACCGCGGGATTCGAGCGTTTTTGGTTTTGTAACCAACCGGTCATTGGAAGTAAGGTAGCCTAAATCATGAGTATAAGTTGAAGAGAACGTCCATAAAAAAAACTTCATAGTAATTTGGTTAGTGTGAAAACATTATATACAAATGTGAAATTGCTTCTTATTGATATTTCTCCACATGAGGAATTTTTCCTTTGGTCATAGCTAAATTGCAAATATACTAAATTGCTCAACTGATTAAGAATGAGTCGGCTACCTTGGACCCACCCCTATTTGATGGACCTAATGTAATATCCGGAAGACCATGAAACATCTTGCCAAGTGGGACATGATTTCGGTTTTTCCATCCATACAAATTTCTTCAGTCCCCCAAGCCTCGAGGTCTAGTGTTAAGCGAACTTGGACCATCTCCGGCTTCTCTACCAATCATATAATTTAGTATATCATGGGTCAAGGGCCCTTAAGCAAATTGTCATGTTTGTTAAATGAATAGGCTAATTAGACTTTCATCCTGCTAGGACCACTTGAAAAGGAAAGAAAATAACTTAAACCACAACTTAGGTAGGTGGGCCTATTTTAGTTACTTATCTAAATTGGACGCCGATAAGGTAGATGGGCTCTAATTGGTTACTTGTTTCCAACTAGCCTACTTCTCCTAGGATAGGAAACGCGTGATTAGTACAAGATGGTTGACAATCGGGATTAGTGCCAATTTCCTACAATTAACATGGTGTACGTGAAAACGTCACATGGCACACAAAAATGTTCACAAATGACGTTTTCTCAAATACAAGGAAGGACAACTTGAATTGGTCTTTGGAGGCAACTTTTGCCAACTACATGTGGGTGTGTTTACAAAATGCTAGTAGCATGTGCAAGTGATAACGAGGGGAGAAGCCTTTTTATATCATATATGTTACGTTCTTTGTTGTTACTTCAAACACTCTTGATAGCAGTCAAAACATAACATTCATGATATAAAAAGACTTCTTCTTTACTCCATGAACTTGTACCATAGGTGCCATTATAAGTAGTTTCAAAATGCAACTTTTTCCAAAGTTAAAGTGCACTACAAGACTAGAAACTAAGCCGGCCTTCAAAAAAAAGTCACATGTGAATGTGACATTTTCATGAATACTATGTTAAATTGAGGAGCTCATATGAATATCTTATTCATTATCAAAATGAAGATTCTCATGTTCATCAAATGTTCATATAGGTGTCTCAAATATGTTGACTATTGAAGTATGGGAGTTATCGTGTTTTGGTCATGCAATCCAATCTCTTTCAAACACAAGTTTATTTGGTATCCGTTCTTGGTACTACACCAAACCATGTGCCTCTCATATGTAAGCGCCATGATGATAAGAGATATACACAAATAAAGGATGGCTACCATATTTGGGTGGCATATTAGTAGGGTTTAATCTTAACAACAAACACTAAGAAGGCAATTGTTCAAAAGATGTTAGACTAGGTGCTCAAGATTTCTTAACCAGAATGAGTTCAAGACTTTATGTATTTGGAGGATGATCTATATGATTATTTAAGAACAAATCGAATCTTCAATCGGGTATTGCATTACAAATACCTATAAGCTCCCAAAATCATGCCAAGGAAGAAGGCTACAACTTTGATGAAGATTTGCTAAACATCTTGAACCAACCACATGTTTAATCTCATGGTAAATTGCTCGATTGAACACACACACACACACACACAATATGCTAGTTGCACATGCAACAACAAACCAACCCATTGCATTTCCCATGGAACTACACATGGTATTTAGTGTCAAAATTATAATTGTCTTGCTCTATACTAATTGTAAACCCCGGCGTAGTGTCACCAACACCAAACGTTAACCCGACATTATTTGCCACTCCTTGTAATAAAACATAAAAATAAAAAATCGTTTTTTGGGGGGGCTATAAATTTACAGTGTTGCAATTATATCACTTACGAAGTGACATTTCATACACATTTCAATCATCCATGACAGTATCTCATCAATTCCAATTGTGACACTGGAATGTTGAATAAAAGACTGACAATTTGGATAAAGTAGTACCGTTACCACTTCGGCACCAATCAGGCTATTTTAAGGAAAGACCAAAAGTACTGCATTTTAAGAATATAAAATAATGATATGGGAAAACTGAAAATTGCTTTGAATCCGGGATTGCCGAATCTAAACATGGGAATCATACTTCTTATTCGCTCATAGATTAGCCCGAAGTGGTAAAGGTGCTACAGTCATGAACAATTTGCGGAGAAAATGAGCATGAACAGCCCGCAATTCGTCGAGGAAACAATAATCGAGAGCCGTAACAAGACATGCGAAGATGCAGAGAATCCTACTGAAGCTTTGGTCTCATACACTTCAGGTAGAATCTGACGGAGACAGGGAGAAGATTTCCACAACCCCTGATTCACCAGCTCATATATACACCTCCTGACAATCCCCATGTCGACAATTCCGATCACGAGCAATTTGGGGAGAAATTGAGAATCGGCAGCCCGCATGAATTCGTCGAGGAAACAAGAACCTCGATCGCTCACAGGACACGCCAAGGGTGCAGAGAACTTGCTCAAGGTGCAAAACACGCAACTGAGAACCCTACCGAATTAGCTTTGGCCTCAGACTAAGGCCTTATATATATACTCAGGCAGAGCCCAAGAAGCGCACTGAAACACCCCGCGAGAGTCACCAGCTTCTTATACACCTCCTGACAGTGCGTGGCCGCGTTGACAGAATTTCGGAAAACGAACAGAATCCCGAGGAAATGATGACCACCAACATCCCGAAGTTCACAATTTCCGACGTCACCAAACTCGCAGCAGAAGTAGGCTATATGAATATGCATGAGAATCTGATCAACATGTCCCGATGGTCTTGCTCAATACTAATTGCGACACTGGAATTTTGAAAAAGATTGGCAAAAACTCACGGAGGCAATTGAGCCTTGAAAATGCACACCACAGAGCAAGCAAGTCGTAGGACCTGGCCCGAACTCTCGCAATGGGGGAGAGGAGCAATGATTCTCCGAGTCTTAATTTAAGGCCCATGACTTTTTTGTTGCAACCTGAATTGGTGGAGCGACGTGAAAGAGCACATCACTTAAACAGAATACTAGGACTCGAATTAATACACATGCAAACGATGGGCGAAAACGAAACCTGAAAGAAACGAAGAGAGTACAAGATTCCTAACACGTTTCTCTAAAACCTCTTCATCGTGCACATCCGGTCGGAAGCAACCCACAAGCGTGCAGAACAAAAGAGGGGTGCATATCATTAACTTCGTTGTTGGTGCAGATCATGCTTGCCGCTAAGCTTAGGCATATCTCATCGATCGCATGCAGCAAACTCTGAAGCAGACAAGAAGCAGAAGAAGAACTCCGGTCTTTGACAAAGAGGTCGGAGTGAATAGAGTGTCTGTTCGTAAAACATCTTTGGTCACACCCTAAGGCAATGGCATTAGATGTAAAACTACTTCACCCCTGGCACAAGGAGCACTTAGGATGGTGGCTGGGTCGAGAGAAGGGTAGCCGAGAAGAGAAAGGCAAGGTTTTGGCCAATGGATGAACTTCTCCATCTTCCATGAGAATATTCGTTCATTGATTCCTAAGAAGTGTCATTTTGGAAAGTTAATATAGTCACATAAAATACCATATGACACTAAGTATCATATTTAGTGTAGCTACTTAGGGCCAGTTTACACCATAGCTCATGAAGTCGGACCATGAAGATGGCCTTTTCTCATGGTCTGACTTGATGGTCCACCTTCCATGGTTCGGTTTCTTGAAATTTCATTTTACAAAGTCTTTGGGCCCCTCACTAAGTGTGAACTCAATGTGGACCAAGATGAATGACCATGTACCAAAGTGCATGTGCTTTTTTTTAATATATGTCCAAAAAGTGCCCTTTTGGAAAATAAAAATTCAAGTTTGACCATTCTTTAGTCTTCTCTTGTCTTCATCTTTTCTTCCCCCCAAGAAAAATTATTCAAAATTCCTTATAATAATATTTCCCTTTTTTTCTACCATAACACCTCTTTGGCCTCTCCCACCGCAAAACCCGTTGGACCATGTCAATGAATAACGTAGGCCTTAAAATATGTCTTTTGGGGACCTCAAATTCCATGGTCACTTTGACATTTTTTTCCTTTGCATAAGCTGAAGTGGTCTCAAGACGAGCCAATCACAATTTTTACAGGGCCTCGGGATGATTTCATGGGTCCATGATGTTAACAACCCCTTAGCTACTTACCAATGTCAGAACCTCCATTTGTTTCAACTTTTGCGTTGTTGAGCTTGGATTTGTGAGGGAGGTTGGAAACTCGTGTTGCACTTCTTGCAAGCTTTGCATGTAGAACCAAAACATGAATGGGAGTGTGCCCCCAAAAAAAAATGAAAAAAAAATCATCACATAAATATGTAACATTCCCATTGGATGAACACACACACACACCCCAAATAGATAGAAACTCCGGTCCCTTTTTAGCAAGGGGCCGGCGTAAATAAAGTGTTCGTTCGTAATGTCAATGACCCGATGCCCACCAGACAAGGGGACATTGGGGCAATACTACTCTCCCCTTTCGAGGATGGGCACTATAGTGACACACTGTACTAGTTCCTAGCTAGCCACTAGTGCCTTGAAGATACCGGACATGGTATCCCCCCAAAGGGCTTTGAGGTACCCATACAACAAGGTCCAAGGACCCCCCACCATAGTTGGGTGAACTAATAAGGTGGTGAGCACCACGCCGGCATGGGGAATAGAACCCACAACCTCCTCATTGGGGGCCATGATCCCTAACCACCAAGCCAAGGCCCGTGGTGCCTCACACACACCCCATTTAACACTCGTTTGCCTTTTTTGTTGTTGTAGAGAACGGTGTGCATGTTAGCTTGCAAAGTCCACAATTTGGGTTCAACTTCAATGTCCAACCCTAAGATACGAAACGAGACCACACAAGTTTCCACAACACCTTATCAAGAGGCACTGTAAGGTACATGGGTGTTATTCTGTTTGTCTTCCATGTTCTCCAACTTCTACAAATTGTAATTCCACAAAGATCAACAAAATGAACCATCAACAAAACACACAAAAAAGGGGTTCAAATTTGGACCTCTTGTGAATTAGTAACGATTTTCAGATGTACATGTTTGTTGATTTTTAAAAATTGAATACATGGATCCTCCCAGTCATGTTCACTACTACTAAGTGTGGAGTAATTAATCAAAAATGAAGATGTCGTCCAATCTCTTTGCAACACGTGCTTTTACGTTCTTTATTCTTTGATCCTCATCTAAGCACACACCAATCAAATATAGATGTCCATTTGAGAAATGCAACCCTACACCATCCGCATACCTCAAGTAACTTAGGAGGTTCTCGATGATGAGAAAGAATTGATTGCAACATGCATGCCTATCATCCATCAAGCTCCTTATAGGATGATGGGTTAAATCATCTCAAATGTGCCTATCTAGACTCATTCAAAGTCTTTTAGGTCTTTAATTGTCAACTCCCAACTAAATACTACTTTGTTTGAGGGTATTTTCGTTGGATGGATCATGCGTGCTCTTTTGGACAACTTGCACATGATTATGGGATAAATCCCTATCACTGTCTAGATGTTGATTCATGGCACAAGTTCCACCAAACCTTATTGGCATATTGTAACAAGTAACTTGCACAAGCTTTTGAAGTTCGATCACTACATCGAGTATGATAAATATTGTCAACCACACTATTTTAAGCTTATTTTCCATTCCTAAAATGTTTGGGGGTATTAATATTGTGGTTGCAACTTAAATACCAATCCAAATTGTTTAACATCAAGTATTTACCTTGACTTTCTAGCAGCTTGGGCATCTTTTTGCCTAATAACTAATTAGAGTGCGAAAGTAAGTTAGGCAACCCAAAAAATAATATTCTAAGATTGGGCATATTCAAAAAGTAATTCATAATAAGTTAGACATTCATCCAAGTTATTTCTACAATTTATGGATGGTTTTCTTGATTTCATCTATGGCGGCTACGATTAACCTAAACACTTCCCTTAACCAATTCATGTAGCCATATGGGAAAGAGAATTTATAGACAACTCCCATGGATTTAGATAAGATAGATCATGTTTGTATTGTTTTTATATCATGAGTGAGACTAATGCTGTGTGGAGACACTGTTGAAGTTATTTGATGCCACTTTGCTGGAGTCCAATGAATGTCACCTACATTATTGTGTTTTTTGGCACTCTTTGAATGTTATTTCTTTTTGGGACACTTAACGGGATTGATTTCCCATAAATTTAGGCACCTTTAAAATCAATCATTTTATGCTCAAGCTGCTAGAGAGCTACAATATGTTGCAGGTAACAATTATATTGGTTGGAAGTAGTGTGCATTTGAAGAATCTTTAAGCGATGATTATTTTTTTTTACAAAGGTGAGTACATGATGAGGGCATGGCAAGTGTAACTAGGGTTCATATTATTTTCCAACGACGATAGTGTATATTTGCCTTACCACAAATGATTCAGCTTCACACGAGAGAGAGAGAGAGAGAGAGAGAGAGAGATCACCTTGATCATAGCCGTGAGCTCATGTGTGAACATGTAGTGGTTCATTGAGCATGGATGTAGGACAAATGCCACCATAAATTGCAAATGACATGTGTACACCAAGATCAAATATGGGTCATTTAAGCACAAACACTAAACCATCTTACAAAAATAAGAACCACATTCACTTGTAAACGCATAGGGATTCAAGGTTAAACTAAAACGTACCACAATAAAATTAGAGATCTTACTTGGAGGTTGACATATAAATGAAGGTTGTACGGAGTAAGTATTGAACTACATCATATGGTTTGGAATAAGGATCATCATCGTTGATCTCCATCAATTTATTCTAGAAGCACTTTCTCCTTTAAGAAAAAGGTTGGAATTCCAATTGAATCAAAATCACCTTATCTTTCATTTAATTGGCAAAAAATGTGGAGTATGTAACTAGATGGGATAAAATGAATTATTAATGTCACCAACTTTGTTATCTGCTTCCAAATGGTAAAATTTTGTAGTGCCGCAATGCTTTAGCCATTCATCCAATTGAATACTAAGAAAAGGGTTCACGCCAAGTGCTTGTTTGCCAGTCTCTGTGCCAAGCAACGCTTAACCCTAAAGACAGGCAGCATCCACATGCATGAAAAATTGTTTACTCCAAGTCTTACTGCTATCCTACGAGGTTCAATATAAATTTGGAGTATCGTCACTATCCTTAAAAACAAAATCTAATTGAACAAGACTTGTTGCACATATCTATGCTTGGAAAATAAGAGGGTGACTGTGGGGCCTAGATGAAGACATAAAGTAGCTCCACAATTGGATCTCTTTTCGATATGCTACAAGTTGTCATATCATCCCAGACAACTTCGAGTTGTAACATCCATAAAGAGGACAATGAGGGCCACTTTACACTAGAGCTTGAAGTGAAATGAAGTGAAGGTGAAAAGTGGCAAGTACAGTAGTAAGCCCTAATTATGATCTACTTTCACTTCACACTCTAGTGAAAGTGTTTCATGGTTCACCGGATATTGCATTAGGGTCTAACGCAAAACAAAAGGCTTGGACTATCAATTAAAACTCAATGAATTCCATATACATTATATTGCCATGATTGAGACTCGAACCGATACATATGTTGCAATACCTCAACATCGCCTACTTTCACTCCACACAATGCTTGAGGGCCCATCAATTGCAAAATTGATTTTTTATTTCCTATGGTTTGGCCTTTGGATGATTTCCAAGGGCTATAGATTTTCCTAGTCATGGTTTTTGGTCGATGTGTAAAGTGGCCCTGACACTAAGCTCAACAAAACTTTATTTCATGATTAAGTACATGCCATAACTTTATTTGTTGGGTTTTTAATTTTAATAAATTTGGAAATTTCCATGATTAAATGTAAACTATCTCTCGAAAGGAAAAAGTCGTGGTCATAGTAGATGGTCGAATCAAGAAGAAATGGATGTGAGTGTTGTGTGGTTGCAAGGCGATGTGAACTGATGTGTGATGAAATGACATGCGGTTTTGGAGATTAGGGTTTTGAGATACCTCTAAGTGGTCGGACCAGTTTTTAACGCATGTTTGGTGGTGGTTGTGTTTGTGTTGATGTGTTGTGTTTGTTGGGGCGGTTGTCCGTTGAGGGATCTCTCATGGCGACTCCATCCGCTCCATATCTGGGTTGTTGCGCTGTAAAAGTGTTTGTTGAAGACATGTTTGCCTTAGATTAACTGCACCGAACATGTGCCTACCATAGTACCTAAACAATTTCATCATATAGAGAAACAATTTCAAATGTAAAAATTAAAATAAGGTTACACTTGGCTCGGGGGTTCTTTGAGGTGAGAGGGAATTATTGTATACAAGCATACCTCTGATCCATCAATCACAAAGACTTGACTCCTATAAATTTTTGGTTGATTCATCTCAAATGACATCGGGTAGACTAATTTGGGATCTTTAAAACTTATTATGGTGTCAAATCAACTAGAGAAGTATCCTCCATGATGTATACTATTTCATGACTTTTATGTTGGATGAAATGAGAGGTATGTTCATACACGTAAATTCTCTCTTTCCGTTATTTGATGCAAACCACAATATAGTAAAACAAGTCTCACGTGGAGAGTCTTTTAGGTCACATCAACCTTGCCTCTAGCCGACAACGCTCCATCATTTTTTTGAACAATTCCGCCATTTTCTTTTTCTTTCTTTCTTTAGTTATCCTTTGTGTTAACAATGTTGAGAAAAGAAATGGACGTTGTTTTCCATTGCAAGAGTAGGTCATGTACAACCGAGAGAAGAGCGCATGCCCCGGGACTAAGTTGCACCTTATGTCCAAGAGTCCTCTCACCGGATAGTGAGTGCTTACCTAACATAAGTACCACGACCGTCCTTAAAGCAAAACAAAAAGGGCCACCCATCTCAATCATGCATGCAATCAACCCGTGCCAATTAGCAAATGCTTCCAAGAATTGGTTGTTTATTAGAGTTATGTGTAAGGTCGAGGCATCCATAGTCGACAAGGTCATTAGCAAATTAATTTGAGCTTAGTTTTAAAATGACAAAGGCCTTTCATATGGTAAGTCACAAAAATTATCACCTCAATGTTAATGAGAAATGTTCTATATCTTTAACTTCCAAGTTAATTTCATGTTATATTGATGGTTTCACTTCGGGAATGTAGTCCCAATTAATTACTTGTTTACAAAGTGGAAGTGAACATGTATATTGGATTTTGGGCCTTGAAGTCGAGGTGCACTTAAATATGGGTTTTGTGGAATAACTTAGGCGGCCTTGAAGAATGCAAGGATAACTATTTCTTGAACTCGGGCGGGGCGGGCAATGTTTTCGGTCGGGTTCAAAAAAGTTTTTCTAGGGTTGTCAGAGGGCTGCGGGTGGTCGCAATCCCTGACCCCTTTCCTTAAAAAACTTGTTGGGGGTGCTTTAGAGTCCGTCACTATGTTCGGGGAAAACCGACGGCTAGTTCATTATCAGCCGATGGATTTCCCCTCATGGCCGGTCCAAATTTCCAACCATCGGATGGCAATCCAATTGTAATTTCAATCCTCCGGCAATTAGCCGATGGACCAGAAAATGTCCCGGAAATGTAGCCGATTCTTCTTGTGAGTTACTGGATTTCAGTCGGAAGCATCCAGAGCGCTATTTGTCTGGGGCATCTGATGATGCACTTGAGGAAATATCCTAAACCTTAAACTTTTTGAATTATGCATCCTTTCCATGACCAAATCCAATTGCTTCTATGAAGAATTGGGGGACCCTTGGCCTTCAAGCGGTGAAGGCATTGCTAGGTTTAATTCCTGCCAAGGATATTAACTCTTCAAATTTAAAGCTTTGAACATGCCTTTCAAGATTTTGTACTAAGAAATGATTTCTAATAACTTTTCATACATTTTTTAAACAATTAGTGCCAATATGAATTCCATTTAATCGGATATTGGCCAATGAAAATATGAAAATATAGGCAATTGGCCGATTGATTTTACAAAAGACCGGCTCTTGCCAATGTAAATTGGACAAAATCCGACCCTTTGTAGCAACTACCGGCAATTAGCCACTACCGGCAATTAGCCACTAAGGCTTCAAAAACTTCCCGAACTCTGGTCCGTCACACAAAACTCCTTTCCACTAACTAGGCACGAAATACTATGAGATCTTAGTCCAATCTCTTTTGAACACGTGTCTTTTTGGTGTCCGTTCTGATCACATGCCACTCAAATATAGGGCTCCAAATTATTGCTATGTTGGAATTCTAGGCACGTCTCCCTTACCTTAGCTTGTAGTGGAGAACGTTATCCTCATCCCCCCGAAGCTACCGTGATCAAGCAGGATTTACGATGAAGATGAAGGTGTTGTAATTTCGCGTCGCGAAGCATTGATCCGTGTAGAGAATGAGCAAACAAGTACTCAATTACTTGAATCCAAGGCCATGCAGGAGTTGAAGTATCCGAGGGAGCAGCTTCCTGTTTTGGGAAATTTTGGCTTCCAGGAATCTTGAGAGGTTATGGGCATTCTTGCACAAACTTGATGAACTCAAACTCAAGGGGAGGGAGAGGTAACTTCAAGATTTCTCGAGAAGATTCGAAAATGTAACCAGCACATGTGTAATGTTTTGAAGCTTAGTGGATCGCCTTCTCGGGCACTCTAGGGTTTGGTAGAGATTTCTGTTTTCGAAAATGTCCTTGTATCTCTGTATCGAGCACATGTGTCATAGATGGTGTAGATGGCCATTTCCTTTGTCTCAATATAGAGAAATGTCTATGTATCTTTGTATCGTGCATATGTGTCATTGCTCTGTCATGGTACACATGGCCATGTATGTATCTCAGTATCATCTCTGTCATGGTACACATGGTGTCTGGAAGTCTACGTTAATGTAATTTGCAGTCTTCTGCTCTGTGCATGCATAATTGTTCAGGGGATCCAAATTCCTACTACGAACGTGGTCGAAGACCTCTCTTGACACCCAACTCGGTAGACATCTCTGTTTTTGAAAATATCCTTGTATCTCTGCATTAAGCACATGTATTATAGATGATACAGATGGACATTTCCCTTGTCTTGATACAGAGAAATGGCCATGTATCTCTGTTTATCGAGAACATGTGTTATTGCTTTGTCATGATACACATGGCCATGTATTATCTCTGTCATGATACACTTCGTGCCTGAAATCCTAGGGCAATGTAATTTGCAATGTTTCGCTCTGGCAGCTGAGTTGATGAGGATAATTGTTCAGGGGATTCAAATACTTATTATGTAGTCGAAGACCTCTCTTAACACTGACGGTATTAGGCATGCTCGCAGAGCAGGTTTCGGACATAGAGAAGAAATGGCAAACAAAATCGTTTAGTGTCCTTTACAATTGCACTGGGAGCGGCAACCGAAGTAATGGCTGCTTACCCGTTGTATTGACTGAATTGGCAGCTTCAAGGTAAACACTAATGCGCAGTTACGACGCGGAGTTAGAGCTGCGAGCCATTCGAAGGCATTAAGTAACCACTACTGTTTCTTCTTCATCTTTTGAGTGCTTGATCTATTTAGGGGAAGCAGGTACGCGTCCAAACTCACTGTTTGTCCCACACATCGATGGACATGGAGAATGTGTTGAAAGAAAGATGACTCTGAGGTTGCCACCGGTTTTGAATTTTGGTTTTGCTTCATCTTCAAGGTGTTCTAAGTCTATATGTAATCCCGAAACAGGCATTACGAGAATTAGAGGCCCCCCAAGACTATTGCTTCCTCACAAAGATGAACACCTTGAACGTACACGGACCAGCCGGTTTGCACCTATCTCCCCAAGACCTATCTCCTCAAGGACAAGCCCCTAGGTTCCGGTTCACCCGAATACCCCCACTATGATTGGAATGGAAATCAAGCTCTAGGAGTGTACAATGTGCTGACGTTTGTATAGGACTCATAGCTGTTTCGTCACAATCGTTGAGAAAAGCAGTCACAATTGGGAGATGAAATTCATCACGTACTGTGTTTCGGTCCGAGAAATCGACAGTGTAACCCCACATGCTGTAGCAAGGCTTGACAAACTACAGGAGTCTAGGCTGTTTTTGGCTGTTTCTTGAAAATTATTGGAAGTTGTATTAATCTCAGCGAGAAACTTTCAGCTCAAAAACGACATTTGTATAATTGAATCCAGTGTTCCTGCGAGGACCTTCTCTTCACCATCTAGCTCTGCCGATGCATTGCTTCTGTGCACACCCATGTATAAGCTTCATACAAATTATAAATATAGCAATTTTGCAGATTTTTGACAGAACTATGCGCACATTGAAGCACACCGGTCTCCAAAGGAAGAGTAACATCATTTTCAAGGCGTCCAAACGTCCGTGGCCCAGACCCTGTTCTTGTGGCCATGGAAGCTACACTACTGTGTGGAATCTGGAGTAAACTCAGGTCATGGATTGTACCGTTGAGTTCTCGTGCTTGATTCTCACGTACCTACATTATGCTGGAAGGGAGATAGGTGCACAAACCTATATATATCTGTTGCTTCGATGTGATAGGATATCTCAAAATAGCAATTCCAGTGTCTGTTTCGAGTACGAATAACCAGTGGCAAAACAACCTTTGCAAACCTTTCGACTTGACATTAATATAAACCAATTCCCCACTGTAGTGTTATTTGGTGTTCCTTTCAAAGGAAAGGATAAAATTACTCTTGAAAATGTTCATCACATCAGGGTTGATAACTTTGTCAAGAGGGGACTCTAGAGTACCTCTGCAATGCAATCTCTTACACGCAAACTCTTTCTTCGTCTTAGAATTCCACAAATGAAGTCTCGACGAGAGCAGCAATGATAGCCCAGCCACACCGGGGGGGCCCCGCACCGGCCGGGCTGGCTGGACCCCCCGGTGTGGCCACTGTAATCACCTGCTTCCCAAGTTTCTGGGATACGCTTTTTGCCAACTGTGACAGCCACTTATCCACAGCATGTGTACGTACAGATAAGAAGGGCAGAAGGATCAACGGTTTGCAAAATTGGTGCAAAGTGACGATGAGCTACTTAATACTTTGACATCGGCACAGCTCACGTGTGCATTGAGAACAGAGCCTTCGCAACTTGCACACAGTATTATTGGAAAGCTCAAAGGATCTTCGGGGGTGCGCACGTGGAATTGGAATTGCAAAGCATTTAGAGCACTTAGCAGCCCACCGTTGGAATCTCTGCTACCTACAGAGCTACCCTCATCGGCGAAGGACTCGTGCATGCCTGCACTGTGTACTGACCCATCATCTCCACGATGCTTTATATGGAAACTCATAAGTTTCCACATGCCATCATTATGTGCTGAAGGAATGGATAGGTAGCCCGAGAGTTGATCACATTTTGCAATGAGATTAGAAGCGATGGCAATGTGGATTTGTGCTGCGCTGTTGGTGGTCGGAATTCAATTCACAGGTGCTGCAGATGTGGGAGGCACGATTGGGTTTTCGACGTTGGGTCGACTGAACTTCGATTTCGACGTATACACTCTCTTATTGCCGAAGATCGAGGTGTTGCTGGCGGATGAGTGGGTTTTGGAGGAGACGCGCGTGACGTTAGGAGAATCCGTGAACTACAATGCGCAGCTGGTGGAGGTCCAGTGGGGCAATTCAGCCGTTGTGGAGAGGTTAAAAAGCCACGGACACACTCTAGAAGGCGTGGGCGGATCGGAGGCACTCGAGCTCCTCCTTTACGTCTCCGAGGTTGAAGGCAGCCCGCAATTGTATCTCGACATCCCAATGCAAGCTAATGGTGAAATTCTCGCTTCCATTCGCATTGTTTGTCCCAATGTGAGAAGGGTTTTTATTCGCCTTGTTGTCTGCATGCGAGATGGGTATTACATCTCACCGTTTCCATTCGCCTTGTTGTCTCCATGTGAGATGGGGATTACATCTTACCGCTTTCATTCGTCTTGTTGGTCCCAATGTGATATGGGTATATGGGGTTTTGGCAGTAGAAGCGGAGAAAGAGACAGGCTCACTTTCTTCACGACGTGGGTCTCTTGTTTTTTCCTCCTTTCGTTAAATCACAAGTTTGCACGTAAACCAACATTTGGCCTGTAGCGAGTAGGGGAATTGACTCCCAAGTAGGTTAGTCTTCGTAACAATTATGCGCTTGAGAAATGGATTATGGAATGCAGTTATGTGCACACATATTAGTGAGCAGCATTTTTCAAGAGGACTTCTCCTTCGCACATGTGCAATCATCACAAGTTTGCGGGGGAACACTTCACTTCTGTCATGACGTGGATCTCTTGTTTTTTCCTTCCCCCTTTGCGAAATCACACTGACATGGAAGAGGTACAAGTGCGAATAAACCAATTTTCGAAAGGCGACTCAACATCCGGTTTGTGCACCTTAACCTCATTGCTTCTTGTCGGAGTTGACAGGCGTGAAGAGAATTCGGCCTATTGCACTCCGAGAACCAGACCTCAGGAATGCTGCACCGAAGATTTTTCTCAATGACAAGCCATCAATGAACGGCGATATTATCATATTTGTCTCCACTGAAGAAGACGTTGGAATTCGTGTCCAGGGTTGGAATGCCATCTTCTCTTTGAATTTGAAAACCTCTGTCATCAAGCGCCTCACTCCACCAGGAATCACCGATTATAGCCCTGCTGTTTCGCCCTCTGGTACTCACCTTCACCAATTAGTTGATTTTTTGTTAGCATTTTCACCTATAAAATAGTTTGTTCGATGTCCCAAAGTTCAGGCAGCTGTTGCTTTGAGCTGACAGAGAGGTACTGGGTGTACAGGTAAATGGGTTGCGGTGGGCTCCAACGAAGGGCGAGGTTGGAAACGAGAAGATGGAGCACTGAACCTAGATCTTTATGTGTTCAAAGCAGAGGATGGCTCTCAAAGGCGAATGGTTGTCAAGAACATAGGTTGGCCTGCCTGGGCGGATGAGAGCACCGTGTATTTTCACCGCCTGGCTGAGGATGGGTGGTGGAGCATATTCAAGGTCAACGTGTCTGACACCAGTGCTGATCAAGGTGGAATCTCATCCATTGCAGCTGATGTGCATCTGATTCTCCTCTTTCTCTCAAACTGTTGTTGCAAACATTAAATCTAGATGGCGTATAGAAGTGACAGGAAAACATGTAGCTCATGGTCATCACCTTGCAATGGTTCTCATGTAGGGTTTTTGGAATACTTTGGTAATGGCGTGTTGTAAAGCTGGGGGTGAGGCTGTTGGAATCATGTAAAGATGAAGCTTAAAGAGAATTACAAAATGTGGGTGTAGTACTTATTGGGTCATTCTATGGCTGGGAAAATGCAGAAGCAGAGAGGGTAACGCCTCCAGGGGTGCATGCCTTCACTCCAGCAGCTTCTAGGTGCAGAAAGTGGATTGCAGTTGCGACGCGCAGAACTTCGTATCGCCATATTGAGATTTTTGATCTGCAAACAAGGAAGTTTATCCCTGTGACAGCGTCCATCCACCCTGACACAAACCACTACAATCCCTTCATTTCTCCTAGCTCAAAAAAAATTGGATATCACAGGTGCCGAGGAGTTGATCTGGATGCTGACACCATCATCAACCCCCGGCTAGAGTATCAAAAGTCACCAATTGCAGGTGTTTCGCTATATCGAATACAAGGGAGTTTTCCTGTGATGTCACCACATGAGTCACTGGTTGCATTTGTGAACAGCCCCAATGATTCTGCAAGTATGCTCATGATGAATTTGGATGGCTCCCAAAAACATCCGGTTTACAATCTGAGTGTCTTTGGAACTAACTGGAGTCCCACAGAGAAGGGGATTGTGTATGGGTCGCAGGGGCCAATATTTAAAAGTGTGAAGACTTCTGTGCACATTGTAGCCATCCAGAATGCTGATACTACAGATTTGAATGCCAAGGGGGCGAGTTCATCGTACACGTTCTTGACGAAAAAGGGAACAGGAAACAATGCATTTCCAACAGCTTCCCCTGATGGCAAGTACATCGTATTTCGTTCTGGTAGGTCTGGTTTCAAAAATCTCTATATTATGGATGCTGAAGGTGGGGAGGAGAAGTATTTGCGGCAACTTACCGAAGGACCTTGGAGGGATACCATGCCTGCATGGTCTCCTGACAATGAATGGATTGCATTTTCATCCAATCGCTTGCACCCAAAAGGTATGTAATGCACATTGACTGTTCTGATGATGGTGAGATCTCTAGTTTTATTTTATTTTCTTGACTAAGCTGTGTTTGTGTTTGAGAACGGCACTGGATGCACACTTGAATCATGAAATGGTTTTTGACATCCTATGTAAAAAATGTTGATGTTTTCCCAAGAAGTAGTTGATGGAGCTATTTGTATATTTTTAGGATACCTACCATCTGTCACTAAACACCACCTAATTTTCCAATGTTCTTACCTTAGAGGCACTTTACACTAGAGCTTTTGGGCCCTTTATCATTGAAATCAAAATTCTTCCACTGGTGGGAAATGCCAAGATCTTCCCACTTCATTTTATAGTAGAGCTTGAGGGACTAAGTCACCAAGGAAGTTGGAATGATGAATATCCTACATGGAGCCATACATGGCATGCAATGGATAATGTTGATTCATGATCTACCAGACTTTGCGTTAAGAGGTGGGTCTAACCCAAAACCAGGAGACCATGACACTTCAACATCTCAAAACGCTTGATTTGTTAGAACTTATTATGTAGAAGGGCCCACATGAGTAGGATGATAATGAAATGGCGTTTGGTTGAGAGCCTGCTAACATTTGCCTCACACTAGACTTGAAGGCCTGTGACCACTAAAAATTTAGTTATCATGGTATGTCCTTTGGATGAGTTTTAAGGGCCCTCACAAGTTTATGATCATGGCCCTTGGTTATATTTCATAGTGTCTTTTGTCCGATACATTATATTTGTGCAGGTGAGAGATCATTTTCACTCTACCTCATCCGGCCCAATGGAACCGACCTTCACATGATCCTATACACTGGAATCGGTGGCCTTGCCATGCACCCTTGTTTCAGCCCCGACGGGACAAAGATTGTGTTTGTGTCCAACTACGCAGGAGTGTCAGCAGAGCCAATTGCTTATCCGCATGCATACATGCCAGCTGGTACTATTTTTGTCATCAATGTTGATGGGACGGGGCTTACAAGGATGACACACAATCCCTATGAAGATGGGACTCCCACATGGGGACGGCTGCCTCTATCAAAATTAGATGTCTCCACGGAAGGTGAGAGAAGTGCTTGTGATTTTGAAGATGTGTGGTTCCTCAATAATCCCTTGGTGAAAGCCCGGCCTGGCCTTTGTCCACATATGCAACCTTCTGCTCACACAACTGATAGCGTTCTCTAGATATGAAAAACGTCATCTTGTCATTAATGCCATGATGCTCAAAGGAGAAAGGTAAAGTCACATTCTAGATAAACCTGGGGTTAGGTGCAAATTTTACTGGAGTTGGTGTGTGTGTGTATATATATATACACAGTATGTATGATAAGTGCATGTTGATGGCAAATGTCAATAATATCAAATTCTGTAATAATATAAATGTGTTTTCTTTCCAACATCTGTAGGATAGTCCAACATCTGAAGCTCAGAGCCTGTCCACGTAAAAGAGAGGGTAATTTGTATTCATTTGTAACTGAGGTGGCTGCAAAAGTAAGATTTCTAGTTGTGTTCAGATGGTGATGTTTGCATGCAGATCAATCTTTGGTATATCGTACTGCTTACACTAAATTCACAGATTAGGCTCAGATCTCAAGCAATACTCCAGTAATGAACGACTGAATCTACACATTAAATTTGATGCAAATTTTAGTATATCAAATTGAAGGGAGTATCCTCTACATTTGCATCTGTTCTTCAAATTCTGAAAGCTGAAATTACTGTTTTCATGATACACAATTGCTAACCAGATGAGGCATTTCCTGAGCTGATTGTCAAAGTTGTCCATGGAGTTGGAAGTGCCTGCATTACTAAGGGTATTTACTGTACCTTATGTCACAACTTATGCTACACCACTGTCTTCATTGGTATATATCACACCACCGTGGTGACAGAAATGTTGTAATCAATGACCAAGTTGGTAGGTGTGTGTTGCCAGAAGAGATCTTAGAAATGACGCATGCTGGTTACACAGCATCTGCTTGGGTGATGGACAACTTGAAATGGTCCTCATCTTCACAAACAAGTAGAGAAATGCATTATTTGCATATTGGTTATCATTTCAAGTCCGCTAGCAATGTACCATGATCATTTAAAATAAAGTTGTATCTCACTCTGTCAATTGTATGCTTACTAGTGTGAGCCAAAAGTGCATGTTGCACATATGGCACAAATAAAAAGCATTTTCTGGCTGTAAATCACCAAATTCTCTTCAAAGGTGAGACAAGAGAAGAGGTTGTAAATGTCGAGGTAAAATATCCAGTTAAAAAAATTGATCATGTCAAAAGTTAGCTCAGCCACAATCTGCTTTACTATGAATAGAATGAGATGTTGAGGGCCAATATTCATTGTGGTACAATCCATCTAGCAAATACACCGACCACATTTGGTCACCTGCCAGTGAACATACAAGGTCCATATCCCTACACAGATTAATTTCAAAAGTAGTAACTAATAGACTACATAGAAAAGCAAGGGTAAAAACAAGGTAGATTGTGTCGGTTTCGACATAAAATCTGGAAGAATGATAAGTTTGTTTGCACAACACCTTTCTACTAAGATACTTGGCACACCGAATTGAATGCTCGTATCGTCCTTTCTACCGCTCATTAATACCACTCCAAGTCTACATTAAAACTAAGGAAGTCTACTCCTAATAACAAAAATTTGCCGCAAAATAGCTAGCCTCCTCTCTCATCGGCACTGAGGCTCTTTACACCTGCTTGCCTTGCTGCCCTGGTCCGGATATCATCAATAGCTCTTTGCTTGGACGCCAGTATAGCTTGAAAAGGATTGGCCAATCCAGCACCATCCGAGAAAGAAGTATGCTTGTCGCTATTTCGCACCTTCTTCACTTTGCCTCGATCATACTCTTCATCCCTGCCAAATATGGTATGGTCGTTGGACTAAACGCATCAGGCACAGGAGAATGCAGAACTGATCCATAATCCTTAGCTTCTTATCTTACCGAACAAAAACAATACAAAGCAAATTGCTTGCCACATGATCTGCACATACCATGAGTCAAGTTTGGGCACCACAGTCTTGTCACTTCGCAGCAGCAACTCAATATCCTTCAATTCTCCATTACCATTGGTCTCTGCCTCACCCCACCTAGGAACTGCAAAGATAATCAGGATGTTAGTGGGCCAATTCCATCCTTGCCTTTCAGCACCTATGATCACCTTACTTCCTTTCTTCTCCTTCCTTAACCTTCTTAGTTTTTGTACAATGTCAATTCAAATGCTTTTGATACAGTTCTCCACACAACATGGCCATATGTTGGGAATATCCCGTGAAGGCTAATGATATCAATCTCAACTTCTACCTTGAAACACAATTATTGAAATCTCATCCCTCTTGAGCATGTTTTAAAAGGAAAAGTAGGGAAAGTCTATGATGCCTTTTAGTGACAAAGATGTGAGGTCAAACATGTTAATACAATAATATCCCCACTGTATCCCAATAAAGCTGACACGCTTAAAAGTTCAGCAGCAAGCTTGCCTTCAAAGCCATACAGCCCATCCGAGTGCAAGTGAATGGAGCTTTTGCCATTCCCCCTTTTTTCGTTGTCCTGATGTGAAATTGGGCTGGCTGCCAATCCATTTCTTTCTTCATGTAGCAGGTCACCATCACTCTTAACAGTTTTCATAGAGTCTACTGTACCATTCGATTGCTGTCCATCCTCCCTGTCATGACCATTCTCATCTTTGGTACTTGAACTCGACCCACCTGCAAGACAAGCCTCATCGACCTGCATTCTCTCTCTGAAGAGAACGGTGGGTTCAACTCCAGAAGAGTGACCATTGGAAGCTTGCGCAGTATCTTGGTATGCTACAGATTTATGTTTCTTGTTTGTCCCACAACCCTCCACTACACAGCAAGCCCTCTTTCCACAGCTACTTGACCCATTTGAGAGGCCATCCTCAACCTGCCCTTGGTGTCTTTTACCAGCTACCCTCTTTCGATCCCTCTGGATAGGCAAAGATCTAGCCATAAAGTAGCGACGGGTATGAGGCATAGCATACAGGAGCCGCATGTAACTATGTGGCGCATTACTATTGAACTTCTTGTGGGCATCATCTTCCCAGTCACATTCTTCATCACCGCTGGTACTGCAATTCATCACCCCATTCTCCACTTTACCACCTTCTTTGACCAACTCCCCTCCATTTCCAAGGCTCTTTGACACAACTACATCACCAGCCTTGACTGTGATCTTATCTGCAACCTTCAAGCTTTCATCAACAACTACTGATGATCTTAATGCAGGTTCAGACTTAGAGAGGTCTGGAGTCACCAAACTTTCCGTTGCACATACTGGGTTATCCCTCACTGAGGGTTCAGATCCAACCTTTGTACGAGAAGATTCACTGGCCCCATCACCCTTCATGGTCTTAAATGTTGAAGGTCCGCTCTTTGTCCCACTGGGCACAACCGCAACAGCGTTGGATGCAACCACCTCGCCCACAGGAATTTTACTTGCCTCAATAGGTCCATCAGTCTGACCAGTAAGGTTGCCTGAACCATTGGAGGTGTCAATTGTTGTGTCGCCTGTTGGGGACATCTGCTAGAGTCAATAGAAATTATCAGCAAGGCATTCAAAAACATGAGATGTGTCAAAACTTTGGACAAGGTGAAAATGGTCACTGGCAACCTGAAGTCAATTAAGTTTCACCAATTCATACATTTGCAGGCTGCTACCTGAGAATTACCCGCAGGTCTCACACTTGGGCAACAAACGGTTGTTGCTGTGATTCCTCCCCGTTCTGCAGCATTTCGAACATGCCCATTAGAATACACATGAGCACCAGAAGCAGCCCCCTCACGTGACCCTTGGCACCCATTGCTTTCAAGATCATCAGCACTAGTGTCCACATCATCGGCAGCTTCACCAGCCCCATCTGATAGTAGTCGTTTGCAAGCTGGTAGAGAATTGGGCAAAGATTGCTCCCGACCAGAGGATGATCGACTGGCTGAATCTCGAATGTAGAATAGAATGTATGCTTTCTGATCTAGTACTGTTTTCTCACTAACTTGTTTCACCTGCAGCAGCCAAACCACGGTGAGCCTAGAAAAGAGCGTCCCAAATATGCATAGTTCAGCAATGAGAGAGATTGCATGTTCCCTCCTGATCCAGGCTGTGATCAGGTAGCTGATCTATGCAGAACTAGAGAAGGAACTACAGTGAAGTTCGACTAGAAAGGTAACACAGGTCTATATTTCCAGAGGCATGCTTCTTGCAAAGACAAGGTGAAAAGACATACCCGACTGTCATCAAGAGCATGCCACATATCACCCCCCGTTCGCACAAAGCAGTAGTAGTGCCCTGAATGTGTAGACCAGCCAGCATGCACCAGCACGGCATACAAGGAATACTTTGCATCACTATCCTGCACCCTCACCAGACAAATGTTACTCTGGGACTAAGTACAAGAAAGTAAATGTGCACAAAGCCCCCCAATAAGAAAATGGCCAACTACTGGAACACAAGAAATACCTGTGGATTGCTGATGTATGGTTTCATGTCCAGCGTTCGCCCAAACTCAATCTTCTTATCAATTTTCCCTCCAGAACTCCCTGTACCACTAAATCTCTTGAACTGCACAGTGAGAATATTAGGGGATTTATCGATAGTGAACTGCTTCAGGGCCCGAACTTTCTTTCGACAGTTCCCACAGTGGTACTTGTTGTCACCTTCCAAGGCCTCGACAGCTGTAAATCGGTTCAAGGCCTTTGTCAGAGAGTCGGCTCGCACAATTTCCAAACTTAAATCCAAAAGTGGATCATAGGTGTTGGAGCAAGTTGAGCAGAGTGTGCATTTCACCTGCCATAGCAACAACAATTGACAACACCTCTTCCTCAGATCATCCAACGAAATAATTGCTTGAAGGGCCTCCAACTTTGTGCCATCTCCTCTACTTCAATTCCTGAGGAACATTCCACCTTCCACAAACTCCAATAACACTGCTTAGCCCTTTCCATTATACTATCACTAAAAAAATCAACAGAAGGTATCTGATACGACTCACAATTCCATCCAATAGCTGCAATTGCTTCTGAGGCTCAGAAGGAAAAGTGTGTCGTACAAAAAGACTAACCTGACTTCTAAGTCGACCACCAAAAATCTTATGAATCAAACTTCTATCCTGTGCGGCAGTCGAATTGGCCGCAGCACCAGGAGGAAGGCAACTGTTGTGTAGAGCTTCAATAAGATACCGCATGTACTCATGTGCATCTTCTTGCCGCCACATTCGAAAGCTCTTAGAGATACCTACTTGCAGTCAAGGATCCACCGGACTAGACTATGACTCTGCTAAGTTAATGCAAGACAACAGGAAGCGA
The DNA here is from genome assembly GCA_950295325.1 of Polytrichum commune. Taxonomy (NCBI): domain Eukaryota; kingdom Viridiplantae; phylum Streptophyta; class Polytrichopsida; order Polytrichales; family Polytrichaceae; genus Polytrichum; species Polytrichum commune. The sequence continues at coordinate 6,138,607 of OX485804.1, forward strand.
ACCCAGCACATGACAAATGGAATCAGCAGCATGGAAAGCCCTTAATTTGTCAATAAATTAAAAAGAGAGGATACATCTCAAGTTCTTCACAAGGTTGGATGGGGATACCACCCCTCCCGATGAAGCCAAGGCTTGCCTGACATGTTCTTGCAGAGCGCACATGGCACAAAATCCTGCAACCCGGCCTTTCGGTCCAGTGTGTGATTGTCAACTTTACTTCCCAATTAATGGATGCATACATGAACTTGACCCAAATGAAGCAAGAACTAGAGAGCGAAATGTAATGCTGGATGGCCCGCCCAACCATGACCCAATGCATGCTAATAGCTCCTGCTCCCAATTCAGCAACTATAAAATATAGGCCAAGCATCTTCAAAACATGCTTCACACTCAACCCCATCGACAGGAACAAAACGAAGCATTGCAAACAAATCGCAGTTGATCCATACAAGATCCCACACATTCGAATTGCTTGTCCGGACTTGTTCTCATCAGTGCAACCCATTTTCATCAAAGACCCCCGACAAAGAGGAGTAACTAGATCCACTTACAGGTGGCCTTGTGTTGACCGCTTTCGAGGTAGCCCGCCAGCGGCGAGGTGTACGTCAGGCATTGCAGCACAGAATTTAGGAAACAAGTGTTGCCCAAGTTCGACAGACCGGCGCCCTACATCCATCCCATCCCATCCCATAAGAAGTTGCTCTCCATGGAAAATTCGGACAAAATTGCCTCACCGGTGGTCCCCCAAATATAAGACCATGGGCATTTCCGAAATCCAATGGATCATGGTCGTTATTGCTTCACTCCTACCCAAAATGAGCATAAATGTGCACATCGGTGTCTGCGAAGTAAGAAGAGAAGAGAAACCTAACAATTCCACAAAAGACCGCCTAATTTCCGCAATCTACTAGATCTTGAAAATGCTACCAAGAAGCTGCGTGTGCGCGTGCGTGAGAGGGGGCTGTTCTAGAGCCACTTACAGGCCTTTCCATTACTGCAGAAGGAAGGGCGTCTATAATTTTAAAACCTACTGGATCAAAAAAATGCTACAACATCAGTCAAAACTAGTCCAACAGAGAAAATGCTACCAAAATGAAAGAGTGTGTGTGTCCATGAGAGGGAGGGAAGGAGGGGTTAATAGGAGGCGAAAGATTCCATTTCTGCAGAAAGACGGGCGCCCAAATTCTAAAACCTACTGGAATCACGAAAATGCTACCAAACATATGAATATGCAAGTATGTGGGAAGGGGGGAAATACAGGAACTCTCAAGTTCCGGAGATAGGAGCCCAATTTCAAAAACCTACTTCAGAAACCACGATGATCGCCCCGTGACAACATCAAAAAGACCACTACCGCCAACACGAAGGGCACTCTGCTTGAGGGTCGGTGCCTCTCCTGCGCGAAGAGAGGCCAACCAAGGACGCAAGCAAAGGGCTTACAATTCGGGAAACCGGAGCCCAATTGAGGGGCTCGTGCTGCGAGGACGGCGACCCGCTAGGGCCGGCTCGGCTGTTGTTGTTCCCGCCGTTGTTGTTGCTGTTGTTGTTTCCACCGTTGTTTTCGTTGCTACATCCAGCCATGGGAGCATTTAACGGGCGAAGAAGAGCACCCGAGTGTTGTTGTTGCTGCTGCGAGGAGGCGAGCGAACCCTTGTTGTTGTACGCGGAGTGGAAGAGCACGCGGCGCTGTGGAGCACCACCCTGCCCTCCCTGCTGGCCACCACCCACCCCCCACGATGACGCGCCTGTCTGCGTAGCGGCGCCCATGCCAATCCGCCCTTTCTCCTCCCCCCCTCCCTTTCTCCCCCCTCCCCCTCCTACAGAGTCCACCACCATCGAGTCTCCCCCCTTGGCCCCCCAACCGTTGCCCTTCGCCTTGGGATTGGAACTCTTGTGCTGGATGTGAGAAGAAGACGGAAGTCGCCTCTCCACCACGGCGCCCCCCATCGCTCTCCCCCCCACCCCGCCCCCCTCCCTACCTACCCACCCACCCGCCGGGCGGCGATTGTAAGTAGTATCCTAAGTCACAGCAACAACAATCGAGGAGGCAACATGAGTGATCCCAGAGATCGATTTGAGACGGGAGGAAAGGAAGAGGTGTGTCTGTTCCCCCCTCGAGAGTCGCTCAGCGGCAGCAGCAGCAACGCCGCCTCTGCCCTGGCGAGCTCTTTCGCTCCTCTCTTCCTTCTCTCTCTCTCTCTCTCTCTTGCGCCCTCGGGCTTTGCCTTTGCCTTTGTTGGCGACTTAAACCTAATTCGGGTCCCAGCTGGCTTGGCTGCTGCCGCTGCCGCTGCCGCTGCTATGTAACCAATTAACTAATAAGCTCCCTGATGAGATCGCCCTCTTGGTGGGAGATCTGGCCAGTGTCATCGACGGCTCATATTCAATTCGACGGACTCCATGAGTGGCATAATCAAATCCCATCCACTCGTTTTGGCATGTGTTGTGGCGCTTTCTATTCCCCGGTCATCTTTTACCTATTCATGGACCTTACCTAACCTAAATGGATCCAAATTGCAGAGTCCCCTATCTATATATATATCACTCTAGACTATCCACAAACCCGATAAAGCAGGGCTGATTTTTCTCAAAGTTTTTGCCCGTCCACGTCCAAAAACCTTGAATTTAAAAGGCAAAAAAAATTGCAACCCGTTCCAAAACCGGTCATTTCTAAACCAACCCGTCCATGGAAAGGTTAAAGGAAAAAAAAATATCCCAAAACCAGTTTGAAAGTGAATACATCCGTCCCGTAAGAGGTATAAATAAGTCTCTTACAATGTTGGTAAAAAATTAGAAAAAAAAAACAAACAAAAAACAAACAAACCGAAAGATGTCGACATGTGACTGGTTGCACTTGGAAACAATAGGATCTTGACAACTTATGCCTTCAATGTTTGTCAGTTATCTATCTTTTGCTGTCGATTCTCATCTTTCCAGTCCACCCCATTCTAAATTTTGTGGTTGATGAATTAATGTATGCAGGTGAATCAAGCACTTCAAGATTGATATTTTGATTGGATATTAGTGGTTTGATTGCATTGTGCTTATATTCACATGTCATATATGACACAATGTAACTGATGTTTGTATCATTTACTTATTTTCAAAAAAAATGTTATTTTTAGAACCCGTCCAAAGTGAATTTGACACGTCCAAAACCTGGTTCATTTCCTAAGAACCCGTTCACTAGAAATGTTTTCTTTTTTTATGAACATGTCCCTGGACATGTGAGGGACCTTGTGAAAAATCACCACTCCCAAGTCCCACTCATGTTAGCAAGTCCCGACGTGGAGCCTTAAGAGACCATTAAAACAAGTTCAATCCTCATAAAAGTTGGATCTTGATTATCTTACACTAAAACATTCGTGGGACATGTGTTGAGAGTTGGGTCTAGCTTTTTGCTCGATCCAACTCTCAACACAAAGTCCCAAGCCTTCACAACCAAAAGTGTTATCAAGTAGGCATGCATGTCATGCATGGGACCCCATGCGAACCGCCCTAACTATTGTATCTAGTGTCACAAGTTCTACTTGTCTTGCTCGATGTGAACCGCCCTAACTCAAGAAGCGACAATTACATGCTAATTGCCATGTAAGGCATGTAGACAATTGTCATGTTGTATATCGAGTGGTTCACATGTTGTCGACAACAACTAATTCTATTGGAGCTATACAACGGTGATTGCATTGACACCCACTTGCCTTCACGGCAAGTTGCCAATATTGTGTATATGATAATTATTGAAGTTCCGCAATTATGAATAGGGACATTCGACTACTAGTTATAGATGAGCTGGCTGAGTCGCACTCTTTTAGACGTAAAAAAGTAATCGTTCTTTGGGAGCAAGCATGGTCACATATACCAAAAAAAAGAAAAAGAAAAAGAAAAAGACTCTAGTTTACTAAAACCATTTTGGGGGGGGGGTCAAATGCCTTAAAATAGTAGAGAAGTGTTGTTTAAATTGGATTTTTTTTCATTTTGCCCTCTATTGTTGTGTTATGTACTCAACTATAGAATATCAAGATGACATCTTCGATACTTATCATTAAAAGTGTTGTTCAAAAAATACAACATGGCAATACTTTTTGACCAAGGTGACGGACTCTCAAAGGAAGTTTGGGTCGGATAGGAATGGGAACCCAAATTTTGGTCGAGAGATTGTTGATTTTTTTTTCCATTCCAAAAAATTAAAAACTGACAAGATCTTGGCTATTAGATTGAAGGAGTTGTTTTGGGCAGGGAATAGAGTGGTATGCTCGTTCTTCCTTTGGACTTTGGGCTTGGCCTTTGGAGGCTTCACACTATGGCCCTCCAAGTCGAGACGCCGTTGGAGTTCATGGCCAAAGGTTTTGACTTTGGGCTTGGCCGTTGGAGGCTTCACACTGTGCCTGGCTGAAGGCTTCAATTTCTATATTTTATTGGCTATTTTCAGCCCATTTATTTGGATTCTTAACAAAGTTTGGCCATTCAATCCCAGGGCCTCTCGACTTGGATGGCCATAGTGTGAAGCGACTCTAAGAAGGATGCAAGAACATTTTTAGAAGAGCATCAACTATGGGCAATCACAATGGTTAATTAGGGATCTATCTACTCAACGAGGTAGTGAAAGAATCGATTCACAAAAGAGGGACAACACCTTCATTTAATAAAAGATCCTCACATGCAATAGAAGGTTGATTTTCTCTTAGCAATCCAACAACAATAGAGCTCCGTAGTTGACAGTATAAGGCTCTCTCCTTAAGATGATTTTGAGAATGTATTTAGTTTGCATATGAATTTATTATTTTTTGAATTATTTATTTGTAGACATTGCATAAATTCACTTGTCTATGGGATTATTTTTGAAATTTCTCCAAGCTAATTGACCTTCTTGAAATAGAAATATTTTCTTAAAGTGTCACTTTAAGGCCTCGATACCTTAAGCGTGGGTGCCACATGCTAGTGTGGCATGCCATACTGCACTCTTTCTTTTGCTAATTGTGGGTCTTGACCCTTAAAATGGATGTGGGATCTCAATACACAACCAAATACACAATTTATATGGGCCTCGTCAAGTTCCTAAATCACATTTGATATGTTTATAGGTTTAAAACTTTGTTCTATATGTTGTCTTATGTCATGGTGAATAGACAATTGACATTAATGATCAAAATACAACATGTGTATGTGCGTCCACCGCACTCATGCTACATATTTGAGGTCTAAATCATCACAAACGTCATGGTATTTAACCAAATTAAGAAGTGCATTTGAAAAAAAATCATTTTAGATAGGGTAACTTTCAACACAATTCCCTAAAAATGGAAATGTGGAGCTCAAAATCATGTTTTTATGCATGGAAAGGCCCAATTTGGGGGTCCCAAACGCTTAAAAGTTCAAGTTTTGAACCTTTTCATACTTAACCATTCATGTTCCATCCACATACAGTCTACCCTCTATAAATGTTAACCCTCGGGAGTGGATCAAAGTTAACATTTATAGAGGTGTTAACAGTTAACAAATATAAAATTACTTTTTTGAGCAATATACAAATCTTAACATTTATAAATATAAGCAATTGTGAAGAGTCCTTGTGAGAGAATACCATTCATAAAATTGCAAACCCAATCAAAACTTTATTCAATATCAAGTTTACAAATCACGGGTGAAGTATGAATCAATGGTTCTTTGGTGAGATTCATCTGCATGCACAACTTGCAAATATTTCTCAATCTGCACCAACAAACCCACATACTTGGACACATCACATGAACGTGATTCCATGTACCTTCTAATGGTACCAAAACTAGATTGCAAGTCACTATAAGATGGAATATTTTTATCATCCATATTATGGTTGTATTTCATTTGTTAACATTTATAGAGTCAAATTTACAAAGAAGGGAGTACCGTTTTGTTAACAATTAACACGTTTAACATTTATAGTGTGCAATATGTGGGGAGTAGAAGAAAGTTAACATTTAGAGAGGGTTAACACTTATAAGTGTAACATTTATAGAGGGTGGATTGTAGAAAGCTAATTAGTATTTGGCAACTAGCTTTAAACCCGTGTGTTTGAGTGATGCATGCCCTGTCCATATTATTTTTGGTTCCACACTAAAGAGAAGAAAAATTGTAATTCCTCTTCTCTACATAGAGTGTACTCATATCTCCGGTCCAACCAATGTCGACATCCCATACACACATCTAGTACACAACCAAGAATAATGCCCATCAATAAAGACTAGTGATGTAGCCCAAGGCCCACCCCTCCACCTTTATAGTGGGTGTGGAGGGAATAGGCTTAGTATTGTTATGAGATTATATGAGCAACCAACAAATAACGAAAACAAAGTTACTTGGTCCATGAGATTATATTTGTATTTAACACAACCTACCTCAAAAATAAAATGAATAATACAATTATATATATCATCAATCATAAGATGTACATGATATGTATTTTATCATGTGTTCAAAATTTATAATCTTTTTTACAATATATGTAATTGTAATGAGGTTGAAAATGAATGATTAAAGTGGGATCATTGTTGATTTCAAATAAGACTAACAATGAGTATCCTAGAACACCTCTATACAACATAGGGAGGCCCATAGCGCCCAAACTTGCAATCTAAATTTCTCTTTTTGCAAGTAGGAAGAATACCTATAAGATGATATTTCCATACTAGCCCACTTCTCCTAAATTATGAAGCACGCCACTAGACAAGATGGATAGCAATTCCAATTTGTGGTCATAACCACTTTCCTCATAATTTTTGGAGCTCATATGAATATCTTATTCATTGTCAAAATGAAGATTTTTTGTTTTCATGAAATGGTCATATAGCCCCCTCCAATTATGTTGGCTATCAATCCTAGAATGGTTATCATATTTGAGCACACAATCCAATATTTATTGAACACATGGCCCATGCATGGGTTCTTGGCATCCACAATGTTAGCCACACCAAACCACATACCACTTCGATATAGGTGCCATTATGAGAAAAGTATCCAAATAAGTGTTGTCTACCTTACATACCCCTGCATTGGGTAGAAAGAAAAAAAGGCCTAATAACATGCTCCACACTATTTCCCAATGAGCCCTGACCACGAAATCAAGTCACATGTGTAACTGGTTCTTCAGTTCCTAATGTTGCTCTCATAACCTACAACATTAGCACGTGTCAAGGCACTCGTGATCCAGTGATTGAAGTAACTTGACCACATAATTGGAATGAACATGCATCCAATCACGTCGATGTTAATAATTGTCACATTGACTTCCCTTGGGCTTCGTGTGTGATGGTTGTTCTTGGGAGAGACAAACTCATGGGCCCATGTGCCCACCGCTTCCTTTGCATTTATAAGAATTCTATATATGTCAATCCACAAGTATCCATGTATTCCTTGTTGTCTCTTATCACACTATAATTGATTGTCTATGAGATTGGAAAAAAAAATACAATGTTTCACTACAATTCATCATGCAACCTTGAGGCTAGCATGTATTGCATTGGGGCACACATGGCCACATGAAATTCCATCCACTGGGTTGTGGGCCTATGATGTCCATTGCAATTGAATCACCTTGACACCCACTATTCAGCTCAAGTTAAAACAAGGCTAAAACTAGCAAGCTACACAATATGTTCGTATCCACAAGGGGTCATAATTCGATACTTTGTTAATTGTATTTATTCAAATGGATTCACAAAAATTGAGGAATAAGAAATCTCCTGCTAATCACCAATTCATTCAACCATGTAATCCATGGGGAACACTATAAGTTTTTATGTATTTCTAACAGTATCCAAAGTGGCGCTCAAAACTATAGTTGGATTCTAATTCCATGGCATTGCTTGGAGATAATGCCACCTCCAACCAAAGTCTCCTTACAATATGATGTTTTGGCAATCCCAACCATTTCAAATCCTTTCAAAGTATAATTTGTCAAAGGATGCTCGTTTTGTTTAAAGTTTTTACTAAGAGATTTGAGATCATTGCTTGGCAATGTTTGCCATATTAATATACAGTGATGAAGAAGATTTGCCACGTGGAAGTGAAGTTCAGCCAATACGACTCTTAAGTATGTTAGTCTTTGCAACATTTAGATCCTTGGGAAATGGAAAACGGTCATGTGCACACATATAAACTAAGAAAAAGGAAAAGAAAAAGGAAAAGAAAGAGAAAACAACTTTTTTAGGAGGATTTTTTTCATAACTTTATATAGTGCAGTCACAAGTTTGCGCTTGAGCAATGTCACTGGGAAACACTTCGTTTTTGTCACTTCATGATATAGCTCCCTTGTGTTTCTTTTAATCCTTTCGCTAATGGGGGGGGGGTGGCACATGTGACAATAAATAAAGTTTAAGAGGGACTCTCCAACCTAGTACAAAATGGGTGATACATGTTGTGGTCAAACTAGTGGGCTCTAACCTTGACACCCATTGTACAAAAAATGGGCAGTTAGTAGACTTCATCGCTCATTCAAGCCATGCCCATATGCCATGTGCACTTGTCACCTATGACATGTGCATTGAGCAACATAATATACTGGCAAGGAATTGTATGTCAATCAATTTGACACACTTTGGGGAACTCTCAACGTCTTGTATGAGCATAATGGGACCAACATGAAGTGGAAAATTGAATGTCAACCCTTAAAAAACAATTGTTTTATAAATAACATGGGTTGTTGACGGGGTACGCGAGCTGTGGGTCAATTTCTTTGAGGTTAGGTTACTTGGTTACAACGAGTTAGGCAAGTGGTTCACATTCTGGTAGGAGCCTCTTGGGCACAATATGAGGCAAGGGTTCTACTCAAGGTTGTAGTTTGCATAACATTATTCAGGCTTTTACCCTCGTTCTTCTTTTAAAGGGGGGGCTAGTTGTATATCTATTGCAATCATAATGTTTGAGGGCTAGTGCTGCGGGGTTCACAAAACCTTTCAATGGTTGGGACTAGTTATCCTTTGCCATTACTTGTCCAACACAACTAGATTTAGGCACCATGAGCATGTAACCACTAGGACATGTATGTTCCCATTCACCTCCCCTCGTGCCTAGGTTTACACTTGTTGGTATGATGCTTCGCGATGTAACTCACATAATATTCAGCCATGTGGATCAATTCCATGATCTTGGAATATTCCAATTATATCATGTGGGCCCCCCAGATAAGGTAAGGATAGGTATTCATTTATATTTATACGTTCATGTTGACACTTGAAAATTTGTGTGGGAGTTATACTCGCGACACTATTCATAAGAATCAATCTTCATCACGTTAATATTCACATAAAACATTGTTCATCTTAGTATTATTTTCTAAAAAAGTTATTCATAGCATTATTATCATCGAAAATACCAATATTATTCGTACCAACACTATTCATTATTCATACCGGTGTTAATTTCTTCCTTATATCTAAGTTTCTTCCCATGAAGTAAGATAGTGGAGGCCCAAATGGTGAATATAGAATGAACACAACCATGCAGCTAAACAATGTTATGCAAATTCATCATAATATCAACACAATTCTATAGACATTCTCAAACCAAGAAAGCAACCACAACATTACTCATATTCATAACAACATTGTATGGGTCTGACAATGTTCCATGAAATATTTTCCACATTCAGTCTGAATGTGGGGAAGTTCTTGTGAATACTGTCAGTCCCACTGAACACTGTTATGGATCTGGATAATATTATGATAAAAAAATACCAATGTTGTATAGCTTTGTAATGAAATAAATTTCTATTTGTGTTTTCTAACAAGAAAACGGTAGAACCGTGAAGCTCTGTCCTTTGCTATGAAAGACTAAAATTGTAGCTGATTACTTTGCTCATGCCAATCCATGGCTATTCACTATACCAAACCTTTCTTGGATTTTGTGCACCTTCTTCTCAAATACAGGTCAAGGATTGAAGCTACTCATTTATCACCCAATTTAAAATAAATAAATAATCAAGAACTGCTAAAATAACTATAGTTAACTAGATTTCTTTCAATGCATTTTAGGGAGCACTTGTATGTATATATATATATATATAGATAACATCCACATTAAATACAGTGGACTAAAAATAACAAGAACAAGTACTTGTGTGAACACAAAGTGGTTAGGAAATTTGCTCTTGAAACAAAGAAGTTGATGCATAGTCTCTGTCCTACAGACAGAGCCAACCAAAAAAAATAAAAATCCGCCCATCCATCCATCAATGTATTGTAGCATCCATCCATCCATTTATATACTCAAGGAGGAGGCTTATTGTCCTTTCCGGAATTGCCGTCCTCTTATTTCTCATCCATGCACTCCATCCATCTCGTAGAAGCGACGGACGTCGCAGACGACCACGAAGAATCTCTCGAGTGCTGTCCGGCACAATTGATGAAGAGCAAGAGCACAAATATCTTGTAAACATCCCAATAGAATCTGCCTCCTCCGTTTACTCATCATCATTGTCGCCGTCGCTGGCAAGAGCTCATCACAACAACAAAGCAAGTACTTCTGACAAAAAGTAACAAAAATCTCCGACATCTTTCTGCTCACAAATTTCTCGCCTCAAAGGTTGCCTTCGGTCCCCTCGGGTGCTTCCATTTCGTCTCCTTTCTTGCCGATTTTCCTGCCCTTTCCCTCGTCCAAATTCCTCTCAAACATCTTCTACACCCCCCAGCTTCAACCGTCGCTTCGATTTCTCGTTGCTTGTGGACATTTGCCTTTATTGGTTCGTATTCAAGCCCCAAAAGCTCAATTTCCACCTAAATTTGAGCCAGAGTGTCCCATTTCGAGCCAAAAAGCGGACAGGACGGAAAAGGAGTGGCGGGTTTGGCGATTTTGAGCTACGCGATGGCGATGAGGATGATTAACTCATTACAATTGGCTCCGCATGCGAGCCTCCCGGTTTTGGCGCCATTGAAGAAGAGAAGAGCCATGTGTCATAGCCAGTCGTATTGGAGGAGGAGTCGAATAAGAATGGCCGCAGCTCCTGAGTCCACTAGTTTGTTCACCTTTCAAATGGCGTCGCATGGGGATGGGATAATGCATGCATCCTCAAGTGGCCATGGAGTGAGGAGGAAGGGGATTTTCTCCAATTCCAATTCGAATTGCAATTTCCTACCTCGGGCCCAAGTTCCCGCTTCTGCTCAGAATCCGAGTCACTCGCAAGAAGAGGTCGGTCGGTTTTATAGTGCTATGAATGTATTTTTGGTGTTTTTCTTATTCATAATAGAGCATCTTTTTGTTTTCTGCAAAATTATTAAAGTGCAGCTAATTACTAGCCAGAAAACGAAGGGCATAGCCACACAATGGACTTGAGCAGCATATTAGTAACTGCTAATGTGAGGAGACAATGTAATCGGATTGCCAGCTTATCTTTGCCTGAGATAATTGCGCTCTGCTTTGTTCGACCTGTGATGGAGAATGACATGCTTGGGAAGCTCTCGAGAACCTGGTGCATTATGATTTAATTCATCTCATCTTGAGAAGATGTGCGAATGCACTTGTACCAGATTCTCCATCTACTACGGGACTATGAAGGAAGTGAGAAAGTGCTTTTAATAGAGGGAGCATTGCAATTTGTTAAGTCATTTACGATAGAGTTGACTGCATGTTAATAGGCAAGGATTTCTACAACGATCGATGCACTTGAAAAATGTGGGTGGTTTCTCGACTCTGACATTGATGTGTAATTATCAGCAGAGGTAGACTGTTTTGGTTGAATGGGGCTTGTAGGAAAGTGATGCGTGGGTTTGGAAAGGAGGTTAGAGTGAGATTGATACACTTGTTGATCATTCCTACTGATCATTGTGTATGAATCAGGATGTCCCAACACGTACGGTAACCAATGCTTTCCAGTGTAGAGATTGCTTGTGTCTGAAGCACCTCGGCGTAAATCTCATCAATTCTTGAGGCACTGAAGAGAATCATCGCTACTCACGAACATCTATGTGCGTTACTCTTCTAGTGCGCTTTTAACTTCTTCTTTCGTGAGTGCATATGATGTTAAATCATATTACTTGACACCAGTGTTGGGACTGGTATCACATGTTGTAGATACCACGTAGGTATATATAATAAGGACCTTACGTTTTAATGATTACAATAGGTACGGGTATTTGAGGATGGTTTTTCTTTTTATACCGTTTGGGTTTATATACCATCCAAGTGCCTTCATACGTAGGTACAGCTACCCTAGTTTTAATATGGTATTAGGATGCCATTGACCCAAATAGTAATCCAGATGTGCAAATATTCTCTCATCTTGTGATGCTCGCCAAGTATCAATGTTTGACTAGTTTCACATTCTTACATCGCTTGGGTAGGTTCTTTGATACCATTACTGATTTTGTGTACTGATACCTTGCATTCACCTGTATACCGATCCAACACTGTTGTTGACCTATCGATCGTGGATGATAATCAGGGAACAAAGGATTGGGAGGAATGGCTAGCAGTGGCTACCAGCTTGTATCCCGTATACATGCTGGTGGGTGGTGTGGTGGCCTTTTGGAGACCATCAACATTTGCCTGGTTTGTCAAGAGCAGCCCTAATTCCTACAGTGCTGCATTGAGCCTCATTATGCTTGCCATGGGCTTCACTCTGCGCATACAAGACTTCTTTCATGTCCTCACACATCAATCGATCGGGGTACGTAAAATAAAACCTTGCATAATCTCATCGAAACACGTCAGCTGTGCAGTTTCCCTGGTTGTTTGACCATCTATTCGTACCTCAACTTTGCACTGTTTGGGTCGAAGGGTATGAAGTTATATCAATCGAGAGGCAAATTTTCACTTGAGTTGAGATATTATGTGGCTGCCATTTATTGAGGTCAATGTTAAGGGTGTCTTAAACCCAAGGCCTTAACCCATATCCTATGGGAGTTCTGAGGCTAAGCGCCTTAGGCCAGAATAGTTCTCAGATGAGTGACCTTCCTAGCACTTGATTTCAAGTGCACCCTACCACCTATGGTCCACCAGTCATAGGGATATCAGGTTTCAACCTGGGAACCTAGGACTTGCGATAGGTGCAGGCCGTCAAGGCATTCATCTTTGAAAGGAGGCAGTAGTTTTGGGATACTCTAATTCTTGTGATGTCAGTTTCAGAATTATATTTGCACCTAGACCAACTTGAAGAGAAGCAACACCATAATTCACGGCCGGTGACAACATCGGAGTCATCTCTTCTTGGTTGATGTTGCAGGCCTTTTCAGCACCTCTACATCTTATTATTCTGCTCGAGTGTCAATTAGCATGTCTACTGTAACTGGTGTTGTTTATTGAGTATGACATCAACAACTTCAGGTTATTTTTGGATTCATGGCGCAATATACCATAATGCCGCTACTAGGAGCTGGATTGAGCCACGCATTCGGTCTTCCAGCAGAGATCTCAGCAGGTCTTATTCTCTTGGCATGTTGCCCTGGAGGCACCGCCTCTAACGTGGTAAGGCCTTTAGATGAGCTGTTTCTAAATCACTTCTAATGCCTCTAATGAGCTGATGTTTGTTAAAACATAAAATGGAGCAGCATGCTTGTGGAAAGAGGGCATTGAGAGGAATCCATTGATACCAGCTATATCTGAATCAGAAAAGGTAATTGCACACTTTCAAATGTCGATGTTCTTAGACCTAATCGGAAGCGATACTTTAAAAGCAGGGGTCCTCATCCAGACTAGGTAGCCATAATCAATTCTAGGAAAATTTATTGAACTTCTTAGAATTTATAGTCTTACAAATACTTGTAATGCAATACCAGCTCCAAAATAATGCTTATGCTTAAAACTGTTTTAGTAGCTCCAAACCATGTTCTAAAGACACCGATCCCTCTGAGTGCTACAACAGATAATTGCCACTCCGGTTAATCCTAGTGGTACCTACTATGGTCTACGCAATCATTGTGGGGGCACCGGATTAACTGGTTTTCTTAAGAGGTTGTGGATACCGAATGGCTCGGCAAGCTTAGTAAAGGAGGAACAACGGGAGATCAAGTTGCCCTGGTTTCATCTTTTAGAAAGAGTCCACCTCTTAATTTAGGCAGAAGCATGTGGACGAAGAGATTTATAATTCATGTTTGTTGGAGTTTAGGTGTTATCCTTTTTCCTTCTTCTTTTTGATGCATGTAGTGATCTCCTTCGCAGACCGAATATTGTTGCAAAATGCTATCTGATACGGACACTCTCACGGTGATGGATAGGTGACCTACATTGCACGAGGAGATGTCCCGCTTTCCATTCTCATGACAATCTGCACCACTTTAGCCGCAGTATTCACCACCCCCTTGCTAACAAGTGTTTTAGCTGGGGCATACGTGCCTGTTGATGCTCTGGGTCTCGCATTGAGTACCTTACTGGTACATTTTTTGCCCAAAATCTCACCTCCTTTTTATTTTCCTGCTGGTATGTGGCAAGGTTTGTAGGCAAGAACGGAGACTGAAAAGTGATGTGGTTTGATGAGCTTGGGCTATGTGCTCAATTTTTTTCCACCATTCTAGGTTCAATTGTCAATACAATTAGGAGGGCCTATGTATTCACTTCAAGAGAATGTCAAACTGCCAGCTTGCCTATCCAATTCATTACCCCTTATGCTAAAGCTGAGCACCTTTTGGGGTACCTCATCCATCAAGATCTTTTTATTAAATGAAGGGTCCTATGTATTGAGAAGGCAGTGTGTGCCTCTCATGATCTATATGTAGGTGTAGTTGTTGAAATTAGTGTGTTTTCCACTTAAAAGAGGTTGATCATTAAGCTCCAACACTACAGCTTCAACGTTGATCATGTCGATACTTGTCAGATGAACTGGACATAGTGTGACTGCCACATTCATTGTATGTTTGAAGTACTCATGTTTGAGAAATGTTTTTTTTTTGCAGGTGGTGTTAGCACCAGTTCTTGTGGGTGCTTGGATGCAGACCTTTTTCCCACAGGTTGTTGCTACAATCACACATGTTGCCCCTTTAATTGCTGTTTTGGTGTCCTGTTTGCTGGCTAGCAGGTGTGCACCCCCTTTCTATCCTTCTTCAGTCAATTTATTGTATGCACAATTACACATGCTAGACCCGGCCATGATTCTTGATGCAAGTTGTCTTCGAGCAATTCGGTAGTAATGTAGATGGGTCTTAATCGATTGAGTGGGTCTTAACGTGGATCGCAATTCAGTAGTAACGTAGATGTGTCTTAATCTTCCCGATTAACCCACTTCTCTTAGGATATTGAACACATGATAAGTACACGATGATTAGCAAATCCAAATTGAGTGCTTAGTTATTTCCCTCATAATGATCATATAGATTCCACCCCCCCCCCCCCTCCCAAATTATGTTGACTCTTGA
This sequence comes from Polytrichum commune, assembly GCA_950295325.1. Lineage (NCBI taxonomy): Eukaryota > Viridiplantae > Streptophyta > Polytrichopsida > Polytrichales > Polytrichaceae > Polytrichum > Polytrichum commune. The sequence continues at coordinate 6,153,927 of OX485804.1, forward strand.
ACCTAGACTAGTTGCAAATTTCTTTTTGGTGTCTGTTCTTAGATCCACACCCAATCACACATCACTTAAATATAGGTGTCTGTTTAAGATAAGTAACCGAATTAGGCCGGCTTACCTTACATGAAACTCACTTGCACCTCAATATTGACAGTGTGTTCTCAGCAAATGTCCCTCTTCTCGTCGCCTCTGTGAAGGTGGGGCCAAATATAGCTTCTTCAGTGACTGCACCCTCTGTCCCGGTGAATTTGGGCATCATCGCAAGCACTGTCATGATGTTGCACGCTGCAGGTTTCCTTCTTGGGTGCGTGATGTTTGTTGCAAATTGACCTCCATACTTGAACGTTTGAATGTGAAAAAGAAAAAAGAAAAAAAGTGAAAAAATGTTGATCCACAATGTCTTTGGTAATCAGAAAAGCGCAACTCTGAATATTTAGAGAACAGAAATGATATTGGTATTGATATTTGATGGCAGGTATATCACTGCTGCACTAGTAGGATTCAAAGAGTCACAGCGGCGTGCTATTTCTATTGAGGTTTGTGAATGGCATTTTGGGTTAAAGCCAGGAATTACCTAGTCTTGTTTAATCCTGTAGAAACCAATAAATAGGCCATGATCTCGAGGTTTTGCAGTTAACAGGGCGTAATCCCAGCCAGGGGTTGAGGTCTAATGCACAAAATGGATATTGTAGTATTTGATATTACTTTTCTTTGGAACATTTGTCAGGTTGGAATGCAGAATTCGTCATTAGGAGTGGTCTTGGCCACCATGCACTTTGCATCACCTTTGACCGCAGTTCCAGCTGCTGTCTCTGCCGTGCTCATGAACATCATGGGCAGTGGATTAGCAGTTGTGTGGAGAAATATAAATTTTAATGTCTACGGAGGAGCAGACCAAGTGGAGGTCAAGCCTGATAAACTGTCTTGAATAATGCTGATTCACATCTTTCTGCGGCTGCAGAGGGAATTTCCAACCTGCTGATTGTAAGTCTTTGCTACAAAGTGCACCTGGAGTCTCTGCCTTCCATCAAATCAATGACTACCCGTAGAAGGCTCTCATTCCGACAAAAATTAATTGCCTTGCCATGTGTCAGTCTTACATTGGCTAACACCCACCTGGATTCCTTGTGGAAACCACATTCTTGCACTGGTAACAGTGAATTAGAGCGCTCTCTACTGTATCTAGCATCTATTGATGACAGAAATGTCCGGTTTGCTTTTGCAGCTTGCTCCCAGGTTCCTTGCACTAAAAGATTCACTTTTTGGCTGGATTGTGTAGGGTACGTTTTGAATTGAATGTGGTTTTGATAACCTCAAATTTCAAGCAAGGGGGAGCAATTGTGATAACAGAAAAGAATGGACACAAGAAATCGGCAAAAGTGGCCGCAGTCTCGAATATGTATGTGCCATGCCATGACCCAATGTGTCAAGCTCCTGTCATGTTCATCCCATTCAGCAAACCTCTGTAACAGTCTTTGCAAAGAGTTGAACGCACCTACCTTCAGAAATAAGTTCACTGGCCAAGTCTGTGTCAAGGTAGTAGGTAGAAGGATCCATTTGGATTATACAATTCTTTGAAATCACTTGAGAAATAAACAAAACCATGAGTGTACAGACCTTCAAAGTGGAGACTGGGTCTTTCTGTAGCGTAAGTTTGGTCTACAACTTCTACAATTCCCTTAGATTTCAATCAAGATTGTTGCATAACAAGTTTGCAATGGTAACAGGGTTTGTCATGGTCAGAGAAATGGGTACTGACAATAGAATCTACATCTTCTAAAACCTGAACTTGCATTACTGCTTGAGACAAGACTCAAGTGTTCTCATCTTCATGTAAAAAAATCAAAGTAACATCAATGCTTTTTATTTGCACCGACGTGACTAGGAGCATGTTCTTCCTTACCTTGATATTGTTTCAGGAGGCTTCAAGGTAGGAGTATTTCCAACCTTCCGGGAGGTGGGCTACATGAAGTAATATTTTCAAGGGGAGGTGTCGGTTTGGGCTTTGGTGCAATTGGTTATGTTGTTTGAGTTTATGGGGGTGGGTCAACTAGGGCTTGGTTGTTGTCAAGCTTTCTTTTATTTAGGACAAGGTATGTAAGGTATTTTATAGCTATTTGATGTATGTGTTACATAAGTTTTTTGACTTCTCGTGGGGGTATTTTGAGGTTTTCTAGCACCTCTAGTGATGATCTGTGGACATCGCCATGTAGTCCTGCTATGATGGTGATAAGGGTGTTAACATTCCATTTGGCAATTTTTATAGTTTGGACGAGGGGTTGTATTTGTTGGTTTTCCTCTTATGGCGGTATTGGGGAATCCATCATGACAGTAGGTGAATTTTATGAATTGTTTGATGTTTGATGGGTATGAGGGGATGGGTGTATGGCTATCGATGGGGGCTCCTAAGATACATAGAATTTCAAGTCTTAGCCAGGCCATGCATATGCATGTGTTAGGGGGGCTTGTGCATTGTGTGTCGGGATTGTGATGTCTTGGGGCCAGGTGTGTCGGTTGCGAGGGTATAACACCTTGTATGGTTGTCGGATTGGAGAGTGTGGATTATTCGATGTACATCATTGTTATGTCAAGCTATGTGGAGGCCACCACGTGTTGATTTCGTGGTTCCTGCAAAAATGTGCAATTTGGGTTGGGATGTGTTAATGGCTAGAAGATGTTTTCCCAATGATATCCCATATATTGGGTGTATCAAAATTTTAAGTTTGGTGAGATTTGTGCATTGGATATGCCTAGGGCTTTCTAGAAGTGATTTGAGAGTTTTTGATGGTTATGCTCATTAAACACCCATTTGTCAACATAGGTGAATTTAGTTTTTGCGGTTCGTAGCTCTATTTCGTGGTGGCATTTATTTATGTATGTTTTGAGGTTGTGGATTTCTCCTTGGTGTTTACGTTTCGGGATTCCGTTGAGCCAATTAGGTATGGTGTGTGCTATGTGGATGTGGGGTGTTGGGACGGGTTTATTGTAGGTGGTTCCTTCGTTTGCTAGTTGGTTAGCAATTTCATTGCCCAAGATTCTAATGGGCTTTGACTTTTTGTATTCTTATGTTATGTTTGGTCCATAGAATTTGGTGGACTAAAGTTGAGATAAGTAGTTTATTGGGGTGATTGTGTTGGGATGAGAGGTGGCAGATGTGATTATTAACGATATAACTATTAACCCTGGGGATCTAATGGCAAAGAAAAAATTCTATGAATAGACCAAAATATCACAAAAACATTAGAGAGAAGTGACAATTTTAATCAATGTGATGAACCCCAAGAGCTATACTTGGAGGGAGTGCTATACCTTGTATCCAATCTCCTCAAATAGTTGCACACACACATTGGAAGAGTTCAAAATTTTGGAAATAGACATCTTGGTGTCGAGATGTCTATTTCCAAATTTTGAATTCCTCATCCAATAAACATTTGCAAATGTTTGGAGTTCCATAAATCTGGAAATAAATTTCTTGATGCCAAGACCTTTACTTCCAAATTTATGGAATTCCTCATACATTTGCATACACAACTTTGAATGAAACAATATTATTTATTTATTTTCTTTTAAAATGAGGGACCACAATAGCTACTTGGGATGCCCAGTCCCCAGCATGCACATGAGCTGGAGGGGAGCCAACACATGTATTCAACCCCCTCACACATATTTGAATCCAAACAAAAATTATGGACCACATGAGCCTCTTGGGATCTCTAGTCCCTCACATGTATGTAGAGGCTTGGGAGACGACCTTCTGACACAATCTTTTTGGGCAAGGTCTCTCCTCTTCATGGTTCTTGTGTATGGATCACAAGATTCAACTCCTCCAAGTCTGCTTCACCACCTTCTTCTCTTGTATCTCCCTTGCCATCTCCCTCATGATCCTCCTCAACCTTGTCCTCCCGTCTACCATTGGGAGCCCCCATGCGGCTATCTCTTTGGTTGAGCATTTTTTAAATGAGGACCAAAACTGTAAAACTTGCACTTTAAATGACAACCTATTTTCCACGTAACTCCCCTAAGTAATTGGAAGAACCATGTAATTTTGACAAAATATTTACATATTGCACATGTTAATGTGGTTGTTATCGATGTTTGCATGTCACCATCTTCACTTGCATTGGTGACCTCCTTCAAGCTATCATTCACAACATCGTCATAATTGCCAACATCAATATTGGGTTGTTCGAAGCCCCCATCCTCTTTAGATCCATATGATAATGTCCATGTTGTGTTTGAAATGTCACACTCTGAAATCTTGGGTAATTTTTTCTTCATTTTGGATCACCGTAATTGTTGTGTACTTGAATATTGAAACACACATTTCCTCCTCCTCTTCGCCTTTGGGATTGCATAACTTGTCCTAGCACTTGCGTCACCCTCTAGCATCTTCCCCTAGCATTGTTTAGCAACCACACAATGAAAATAAAAAGAGTAGTTGTTGTCTTCTCTTCAAGGGTGTGAATGTGTTGTGGATATCCTAGTCATATTGTTTCTACATTGTAATGAGTATGATTGATATATATAATATGTACAATAGACTTGGATTACATTCTTAACGTTATTAAATACCTATGCCATGTGACATTATTGTCATAGTTTGACATATTGGATAGGTGCCATTTGCACCACCTATATACTATATTGGGCATCCCAATGAGTTAGGGATGGCAGTTGTTTATTCCACTAAAATTATTGGCCTCCGTTTATTTTAGTCTTTGTTTGTAGTTCAAATATATGGTGGCCCATTTGTTGGTTTTGCTTCAACAATACGGCAACGCTTCAAGGTATCGAATAAGTGGTGCCTCTCGCTTTACATTTGAATGAAGGTGGGAGAGTGGTAGTGAAGGAGGTGTTACTATGCTTGAAGTTCAACTATCATGCGAATACATTATGAATTGAACAAGAAATATTTCAAGACCGTGGTTTCATTGATAGTGACATTGTCCTCGTCCATAAGTCCAAAGATGAAATAGGACATCGTTGGACATTGTTGGTTGGGTCATATAGTGTGATAGGCATGTCAAAGACTCTTGTGAATACATCTACAACATTATTGACTTATGAATTAAACACCACCACAATGCATCTCTTTCTTCGTAATGTGAAAGTTGAACCGGGGCTTCAAGACGTGATGGTGCTCAGTGACTCCAAAGATAGTATATTGCCGACAATCGATATGGTTGGTATGTCTCCTTTCAACTTTGATCATTGGTTTAGACCCCTTCAATCACATCTCACCATGTATTTGTGGATAATGCCAAGTCTCCATTTGCGCCCATGTATATGCGCCTGACATCAGAGTCAATTATTACCACCCGACCTCCCGTCCATCTTGTGCTTCACACATAAGTGTCCAAATTTTAGATGCATTGGAACTCACAAAACGTAGGAAAAACTTTAAGTTTGAGCTCACGTCTATTGACTTTGATAAAATAGACTTGAAGGATGTGACCTACCTTCCTCCGTCTTTTGATTATGATGTCATTTTTATCTTGCCTCCGTTAAGCATTGGGATCCCCAATACTTATGGTAGGGGAATGGATGGCATGGATAAAATATTTAACAGACATGCATTGTGCACGATAAAAACCTTACATATCCATAATAAGATTGGATTGACATTTTGACATTCCTTTTGTGTTAGTCATTTGGAATGCTTGAATGACCATTGTGACTACTTATTGAGGAATGGAGAGCATTGCAACAACATAGAATGGACATGCATCAACCCCTTTCCATTTTGTATGGGTTTGGATATGCTAGATCAGTCGAAGCTACACTACAAGGTTTGTCATACAACCCCTGCTTGCATAGATGTACGTGGGGTCAAGATCATTAATGTACATTCTACAACAACTGGCATGTCTTGTGCATGTATACATTTGGGAGTTCATAAACACCAAGTTTCTCAAGGGATATGTCGTGAATCCATAAACATGGCTTATCAATGCGTTGCTAAAGAGGTGAGCAAAACACCCAATGCAAAAAATTAAAAATTAAATTAAAAATAAGAATGCAACAAACAAAAAAATTAGCAAATTATTTCTTGAAAATACCTATTGCGGGAGAGAATAATCACTTGCATGGGGTTTCATAATCATGGATAAATTTTCCACCTTGGCATCTCCCAATTGTAGAAACTTTGTGGTAGGGTCTCAAGAGTTCATTCTCAGTGAAATGGGTACGATGGATAGTATCATGGCTTTGAAGAACCACTTTGGTTTCAAGTTTGTAGATGATAAAAGGTTTCCAAAGCAATCAAAAGAAAATGTTTTGTTTTGAAAATGTTAGTTGATCTCCCTGGAAGTGGAATTAACCTAGCGGAGAAAATACAAATTGGGGATGACATGGAAAATTTATGGATCATGTTTGATCATATCAAATGCCTGTGTGAGCGGACTACAATGGCATGTCATGTCTATGATAACACATATTGCAAGGTACTCATAATAGTTTGTTGCGATATGCAATCCATGGATGCACTTGCCCAAACAATTTTATGGAAAAATCTCAGTGCTTGGATGCAAGCAAATGATGTCTTGTATGTGAACTTCAAAGGTTTCATGACGGATAATGCCCAAGCAAATTGGATTGTTGTGAGGAATGTTCATGAATGTGGGGACCCAACAATTCTTATGGAAAGGCATGAATGTACTTGTCTTCTCCACTAGTCTGCCAACCTTGACAAGATCATTCAAAAGGACATCCGTCCAACACAAACAACTTTACAAAGAATACAAAGACATCAAAAGTTTGGAAGAGTTTGACATCAAATGCCATGTAATTCGAGCCTGGTGGTTGTCATCATGAGCCACAACAAAGGAAAACATGTTCAATTTGTATGAGTGGGTGAGATTTTGGCATTATCATTATGCCCAATGGGGTGGACAAATGCTCATTGGTAAGTCTCCCATTCACTCATCCACCACCCTTGCTCCTACATTATAATTTGTATTTGTCCCATTGCTAATCAAACTGAAGGTTTGTGATGTTTTTGTTTTATGCTTTGTTTGGTTTTTTTGTTTCCAAGCAGGATCTGACTTTGGAAGAACCCATTGAGATGCCCTCTTGAAATCTTGCAAAAAAATGCATTCCAAATGGCTTCAATAACATGGAAACAAGATGACATGTCTTTACGATGCCATCATTGATGACATGATCCACGCCTTCATGCAAATTGCAATTTGTCGCAGTTGGATTAAGGGTGGTTCATTTGGTAAAGGCCTTGACCAAGCAAGTTTGAAGTTGAAGGCTCCAACATCCACCCTAACCCCCAAGCTTTTGGCTGAAGCAATGAAGTCATACCCCGGAGCCCAGGAAATGAACACATGATACTACACATTTGGAGGGGTTTGAACTATTTAGATCAACAAAAAGAACACTGAACTTGCCCTACAAGTCCAAATACGAGTCTCATCACCCATGCAAAGTCAACTATTCAATACCTTGATCGAATACAAGATCCAAAAAGGCCCAAATTGAGGAATCGTTGCAAGATGATTGACAATGGAGTGACCCACATTACACGTGTGTTGGAGTTGAAATGCCCATAATCCCATTGGCATATTTCACAATTGCCTTCTCCGTCCAAGAAAGAATGTGAGGCTTTGCAAACCATTCTGTATCATGGTTACAAAGGCATTATAACGATTGTCTCCAAAGAGGAAAAACCCTACCTTGTGTCCAAAGTTGATATTCCACAATGCAATTACCCATTCACCACAAGATTGTCCTTTTTGGCAATGGGGAATGGGCTAGTGGGTATCGTGCAAACATGTGTACTATATGTTCATGTATCTTTGCAAGGTTGACTACTCCACATATTAGTTCATTCACGCCCCAACTTTTAGTTACAATGTGATCATACGTCTACTTGAGTTTGTTAGTGTGGTGGAGCATGCATAAAGTACACTAGCATGGGTGATGGTTAGGTATAGGCTTAATAAGTGTTAAAGTGGGCATTGGATATATAATGGTGTGAATTTTATAACATATGTTCACATGTGTATAAAAAACCTATAACCATGGTATGCAATACAATAAATCCATGGTAATAGGTCCAATGCCTTCTTATCATGCCAATGAGGATTTTTTTTTATGAAACTAAAGTTGAAGTTATGCCAAGACTTACTGAAAATGGTGGATTGTCTTATATAATATTACTCACCGCTCGCATGCTACTACTCACCACTCACATGCTAGCTTCCCTCACTACCAATTGAATTACGTTGTGATATATAGTACCTTAGGAAGCTATTGCCTTGACTTGGAGATGCATTCTCCATTTTCATGTTAAAATCATCACCGTTGGTGGTTATGCCCATTTTTTTAAAGGGCCCATTAAAATTGTTGGCTCTTGATTGGCTCCCCATGTTGTGATTGTGGCTTAGTTGTTTGCTTTGAATCATTGGCTTTGTGCCCACAAATGGGCAATTTGTTATTGATTACATGTGTGATTATATTGTTTGGCACTAGTGGCTGCTAGCAACAGTTTGGTGTTGGGTAAAGTGCAACTCTAAACCTTTATTATGAGGCTCCACACATCGTATGTTGATCTTCTATTGGTCGGGGGGTGGTTCAATAACATTCATGTTGTGCGTTGGCTCTTCGTTGTCGTTCCTTCATTTCTTTTCATTTTTGTACATTGGCTCCTCCTCGATGTTGTGTGTTGTCTCCCTTTCCTTCGTCAGCTTCGTTTGTCCCATATTTATGGTTGCTATTTTTTATTTTTTATTTTCTTTCTTTCTTTCTTTGTTTCTAGCATATTGTTGCTTCAATGGCCTTCGAAAGGTTGGCTTCGGATCTTGGTCACTCTACGTGTGTCGGTAGTGTGCTTGGGAAAGTCAAAGTTGTCTAGTGTGGTGGTCGAATGTGGCTTTGCTGCGGTTGTTGTGATTGGTGGTGTGTCACTCATTTTCATTTACTAAGAAACCTTAAACCCCTAAATGCATAAGAAGCCCCAAAATCAACCACTAGGTGTATTTCACACACACATTCTCAAGGCCAAGTTTGTTTATGTGTTTTTTGCTATTTAAAAAAAAACCATTTTAGCCTGTTGCAAATGATGAATCTTATTCTCTTTGTTGCAAAATGCATTATTTGAGGGAAGTAACAAGACTGGTGGCATGAATATTTATTTTCTTTTTCCTACCAAGTTATGGAATTCACATTTCTAGCAAGTTAAGTCGTAGATAGATTGATATATCTTTAGCCGCAACAAAAGGAAAGCAAAACAAGAGGATTTTACCTAGACAAGGACCAACTTGAGATTACCCATGAATACAAGTACCTTGGGATTGGTTTCCTATTCACATGGTTACTTTGAGCCATTGAGTAAAAAACAATGAATCGAAAGTATGAAAGCATTGATGGGCACATTAAGGAAAGAAGCAATAGTCGGAGTCGCATATTGGGCACTCAAATCCCATCTATTCAAGGCTTTGGTGCTTCCAACTTCCACAAATGGCACTGAAATTTGGGGAGGCAACTTGAAAATTTTCTCATTGGAAGGTTTTCGAGAAGGGCATGAAGTGCATTCTTAGACAACCCATCATTTTTTTCCGAATTTAGAAAATTGCCCATCGAATTATATCATCTTGAGCCCACTATGGGTTTTCAACAACAACATGCCCACCTACCCTCCTCTTGATTAGTCATGAAAGCAACCTCACTTGCAAGGCACCTTGCCATACAAGGATTTAGCACCTAGCACAAATTGACAACCATGTAGAAGGCATCATACCGGTAGTGTCTATCTCACTGGGAAACCCACAACAACCCTAACACCATCAAAAATCACATTTGATGTTGTTAAGGAGTTTTTTTTACTAAAGGATGGAATCATTTCCATCTCTCAAAGGAGAGAATAGATTTCCTCCACCTCAAGGATTCTCTCAAATGCAAATGTGAATAGTACTGGAAGTAATCATTGACATCACCACAATGCAAGAACATTGTTGCTTATCACACCTCAAATCATACACTTGCCATTGAAACTACTATGGTCGATTACTCCTATATCTAAAGATAATAGATCATGCCATAACATTATACAGCTATGCGGGTCGGTTCCATGACCCTGGAATTTGTCAATCATATCATGTGGGCCCCTTGAACACATCAAGAATATTCTCTTACTATTCATATATTTAGGTTGAACTTGGAAATTTGGGTGGACTTATACTCCCGGCACTATGCGCACGATTTATTGTTCATCCAAAGAATGTTCACAAGAAACATTGTTCATCCTAGTATTATTCCCGAGTGTTATTATTAATAGCATCAATATCATTGAAAATACCGACGTTATTCACAACATTCTTTTTAATCAAACCAACACTATTCGTTATTCTTATTATTTTCAATTTCTTCCTATTTTCTAAGTTTCTTCATGTGAAGGCAAGACAGTGAAGGAGGCCCATGTCAGGTGCTAACTATAGAATGGACCAAAACCATGCAACTAAGTAATGTTATGGCCATTTTTGCTGCTATAATGTAGTTGAATACGAGGCACACTTTGTGTTGGAATGTCCTCTATATTAACCCATCATATATAGGTTTCCATCACTATTTGAGAATTTAGTAATAGGGAGCCTCAAGTCCTTCTTTCAATTGGACCATTATGTTGACATTAGCCTCTGCAGTTCACATATCCATTTCCATTTTATCCCCCCCCCCCCAAATCTTACTATATAGTCTCCCCTAAAGTCGTGAAGTTCTACACATGTAGTTGGCATTTTATAATGTGATGGAAAAAGTCATGATGGATCATATATGTAACCGTCGGTTTCTAATATGATCGGAAAAGCCATAAAGAATCACACATGTAGACTTCACATTCCATGTGATGGAAAATATAAGTTAAAAGGGCACGGGTTTGGGTTCCTTGAAAAGGGCACTAATTGTACTCAAGTTTTCATCCCCCTGTTATCGGAAATAAGTCCACATGTGATGTGAATATGGGTTGGGAGAGAATCTTGTCTTTGAAAATTTTAAATCTTGGAAATAAATTATGATTTTTTGGTTAAACGTTGTGATGTCAATTTCCAAACTTTTATAAAACCACCCCAATATCACACTCAAACTGCATTATGAGAAATTGCTTAAGCTATCAGAAGTAGATTTGTTTACCCTGTCCCACAGAAATTAGTTGGTTTGAAACCATCATAATGTACTTTTAGTCCCATTAGCCTTTTGACCATCCACGGACTTCAAAATCAATTTCAATTAATTTCCATCCATTCATCCGCAATCCTCCCATCCTCGAGGGATGAAAGCCCCCCCCCCCCGTCATTCATCCATGGACATACATCCCCGAGGGTCTTCTAAATACGCCTAAGTTATTCCCTCTCCGTACCGAAGAACCCTTGAATGCGACCCAAGAATATAGGCACTTAGTAGGCACTCCCAATCTCGTGAAACTTAAAATAAATGATACGGGCGCATGGAATTAGGGGAAATGGAGTTTGAGAAAGTTGACAAGCAAGGGAGAGCACGAGGGGATTGGTGGAGGGAAGGGATTGAATGCTCGTGTTTTGCCATGAATTAGGGGATTGCCAAATTGTGAGCACGGCAATTTTAGGCATAACCCAAGATTTTGTCCTTGTTCCAGGTCATAGCACATCTATCAAGTAGCATAGATAACCAAATTAGTCGTGTGCAAATCTTGACCCGTGATTGCACCGACTATCGTGGCCAATTCGTTCTCGTTATGTAGGTACTACCAACTGAATGTCATTACACTAAATAGTGTGGTTAATTTAGTACACTAAATAGGTAGATTAGTGTTAGATGCAATAGTTACCTAAAACACTAATTTTCAACTGATATTACAATTAGTGTTGAATAGGGTTTGAACAAATTATACCTTTTACGAGGTTCTCATATTCTTCTTCCTTCAATTCTTCATTCCAAGATTTACAAAATATCATCTAACACTAAATGCGCTCATGTAAATATTTAAAGTTACTACTTGGTACAAATAGTGTTAGAGTTGACATTTAGTGTTCTAACACTATAGAGACAATTTACATTTAGCGTTTTCGTCGACTATTAGTGTTTCCAACACTAATCTACCTATTTAGTGTAGTGGTTTTTAAATTGGTGGACCGTGTGAAATAGAGTGGTCTTCGTGATTTGTCATGTGACACCAAGTGGCATGCAAAGTCCTCTGTAAGGTGCGTGGGTGTTGTTTGGATTGACTTTTATGTTTTTATGTTTTAATGGTAAGTTGCATCCGTCTCATTGCAAGCATCAACAATGGTGTGATTACACGGAGTAATGAGAAAGTTTCCTTGGTAATCTAACCGTCGCTTGGTAGCTACTAAAGCGTAAACAACTTGTTTTTTGAATCCAGTTAATATACTGTAGCATGATGAGCCTAGGGTGACGGCAACTCTAGATGAAAATAGAATAAGGGTATTTCCAACGTCTAATTATGAGGTTTACATTACAAATCTTGCGTTGCACTAACAAATCTACGGTGGAGCATCAACAAAAATTGAATTGAAAATCAAACCTTCCTTGATTTACTTATGTTTATCGGAAGTGTGTGTTTGTTGATTCCTTGATTGAATACATAGGTCCTCCGAAATGTGTTCAGTATTGAGTGTGGAATAGTAAATAAAACTTGTATTTCTAGTCCAACAATTTAGCCGTTCTTTTTACACATGTGTCTCTATGATATTTGTTCTTCGATCCTCACCTAACTACACACCAAACAATTACATGTGTAGGATTAGGAGATGGCACTAAGGGGCCGTTTACACCATGGACCATGAAGTCATCCCAAGGCACTGTGAAATATGTGATTGGTTGTTGAACTCGTCCTGAGACCACTTTGGTTTACACCAAGGGAAAAATGCCAAGGCAACCATGGAGTTTAAGGTCCCCAACAGATGTACCTAAAGGCCTACATTATCCACTTACATGATCCAACATGTTTTGCGGTGGGAGAGGCAAAAGAGGTGTTGTGGTACTGAAAAGGCAGGGGCCCATGTCACAAAAATGTTGTTATAATGAAAATTTAAACAATTTTTTCAGGGAGGGTGGGGAAGAGAAGATGAAGATAAGAGAAGTCAATGGCCAAACTTGACTTTTTTTCAAAACTGCCTTTTTTGGACATATATTAAAAAAATCAGCACATTCACTTTTTGGTGCATGGTCATTCCTCTCACTCCACATTCCGTTTACACCTAGTGAGGGGCCCAAAGACTTTATAAATTATTTTCTAAAGAAATCGGACCATGAAAGTTGGACCCTGCAAAAAAAACCATCTTCCATGGTCCGACTTCATGGTCCATGGTGTAAACCGACCTTAAATAACACCCGCTTACCCTAGCTTTGTTTAATCTACCCACATGCAACTACATTAAACATTAGGTTTAGGGCAACCCATGCTCGTCGTCTTTGACCACGTTAATTGTTTTGCAATCATCGGTGTAGACAAAACTCCTCCTCCGTTTTGGTCTATCATATTGAGAATATTGAATACAACCTACTAAGGAACACAACATGCTATAAGGGACACAACATCGATCTGTTGTATTGGTGACCTCTCATTCCCGATTATATAGGGTGGACGAGATTGAATAAAAAAATCAAATAAAGAAGTCATGGGCCTCATGCCCCGATCGCATCAAACTTTTCGTTCAGTTCCAACCATGAAATTTTTGGGGATTATGTTCAAAAATAGATGTTGGCCCACCATTTTTCACATTATTACAGCCGAAGATGCTGACAGTGGTGTGATCAGCCCCTCAATATATGATCACCATGAATCCCACACATGGGCAAGGTCTAGCTCTCAGGATGTGGGAACAAATGAACCCAATACTAGCTAGGTTCACATACTTCTTTGTAAACGATTAAGTAATGTTATGAAAAACGACAATATAATACACGTGACCACTATTATATATACCGGGTACATGTTTAAATCTAGGTATCTTGTACAAGCCCCAAACCTCGGCGTAGTTCATTCTATATTTATATATCGTTCTATTTGTGAAGACTGATGAACTTTATAATTCTTTATGAGGTTCCTTTGGACATCATCGACTAAAATAGTCATATGTAATCATAAAATCCCAACATTATATTTAATTTTGTTTTTCAAGGTCCCCCACGGGACACAATGAATGTCCGCCTCACGATCTTTGGTTGTTGCCCTCAACTCCAAGACCCTTACAAACAAGATTGCATCCAAGGGCCACTTCACACATGAGACTGAGAGCCCGTGACCCGTTCACTTCAAGCACTCTCATTGGTGGAAAAGGCGGAGCCGGTCCCAGTTCGCTTGAGGGACCAACGGAGTATACAAGTGAATGCAAGATGGATGTAAAGTCTACATGGATTCCTACACGGCATTAAATGGATCATGCTTCATAGTCACTTGGACTTTTTTCAAAAACCACCTCTTGGAGGTAGGATTGCCACAAAACCGGGAGACCGTGGCACTCCGAATGCTCACAACCGTTGATTTAATTTGTTTTATCATGTGTGAGAACCACGTGAATAGAAATTCATTGAAATAGCAGTTGGTTGAGGGCCCGATCACATATGACTTCACACTACACTTTAGGATCCATGATCACACTACATGATTTTGAAGGTGTGTTGGGACGGCCTTTGGGCACTTTGTTTTGGGCTCTCACAATCCCACGGTCACGGCTCTTGGCTGGTGTATGAAGTGGCCCTAAGAAGTGCGCTTCTCTTGTAATTTAAACATCTCCTCCGTATGACATTTGTAGGCAGAAGACGGGCTTGTAGTACATCATTTATGGTATTTGATGTCACTTCCACTCCAGAGTCACACAATGCTATAATGATTTTTTTTACCAAGTAAAGTTATTTATGTTGTACATTGTCCATACAATCTTTTTAATCTTTATTGTCAACAAAATGGAATCTATAGATTAAGTTGGGATCTTTCACTCTTGGCACATGCTCTAAGAAGCTAAGGTACCATGCTCATAAGCACGATGCATAAGGTCGTTTTTAAATTAAAGGTGATGAGTTGATCGAACCCATCCATTTGGTGTCATGTATAATTGAGGTGAATTGAATGTAGTGGGATGGCGCTCCATGCTAGATCACATCTTCACTCGGTTGGGCCCTGTCCCTTCCACAAATATTTCACTAGCCGATCTTCCTGCCTGCACATGCGTGGGAACTCTTCCTTGTCGGGAATAGATGTGACAATACTAGGTCAACATTACAAATATTCAAGCTGACATCACTTCCATTATTCCCAAGTTAATTAATGAAGTTCCTTCGCATGCCAAAGGAGCTTAATGGCTTAAGTGACTGGGTATTGTCATCTTGGTTCCCAACAGGGAAGAGTTCCCACGCAGGTGCAAGCAAAAAGACCAGGTATGGGAGGGGCAAGGCCCAACCAAATGAAGATGTGATCTAGCCCAGGGTTGGGACAGCCGATGCAAAATTAGTGTTGTCCCATGTAGATTTCCAAATATAGATATAACTATACTATTGTAGAACCAAACACATAATATTAAAAACCATGTCCCAATGGTGTTAAGACCGGTTAATAGAGATGAAAACCTTGGTAAGTGGAGTTCATTCCACCAATGAGAGAATAAAATGGTGGAACGCTTTTTGCAATTTAACTTATCCAGTTTTGTTCAATGAGCATGGGTTGCCACACTTACCATTGTGGGTGGTTCCATTCATCTTCACTTCACTACGCTTAATATTGTACATAGTGTCCTATGATATTTAATATCATTGTGGTAACTTTCTAATGACACTTCTTTGTGAATAAGTTTACAAGTGCGATCGTCATCCCGACTTACTTTTGGTTCTTTGAATGCCAATTATTGAGACAAAGTTTGGTAGATTATGCATCCTGACATTTATGTAATGAAATCTTGTCACGGATGATTAAATTTTGGATGATAAATCAATAAGTAAGTCACGGTAGTTGCAACATTGTAAATCTACAATGCGCAAACTATTTTTACAAGGAATGATGAATAATTTTAGCCTTACATTTAGTGTTGGTGATACTACATAGGCGGTTTGCAAATAGTCTCGAGCAAGGAAAATAGATTGGTGACACTAAATATAATGTTTAGTGTATTATCAATATAGAATTCTCCATGTGGAATTTAATTGGGCCTCCACCAATGTAGGAATGACACATTATAAATAATGAAAGGGGGAGAGTGTAAGAATCTTCTGTCATAATAAAGAACCCTCAAATTTTTATCTATCTATCTATCTATCTATCTATTTGTCCATTGTAACTGTTGCAATTCGCCATGATTTAAAACTCAAGGTCCAATGTTCATACATAAAATGGTGTATACCACATGACACAATACGTTCAAAGTAAGTGTGTACTTACTCTTGAGTCCCCCCCCCCCCTTTTCTCTTGGCCACTAAGGGAAAATGTAAGCAATTGTATTATAACATGCCGATTTGTTATTTTTAGTTGATTTGACCATGATGCTCATATTATAAATAACAAATTAGTTTCGGTGGAGGGCGTGTTTAAATTGGATTCTCTTTATCTCAATAGGGACCATCTTAAAGAGCAAAACATCTAGTCTTGGCTAGTCATGCGATTAAGTTAGTATCATACCTTGTGACTTGCCATGGCTACACCTTCAATAACTCACATGTGAATCATGTCACACCACACTACTTGTACATTGAGACTCATTCTAAGGATTCCAAAGGTCAATGTTTGTGTGATTATAATTTATATAGAATTCCGAGGTGATTGGAATTTACCATAATTTATATAGAATTCCAAGATGATTGGAATTCACCATATTGTACAATTCCATGCGGTTTTTGTCGTGGTGTTAAAATATAGTGTACCTTGTTTAGTGGAGTGGCATGCATGACACATCATTTAGCAACACATGTTTCATGCACCATTTGGGGATTTTATCAACTGATTACAAGAGTCAATTACGTGGGTTGGTAATGAACAATATGGAACACACATTAAATCAAATGCACATTGTAAAGAAAACATGCTTAATTTGATTACTTACCTTCATCAAACACTTGTTTTTAAGTGGTGTTTGGTTAAGTACAACTCAAAACCATATACCAAGAGACATGTGTTTAAACTTCATGCTCAAAATATAATGATCATTCTAGGCCTATTAGTAAACATAATTAGGAGGACTCATATGACCATTCAATGAGCATGGGAGTATTCTCTTTGATAATGAATTAGATATTCATATGAGCTCCGAAAATCATGCTCAAGAAAGTGTTGTTGGCCCTGGTGTGGATTTGTGAACCATCTCACTCTAATCAATTAATGTCATAGGAGAAGTAGGCTAGCTAGAAATAGTAACCATTTAAGATCCATCTAGCATAGTGAGCTAATGTCCCCGATGCACAACTATAACTAAGGGCCACTTCACACATGAGCCAAGAGTCATGAGCTTGAAATTGTGAGAGCCCAAATGAAGTGTCCAAAGGCTATCCCAAGACACTTCCAAAATCATTTAGTGTGGTCATGGGCGCTCATGTGTAGTGTAAAGCCATATGTGACCGTGCCTTCAACCGATTGCTATTTCAATGAGTTTCTATTCATGTAAGGCCCTCGCACATAATAAATATGATAAATCAATGGTTGCGAACTTTTGGAGTGTCACGGTCTCTTGGTTTTGTGTTAGGTCTACCTCCACAAGGTATATAAACTTAATATAGCTGAATATAAACATTTTCTATAATAATATGAAATATTATTTATAGGAGGAACAATGATAGGTTTATGATTATCATCAATCGCTCCATAAAGTAATCCCCTAAACTTTTCAAACTCGGTTGCAATACTATTCAATGCAACTTTAGATTGTTTCTCAATCACTAATGGTTTTAAATGCTTTTCAATTGCTACACAAAAATCCCTAACAATGATAGATGCAATACTTTCATAAATTTTATAAATTTCACTACAACCGTGTAATGAATTACCACTACTAAATCTATTCAAAGAAAGAGCAATCCGATTTCTAAGTGGAATGGATACTCTAAAATGTGTATTCTTACGATTTAATGATGGAAATAAGACACTGCACAAATAAATCAAAAGTTTTATGAAATAACCTTGTATGTTGCTTGAACAACTTAACCGAGTAAGATCCAAGTAATAATATGTCCACAAAAATAATATTCCAGTCATACATCCAAATACTCCGTGTCCTCCTAGATGCACTACTCTCCGCAACCATCATAGCAAAAACCATTGTCATAGCAACATAATGTTGATGCAAGTTTTTGCAAAATTGCAACAACCGCCATAACATGTCGGACGGCCATGAAGAACACAAGAGCCACTAAAATCTTTGGTCTTAGTTCATCCATCTTGTACAAATGACAATGAAAAGAAAGAAAGAGGGTCTGCAATTTTGCTTCATTTATTGAATCGGCTTGGCTTCTTGGCCCTAAGGCCTTTACATACGGAAAAATTGACCCTTGTTATAATCTTATTGTAATGTGTAGTTGAGGCCGGCCTCCACCCCAAAAAGGGCTGAAATTTCATGCAATCGGCCTCAAAGGGGAATTGGCCCGGCCTCTCGGTATAAAGCGGCCCTAAGATAGTTTGAACAAGAATAATACTTAATGATCTCATTCATAATAAGCAACAGTCAAGTTTGCCCCTGAATACATTCATGGTGCAAGAGAGGTACAGTCTACCCTCTATAAATGTTAACCCTCGGGAGTGGATCAAAGTTAACATTTATAGAGGTGTTAACAGTTAACAATTATAAAATTACTTTTTTGAGCAATATACAAATCTTAACATTTATAAATATAAGCAATTGTGAAGAGTCCTTGTGAAAGAATACCATTCATAAAATTGCAAACCCAATCAAAACTTTATTCAATATCAAGTTTACAAATCACTTGAGAGAGAGAGAGGAATGTAACTGGATGTGTAGTTTTTATCATCCATATTATGGTTGTATTTCATTCGTTAACATTTGTAGAGTCAAATTTACAAAGAAGGGAGTACCATTTTGTTAACAGTTAACATGTTTAACATTTATAGTGTGCAATATGTGGGGAGTAGAAGAAAGTTAACATTTAGAGAGGGTTAACACTTATAGGTGTAACATGTATAGAGGGTGGACTGTAGAGTTAAGGAACGAAACTTGGTGGCCAGGTTTGACAGTGAGCATGCCAAAAACAGATTAAATTTTGCATTCATTGTTGTATGACACAGTGGGAAAATATACTATAAAGTATGAAATACTTGGCCAAATGGTTCCGACTCCCAAGGAAGTTGCCGACCTTCATCTGGTAGTCAGTCTAAGCTTAGTATGTGGTATGGTACACGTTTGGGAACACACAAAAAAAGGTTGTATTATCGATGCGTACCGTGTGTCGTCTTCTCATTAATATATGACAAATGGCTATTATGGAGGGAATACAAAAACATAAGTAATGTGAGTTTTAAAATATGTACAACGAGTTTAAGCAATATAGATGGTATGAGATAATGACTTATAACTCCAAACAAATACAAACATTCTCAAGAACTCTTGAAATAGGAGTCGGGAGATCTATGGTGTTGCAGGCCACTCTATCCCTGACCGTGTTCATTCTACACTAGTAATCTTAATTATCATTAAATTCCCAATGATCAGTGAAGTTCCCAAGCAATTTCCAAGTGAAAATGAATGTATTATAGATGTACATGACATAGATGAAAGGAATTTTAACATTAACTACCTTTTTAATATGACAAAACGGAGATTTTAAATGTCACATACCGCTTGCATGGGACCTGAATTGACATGTATGTAGTTGCCCATAGCATGTAGGGAAATTGAGTTTCAAATGGGTTAGCTACTTAGATGTTTGCCAATAAATGGAAGACAATTGGTTGCACACACATATTGTATAAGCAAGCAAGTTTCTTGAAATAAGACTTCTCCTTTGCATTTGTGCAATCACAAATTTGCACTCAAGCCACGTGGTTGGATAATACTTCACTTTTGTTAATGATGTATCACATTCATGGACCCTGCAAAAATTCCTAACTAGGAATCCAAGTTGAGAATCATGGCAAACAACAATAAGTATTTTTCAAAAACATTAGCCTTAAACTACAAGGAACATAACAAACATGTGAATCCATAGGAGAATAGCCAAAGTTGACCCCACCACTATTATTGAGGTAAAGGGGTATAGTAAAAACATGACCCCTAAAGGTTCGTGATTAATTTATCTAAAGCATGTCCTTTAGAGAAAATTTGGGACTTTTAATGTTAGTTATGGGGTCAAATATCTCAAAAGAGAAATACACATGCTATAATATAATGAACTATATTTTCACCTTAGGTAATTCTGGTGGGGCCCAAGTTCAAAGAGGTGGGCATCTCGCACTAAGGTGAATGTTCATACACCTATTGGGGAGGGGGGGGGGGGTTGGGGAAGGGAGCTTGAAACCCTTATTACGAATGTAGAACATGGAAATTGCTATATTTCAACCAAATTAACCCCTAAATTGTTGTTAGAGACCATGTATTATTATGGAGAACTTAAATTTGGATGATTCAAAAACCTACCTATAGGGGACATGTCTTTACTATTAGCCCCTCATGGTATGAAACAAAATCCTAGGGGAATGGACCCAAATCTACTGGTGAATGTTCACAAGACCGACCGAGGTGGAGGGCGAGCTAGGAAGATGAGAAAACTGATCATTGATATAGAAACTGAAAGTTGTTGATGAATTGACCGAAATTACCTCCATATCGTCATAATAGACCCCAAATGAGTGCAGTAAACTCAAGTGGAGACGAATCCACAATTAACATGTAGAAAGCATCTTTTACTATTACCCCTTGGTAGGTGTTACAAAATGAAATCCCAAGAGAATGGACCCCAAGTTTACTTAACAAACACAGGAATCAAAATAAGAAACAGTTGAAGCCACAAAATGCGAAACAACACAAGCTCCCACAAGCTAGTAACCGGCTGGGCCGGTCAAATCTCGAATTCCGGGACGTCCCGGGGACGCGGGGCCTTCAACTGGCTACTAGCCTCCTGTCCTGTCCTTTACCTTGGGACGTCTGCTCTCCCGCCACCCCACCTCGAGAATCGAAGCGAAGATCCCCAAAACGAACGGATCCCTCCCGCATCACCGCCGCCATCTTCCAGATCGATTTCCTCCTTCCTTAACTTTACTTACTACAGCATCAACAACACCAGAGACATTATCATATATCACAATACTGAGTTAACTTCTTATGGCTCTTTCAAAATCATCGTAGCTCAACTCATACTCTTCTAAGTTAGGCTGCTGTGACGGTGTCCCGCCATTGCTCTTCGTAGTAAACCTCAACATACCTCAACATTCATTCATTCATTCAATGGCATGGCCTTCACCCGAGCATTTAAGAAGTTCATAACTTAATACACGTGGTTGAAGAGGCTCCATCGGTGCAAAGGGAGAGCTCGGATTCGTGGTGCCATGAAACCGCGCAGATTCTCGCTTCTTGCAGGTGAATGCCCGGGTTTCTGGTGTTGAGTTTTGTTTGTGTAGTTTCCAGGTTTCGTTCCGTTTCGTCGCCGGGAGACTCGGATTCGATGAGAAGATGATTTTTACCTGGAGTCTCTAAGGATTGGTTGCAGTTGACTTTGGGATTTTTGGGTGTTGGGTTTTGGGTGTTGGGTTGAGAAGCGAGGTTTTGAGCTTACAATTTTTTCTTTTCTTTTTCTTTTTTATGTGTTTTTAATTCGATATTGCTGTGGGAGGGGAGTAGGAGGTGTGGGTATTGGAAAGCTTGGAATCGGTGAGTTGAGAAATCTGTAAATGTTGCTAAAGAACGGTGAATCTCGCTGGTGCAGGTTCTGGGAGGTTTTTTGTTTTGTTTCGGGGTGAAAGAGGGGAGAGGTATTCGAAAATCTCTCTGCATTGCCTTGAAGCATCGCTCCTGCATAAAGCTCGCTGTTATAGGTAGAAAAGTTGGGTTTCGGGTTTTTGGGGGGTTAAGGGGGTTTAAGCCTTGTCAGGTGACAAATACCGATGTATTCTTTTGTTGTTGTCGTCGTCGTCGTCGTCGGTGGGAGTAGTTTGGAGGGTCATTCGTGTGTGCTTTTGCGTACTTTTGAAAGGACAGTTTGTTGTATGTGTTTGCGTTTTCAAGTTGTACCTTGAAAGTGGAGCGATGAGCTGCTCCTGTATGTTTTTTTTTGGCGAAAAGTGTTTTTCCGTGTAGTACTTAACGCACTTTCTCGTACGTTTAGGCATCGCAATTGCTATACGACATGTCGTTGTAAATGGATCGTTGGTGTCGCAGTCCAAAGTGTCCGGAGAAAAAAAGTATAAATTAGCCTTGCAATTTCTGGCTTGAAATACCCCAGTATGTGTGGGTATGGCGATCCTGGCATTCTGACTCTCTCAAGGCTTTTTTTGTACGACCTCATTTACTTTAATAACCCTCCACTTGTCTTCTTTCATGTGCATTCCCTCAATTGTCACATGATTCCATTGCATTCAAATGCAGCTGCGAGCATTTCGATGTGTCTGTCCCATCCATCAATAGCAGGTCTCAACTCAATGCTTTTTCTCTTTTCGCTGTTTTGGGTAGCCTTTCTCATTGCAAGCACTGTGCTATTTGAGTAGACAAAGATCTAAGACTGTCAACTCGGAAAATCTGTTAACCTCCATTGTCTTCTTTCATGTGCATTCCCTCAATTGCCAAATGATTCTTTTCCTATTGCATCCAAATGTATCTGTGAGGGTTCAGTGTCTCTGCCATTAATAGCAAGTCTCAACTCTGCATTTTCTCTTTTCGGTGTTTTGAGTAGCCTTTCTCACTGCAAACACTAAAGTTTCAACCAAGCCTTCACCGTTGCGTCCTAAATTGCACAGGTTGTGCACATAGTTGTGCACTGCAACAGGTAAGATAAACCCTTCAGAATCTGCATGTCTGATACTCGTGATACCCATTTGAGGCATGGGGGGATGGATGAGTATACGAAAAATTTAAGATGATTGCAGATGTCGTAGTAAGATGATTTCCGCCGGGATTCCCGAACGTTCTGAGCCCCCCCCCCCTCTCTCTCTCTCTCTCTCTCTCTTCAATCGCTTGTGGCTCACGGTGGGTATTTCAACAGCCTGGTGTATTTCGGGTTAGGTAGAGAAGCCATGATGAGTTGAGAATCAAGATGAGTGAAATTTGCCGGAAGTCATCTGTGAATAAAAGGGACAGACAGAGCATACCCCGTGATAGGCAGCAGGACCGTCCTCTCTGTCGAGGACGACTTAAATTGTATAGAGAGAGAGCTTCCGGTCTGGTGAACCTTGTGAGGTAATGGTACCGCAAAATTTGCTTATAATCATGGCGTACTATTTTGTAGGTGGTTAGAAGCTGATTTTGGTGCAGGTATCCTTATTTGTTGCCTAGAATTATCAAAACCCCTCTTAGCAAAACAAATATGGTCAGTGTGTATTCTCAAATAATCTAAAACTCTTGGCTTTTGTTTTCGTACTTCGGGGTTATGTCTCATCTCTCCTGGGTTCCTTGTGTCGATGAAATTGAGGTCTTAGTAAGTACACATGCTATAAAACCAGTTTGTTCGAGTCTTCCTGTTACCTACCTCTAGAAATGTTGCAGAAACTCATGGGGTGGCTTCCTCCACTAAGATCGTAATGAATGAATGGCTTCTGGTCAAATGGCTATCGCGTTTCCTATTTCATTTTATGTCTCTGAAAACTCTAAATCCTTTGGGTTAACTATCTCTCTTGTTTTTTTTTGGATTTTATTATATACTGGCTGCCTCCATCTGTAAGTATTGTTTAGACATCGATCTCACCTAATGACATTCACTTCAATCGATATTCATCTTCGAAATTACCGACATCTCTAGAGGAATTCCTAGAGGAAGGAAGCATGGAAGCTCCACCTAAATTGCAAGTGGTCGAAGATTCTAATAGTACTAGAGAGTAATTTGTACGTGCATGTCATCGACGACAGTGAGTCTTGTGAGGTTCTTGTGAGTTTTTTCCAACTGGTCCACCTTGGGATTGTCAATGTGATGATGAGTGGCTCTGGCATGGGTGTGGAAGTTTTTATTAACATGCCACTCATTCTATACTTGTGCCTCTTCACAAGGTATTTCAACTACACATTTCAATGATGCGAGGGCTTTGTGGTGTTGTTGTTGCAGAGTGAAGGAGAAGGACATGATGCATCAGCTCGTATTATCATGTCTTTTATAGAATTGTCATGAGGCTTTGCGTTGGAGCACCATGGCACCTTCTGTGCAGCCACTAAGTGAAGAATATAGAGCGCTTGTCGACAAGGCTTACAATAAGTTTGCGAGACTACGCGAGTTTCCACAATATGGTCGTAACAAATGGGACTTTTACTTCCACAAAGCCTTTCAGGTAGGGGTCAGTTAATTAGTTCACTGGCTCAATTTATTGTTGGATGGAAGAAGATAGATTATCCCATTCAGTCTGTCATTTTATTCGGTTTGGGTTATCATTCAGTTTGGTGGCTATTTGGTAGGCTAGGGTGATGATGCAAATATTAGGTCTTTTCTTTAGATGTGCATCATTTATGTGGGCATTGGTGATGGAAGGTCTACTCGAAGCTATGGAAGTTTCAGCAAGAAAATCGACAGAAGTTGGTGGAGATGGGCCTGAAGCGGTGGGAGATTGGAGAAATTGCTTCTCGAATTGGGCAGTTGTATTACAATTATTACCTGCGCACAAGTGATGCCAAATTCCTCACTGAGTCCTTCATATTTTATGAGGCGATCTTGCACCGCGAATATTTCAAGGAACACGACAAAGATGTTGCGTTGGCGAACAAGCAGTTGAGATATAATGCCCGCTTTATCGTCATTTGTCTTCTGCTCAATCGAAGGGAGACTGTTGACATTCTTGTGCGCCAACTCCGAGTCCTTGTTGACGAATATGGACGCACTTTTCAGGAGGTAGGTAGAATGTTTGTTTGACGTGTTATGCTGTTTTGTCTTCTATGTCCTACTTGCAATGTAAAAAAGAGGTTTGTGTGCTGTCCTAACCTTTATATCTGCAAATTTCTCCATATCATTTACATGTTTCGATCAACCTATTTCAGGGAACAGATGCTAAAGAGTGGAAGCTAGTGGTGCAAGAAATTTTCCGCTTTTTGAAAGCAGATGTGGCATGTAAAACCAGCAGGCCTTTAAGATACTGTGTTCTTTACGATCCACACCCTTCACAAATTACCCCCATTGGTAATCTTGAGGGCAAGAAAACTTTGCATCTGGAGGATGCAATACTTGCTAGCTATTATCATAATGAGGTGGGATGCCTCAAGCCTTTTCTGACAGTATTCTTGTTGAGAATCTACAGGCTTTGTGAACTTCAGCAACATTTCTTGTTGCATGTTTACTGGTATTTATATGGTACTTGCATGAGAGTTTGTATGTCTTGACTAATGAGAATGCAACACATGGCAAATTTATTCCAAAATATAATGCTTTCATGTGGAACCCAATAGAACCCTACAACACTCGCCCTTGGTTATCCTTTAAGAGTTTGTCCAGCAGGGTATCAGTCTCTTACATATTGGCAAGGAAGTATTGGAGAATTCTTCTGTGATTGCTTTACAATAGTTCGTCACTTGTTTGTTTGCCTCTTATATTTCCCCCTTAGCTCCTTCAAATATTTTTAAGGAAAAGAATATTGTATAAGCTGTGATCCTAACAAATGGTGGCAATGACGTTTTTGCAGGTGAGATTCAGTGAGCTGACTCTGGACACATTTAGAATGCTCCAGGCACTTGAGTGGGAGCCAAGTGGTTCTCTCTTCAAAGCACGAACTGATCCTGCATCCCAGTCAGCAGGGTCGTCTAGCAGAAATAATGGAGTTATGGATGAGATTCCTGATTTAAGTTTACCACCCAATCCCCATAAATATATACTCTACAGACCTACAGTACAGCAATTACTCATGGTGAGTGAGTACATAATTTCTTTGTGCTAATTTTTGAGATAAAATATAATGTTGTGCTTTATTTTTGTCCTAGTCTTTGTGCACAGACTTTCATGTTTAATATAGTTGTCCTTTTAATTCAATGGGTATCTTCGTTGGGAGTTGGTCCCCTATATTTTTCCATTGGTTGTTTTCCATACAAATCCAATATTTCTTTCTACTTGTGGTCCATGCTCAAAGGTGTGTTTCAATTTGAATGAAAGAGCAACCTATTTCGGTTCATTGAGGGCCAAACTCATTTTAGCACCTATTGGCATGCTAAAATAAGTGACCCTCAATGAACCAGTATTGTTTGTTTGTAGTTTCCAGTGCAAGGAATTCATCATTCTGGAAGAATATTAATTTCATGCAACATTAACAGGTGTTGGCTACAGCATGTGAGGAGCTTGCTCCAGATGCAATTGCTCTTCTTTACATTTCGGCTTCTGGTAAACCAACTCATCCCTGCCTTGTTATGGTCCAATTCTAAGTGTCTGTCACTGCTTAACAGAAAGTTCCTGTACGAGTACAGCCTTGACATAAATTTCACATATAGAGGTGAATTATCTGGGCATTGTGAAGTTTTAGGAATCACAGCTTGTGTAGGTGGTTTTATGACGGATTAGTTGTAGAAGTTGAGAGATCATCGTATTATGAAATGCGATGACATGAAACTTTATGAACCTGTGGGTGTTCCTTGTTGTCTTCAATCTCTGCTTTATGGAGCTTTCAATTTTAATAGTTTCTGAATAGATGCTTGTTACTGGGGTTGTGAGGGTTACATTGGGTGGAGTGGGTTACTTAGTGGTGTATAATGCAATTATCTTATAAGACGTATTATTCTTATGTACCTATTTGCTTAGTAGTAGCATAATGCAATTATAATGCATTACCTACTCAAGAATTTTATGATGTTATCTCAACATTTTATTTTTCTACATGATAATTCTGCCTCTGAAAGTTTGTGATGTGTTTGTCATTCTCTCATACTCTAGCTACAAAGTTTTACAAGTGGTTGCCTTTTCTTGACCTTGTTCTACATTGTGGTATAGGAAGGTCAGCCCGCAACCTTTTGTCGAGTGCGTCTTCTCAAAATCTGGCAGGGTCTATTCACTCAAATAAAAAGGATGTTGTGTCTCTCACTCCTACGTTAAGTTTGAAGAGCATAAATTTCAAGGCACAACAGACCGAGATAGTGCCACATGGTGAGGTTGTGGTGTGTGATAATGACGTGGCAACAATGAGTACATCTGGCAGCAGCCCTGAACAAGCACTGGTCAATGCAGTTCAATCGCCGTTGGCTGAGCCCCCAGGAAGTGGCATTCCTGGGTTGTGGTTGGGATCAAAACGTTCTCAAGGTGGGTGGTGACAGTTGTTGGCTCTCTAGTTGCCGTGTTCTCTTTATTTGCATACTCTATATTGCTTAGTACATAAAATACCATTTGAATCATGTTCTTTGGATGCCCTTCTGTGAAGTTGTTTTTACACTGTTGAGATTTTGTGGTGAATAAGCAATGGAGTATTTTGTGAAACAGGTTACAACTTTCTCTACCCCAGTGATATTCTTCCCTTTACAAGACGGCCTCTCTTCATCATTATTGACAGCGACAATAGCTACATTTTTGAGGTGATTCCACCTGATATTTAGCAGTTCTCTAGATGATTCAGTTCATTTGCTTTCTGTGTAATTTACCACAACATCTACACTTTCCATGAGATTATGATGTGTTCACTTGTCTTTTCTAACTCGAATATTTTTTTACATTTGGTTGTTATTGTGCATGTAGTCCATGAGTGGGAAAGAAAGAGGAGAGCCAGCAGTGTTACTGCTATCCCCGAGCATGCAACCTGTTGAAGACAAAGGTGTCGCCCCAACGTCTTCTTCGTTGCCATCCAGCAGTAGTGGCAACATGTTCACGTTCTTTCTAACTGCTCCCTTACTTGCATTTTGCCAAGTTGCAAATTCTTCTAGCAAGAACAATCCAAAGGTATTATTCATATTCTTCTATGTTCTGTGAGAGATTATGTAAGGGTCCTTGTCAGTTATTTTGTTTCCTGTTTTATTAGAATTATCCTCGAGGTCTCTAAAAGCACTCATGATTTGATAGGGAGTTTACCCCACTTTTGACAAATTACAATCTTTAAAGAGTGTTCAAGTGGTGTTGGAAGCCCTACTTTTGGTGAATTGAAGTGGTGGTGTTTGACTTTGGCCAAGAGAACCATTTTGGGTGCTTCAAAAGTTTGCCATGAAATACATTTCTATATAGCCGTCCTTCATTCTTAGCCTCCCTTTCATTTCACCAAAATAGGGGGTTCTGACACCACTTGGACACTCCTTAAATATTATAAGATGTCAAAAGTGGGGCGAAACTCCCTACCAAAACATGAATTTTTGAGAGACTTTTAAGGATAACAATATTATATGAAGGTCCTTATTTGTCTGAATTAATTTCTTTGCTGGTTCAATTGACAGAGACTTGTTATATTGCAAAGAATTTAATCTAGTTGAGGCCATCCTTTGGCTTCTGTTTTTTCTTGCACAAATTAACAAGGGATTAGTATCTGATATCTAGAAATAGATTGCAAATTCTTCAGATTCCTGCTCAATTTGATACCAAGCTTCTTTTTGAAGAATTGGTACGCCTCTCAATGTGTGTGCTGGTTTTAAAAGTTGCAGGGAGGAGATCAGGCAGAGAAGCTGATGGCAGCATTATTTGCAGGATGGGGGAACACTCTTTCATCATCACCTCTCAACCCTGTTTGGATGCGTGTACTAGGAGATCCATTTTTGCGTCAATTGACTTTCAGGTGCAATTCTTTCCCTTCTTGTATCAGTTTGATGTCTCATCTGGTTTGCAATTGCAAATCAAGAAGATTGTCATTTCATGTGTCAGAATCAGAGCTGAGATGCAAAATCTATGAGAGGTCAGAGTGACGATTCTCTCTCTTTGAGTGATGACAAAGACCCTCCCAATTGTTTTAATTATTGAACCTAGAACGATTGTCTATATTTTGAGACTTGCCATAGACCACTCAAATATATGTGTCCAATCAAGAAGAGGGACCGCATAAGGCCCACATACCTTAAGAGTCAATGTCATTGGAGTAGGTATAACCTAAGGTTGGCGTGGCAATTCATTTACTTATTCAAATTGGACACCTATATTTGAGTGGTGTGTGGTTTGGTGTAGCTCCAAGAATGGAGACCAAAAGAACATGTGTTCAAAATATGACTACCATTCTAAATTCAATAGTCAACATAATTGGGGGGACTTATATGACCATTTAATGAGCACAAAAATCTTCACTTTAAATATGAATGAGATATTCATGAGCTTTGAGGAAAATGGCTACGGTCTCAATTTGGATTTGCTACCCATGTCAAGCTAATTGCATGTTTCATCTGCTAGTAGAAGTGGCCAAGTTGGAAAAAGTAATCAGTCAAGATCCATCTACCCAGTCATTATCTTGTCATAAAGCGATGGGCTTACTTCTACTGGTTTTTATTTACCATGTTGAGAAGAAAAATGGCTCCATAATGGTTTAGGTATTGACTTTTGTAAATATTACAATGTTTGCAGATGTTAACATCTGTCAAAAAATGATTTCTGCAGGTTTATATTTTGCCGGGCCGTCTTTAGTCTTCACTTGAAGTATCAAGACAGACCGGAATATATGCCTCGCTGCTGTCCACCTCTTCCGGATGAAGTATTGCCAAATTCGAAAGTGGTGGAGTCTGTAATTTTTCTGCTTGCAACCAACCTTGGGGTTGCTGATCAGTTTGATTTCAACCCAACTGCCGCAACAAAAAAAGCTGACGACTCAAGTGGGTCCTTCAAGGATGAGACAACCACGATGACAGGCGAGGACTTTTCAGCAGAAGGCAGTGAAGAGGAACTTACGGTTAGAAGTGGTCCAAGCATGTAGTCTGACCTTAAACCTCCCCTAACCCTAAACTCTAAACTCCAATTTCCGGTGTCCTGCAATACAAAGTGTATTACACCAAGATTCTTTGGCCACTTATGAGTGCCTTCCTTTCATCTTTTGCCATCATAGCCTAGGCTTGGTTTTGTCCTAGCCTACAATTTCTATAATTTAAACTTGGAGTGGTGATGCATTTTGTGATAAGAGTTTGAGAAGAGTTCTTTGTGGTTTACTGGAATTGTTGAATTTTAGTACAAGATTATTCATGCCAAATGTTTCCATCTGCTGGTACGTGGAATTTTGGTTTCAATGAGTTTCTAGGGAATGGAAATTATTGCAGAGTGGGCGTAAATGCATCAAAAAGTGTCTTGTGAATATGTCTTTGCAACTTTAAAATTAAATGTTTCTTACAGTAATCAAGAGAACATCTTGCTCCATAATTGTGGACATTGGTACCAAGAGATGGTGGAGCAGTTCACCTTAGAGGACCCTAATATCTGGACTCTGTTTGAAGATGTGGTTATTAAATGATCACATAGTTATATCACCTAGTTATCTTACTATAGTAGAGGTGCCTATTCCCAATTAGGACCCCATTTGGTAATGTATAGGGTACTGTAATTTCTCATAAGGCTGGGATTGAATGTTGATCAAGCCGGAACCAATAGTGTCATGACACATGTCTTGGTTTTGAGTGTTAAAGTGAGAAGAAACAAACAGTTAAAATGAGTAGTTATGGCAGACTCTAGACATTGGTAATATATTTGGGTCAACTTTTGGCTTTGAAAATTCACAATAATTTTAATATAAAGAAGAAAATTATCAAATTTTTTGTAATCCTCTTGATTTCTATCTTCCTACATGAGAAAAATACACCAACTTATACTTCTCCAATTGTAGCAAAAAATCTCCTAAGTGATTGGCTGTGGGCGCCTCTAGTGTATATCACATAGTTATAATTGTGATTGGAGTTAGCCTCAAAAACCTCCAATTTAATTTTAGAGGACAAAAATGAAATGAATCAACCTATAGGTTGTAGGTTTTTAACATAAATGGATGAAATTTACGCTCGTATGCAGCAATCCCTATCACCAACATGTTGATTTATAAATGGCCAGATCATCATGTGCTGATTTGTCAGTCCACCTGAGACTCAATATTTTTGAAGCAATTACAAAAATCAAAGAAAGTGTTTAATGTGTCAGCAACAGAGTCCTAAGTTGAGCAGGCTGGGAAAGTTGACAATTTACATAAATGTTCTAATAATCTCTACAAGACTGAATACCTGTTCCTATCTGCTAACTTTTATTGCAGACACCTGACATAAACCACGATTTAAATGGCGTTACCTTTTATATGATGAGTTAAAATGTTACATCTCAGAAAGGCCATCCAGTTCTACTCATAAGACAAGAACCAATTTGACAGCAGTAATATGAATTTCTCAAGTGGATATGCAGGAATTTCTTGAGCCAGTATCATCACAAGGAAGCAATGGTAAAGATGATTGAAGTGACCAATTATCTACAATAGGGTAATTTAACAGCTACCTATACCTGACTAAATAGATATTTGTTCAATAAAAAAGTTTGTTGACAACTAGGGAAAATCTTACCGATATTACTATGTGCCATTAATTATAACTACTCAAAAGACCTTGTGGAAAGGGCAACTTGGAGGTCACTTGATGTCCCAGAAATATACATTCTGTGAGTATAATAATCTTGAGTGCTGGTCCTCTGCCTCTGACTACCATCTGGATAGCTATCCATTTCATTATAACAGCAGCTAAAAATGGTTTCGCGAATAGCAGGTTCATGTCCATTCAAAAAGTTGCCCATTCGCAGGCTTTTCCTCCATGCTTGTGTTGGACCCAATTGAGGAAATAAACTTGTCACGACCTCCCTTTCGCTGGCACCACCATCCTGCAATAATTTACAATAAATACATATAAGGTAGATTTGCCTAATTCACTTAGTGATCTTAATTGAAAACCTATATTTGAGTGATATGTGGTTATGTCTGCTCCAAGAATGGATGCCAAAAAGACATGTGTTCAACAGATTGCACTAAATGCTCAGAATATAACCATTCTAAGCTCAATAGGCTACATATTTGGGGGACCTACATGACCGTTTATTGAGCACAAAAAATTTACTTTGACAATGAAATAGATATTTATATGAGCTCCAAAATTTATGAGGAAACTGGCTATGGCCTTGATTTGGATTTGCTAACCATCTTGTACTAATACGGTACGAGTTAAGTATACAGGTTTATCTTTTCATGAGGACTGGAACCACAACACAGCCTGAGACCTCTGAATACCCTCCTCACAGATGATTACCATAATAGAGTTATCCTTGAACTCAATGTTGGGAGTTGGTGCCTTATGATTTTCTATTGGTTGTCTTACATACAAATCAATGATTTCTTCCACTTGTGGTGCATGCTTGGAGGTAGTGTTAAAATTGGAATTAGGAGCAACCCATTCAGTTCATCAAGGGCCAAACTAATTTTAGATACCTTTGCATGATAGAACAAGTTTGACCCTCATTGAGTTGTATAGAATGTTCTTTGTTCAAATCTCCCCACTATCTCCAATCATGTACCAAGAACTTACCGAATATGGAAGGTCTTGTATGCAAAACAACCAACTCCTGACCATAACTCTATTACCTCGTCAGTTTTGGGAAATAAATATTATATTGTTGAGTGAAGGTGCCACATGCCACAGAGGTTGGTTGAAACATGTGAAAAGTTAATGTGGCATGTATACGAAATCAAATATGGCAAGCAAAGTGCAGGCTTGGGGTTCATGGCGTCTAGTAAACTCATTAATTGTGGATGAAGGGGCTCTAGTAAAAACAAGTCCTCCACAAGGTTCAGGGCCTCTTCATTCCAACTAAACTCTACTAGACTAATTAGGGGTCTCTGATGCCATTTCTGGAGTCAAATGAAATAGTTTTTTTCAGACTATAAAATAGTTTGCTGCATTTTGACCTTGCTAACAAATGAGTTTCTGTAGGCACCATGAATCCCTAGACCAAAGGGCATAATGTAGTTAATGTAATAACATTGCACAAGGCAGCACTATACATACCTTCCAATGCCTACTTGTGAGGCTTTCAACAACCAACCGCGGAGCCACTTTGGTTTTCCTCTCAAGGTAATTATCCAGAAAGGCAGCAAGTAATCTTGGGGCTCGCTTTAGCTTCTTCCCAAGTGACACAGCCAGCAGGACATCTGCTGCCACTTTCTCAAACTGAGAGCAAAGGTGAAGAAGATCGATATGTATGTCTGAGTTTCGTTTTTCTCCATCACTTTTCTCTGTACAAGGTCATGTTCTCTACGTCAGTCATACAGCCCTGGAACTTTAGACTTGCATCTTTCTATCACAATATGATGCTGATATTTATATATATATATATACATGCAGCAGAATAGAGTCACCATAAGTAAGGACCAATCAACAATTTTGAAGAAATGTCACATATTCGCCAATTTCAATACTTGTGTCAGTGACCTAGAAATAAACTATGGAGGGTAGTCGTTTTGCTTGCTTCCAAGGCTACCAAACTTGGAGAATTTTTTTAGTTCTTTTCTTAAGTTTAATTCTATTCAAGGAGTGCACAAGTGGTGACAGGGGCACAGAGGTGCATGTGCATATAGGTAGCAAAGAAAAAGAGAATATTCTTAGTTATATAAATATGACGCATGATGTCACCTGATACTCAAAGAAGCCCTCCAAAACTTTTTGGTTACACACAAAATGGGGGATTCCACCTTAAATTCCCTCAAATCCTCCCTGGTTCAACCCTTCGCTTTACAGTTAACTCTAGCGAGTATGATTTTTTTACTTGGTTCACCAGCAACCTGGTGGTGTTAGAGAGTCAAACTCTTGAACCCAGATAGCATCCTTTAGCATGTGTAAGGAAGTTCTCTTTCTATTCTAGCTTCAGGAATAAATACATGCATGAATGCTGGTCAGAGTCAAGTGGCAAGCTCTCATTACTTGACACCTCATTGTTGCCTAAAACCTTTGGATACAAAGCCTTCTTCCATCTACCAATATTCCATTGAAAAAGTGCATCCTCAATGGAACCATTCTTAGGTTATCTAGATTACCTAAAATTCAATCCATTTGCATATGATATGTTTTAGCCCTGAGCTCAAATCATTTGACAAGTCCCTTGTCAAATGATATGTGATGCAGATATGCAATGATACACTAAAAGATAAATGTTGAAGCATGGGTATAGTGAATTTTACTTGGCAAACCAAGGGAGGGGAGAAGTGAAGCCATAGTTGCATACAACTCCTCCAGCTGCTGTGCTAAAGACGGTGGTACCATATAGGTTATTAATGACTGCTTCAACCCATCAGCCACCAGTAGATATGAAGTAGTCAACACTTGAGCCAACAACTCTTCTGGAGGCAGTGTGTCCAAGTAATGCATAACCTGTATAAAAATGAGTGATTTATCATTGGTAGTGAGAAATAAGAATGCCAGTCTCAAACTATTATAACAAATTCTATGTAAATTGTAAAAATAGCTATTTTCCCCAACCCTTGCCTGTTCCTCTAACCCTTTATTGCCTGAGCCTATTTCCATATGGTCAACCATAAATTGCAACCTCTAGTTCACCGCTCATTTAGAATTATTTGTACCCTTAATGATTATTTATAGCAACCTAAGCATAGCATAAACTTATTCTAAAATTTTCACATTTTAAAATAAGAAACTTATTTATTTATAATTGTAGAATATTGAAGGATAGTGCAAATCGTATCAACTATGAAACAATTCCCCAAAACTTCACAAATCATCTAAAACATGTCAGGACATACCATTGATAAGGTCAAATTTAGCTGTAGTATCTAATACGGAAATTTGGTAGAAAAACATGCCATGTAATGTCACTGAGATCTTAGACCTACAGAGCTTACAAATCCGTAGATTTAGATCCCCAAACTGAAATGAAAAGTAGACTTCAAGAAATATTAAACATTTTATGGGCGCATGACACACATGAACCAGAAGTAAGAAAGGTACTGCATGTTACTCCGCTCCAAACCAGCATATTATATCTGAGCAGGACATCACACAACCATTTGAATTGGCCTTTTTGGCTAACCTTTTCGGCTTCCCGTGTGTAATCAAACAAGGGTTTCTGATCTTCTGCAGGGTGTGCTTCGATGTTGTCCCAAATTTCCCTCCAAAAATGGTCAGGACTTTTACTGTCTCTTGAATTGACCAATTGTGATACATCTCGAGGAGGATGCAATTGGAGAAAATCTTCAAAGCGAGAACCTGGCTTTGCTGCCTTAAATGCAGCCATCTCTGTTGAGTGGAGTACTAGACAACTGTAAGCATCTGAACAAACTGAATCGGAAAACTAGCTCACCAAGTGATGGCACAGGCCCAAAAATGCTGGAAATCCTAGACCAAAAAAGTTATACTACAAACACATTTGAACCAGTACATCATTGCAAATGGAAATAAAGTGAATATCAAACCATGATCAATTTGAAGGAATTGATTTGAGGACAGAAGATTATGAAATGCTGGTTGACATTGACCCAAACATGCTGATATGCAGAAAAGAGAGTCCCATGCACCTACAAGATTTGTCATATTATGTTACTTCAAGTACCTGACGCAGTGATTTTGCTTTGAATATCTATGTCGACCACTTCATTCTGCAAAATAAACTTCCAAGGTCAGTTGTTTGACCTTGATATCAAGTACATCTGCATTAAGATTATTAACAAATGTGAAAGAACCATTGGAGAACATCCGGGTCTGTATTCTAGTGTGTAGAAGTGTGTCATATTGAACACGAAGAACCTCTCAGTACATCCCTGACATCTAAGACAAAGTCACAAATTAAGGACACTTATACTCACATAAGGGGAATTGAGAAAGCTGACTAAGGGCTGTGAATCCTTCTCCAACTTGTCATTTTATTACAATGGAAAATGGCAAAGCATGATAGGTTTGAAAGGTAGCATAAGCAGAAGTTTATTGATATAGATATTATGTTTGAGCTCCATATGCAAGTGCATGACTAAATGGTTGTGTTGACCTCACAACTAACTTGAGAAGCTGAAGTCAAGAGCTACTACATTGTAGAGAGGGCTCTGTCCCAATAAGTTTGCCACATGCCATTTCGACATTGGTTGATATCCACTTGTCTCCTTAGTGGAAACTACATTCTGACACTAATAAAGATGAAATAGAGCACCATCTATGCTGTGATACATCTGAAGTATAGAGGACAGAATGATAGGAGACAGGAACAAACCTTAATGGCAGGCTCTTGTAATTGTTGAGAGCCTTGACTGGTCAACTTTCCAACATGATTGGTAAATTTTTTACGCACTTCTTCCTGGGGCATAAACACTGAGTCCATTTCTAGTTGCTCCTCATTTATGTTATCCCAATTTTCCTCAGAACTGCACTTATAACAAGAAACAATGTTTCATCATGTCCAGATACTCTTGTAGATTACTCCTATACTAAGTGTCTATTAGATGCAGTGAACATGGATTGGTTAGGTTAACTCTCACAAGATTGAAAGTAAACAAGGATGCCATTCACATTTAAATTACATACCATAGATATCTTCTCAACATTGACACATCACCAACTGAACGATCAAATTGCAACACTCATACAAGAAGTTCAGTCAGGTATCATACATCAGATAGGTTTATCAAATTACTATATATTAAGTGCCTGAGTTTTGTTTGCAAGAAAAGAGTAGTAAACTCAAGATAAACCCTCTAATTGCCAAGAAAGCTTCATAAGTTGACCAAAACTGATGACAGAAAACATTCGGTCCCATAGGACATTGGAGATTTAACTCAGAGAGTCAAAATTAGGTGACACCCCGCTGACAGTGACTGTAATTACATACTTCCGGTCAGTGCCAAAAAAATGGTAGTATTAAACAGAGATGGCCAAGAACTGAAGATTTACCTTAAATAATCTGATTGCACGTCCTCGTTGGTTTGAGTAACAGATGTGTCCACCTTAATTTGTTTGATTTCAGCAGGTTTTGTGCCTACAGGCAGCTTTTTCTCCTCTGCCAAAGTTGCAGCCCCTGCAGTTCTCATTTGAGCTTTCTGCTGAATGCAGAGTGCAAGCTGAACCAAAACCACACATTCTGAGCAGTTGGTTGAACAAAGAGCCATATGTTTAGAAGCATCCCAAACACCAAACACTACAATACTATATTATAGTCCTTTTTACTTTTCGTTATAAGGGGCACTATTATACACTAGACCTAGAGGGCCCATGACCATTAAAATATAAAATCTGCCATTGGAGGAAAATGTCAAGACCGTCCCACTTCACTTTACACTAGAGCTTGAGGGCGTAAGGTACAAAGTTAGAATGGATGATAAACCTACATGGATTCCTAAATGGCATTAATGGTTAGTATTTCGTGATCAACTTGATATTGTGTCAAACCCACCTCAAAAAGGTGGGCCTAACACAAAACCAAGAGACACTTCAAAAATCCCCCCTCCCTTCCCCCTCTCTTGATATACTATAATTGATTGTGTAGAAGGGCCCATATGAGTAGCATGGTGATGAAATAGCATTTGGTTGAGAGTCTGGTCGCACACATCCTTACACTACACTTGAAGGCCCATGATCACACAGAATTCAATTCCAAATTTTTAATGGTTACTACGGCCTTTGGATGACTTTTTAAGGGCCCTCACAAATTCGTAGCCATGGACATTGGCCATATTGTAAAGTAGCTCCCACTTTAACAATTAAATAAATAT
This sequence comes from Polytrichum commune, assembly GCA_950295325.1. Lineage (NCBI taxonomy): Eukaryota > Viridiplantae > Streptophyta > Polytrichopsida > Polytrichales > Polytrichaceae > Polytrichum > Polytrichum commune. The sequence continues at coordinate 6,191,623 of OX485804.1, forward strand.
TTAAGATTACGGGGACAAATGTTGCATGAGATTTTACACCTAGAATGAACTTCTTTGTTGGTGTAGGAAGCAAGAGTTGAAATTCAATATGATTGCTGAGAGAGAAGGGCAAGAAATGATGATTGAGTTACCAGTTGTAATTTTTGGTGCACATGGCAAGTCGCCAGGTCAGGTGGGGCATCTATGGACATACGAGGAAGTCTGTCTCCTTGATCCCAAAACAATCGTACCTCTCGCACAAACTCAATCCACAACACTGCAATTGCTGCACCCTCATACTACCAGAAAATCAGCATGTCTTCGTAGTGATAGAGGGCTTTCCATTCTGACAAATAATAATTGTTCCCCCTTCAGACTATGCCACATGTCAGTCTAGCATTACCTGACACCACTTGAATCCCATGTAAAAACTACATTCCGAAACTAGTAAAGATAAATAAGAGCACCCTCTGATAAACTCAAGGGAGGCCAGATTGATGCTAAGTTTGACCACAATGACATACTAGCAGAGTGGGCATGCAGGAAAAACAACGACAAAAACAAGAAACAACAAAAACGCACATGACCCCAATGCTCTTGGTCAATTACATGGAGAAACACGGACTTTGCAAATCACCTAGAAATTCAGTGACAAGTTGAGGTAAACTGTTTTTTACCGCGAATATTGCAACCACCTAGTTGAAGGGCATGAAGACAGAATCGGGCAAAAAGTGAATCTGCTGGTGCACCCTTTACTCCATGTGCATATTCTTGGTCCATCCCTCCACATCCTGTAATTGTTTGTCCTGCAAGACAACACTTGCAAGTATTCTTAAGCAGAACATGAGTTGCAAATTGTCATACCTCATTCAAGAAATGGATCTAAGTGAATGTATGGAAGCCAAATTAGAGGATTTCCAAGTATTGGGGTCACTTGCACCACAGAGGTTTGATTTTACAAGTATGTCCACAAGAAATAAATACTAGAAAAAGTTGGGTTTATCTTATGAGAATATTCTCTTCATTGAGAGGAGATGAGGTGTTTGACATAAGAACTTCATATCAAATGCTCAGCACTATTACCATGGTAGAACTCATGTGCATTTCAGCATGGAAGTCAAATCTACAAACTATGAATTATGAAAAGACAAACCTTCTTGGAAAACTTCTTTCAGGACTCGATCCACCTCGACTGGATCAGGAAGGTCTAAAGATTGCGTTATGTGTTGAATGTATGGCTCATCGGCTACAATCACATTTACAAACATATTAGAAATGGTTGATGTGAGTGATGAACAACCCCAAACTTCAATGCACCAGAGACACTTTGCACCAGTCAAGATGAGAAACTAAACCAGCAGTACATCACAAATTTCCAGAGGCAAAATTATAATGTACAATCAATCACATATTGAAATAGCATCATATACTACCAATTAATTTTCTGTTAATTGCATACTTATTATATTTTCACGTATGATGTGTCAAATAATACTACTACACACCTAGCAAATTCTTGGGTGAATATCAAAAATGTTTTTTTAACATAATCACGTTAAACACTGGGTGTAATTTTAAGATGAAAACTATATAATAATTTCACACTTGGAAATTTGTGATGTAAGCATAACACAAGTTCTAAGTCACAACTTTGAGAGGAAATATGCACACCAGCTGCGAAGTCTTCCAGAAAATTTGCTTCACTTGCCACATGAAAGGCGAGCACTAGAGATGGAAGCCGTCCTGAGAAGCCCACTGACTCTTCCTTTTCATGAAATTTCCTGCACATATTTGAAGAATTTAGTCCTAGGATAGAATCTTCAATACCTATTTTGAAGTAAACTTGTCCTTGAAGATCAGATGATAAATGATAATTACACAACATTATATACTTTCGGTAATAAAATTGATGAAGTATTGCACATAATAATTACACATTCACAAAAAAATGTGGGCCCATTCACTTGAAGCAAAACAGAATTGAGTAACTTGCATCTGAAATTATACCACATCAAGAATGAAGTCCAGTTACACTTCAGCTATGAAAGACCTGTCTGATTGTGTTTGTCCTCATGATTTTTTTGAGTCCTTGGTAAAACTATAGCACTACAGAACCCCAAATCATATTCCACACAAATTGAAATAAAAGGTGTAGTATCAGTTGTAGAAACTGCATAACCTGAATATGCACTGAAACATTAGATTTTACGTAGCAAAATTGGGGGTTTCATTTAACGGTGTTACTCACTGTTCAGTGACATCAAGCAAGGATAAAAGCCACTTGTCAGCATCCAAGGTTGATGCATTTTCGTGTTCAGCCATTTGTGAAGAGCTTGTCACTGTTTGTCTCCTCCAAATGGTGACTAATTCAAATCCTGTAATTGAGTTGACCCACAGTACAATTTCCAATATTCAGTGAAACTTTGTGAAAATTGTCTAGGAAATAATTTTAGAGACCTCCAATTCAATGCTGACCTAAATCACCTTATAATTTAATCACAGAAACATACCTTTTATAGGGTCTTCTAAGGTGTGCCAAGCAGCCCAAGGACAATCAGAATCCCAAGCTTTGTCCTTATTTGCTTTGGAACCCTCAACATCTGTGTCATTTCTAGAACTTGGAACCACTGTCTGATAAGTTAAGCGCATAGTAAACTCCACATTTAGATTAGAAGATGTCAAGTCCCCTGTTGTTTTGTAATTCTGCATATTGACCATAATTGAAATTGTTATATGTCATATTAAGCCACATGCTCAGATTGTAGATGAATGGAAAAATGGAAAAATGGAAGGGCATTTATTTCAACCTCACCTGATCATTTGGACATATGTAAGGCAGTTGTTATAGTGATTTGGTTGATAAAATATAAAAACAATTGCAAATATTCCGAATAAATAACAGATGGAGATGTAGACCAAGTTTGTATTAGTCTGAAACTTCATTTGTGTTTGATCCATTGGCTTAACCTCTAGAGAAACCTGATAAATACAAGAATGGCTTCAATCAGTAGTACACCAAACACGAGACAAAACTAATTAGACTAGTGATATGTATGTACCAGTTTGGCCACATATAAATCGTAGAGGCCCTCGAGATGCATAAACCTCACTGGAACCCATGTTGTAATACGATCTGCATCAAACCTCATCGAGTGTGTTTTGGTCCCTAATATACCTTGATAAGCCTTCCTCTTTAATTCATGAACTGGAACAAAGGCTGGCAATTGACTGCATGTTGAGTCCACATAAAACAACAAACCATCAAGAGATGTGTAAGGCAACTCTAAATAGAAGATGAATTTGGTGGAGTTGGTACATAAAAAGAAGTATATAAAAGCCCACCCAATTCAGAACTTGCACAGTATGACAGGCTAGTTCGTGCAGAAACCATCTGTTATTCCAGTCGCTTCCAATCATTTAAAGGAGAACAACTGGTGTTTTAGGAACATAAATCAAGGTGCAATATCTTACTATGAAGGTTCACTTCTATGAAAGACCTAGCCTGCCCAGGCTTGTGAATAAGAGTGTTTCCAAATCGATCAACATGAATGACATTGTAGAAACCATTAGCATCATTAACTTAAAGATCAGAATCCAACCTGCCACAGTTGGCGAGAGCAACAGCCACAGTACTGAGGAGAAGTGAAGCCTCAGAAATCTCCACTACACTGCTGGTAGCTTCTGAAGGAGAAATAACCTGCTCATAAATTGATAATTAGTCTTCCTAATATCATACACCCCGTCACTATCTGATAATTTCATTTGAAATGGCTAGACCAACTACGTTCAGAGGCATTCCAGTGAAAAATAGCTGCAGGTTTGTCCTGCATAGTATCTCACTGTTTGTACAATTAATAAGGATCATATTGCATTATATTCCATATGAGGCACTCAATGTGCAAAATGGTGGGCACTATATAATAAGCTATAGCATATCCATCTATTTGATATACCCAAAGCCATGTCAAACTTTGCTCTGCATACTGATAAAAGTATCAACACATGGGTATCGTATTACCGAATTCTTATGCACAATATTAGTAACTACCCTCGTACATGAGTATCCTGAACTTTATCCAGTATACTTTGGCTTTAAAATATCAATCCTGCCCTTTTGACCCACAAGCTAACAGGCCACAAAGTTGTGACTGACCCATGAAGTTGCTACCTATGGGTTGCTTGTGGTAGCTCATTTCTCTATATTGTCATCTGGTTTTAGGTCAGAGCCAATCAATTAACATCAGAAGTACCAAGGATTATAGTCATGGAGACCTACCAGGAAGTCTGTGACATTAAAAAAAATTTGCAATGGATGTAACCCCTCTTTCCATTCCTCCCTGCCATCTACAAACACCATCCTGCACACTCTGTTAGTCTGCGTCTTCAACTATTACAATAATTTGCAGGAGTGAAAAACCACAACATGTTTCTTTGGCAAAAGATTCAGACAATTCACAACAGCAAGGTAAATATGAAAGTAAATCAAGGTTGAGCCTACCTGTGACTTGACATGTTATTCATGAGTTACAAACAAACTTCAAATAGAAACAACTAGAAAAAAAGCCCTAATTTGTTTTAAAATCTATACATAACAGGTGTATGTTGTGATAGTAATTTACTAGCCGAGAAATATACTTAAGCTTGGACTAATGCTTAAAATGGACGTTGTTTCCTGGAAGTGCTTATTGAAATCAATAAGAATATATACTTGTAATAAATAAATAAACCATGAAGATAGTTGGGCTCAAAAATTCTGTGTCAACATCCCACCTTGACTAGAAGCTTGAAGAAAAAATTCCAATCGATAGTTTCGAGACTCAAAAGAAAGTTCCTTGTTGACTTTGTACAAATTGGACACCCCCTCCACCTTCTCTGCACCAGCTCCCTGCATTTTTTCACAAGGTTAACTGCTTTGCCTAGAAAGTCTACTTCAATGCAAATTGCAAAGAGTAGAAACTCCTCAACTGGGGAAAAGTGCTAATGAGTTCAATGAGATTAGCCGACAACAATTTCTTAAAATCAGACCTAAAACTAGGATGTGAATTCTCTAAACTAGATCATAAAAATGCCACAAACATAAAGGTATAGTAGAACTGACCAGCAGTTGGGATCTAGGAATTGTGACCCATTCCCGACATGCTGTCTCCACCCCTGCTATAAATCTATACCGACAAAAACACTTTAATTAGTGAGATTATCGAATTATGAGAAACAAATAATGCCCCCCATATTAATGATGCAGTACATATAAATCTGAAAATCTCAAGAGGGTTCACTGTAGTACCTCTCCCAAGAGGAGGCAATTGTAAAGTCGTCAAATCCCTCCAGCTGAAAACACACAGCAATTTTATTGTTAGTTAGAACGTCAAAATTTAATACAAAAAATGTATTGAGTATTGTGACGCTGGTGTCATCAACAACATCAAACATTACAATGACAATAAAATTATCTGCTTCACAACACATAGTGCCATTCACACAACAGCCCAGGTTGAGCTTTGCAGACACAGGAACCGGACTAAATGCCCAAAGACCTGAATCTTTAAACATTGTGTGTGCCCACCCTTGTAAAATACTCAACATGCACTTTTAGTCTTGCTGGATAATGTATATGGCATCAAGGGAGTGGAGCAGAAGAGTAAATTCATGATTCACACATAGCACAATCATCAGTTAAAAACTCTCATTGACTCCACTTATGAATAGTATAAGCTCCTCTACAGAAACCGAATCATACATTTTAAGATATTGAAACCCGAATAAAAGGAGAGTTGTTAATTCTACAAGGTTCACACTGACTCAGTTACCTTGTGGGTATCACTCTGGGTAATTGACACAAGCAACCCCTAATAAACACATCAAACTCTGGTATAGATGATAGCCATTCTCCAAGCTCCTTCTTCCCATGCAAAAAGGACAGACTTCGAAATTTATGGTTACTCAGAAACAAAATTTTGATGGTGCAGGTCAAACTATACATATATACTCACTTACCAGGCCTCCTCAAATTGTTAGACGATAAACCCAAACCCTAAAAAATAGCATCTCACCATACTCTCCTGCTGCTTACTTTGGCAGGTGGACCAACAAATGCTCCAATGTGTCGAACAACAAAAAAATTAGAGAGGCAAAGCCAACAAAAGCTTAACTTACATCAGGTTCCAGAGACTCAGAGGTTGATGGCTGCAACCTCTTCCCCGATCCCTTTGACGTCGTCATCGCTGCTCCAACACTTGCATGAATTTCCCGCCAAAAAACTTATAAGACTACTTAACCCCAACCACGCCCCCTTCACATACTGTCCATCCTCCTCCACATCTTCCAAGTCTCCATCTCGCTAATAGGAACCCATTTTAGGGTTTGAGGCTCCACTTCCCCAGAGCAAAAGCCACCAGCTCCTGTTCCTACGAAACAGTCCAGAAACAAAGCTTTTCCTCTATGAATTCCAAACCTCAGAACCAAAACCTTTGCAATCCAACACTAGTCGATGGACTCCGAAGATCAACCTGGAGGTTGGAGAGGAAGAGCAAGGTGATCTTCCAACTAAGTTACGTTAATTCAGAGGAATTGCAGCAGAGAGAAGTGTACAAACAAGCCATCAGACATCCCAGTCAGAGGTTTTTGGAAGTTGTTCTCGGTTGACGTCTGATTGTGGCAGGAATGGAAAATTGTACTGTAAAGCTTGTAACTTGATTTTGGATTGTGTGAGTTGCAAGATGAGTGAGTTGAATGTGTTTTTGGCGTGAAGCTCACATAAGATTCTTGGGAGCTGTGATGAAGCATTCTAGGAGCCATGGATGTGTGCTTGTGACAAGGCTCTCTTGCCTGAGCCTAAGGAGAAAGGAAGGCTGCCAGGTGGCAACGATGGTGATGATTGATTAATGGTGGATGATACCTTACATGATTTCATCCATGGTTGCCTTTATTAAAATTTGCTAGAAATTGCCACTTGTCAATATTGTATTGATTGAGACCATAACTTACAGATTTCCAAGTCAAAACTATGTTTCGGCACCGTTCCCAGTTCAACCAAGTAACTTAGTGGATTTGGTGTTAGTATTAAAGTCTGATATGTAATAGAGGAAATACCTTGAATAACCCATGTTGAATAGTACTAGATTGAAGACTCAATGTCTATGTATTGTGGACTACATAACCACAAGGAGAGTGGATGATGAGTTGCTCTTGTAGTGAGACATTCATCCACTCAAGTCGTTTATGGGACATAATCAATGCACTTATGGATGGAAATTGAAGGTTATGAATGAAACATTCTTTTTGTGTGGATGGAAAAATACAATGTGATTTTTAGAAGTCTTTTTCATCAAGCCCCCACTTGAATGAGTGACTTGTTGTAGGGATGGTCAAGTCTCCACTTATTAATGCAAGTCAGGTGGTTGAGTAAAATTAATGATATTTAACATATGCTTAAATATGTAAATATATAAATATATAAATACATATGCATATGATATAAAAATAAGGACTGCAACTAATTCTTAAGTTGCAACGCGTGACATCATGGATTTGAGTTGGAAGTTCTTTTTCTTTACACTCAATAAAATTTTATTTTTGCACTCTAGGGTTCTTTTCTTTGAACTCAAGTAGATTAAATGTCACTTGACATATGAGATGCATGTTTAGTATTCATAGAGTTAGGGTATGCCTCACACCATTCAAGCTTGAGTCATATATTTGGAGTTGTAAATGGATATTCTTGCTCAAAATAAAAGGGACCAACCTTGGGTTCAAACAAAGCTCCCCAAGATTAGGCTCAAACTTTAACAAACCTCTAATGGGCTATCCATATAGATAGATAGGTAGATATGACCCCATCTATGATGACTCATTGCTTACCTAAGGCAATCGCCCAAAAGTGTACATGGCCAACTAGTTATTATCATTGATTTTTCCTTGTTTTTTTTAGCATTAGCCATCAACCCTTTTGTCTAACATGTTTGGTCTCTTCCTTCAACCATTGACAATTTTTTATGTTGTTTTTATGTCTGGTTATGACAAGATAATAGGAAAAAGAAATTAAAAATTAAAAAATGTTATTGATAGTTCGAGTCACAATGGTTTATCCATGGACTTCATTCATAAACACAACAACCCAAATAACATGGTTCAATAATATGAAAGTTGAAATTATTTGGACATCTTCAAACATGTAAGCTATCCATACATGTGTGGATATATGCTCAGTACATCACATGCAAAAATATTTGACATAAGTACACTATAGATACGATAATGTGTGGCATCAAAGTTGACATGCCATGTTGATTAGAATGGCCGTTACGACTTGTCCGAGTCTAGTACCAATGAGGGTGCCATGTCACCAAATTTTCTAGTTGCCACCCAATAATTGCAAGCTTATTCAAGAAGCATTTCAATGGGGTCAATGATGAGCATTGGCCAAACCAAACCTCACTAAATATTGTGATTAGTGTCACCAATTCTATTTGTCTTGCTCCATACTACCGTAGTTCAATAGCAGGTTCGGCACAAAATAATTCTAAAAATAGATCCCTAAAATTTTGGAATATTATTGTCATTCTTGCCGAATATAAAATTAATTATTTTTCAAAATTGCCAAAAAGTAAGAAATTTTTACTTCTCACTAGAGTTTTACTTACAGTGGAAGCATATGCTAATTTTGAAGGAGAGAAGGTGCTCCTTTTGTAATCAAGCTCACTTACATTAGTCCACAAAGAATATGGGTTAAGAAGTAGCAAGACTCTTGGTGAGGCTTTTCAAATGTGTTGTACACAAATTTTTGGAGTCCAATTAAGCATAGAAGATGAAGTTTTATAGAATTTTGTCCAACTAACAAAAGTTGAGAAATCAATCCTTCTTCCACCTCCAACAAGTTTTGTGTCAAAATAAGTCTTTCTGCAAAAGATATGGACAAAACATTGCAGCCGTGTAAAGATCAAAAAATTAAAATGCGTTCATAACAGTTTTTCGGAGCTCATTTGTGCATAGAAGATCAACTTTTTTGGAATTTTGTTGGTCGAAGAAAAGTTTAGAAATCAAGTAATCTTTCACCTCCAACAAATTTTATGTCATTTGAAGACTCTATGCAAAAGTTATGCGTGTTATAAAAATGAAGTCTAACTAGGTGCTTCACCTCAAAGTTTACATATCCCATATGCATTGTTGAACACAACTCCACTCTACTTGCATAAAGCACAGAGCATTCTCAACTCTTCACTTACATCTTACTTGTCATTCAATGCAAGAGAGATGAGCAAGGTATAAGCTTAAATAGAAAATTAAAAATGAATTTAAGCCGAATTTTTAAAAATTAAAATAGAAAATTGCCGGAAATATGAATATAATATTTTTAGGTGCCGAACCTACTTTTTGAACTTTAATTAAATATTAGGCAGCAAGTTTCCGAACCTGCTAGTAAACTACGGTAATTGTAAATGCCAGACGATAAAGAATCCCTATCGAGCTATGTGCACCTAAGAATCCACGTCCCCTGGCCCATGTGTCAGTGCCCAAACCATAACTTTCTGGACATGCCCACGTTGTTGCTCGCACCTTGGATGACCAAATGGAACCTTGGACGGAGTTAGCTCCAACAACGTTAGTCATCCTTCGAGCCATGGATCCTCATCCGAGCATTGGGAACGTTCCCTGCTCCTTTCCCATTGGTTCTCAACCGCATTTGCTAACGATATATGCGGATGTGTTAATGCACTAAAATATGTAGAATGTGTTATGCATCGAAATTTCTGGAATGTGTTATGCACAAGTCCCATATATACAAATGTGTTGTGCACTAAATTCAAATTTACAAATGTGTCATGCGTCATATTCATATTTACAAATGTGTCGTGCACCAGATTCAGATTTATAAATGTGTCATGTGTCATATTCATATTCATATTTACAAACGTGTCATGCACTAGATCCAAATTTGCAAATGTGTCATGCACCGGATCCAGATGTACAAATGTGTTATGCACCATATCTACAAATGTGGTGTGCAACAAAATTAATAGATCCAGTCTTATTAGTGCCAACAACTACTTCGTACAAATAATGCTTGTAATAAAGTGATTTTTCTCTCTTAGCTTGTGATGCGAAGTGCACACTTCTTTTGTGCACATACTTCTCTCATAGCTTAATCCATACACTTCTTTTGTCCCGTTTCACATACACATGGTTTGTAGATTGTATATGAGTAAATTTTTTCACACTCTATTTGATTATGTATTGGCAGATGATGTGGTCTTATGAGATTTGCTACATCTGATAACTAGGTTGATTCACTACAATCTATTGTTCATATCAGTGTAGATTCACAATTGCTTTGTACCTCTTCGCTTGCATCATCATTAATGACCCCTATGAGTCTCTAATCGGTTAGTTAATGTGGTTGGTTTAATAACACAGATTTGTTGATCTAATAGTATATATCCACCTACACATTACATATTGATTTGCTAAGTTGCAACATAGATAACGAAAACATGGTTGGAAACAAGTTGTAGTTTGTGTAAAAAACTTACAATTTTCATTATAGGAGAGTCACCTTCAATAGACCTCAAATCCAACTACGAGACAAACAACAAAGATGCCAAAGTTGATTCGATTGTTTTTCAAGTTGTACATGCAAATTTGATAATGAGATTACAAGAATTGACTTAATATCCATTGATAGGCACATTCGCCTTTGAGGACCTCCAATGGACTCAACAAATTTTGACTGGAAATGGTTGTTACAATATCATTAACTATGCGATCATACCTTGGGAGAGGCTTAATGACTTCATAGTTGGTGAACAAAATAACGACCTCATCCCGTGCAAATTTACCAAGGAATTATCAAGACAAATCTTCCAAATTCCCTCAGCAATCCAAGAGCCAACAATCCTAGCATTGCAACTAGGTAATATTATCCATTACAATCCTCTCCATTGGCCATTCCTCAAAATTAATACACCAATGCCTATTCATTCTAATGCTTGCATGTAATTCATAAAGTATAAAGGCCTTAAATTATAATAATTGCCTCCATCTACACATCCAGCCTCCAATTTGAAAGATTCAAGCTTGATAATAGCAAACATCAATAATTAGGATGTTATGTGACAAATCTACAACCAAGTTATCAATGCTCAACATTCTCTATTGTATTCATATATAGATGCAACTTTGGACCATAACATAAGATATGGATCGTTCCACAGGACATGCAAGCGCTCCTAAAATCTACGCAAAAAATATTTAAAAAAAACATGTGAAATTAAAGCCAAGCGAGGTCGCAAGACTATCCCCGACTATAACACTTTCTATGTTAACCATAAGACGAGCCAAAAAATACAATGAATTGGGAAAACTCTGGTAGGTATGTCCATTAAACGTGGGTCTTTTTGTTGTTTTGTTGCAAAGAGGCCTTACCTTGATGGCTCATTATGTCAACCCATATATGAGCATGAAGAGCCATGCCATGGAAGTACAATGGTTTGGTTTTTGACATGCATTGGGATCTAATATGTTTTAAGACATTAAACTTCGTATAGAGTAGATGCATGCTTCGGGGTTATCTTTCGCTCAAATCATGAGCCAACAAAGAAAGAGAAAGAGAAACTCCGGTCCCTTTTTAGCAAGGGGCCGGCGTGAATAAAGTGTCCGTTCGTAATGCCAATGACCCGATGCCCACTGGACAAGGGGACATTGGGACAATACTACTCTCCCCTTTCGAGGATGGACACTATAGTGACACACTATACTAGTTCCTAGCTAGCCACTAGTGCCTTGAAGATACCGGACATGGTATCCCCCCAAAGGGCTTTGAGGTACCCATACAACAAGGTCCAAGGACCCCCCACCATAGTTGGGTGGACTAAGGTGGTGACCACCACGCCGGCATGGGGAATAGAACCCACAACCTCCTCATTGGGGCCCATGAGCCCTAACCACCAAGCCAAGGCCCGTGGTGCCTTCATGAGCCAACACAAACAAAATGTGAAGGATTTGGCAAAGTGTAACGAATAGGTGACAGTAAGATATTTTGCTAATTTTTTCCAATGTACGGAATATCTGCAAGAAGAGAGCTGAAGAGTTGTGGGAAAAATACCCTTTAGTTTCAATCAGCGTACGGATGTGGATACATGTGAATGAAGTTTTGAGAGGTAAAATTTCCATGTGACGTACTAGTAGTCGCAACATTGCACATGTTGGGCATAATACAAATGCTACAATTAAGTGATATCACTCGAATATGAAGGGTATATTGAATTATGCGAAAGAGTGTTTTAATGGCCGTCCCATGATTGGTTGATTTATCATCTTCTTGGAGAGATGGTCACCCATTATTAGTACGGCTTTCAATGTAAGGCCTTTGGATTCATTCACAATCGCAATCAAGATTGCATCGTTGTTTCACCTATCATCCGAGCCGATGCCATACTAAATTCCCACATTCTGATATGCATTGATGACGATGTTGCATATGTCGGCTCGTTCAATAATCTTCTCAAGGTCTAGACCATCCACTCCCCCAATTCAGAGTAGGCATAGTGCAGTTGTTCTATTGCTTCCGAATGAATGATTTGTAAGCATACTATGAAAGTGTTTAAAATGATGCACCATTAATTTCAAGATGAGATCATTGTCTGGCATGTTCGCACAATGCATGAAACCCAAAGAGCATTTCCATTGTCTCAGTATTTTGCAAATCTGCAAACAATTGAAGAGGAGAATATCAAAGATGCCATCAACCTTTGTGATGATGTTAATCAAGTTGGTCAAGTAGAAAATCCAGTTTACTTCAATTTCAAAGCGGATCCATTTGACATGTAGTCGTAAGTTTTTTATCTCATCAAAATCTTGGAGATGCAGCTCATTCCCTCGAGCTTTCACATGACACATAAAATAAACTAGGTCACAAGATTTTCTTGCCAAATCCTCGATAAAGTATCATGGTCTACAAGAACACTTAGTCATAGATTTGAAACATATATATGGAAAACAAAAAGATTGTAAGAGTTGTGGCAACATTTCAGAAGAAAAAATAACACAACAATATTTCTTGTATGTGATGGTGACCGTTCACTGAAAATACAGAGAAGTTTTCTTAAAGGGTACTCTAGAGGATCATCCAAGAAACATAATGCTTACGGAGAGGAGTAGAGTTTGGTAGGATATAAATCAAATTGTAATTATTCATTACAAAACATGTTACAATTCAATAAATAATGATACTTTAAATATTTTGCATAACATATTTTGCATGAGATATAATGTATGTCACATTATTCATAACAAATTTTTCTAACATATTGATATGATGCATTAGCATGACATATTGGCATTCATTTGCATAAAACATATATGTACATGGATTGTGAGATGGTAAATGTTCAAACCTTAGTGATTTCTTGTGATCAATAAACATGTTTTAACATGGCTCTAATTATTTCTTATCCAATATGTGCTTTCAAGAATATCAAGTTTTAAAATTTTCAATTGATATATATCCCCAACGTGTGTTTCAAATAGCAACCCAAAAGATATAGTGATCATTAACAATTTTCCAACTTGCTAGAATCGTTTTTCTCTTTCAAAATCATAAATATTTTTGTCTGCACAAGATTATTACTAGTCAAGATTTAAACTTGTGTCAATCCTCAAGTGCTAAACTTTGACAGTTCTTATCTATCCTGCAGCTACAAATAGGATAAACTTGAAGAACGAAAGACCTCGATCACTAAAAGTGATTGCATTTATTTTGCGGACTCCAATATCGATGCACTAAGTGTCCTCTACTCTCGAGTATAACCACATTTCTTCTCCCATCTTTTTCAATAAATTAGAGATATAGAATAAATTTTCCAACATAAAAAATCCCAAACCTAAATTGTAAATAATTTCAACTCTACGATATCAATATGGCTAGCTACATCTCCATCATAGACGCAACATTTGAGCAATTAGCTTCGGAGCAACAACAAATCTCATCCTGCAAATTGTTAGGTGCATAACATTATAGTGAATTTGATAACCTTGTGGATCTCCATAATAAATGTTTTCTCATTTATGTAACTGTAGAAGGTAAATCCCATTCATTCATGGGATTTGTTTATATGTAGATGTGTACCCCCAAAAAGCTTATTCTTGAGTTTTTTCGGGTGTGTACAAGAGGTGCGTCTTGTTTTTTATTTTTATTTTTTTGCTCGTTATATGTTTTTGTTGTTTTTGACAAAAAATTTGCCATTTGTATGGGTCAAATTTAGTTGCTTACTGAGTCATATTTGTTTAGTGTAGTATATGTTATGTGGTGGTATTTTTGTTGTCTGGCCTTGATTGTTTGTTATGTAATTTTTTATGTGTCAGTTTTGTATGTTTCATTCCATAATTTTATGCTCGTTGTTTGTTTTGTATTTTTTAATAATAATTTTTGGATGTATAACAACAATTTCTTTTTTATCTGAAAGATGCAAGTAATACGTTGGTGAACAACATTCACATGTTTGTAACAAACAAGTAGTTGGTCGTAGCAAGTTGTAAAATCTGTAATTTTGAATTACTGATGTTATTTGTGGTTGAATGTTTTTGTAACTGTTTTCCAGGTCATATTTGGTTGAGTTCACGTGTATTTAGGATTTTTTGGGATGTTTATGATAAATTTATTTCTTAGGATAAACTAGAGTCCAAGATTTTGAGAGATGAGTGCAATCATCGAGCTTAACAACTTAAATTATAATGTTACAACAATTTTGAAAAATTCATTTTATTTCATAGAGTTTGAAGGCACATAAGAACCCATGAGTATAATTCTAATCATTCTAGTTTGTATCTATTGTGAATATGAGTTTCACTACAACTATTTTTTATAATAAGAAATATTATTTCTGTCACTTAATAATATGTTTTTCCATGAAATTTTTGTTAATATCTTTTTATGATTTTTTACGATGCACTTTGTCAGTTATTTTATTGTTGTGAAGAACAACATTTCACTTCCAATCGGATTGTTGGCATTTTTTAACGTACAAACAATTTTAAAATGCTAGAGTAAAATATTTTTTTTACATCACGAGCTTTGCTTCGAGAGAATTGTAGGTTTTTCTCTTACAACCAACCACAAGTTAAATCCATGTAATGAGATATTATATATAATATTATAATTCGTAAGTATAAAATATATTTATAGATGTCAAATCACTAACCTCTTATAAATCTAATGATGTAGTTTTTTTTCTTGTGCAAATATCCGTAATGCATTTCAAAACATGGTAACCGCGCATCTACTTTGATTGTTGTTGTGGCATAACACAATATTTCCAAATCTTTGTAATGGGATAATTTTCTCATGCCCTGGACCCGTTGTGAACTCCATTCCAAGTAGCCCAAACTTTCATTAAATAAACACGAATTTGCTTATTATCATGCAATTTAACAGTCATCAAAAAATCAAAGTATAAAATACACTCGTCACTTAAGACAAAAACTCCAATGATTTTTATCATAGTATGGAATAATAATTTCAACTTCAAAAACAATCATTATTCGTTATTTTGCTATCCATGCATTAAAACTATCCCTATTATCACCTCTTAATGATCTGACCATCTAACGAGAACATGTAATGTATAAGGTTTCATGATATTACACTCAATATCAACTACTTATAAATTATACTACACTCGAAACTAATTCATGAGATGTTTTGATAACCTACATTGGTCTGATTTAAAGCAAATAATATCATATTTATATTGCAAAGAAGAATATAAATGACGACAATCAAAATCGATATACGATCAAAAAATAACACCTATTGCGTTGACCAACCCCCACTCAAAAATGCATCCAACCTATATAATTCCAAAAATATCATTAAACTAATAAATACATTATTATACATAAAATGATATAATTTGCAAAAGTCTAAATAACACTCTTACATACTGAGATTCGATGACTTTTACCTATCAACTAATATCTACATTTGAATAATGTTTTCCTTAGATTACATCAATATTGTCATTTATGAATGTAGGTACATGATATCAATGCTCAACGTCTTGGACATTTGGTTATTAGATTTAGGTTTGTCATTTACATCCACTCCCAATGATTAATTGATTATTTTCACTTGTTATCTTCATAAAAAAATGTAACACTTCTGCATTCATTCACCTTCACTTGAACCTCTCGATTTGAGGCCGACAAGGCCTATTGAAGAATAATCGACATTGACATATTTTCTTATCAATAATTATTATGACAAAATCTGCAATTGTATATCCACAAATAAATATACATTTATCATGCTTGATTAAACAAAAAAAAATTGAAAAAAAATTCGCCTTGAATTTCATTTAGTTAACACATTTTACATAACATTTCGTACATAGAATTTAGAATAATACAAAATTTACTTGACACTTCGTACATGATAGTCAACGCATAATATAATGTGCATGAAATCTAGTGCATAACACAGTTTCTCTAAAATCTATCGCATGATATAGTTTACATGACAATGTGTCTACGGTGATTTCTATTCTTGAGAACTTTATTGATTCGGACTCGCCGAGCCTTTTTGAAGCGGTTGTGATTGGTCGTGGATTAGAAGAATCACAGGAGACGAGAGCCATTTGCCTTAGTTACAAGGGAAAATAAGTTTTGTTGCAAATGGGTGTTGTTCCCCCGTACGATCAACTCAGGGTCTTGCAAGGAAGTTATGGGTTGGCAACAATTATATCCGCAGTGCAGAGCACGGGATATATATATGGTGTTGTTTTTCGGACTATACAAGGACTCCTGGTGAGTCCAATTGAAGTTGTTGCGTTAACGTTGAGCATACAAATCTTGATCAAGGCTCTCCTACACAATATTATAAGTTTATGTTCTAGGCCCCTTCATCTTTATTTGACACATGACCAAGCACAAACTTTTGTAGATACGTGCGGAAAATACACTGCACATGAAGTTCCTAAGAGTCAGGTTGTGGGCATTCGTGGCTATAGTCTTGTTGGTTTCAAGTGTGGCGATTTATTACATCATACATATGTGGCAAACAATAAGGATAATTATGGTTGTCCCAATAATGCTAGCATTTGTTGGATTTTATTTACAACTAATCACCGCATGGGCATTTATTAACCAATATGAAAATGTAGGTGGAGATAAAGATGTAACTATCTGCATTTTGATAATGAGTGCCATGCTAAATGCAACATCATATATTTTTGCACTAGTTGTTACAATTAAATATTGGAAGGCTAATAGGCTGAATGCGAAAACCTCTAGCATGCTAGCTCAAATATTTCCATACATTGGTTAATAGAAATATTTTCATTATGATTTGCACATGTAGTGTGCTTTTATTGGAATATATTTTATTTGCTTTTGTACTAGGCTAGTCTCTACAATAAGTTTGCTATGTAGAAAACAAGAAACCATGTAAACTTATGTACATCATATTAGAATTTGATGTTCATTCTAAGTTAGGTTTGACGGCAACTCTTGTCAAAATGTTGTTATTTTAAATGCTAAAAATATATTGTAATGGGCAAGCCCATCACCTGGTGTCATTGAGCCCATAATTGGTAGCATATTTTTTGCACATACCTCGATTAATTGGCGTATGTCTTGTCAACCAAGCTCTCTTGTGTTAATTTACCCCCATATTAAAATTATAATGCTTGTGATACAACATAGTTCAGGCCCGAATTGTCATGAAGGTAATTAATGTGTACAAGTGGTGGACCCACACTAAGAATAGGCCTTGCGATTGAGGAGTTGTTCCGACTACCACATTGGTTCGTTGGTGGGCTAGCTTAGCTAAACTCAAGTTAGTTGTTTAAGCTATTAGTTCCAAAATAGGTGTTGCACTTTTGAATTTTTTATTCGAGAATGCGAGGAAGTGCCAGATCATACAACAAAGTTGATCCATGGATGACACATGGGAGCTCATAATAATGCATCACCTTTGAAGGGCTTTTTAACTTGGCATAACCCGCATTTGAATTTTGGTATGTTTCAAATGTTTTAGATCATGGAATTCTTTGAATCTTTGAATATTGGAAGTGAAGAATATGTGTAGTTGATACAAAGCCTATTAAAGAATATGTGCAATTGGCTTGTTGATGCAAAATACAACATGGTGTAATTGGTGTGTTTGGCATGTGGTAAAGAAAGTCCTTTGGAATTAAATTTGAATGAATACTAATGAAGAGGAATGATGTAGATGACCAACCAACACCAATAGTACATCTTCCTTAAGCTCATGAGTCTGCCCAATCATTATCAAATTTTGCAATGGAGCATTGTTTGGAAATTGCAAGAGTAGATATGATAAACATGTAATCTTTTATGGATAAATTAAATAAGATGTAATATCCAACATATAGTATAGTTTTTTGGATGACATATGGCGCATTCCGTACGTCGCATAACATCCAGCGTATAACATTCAGCGCACGACACTCATTACATGACACAATATGCATAACACCTAGCGCATGATACATTACAGAGTTTGCATAACATCTAGCTCATGACACTAAATGTATAACATAAATTTCATGATACATGATGCATAACGTTAATGCCTAATATAATTTATATGACATCTAGTGCTTGACATAAGTGTATGATACTTTCTGTACGAATTTACATGACATATTACACATCATAAATTCTACATGACATATCTTACACAATATAAATTTCATAATACATATTGTGTATTGATTCAAACATTATGTCGGCCTTGGTTTGACTGCTTGTCTTCGATTTATGCCACATAGTTGCCAACTCCTCATGTTTCTTGAAACAATTCATATCCCTCACAACTCTGTGTGCAATTCTACCAATGACCACAACGATCTTTGTTGCAATTGCCTCATGTTAAATCAATTTAGAAACCAACAATACAATAATATAAGAATTCAAGGATTCTAATATACAATGGGAGCCTACAAAATCTGGGAAATAAATTAAAACAGACCTCTCTAATTTTTGCATACAATATTGATTGCTATTCTTTATCATGAGCTAAAAAAAATCAAAAGTTTTGAAATTAATCTTCGTGAGGGATGTGCTATAAGTCGGGTGCGACTATACAATTTTTTTTAATAAATAACTTAAACACTCGAACAATCTGCAGACAATCCACTTTAATTGTGAGGGGGTCACGTTGCACATTATCAATAATAATTGTTGCCATCTCACGTCATTCTATGTCCATGTAAGTCCAAGGAGTACCCGGTCCACGAGCAATCGTTTGAAATTAAAAACAAATGTGATTGGAGTTATCCGTAAAGTAAGTTGGCGTTTTGACAGATTTTGAGTGCACTATTCACACAAACCCATGGAAACGCAAAGTAAGGCTCTTGAATTCCGGGGCATAATACACAAGGCCAAGGTTTAGGGTCAGAGCTGGTCTGCTTGTTTTTGGAGATGGTCTGCAGTCCTTTAGTTTCTCCGGATTTAGGCTGCGACAAATTTGGGGTTGTCCCCGCAGACTTCGCCCCGCCTTGTCAGTGGATCTTCTTTGTTGGCGAAACAGGAGAGGGCCCTCTGACAAAGCGACGCTAAATTCCCGGGGTGCGCTCGCAACATAGGAGCAAATTTTTTTTTTCACCATTTCTGGTCCCTCAAAAGATTTGTGCCTGTGTTTTTTTATACCTACAGACACCTGCTCCACTTTTAGGGCCTGTCACACAATTTTCTCAAATCCATGCCCAAAATCCTCTCTTCAGCTCACTTTACGGATAACTCTATTATCCTCAATTTTTTCTTTCATCTTGGTCAAACTTTTTCAATGCAACCTTAACATGTGTTTTTTTTAATTATCTCCAGCTCTTCCAAAGTTGCGATCCTAGCCTCTTCATAAACAAAATGAGAGATAGTAGGTAAGATAAAATTTTAAAATTAAGAATTCAACATTAATAATCTCATTCGGAGTATTAGAATTTTGAAATGCTTTTGATTGCAACCTAATAGATGCTCCTAGTTTCTCATGTTCCTCTCTACTCCACATTAACTGCCTACACATATAATGCATAAATTTGAATTTGATCAAATATAATTATTGCCATATTATTTGTTACTTCAAACAAATTCCAAGTTTTATACATATATATACATACATATATATATATATATTATGTTATAACAAAACAACATTCTATAAATGCAGTGGCCTTAAAAAAATTGAATGAAATGCTCTTCAATTACTTAATGAAAAAAATCAAACCTTTAAATTCTCGTGTTTATATACTAATTGCCAAAAACGTTACTTAATGTAACACCAAGCAATTCTTCATCCGTTAATTGCTTTAAATGCTCAATGCAATAATATGGCATGTTCAATAACTCATTTGGCATTCATTTTTTCTCCATCTATGCGATCAACACATATAAACCATGGAATGGAATAGAAATCGAGACATAAGCAAAATTGAACCGATTTTCAATTATAAATATTCTTGCTTCGCCCTTGACACGTTTCGTGACCTCAATTCGAGACAACTTGACCTTTAACTTGAATATGCTCTATAATGATTGATACGAATGTCGATCTATTTATGGACATCCAACTACAACAATTCTATTCACATTGGGTTCTGTAGCAACAATGGACATTGTAACTGCTCATCTCCTAACAACATAGGGATTATCGACAACTTCAATGGACTTCTTTTTTTCATATTAATCCACTTTTATTATATATTTTTATTTTTTCATTGGACGGTCATGCTCGTTTGACATGTGTATTAGTATCTTTTTCAAATTTTAGCGCAACCTCTTCAATTTAGAATTGTTCTATCGTATCCACGTACGATACATTTTAAGAATACCAAGTCCATTCCAAGACTTGCGGAAATTCATGAACATCTGATATGAAATACCATTTTTATTATTAAATTGTTGACTACAATGAATGCATCTAAAAATGTAACAATTGTTAGAATGCTTCACATTGGTCTTGGACTTTCAATTACACTCCAACACCAATGCTTCGTACTCTTCCTCCACGTACAAACCGCACGTACGTGTCTATTATGTGTCATGATACATTTATAAATCTGCGAGTTTCCTCCTTTACCCCCGAAAAATTATTACATACACGTATTGTGAGCTTAAAAACCATTTCATACAAGTAAGATAATTACAAATGAGACATTACAAACATTAATTGACATATTGAGGCTATATCCATAACATCCTTTGTGAACCGCAAACATTAATGAAGTTTACTGCATCTTATAAAAAATGTAGTCGGAGTCAAGAGGGTTTAAATACATACCCCTTCTTGACATCCCTCTGGGCCAGAAATGCAATTACTATCCACTTATCAAGTAATTTTTCATCCATATTTCAATCATCCATGATAACATTTCATCATAGAAATGCTAGGATGCAAATGAAACCCCCAAAAAGATAATAAACTAAAATTAGGTTCGGATGATAGTTTTTTAAAACTTATTCATAAGAATTGTCATTCAAAAAGTTACCACAATGACATACAAATCTACCTTATGCCACTAACTACAATATTTAGTGTAGTTGTATAGTGTAGTACTACTCATAAGTGCTTTCTTGAGTGTGCACTATAATTTTGTATGACTCATTAAGAAAACATTCTTGATTTATTTCCTTGAACATTTGAGATTTAGTGTGCTCAATATGTTTTTTTGTTGCTTCACATAGGAGTTAAAAATTTATACTATTCAAAGGACACTGTTTACTTTGATGTCAATATACTAAACATCATAAAATCAAAACTATTTCTTCATCATTCTTTACACACTAGATTCATTGTCATGTGACTAAGTCACTCACATATAAAATAGCAAAAGTTACTTTGGGTCAAAATTTATACACAACAAAGCTCGTGGTGATGATGGTGGTGAGGCTGTTGCCCCACCGTTCCCCATGGTTTGGGAAAGGTAGGGGAATCACATGGGGTTGGGGGAATTGTATTAAAGTGATGTGTTATTATGCACAGGTGCAAAGGGTCGAGATGACACAAGTCCATACTAGACTAAATATAATTTATATTTAGTATCATATGGTATTTTATGTCATTGCGGTAAGTTTTCTAATGACCCTTCTTATGAATAAGTTTGCAAATGTCATCCTAACTTACTTTTAGGTCATCCAATTTTGGATATACCGTAGTTTACTAGCAGATTGGAAACTTGCTGCCTAATATTTAATTAAAGTTAAAAAAGTAGGTTCGGCACCTAAAAATATTATATTCATATTTCCGGCAATTTTCTATTTTAATTTTTAAAAATTCGGCTTAAATTCATTTTTAATTTTCTATTTAAGCTTATATCTTGCACATCTCTCTTGCATTGAATGACAAGTAAGATGTAAGTGAAGAGTTGAGAATGCTCTGTGCTTTATGCAAGTAGAGTGGAGTTGTGTTCAACAATGCATATGGGATATGTAAACTTGGAGGTGAAGCACCTAGTTAGACTTCATTTTTATAACACGCATAACTTTTGCATAGAGTCTTCAAATGACATAAAATTTGTTGGAGGTGAAAGATTACTTGATTTCTAAACTTTTCTTAGACCAACAAAATTCCAAAAAAGTTGATCTTCTATGCACAAATGAGCTCCGAAAAACTGTTATGAACGCATTTTAATTTTTTGATCTTTACAGGGCTGCAATGTTTTGTCCATATCTTTTGCATAAAGACTTATTTTGACACAAAACTTGTTGGGGGTGGAAGAAGGATTGATTTCTCAACTTTTGTTAGTTGGACAAAATTTTGTAAAACTTCATCTTCTATGCTGAATTGGACTCCAAAAATTTGTGTACAACACATTTGAAAAGCCTCATCTAGAATCTTGCTACTTCTTAACCCATATTCTTTGTGGACTAATGTAAGTGAGCTTGATTACAAAAGGAGCACCTTCTCTCCTTTAAAATTTACATATGCTTCCACCGTAAGTAAAACGCTAGTGAGAAGTAAAAATTTCTTACTTTTTGGCAATTTTGAAAAATAATTAATTTTATATTAGGCAAAAAATGCCAATAATATTCCAAAAATTTAGGCATCTATTTTTAGAATTATTTTGTGCATAATTTGCTATTTAACTATGGTATTATGCATTCTAGCAGTTTTGTAATTTTGTTAAGGATGAATGAAATTTGGATGAAAAAACAAACTTAGTAGGTGAGAGTTGCAACATTTAAAATCTATAATTCTTGATTTTTTTTATAAGGAATGACAAATAATATAAGGT
Source organism: Polytrichum commune (assembly GCA_950295325.1). Lineage (NCBI taxonomy): Eukaryota > Viridiplantae > Streptophyta > Polytrichopsida > Polytrichales > Polytrichaceae > Polytrichum > Polytrichum commune. The sequence goes on from OX485804.1 coordinate 6,214,842, forward strand.
CTACATTTAGTGTTGGTTACACTACATGAGCGGTTTACAATTTGTATTGAGGAAGAGAAATATAATTGGTGATGCTAAATACAATTTTCAATGTAGTGCACATGCACAAAACACAATCTCCAACTTAGTAAACTCAAACCAATTGAAAACATCATGTTCTTTACCAAGTCGGCTAAATTCATAAGCAACTGACTACACCATTTATGGTATTTAGTGTCACATGTGTATTAGTGCCACTTTACCCTATTTTGAGGTGTATGCTAGGTTACATTGATGATTAACAACTTCAACACAATTATCACCTCATGACACTTGACATTCAAGTGTGCTTACTAATATCTTGGCATGAGCATGTTCAATAGTGTTATGAGGTGCATGCCTATGTTACACAATGCTCTACAAGTTGACTAAAGTGTACACAAATGACACTGGCCATGAGTATGCTAAAAGATATCTTCCCCTTGCATACTCAAACGCAAGACTGTAATCTAAAATATCCCAATGTCCCACTCTAAATGTCATACTGTAAATGGAGATATTTTCCCACTTAAAATTGCTTATGTTGACGAATGGAATCATTTTGGCAATTGCCAGGAGGGGCATTTTGAGACCTCTACTAGACATCTAGTTTTGGCCCTTTGCAAATAGTGTTCGTGACACTAAGGGCTGCTTTACACCTAGAGGCCGGGCCAATTTCCCTTGAGGCCGATTGCACAAAATTTCAGCCTTTTTTGGGTTGGAGGCCGGCCTCTACTACACATTATAATAAGATTATACCGGGGGCCAATTTTCCCATATGTAAAGGCCCTCGGGCCAAGAAGCCAAGCTGATTCAAAAAAATTAGCCTAATCCAACGGATGTAGCATAATCTAAGATAGAGCCTTTAGATTCCACATAATCCAATGGATCTAGTTCACTTAAAAAAATTATACTTTATTTAAGAAGATTTTTTTAGTGGAATATGACATTGGCCTCTAGGCCAAGAATTGGCCTTCCATTTTGGGTGCACCCAATTCAACGAGCTTGGGCCGTGTCATAACATACATTTTTTAATTTAAAAAATCATACCACCAAATCGGCCCGGCCTCTAGATGTAAAGGGGTTGGGGCCGATTTGAGCCTTTTGACCAATCACAAATGAGGATTTCAAGCTTCTTACACAACGAATTGGCCCGGCCTCTAAGTGTAAAGCGGCCCTAAATACCATAAACAGTGTAGCAACCCTAAACTCAACTCTTGGGGGACCTTCCCAAATCTTGAAACTTTCCTGCAATTGCTCACCTCTCACGGCACCATCCCAGCCGTTGGTTGCCACCATCTTTCTGCCACGTGGCGAACTTGCTTACCCGGCATGAGCAACTGAATCATTTGTGCATAGCTTCCTGACACTTGTCAGAATGCAAGAACTCTAACCCCTCCAAATCCTAGGCCTCAGGGAGATTCCACCCCCATAAATCTATGCCACCCTCAGATTTAGATCCAAAATCAAAGTATTATGAAGATCTCGTTCACACTTGCAGTTGCCATGGTTATCGATCCACCTTTCTATTACGCACGAGTTGTTGGGTATCTGGCCGTCTTGATGACTCTCCCCTCTTGCTGGGACAAGACCGTCTACAAGATTTGAGCTGGTGGTCACAGGTTTGGTGAATTTGGTAAGAGTTTTGTTTGTTTTGCAGGAGTTGAATCAACCAGATCAACAATTATAACAATGCAGACTGTCAAGCATGCTGCGGCTACTGCCAAGGAGAAGGTCTCAAATACTGCAGCCAAGATAGAGGAGAAGTTGGACAAGAGCAAGGCCAGTGCACACGAGAAGGTACACTAATTACTTAGTGCTCATCCAAAGTTTGCATCGTCGACTCTAGATCAACAGAGACTTACTTTGTTATCATGATGCTTGAATTAATGTGAGTTTTTGAAGCAATATAGTGTGTGCGCGCATGCGTGTTCGCATGTTTATTGATCGACAAGCATTTTGCATTTTGCATGCACATCATGAATGATGGAACTGTGTCGCAGGTTTTGCATGCACATGGCCATTTGGACTTTACATGGAGTTTTTTGATCATGCATGTTTTGGACGTGGGTTGTGTGTTAGGATGCATATTGGAAATTGACAAGTTCCTGGCTGGTCATCTAGATCAGACACTTTATTTCCTCACGAGCACTCACATAATAGAGTTAATCCTGTAATTCAACCAGAGTTTTGGTTGTTGGAAGTTGGTTGTTTTGTATCCAAATCTTTCCTTGCTCGGTGAGTTTTGTATACAAGACAACCAACTCCCGACCAAAGCTGTGCTTGAAATTAAGGATAACTCAATTGTCCGTATGTGGATTGTAATTTTCATAGCACAATATTGTGTGTGTGAGAGAAGGTTGCGTGTAGATGGCCATTTCCAATCTACACGGGTGTTTTGATCATGCATGTCATGTGGGTTATGTGTTGCATCATGCAAACTGACAAGATCCTGGCCCATCTAGATCAGATACTTTCTTTTTTGAGCACACACATAAAACTTGTACATATGTGAATTTTATTGCACAGCTGTGGTTTTTCCCTTTCCTTAACAAGCATTGTGCATGTTACGAAATTGCCCTGAAATTGTGTTCAACTAGGTCTTGCACGCACATGTATGGCAGTTTACATTTATTCACATAGTTTAGATGATGAAGCATGTCTTGGGTTGCATATTGCAGACTGACAAGGTCCTGGCCCATGACGAAGTGGGGAAGGAAGAGGCCAAGGATCGGTCGCTCGATAGCAAAGCCGAGGCCGAGGCGAACAAGAACCAGAAGTATGAGGAAAATGCACAAGAGAAGCGTGCATTGAAGCATGACCTCAATGTGCGTGCCGCGGCAGTGGACGAAGTTTACAAGAATGTGGATACAGGTGTTATGCCTCCATAGACAGACAGAATTCCTCAGCTCCGGAATACTTAACAATGAACCTTGGTTAATTGGACACCAGTGTACAGTTAGATGGAGTTTTTACTTTTGGGAAGTGCACTGCAATTAGCATATTTTGCGTGCACCTCATTGTGGTCTGCTTCCATCACCACTCTATCTGTGTACAGAAATTGTGTTATCGGCAATTTGAAATCAATTACTTTGTGCTAGACTTCATGATACTTGTCTTGCAGCAAAGAATATTAACTCTGTATAGGAGTGTGGCAAGAAGAGACGAGAAATTATAGTTTACGAGCGTACCTCTCAATCGTCCAACATAAAAGCCCCGACATAGAGTGCAGCCCGGAGGTTGTCTTTGTTAGTCGATTTGACACAGAAATTAGCCTCAAAAGACCCGGAATTAGTCAAGTTCAAGTCAGGTGAGATGAATCAGCCACAAACCTATATGGGGTCAAATTTTTATGTTGGATGGATGAGAGTATGCTCGTTTGCAATAATTACCTCTATCCATGACAACGTCCTAGCAAGATAAGAATGTTGGGGTCCTTTAAAAGCCTTCCAGTGGCATCGGCATATAATTTGAAAATCTAATCAAGGGGCGAGTAAATGATGTGTTGTTCTTGCATGACATACATGGTCTCCCCCTAACGATCTATTTGAGAAACGACTAGTCTATCATTACACTAACCTCCTAGGAGGCATAAACATTAGCTTATGGTTGCCACATTAGCCTGGAGACAGTTGCAAATATTACTTACTTGTCAAACAAGAAGATTTCTTTTAATGAAGAAACTATTGATGAAAAATTCTCAGGACAAAGTCTCTCTCTAAGGGACTCTACCCATCAGGTCCTACCTAACACTAAGGGTATTAGAAAATACAACAGAACCACTTGGCAAGTTGGCATGTTAACACAACGCGTTGGGTTTGAGAGGTTTGGTACATTTTTGTACGTTCTTGTATGTTTCGAAACGAATAGAAACGTTCGTTTCAAATGATGTTTTGAAATAAGAGTCTAGGTTTCGGGTTTCATTGTGGTTGTGCATGTGCCACTTCTATGTTTTCTAGCGTTTCTAGAGACATTGCATTTTTTATTGTACTTGTAATCAAAAACTAAAAGCTGGTGTTTAGATCAATATTCTTTCTTGTATGAAGAAGGAGCTCAACCATCTTAGTGTGTGCCATGGAAACGGGAATGTATGAGTTTCAGTGAAGATTTGATCATGCTAACTTCAAAAAATTAATCTCCTTTCAAAAAATGTCTACTCCAAGACAGCCTTTTTGAAACAAGCAATTTGAGAAGCAACACTTATAATGATGGCAGTTGCAAAAGTGGTAGTCATGATGATCATTTAAGTAATTCAGATGATTTAATTGCTTCTAGTTCGCAAGAATTTGACAATCATGACAGAAAACCATGCTTTGGCCTTCTTAGGGCTTTGTATGAGTGATGGATTGTAATCCTAGAACTTACAATATACTCTTAGACTAGCTTATTTCATGAAATCATTTTGTATTGTTTTTGAAACATGTTTCAGTTGTTTCAAAACAGTGTTTCAACTTTGATGTTTTGAAACACACGTGCAACTATGATTTTGACACCTGCCTGCACACTGAGCATGTCATGTGAGAGACTTCCCACTTGGTATTAGCAAATACCCGAATTGCTGTTACCCAGACCCTCTAAACCTCCCTCCTCCTGAGCCATCTTTCTGGTGGGAGAGAGGACTAAAAAACGGAGTTTAAATAACTCTACAAAGGTTGCCACCAAATTATTCCTGAGCATACTAGAACAATTAATCAAGGATAATACTTTGGTAAGCATTCTTTATATTTAATTAAGTGCAATTAGATTCATTCAGTTTAATTAGTCTTAATACACCTAATTACATTTAATCATGCTTAACAAGTTTGAATGTGTCTGAATACTTGTGAAAGCAAAAGGCCGCAATAACTAAAATATTATAAAATATTATAAAAAAAATAACACAATATTATAAGTTTCATTTTAGAATGATGAAAGATCCTTTCAAATGGTAACTCACAAAAATTATAACCTCAACGCTAATGAGGAATTTGTAATCTTTTTGACTTCCAAGTTAACTACATGCTTTATTGACAATTTCACTTTAGGAATGATCCCCATTCAATTGCCTATTTATTAAGGGGAAGTGAACATATATATTGGATTTTGAACCTTGAAGGTGAAGTGCACTCAATATGGAATTTGTGAACTAGCAATCTTCAAATATGCAAAGGCAAATTTTTCGGAAGTTGGACAAGTTGGGCAACAATTTTTTGCCGGGATTAAAAAAAACCGAAAAAGAAATCGGCAAGTGCCGGATCACGGGCCCCAGCCCTGACACCCCTCCCACTTCTCCCTAAACCCATGATGGGTCATAGCTGCCTAGAATGGAGCCTATGCAGTTTAGCGTGAGCTCTAGCCCCATCTGTTCCAGACTGAGCTCAAAATGGCAATCAAGTGTGTGAAGCCGTATGTAGTGCTAGCTGCTGCCGAAAAAATTTCTGGCAAATTTTCAGCCGTATTCAAGCTGAACTCAATTTTCAGGTGCCACAGTCTTTGTGATTTCCACATCCAGATATCTTGAATTGCTATTGCCTCATCTTTGGCACTGCCAGGGAACCACCCAAGGTATGTATACATCCTCGACCTGGACTCATGAACTTCTATAATTTGATTCATTTCCAAACTACCACAGTGTGCAGGTTTTTAGTTAATGGATGTAGTATCCTGATTCCTGACATTAGATGACATCAATTGTGGAACCAACCAGGCCAATAGAAATCACCCATGCCGCAGCATAATAGTTGGCTTTGCCAGATTTAAAACTGCTGCATGGCTCGGGGCTTTTGGGAGAATAGTGAGAGTATCAAGGTGCACCAGGTCACTGCCCAGCTCGGCTAAGGGCCACTTCACACACGAGCCAAGAGCCGTGACCATGAAAGTGTGAGAGCCCAAAAGAAAGTGTCAAAAAGCCGTCCCAACACACCTCCAAAATCATGTATTGTGGTCATGGACTCTCAAGTGTAGTGTGAAGTCATATGTGACCGGGTCCTCAACCAAATGCTATTTCAATGAATTTCTATTCATGCGGGTGCTCACACATGATAAAACATAATAAATCAATGGTTGTGAGCGTTCAGAGTGCCATGGTCTCCCGGTTTTGTGTTAGGCCGACCTCCAAAAGGTGGTTTTGGAAAATAGTCCAAGTGACCATGAAACATGATCCATTCGATGCCATGTAGGAATCCATGTAGACTTTACATCCATCTTGCATTCACATACTCCGTTGGTCCCTCAAGCGTAGTGTGAAGCAAACTTGGACCGGCTCCACCCTTTCCATCAATGAGAGTGCTTGAAGTGCAATGGTCATGGGCTCTCAGTCTCATGTGTGAAGTGGCCCTAAGTAGTAAAAGTAGGTACAGGTGGGAATTTGATTTAAATTAAAATTGTTTTGTAATGTCAGGTGGGCAGAGAACTTCATGTCAGTATTGTTCTCCAGCATCTTGACATTCGAAAGCGTGTGATGTACTAGCCAGCAATGCTCCTTTATTCAACCCTTGTTGGTCTAGCAATATATCTCTTTATATATTTGAAGCGCCCACATCAACAAGCTTTATGTTGGTATACAGCAGGGTAGGCACACCATACTCCCAACGCAGTAGCTTATGGTTGGCATACCAACCTGGAGATGCTCGCAGAGATTTCTTACTGGCAATACAAGAAGAAGTTCTTTTCAAGTTTTCTTTATTGGATTTTTTTTCTCAAAAGACTGTCTATTGTCAATAATGTTCTCCAGCACCTTGACATTCCACGTCGTGAGATATACTAGCCACCAACGCTCCTCTATTCAACCAGATGTAGTCGAGATGACAGTTAATTTGGTTCTTAGTGTAAGCAGAATCATGGATCCACTTTTGACCATCAAGTAGAGCTCACAGGTTCACAACTAGGCTAGCAACAGCTTCAGAACACCTTGAACTTTGTGTCAATTATCTCCTCGCAGAGGTTTCAAATTCTGCAAGTAACATTTAGAACAGTTAGCACTGATTTCTACTCATTTTTTTCCCACCGATTCCATCCTGGAGTAATTGTACCCGACCCTGATAATCACTTGAATTTTGATTCCATTTCAACCACTAAAAGGATTCAAAAGTCAGAAGATCAGCATACATGAGTTGCTCGCAGACTGTTGACAGCATTCCACAATTTCTTATCGGATACAATGAGTCTTGAAAGAACCCCAGTGCTAAGTCTGCAATGAAATGGTGAAGTATATGAGAATAAGAAGTACTGAAAGATCATAAGACAAACATCATCAAAAACCTGAAATTCAGCCAAAGGAAGTTGGAAAAGGTTAGAAATCTCTTAACCCAAGCAATGCAGCACACTCAGAGATGGAGCCTTTGACTGTCCAGAGCAAGTCGAGCAGTTGCTGCATCCCCTGTGATGCATTCAAAGCATTAGTTGCTGCTCTTCATCACTGATTTTGTACAACCATGGATTTGAGAAATGTCTTCAATAGAAAATCAGTAAATGGACAAAGTAGTCTTCAATAGTGGGGACATTATTCTGAAAGGATAGAGGAAGATAATCATTGAGCCAAGGATTCAAGAATTACGCAATGGTAATGAGTACGGTTTTCAGTAAATAGACATAGTGTGTAACATTGGAGGGCGTTGTTCTGAAAATGATGGAGGAAGATAATTTTTGAGCCATGGATTTGAGAACTATGCAATGGTAATGAGTGAGGTTATCAGTAAAACAGAAACAAGCAGTCTACAACAGTGGGGGTCATTGTTCTCAAAGGATAGAGGAAGACGATCTTTAAGCCTTGGATTTGAGAACTATGCAACAGTAATGAGTGAGATGATCAGTAAATAGATATAAGTGGTCTACAACAGTGGGGGGACATTATTTTCTTTCTGAACGGATAAAGTAGACAATCTTTAAAGCTCAATGCAATCAATGAATACGCACCAGAACGTAATCATCATGATTTGGGCCAATTTGCTGACCTCCCTCTCGTTTCTTGCCAGACTTTGCCGAAGAGGGCAGTATCCGCATCAGCTCAGGTGGAGGACTGTAGCCCTCCAGTTCCACTGGCCGTCTAACTACCCTCCAAACAAATGCCATAAACATCCAATACAACTTGATACTTTCGAAAGCAAAAAAGATCAGGACACACAACCTTCTGCAAGAGGTAGTAATTCAATATGAACCATTTCGTAACACTTATGTAACCAGCTTTAGTGTTTGTATGCAACAATAAATTTCAAAACATGCCAGACAAAATGAGCACCTTCGATTGCAATCAACTGCCGCAATCGCCTCAAGGCCTGTACTCGATTGTTCTGTTGGGATCTGTCCTCCGTTCCCTGGAAAGAGAGCAACATGGAAAGTTGGCAAAACCTCTGAACATGTAGCATTGTGTAACAAAAGAGCTTCATGACCATATCTGCACTATCTCTAAAACTGCATCATCACAAGAGTCTATAGTTCACTATGAGAGTTTGTTTGAGTTCACAACAGGCCTAGGAGGTTTAACATGCAAACCTCAACAGAATGCTTACTGTGAGCAAATAGTGTGGGCATTTCCATAATAGTTCCATTAATCTTCTTGGTCCAATTTACTAAAGTATGATGTAACAAACAAAAATGCAATCTTTTAATTAGGCAGAGCTGTTGCTATGGTGTCTTAAACCATATCCATATACATAATGGTCTTTTGGACTCCATATGACTCCGTGTGATATACATACGAGTTCAGAGATTAAGCGCACCGAGCTTGCATTCAAGTTGATCACAACATTTAGAATTTTGCAAACATCAATGTATTCGGGAAATTTGAGTGGATGCGAAGCAAACTGTGCCTAAGAACAATATTCCTGAACTACTGAGAAAGTTTTCGTATCGAGGATGTCGCTTGAATAGGTAAGCTTAACCCCATCTGTAAATTTACATCAAATCATAGCTGATGATGTCGGAGTTGGATTTTTGATGACACAATTTGACATGGCAAAGCTGTTGATATGGTGTCTTGAACCACACCTATGAACATACTGCTGCTTATGACTCCATATTTTTTCTATGTTATAAACATAGGAGTTTAGAGACTGAGCATGCCGAACTTGCATTCAAATTGTACACAACCAGTTGGAATTTTGCAAAAACCGTGACACAAACGACGAGGGAAAACATCAATGTATTCGGGAAGTATGTGTGAATGCGAAGCAATCTTTGAACTACTGAGAAAGTATACGTATCGAGGATGATGTCGGTTGAATAGGCTTAACCCCATCTACGAAATTCGATCAAAACATAGCTGATGTTGGAGTTGAATAGTTTTGGAGTAATTTTTTGAGAACACAATTTGACAGGGTATAGAAATCAGCCTCACGAACCTGGGAGACAAGTCCTGTGGGGAGATGTCGGAGTCGTACACCAGAATCAGTCTTGTTTCGATGTTGCCCACCCGGTCCGGATGCACGAAACGTTTCCATTTTGCATTGCGACAGAAGCTCACGCTCTGTCAATGAAAGTAAATCAACTGCCGCCGGCGGAGCTTTAGTCTTCGGGTTGAATGCTCGAGGCTCAAATTTCCATGTGCGGTGATCCTGTTCTCCCTCTTTGCCATTGTTCACATCCCTTGCTACATTCTCTTCTTCTTCTTTTTCTTCCTCTCCTTCTTTTACCCTTTCTCCAGCTTCGCTACTACTACTAACGATGAGTGACCAAGAACTACTGTTACTACCTAAGCAACGTCGACGTTGTAAATTGGTTGTCTCTCTTGCACAAATAGGGATGTCACTACATGGGTGGTATGTTCGGCTAGCTATGGAGGATGGAATTGAAGGGAAAAAATCTCGTAGCCATGATGTGTAAATGCGGGGACGCACTTGGGGAGCCACCCTCAGCCAGTGCGATCTCCCTACGTTATACAAACATCCCTCCATTTTTTTCAATAAACCTCAATTCCACAATTCCACCCTCTGAAATTCCTTTCCTATCTACTCTAACTTATCCTTTTTAGGGATTCCAAAACCTTACAAAATCCTCAGAGTCTTCAGCTGCCATAAAGTACATGGCATCATCCTGCACAAACAATTCTCATCAACTCAGTAGAAAGCGTTTACAGTACTCTAGACAGTGGCAAAACCCCACAACCAGATAACCAAACTTACGGTCGGTGCGTTCGTCCATCAGTAAGTAGCATTCACCACAAGCAGGCGAAGTTGGGACTGGTGGTCGAAAGCCCACATGGTTATGTCCAGCGGTCGGTAAAGAGAAAAGGTATAAGAGTTTTCTCACTTTTATGTCTGTCGGCAAAAGAGTTTTTCCGCCATTTCCTCTTCTCTGCGTATTTGTTCTGAAGTCCATCTTGTGCACAGCCACCGTCACCGCCGCGGTTGCTAATTAGACCAAGAATCATCAACAGGGCTTGTATTGGGTGGTATTGTAGCCTGCTGCAAGTGAAGGGCACTTTGAAAGTATTTTGCGTCAGTTTTGGAAGAATCAAAGAGTATCAGCCCCGCGGCTGCGGTTGGTTTTCACCATGCCTAGGTGGGCAAGTTTCTCCAGTCTGTCTCTTTCTGACGAGAGACCAACTTCCTGTATTTTATGTGTCAGAGAATTTCTTTCGAGAGTTGCTGTGTGCGTGTACAGGTAGATGACCTAAAGTATGTCGCCATGGATGTGAATATATCTGATAATGTCAGTTCGTTGGAGGGATGGGTTCCTTTATGTATTCTGCTCGATGTAATTATTGTACTCAAGCAATACCTAAGCTCTTCTTGACAGGGTTTGAGTTGTCGAGTTGACCTAAATCATCACAAGGACTTCTTAAGAAACCTCGCGGATTTAACTGGGGCTGCTTTGATTGCCTGTTTTGCATGAATGATTGTTGTCGAATACTGTAATCTGTACAAAAATAGAACATCGTTGCAAGAAGAGCTAATTGCAAGGAGGGTGAATCTGTAATTGCAGCCTAAGAAAATCCCAAAATCACGTTGACGTTGCAAAGGGGTCGAATCATCGCTGAGTTTGTTGAGTGCTCTCTGTCGTCCTTGCAAGTTTAGCTGAAACCCTACCAAGATTGTTGTAAATGGCCTTTGTTTGTTGATAGAAAGGAAAATAATTGTCTTCTTTAGTTTGTTTTTCTCATAAGCTCAACAAATGCAAGGGAGATTGTACCCTAAGTTGCCTCTACAGCTGAGAAACTTACTATTTTGTGGTTTCTAATGTTGGATCTCAATCTTATGCAGATATTATTGTGACTACTGCGACACACATTTGACTCATGATTCTGTAAGTACTGTTGTTGGACTAGGGGCATTGTGGAGCATCAAAACTTGACAAATATCTGACGGGTTTTACTTTCTCAAGAATCAATTGAACTTGCTGGGCGTCAGATGTGTGTGTTTCTGACTAGAAGAAGGAATCAATTTTCTTGGGTTTTACGTGAAAATCAACCTTCAAAGTCTGTTGCATTAACTAGTTTCTTCTCAAATGATATGTATATTTTTCACTAACTTTTATATTGGTTTGTTGTTGCAGCCATCGGTGAGGAAGCAGCATTGTGCAGGGTATAAGCACAAGGTATGCTATGCTTATAACCCTCTACGTGTTTGCAATAGTCTTGTAATTAATAATAATAGTAGGCAATTGTACTACACCTTACACGTTTGTTGAAACCTTGAGTATTAGTATAATTGTTTTATTTTCAGTCCAGTGCAAACTTCTTTTGCACTTGATCATCTATATCATAGATTTCTCCTACATGAGTTGCAGATGGATGATTCCTAACAATGGAAGGGTGGTTAACAAATTATCTTTGCTCTCAGGCAAATGTTAGACAATACTACCAGCAATTTGAAGAGCAGCAGACGCAAAGTCTGATCGATCAGAAGGTGAAGGAGCACTTAGGACAAACAGCAGCTGCATTAGCACAGCAGCAAGTAGGTGGAGCTGTCTACTCACACTTGGCAACCTTGCAAGGGGGCCAATATAAGCCTTCTCCTGGGTTACTGCAGCGCCCTCCATTACCAACAATGCGACCTCCTGTTCTGGCTCCTCCTTCTGGACCTTCTCCAGGTACTGTTATCATAAACAGATTACGTATGTATCGTTATATAGGAGATCCCAATGCAACAAATGCATGCAAACTTAAGGGTTTAAAGCTTTATTGGTAAATGACCCAAAACTAACAGGGGAGCCTGATGTTAAGGTGGTGGACATTCTTTGAATCGATATGCACTTATTGTGCAAGAGTTGAGGGTGTTGGTTTTAGCACCATCTACCTTAGTCAGTGCGGGGACTTTATTTTACAATCACATGTTTGATTATAGTAATGTTTTGGTAAGCAATAATAGTGGGTACCAGTCAAAACATGTCTTGTCATGTAGGATGGTTCTGTTGTATCTCTATGCAGATGTTTTGTTATTGATAGTGAGGTAGTGTGCTGGAAATGCAACAGACAGACAGATTGTAAATTGTTATGAATATGGTTTGTCAATGTTTGGACAGCTGATTGTGGGCTGAGTGTTTTAGGCTCAGGGTTATGTTTGCATTTGATTAACCTTCCTCTCCCCTGTCTGTCCTTTGTCCAGTTTGTCAGTGTATGCTCTTCTGTGAATGTTTGTGAGAGTGTCACTACAGAAGATGTTTTTAAAATGCTTTTGTGGGCAGGTTATGCACCTGTGAGTGGAGCACCACCTTCTTACAGGCCACCAGTGGCACCACCACCTTCTAGCAATGGGCCTGCACAGTATTACAGCAACAATGGCCCTTCTCAGTCACAATACTCAACAAGCAATGGTGCACCTCAGGTATCTGCATTGCTCTTACTTGACATCCACTCCTCATTTTTCTTTAACTTGGTTTGCATCTTTGTTGAGAGAGGATGTGATTCTCAGAAATGGCTCGATTTGCACAATAAAAGTAGGACCCTATTTGTCTGCTGGACCACTGCAATTTCTGAGTGGTTATGTCATTTGGCGTCACCCTATGTGAGACCCCTCCTGTATTACTTCTTGTGTCTACTGATAATTCTTATCACCAGGGTGGTTGGTAGCATAAGTCTGTGCCAAAAAGAGTTCTCTTCTAACTTAACATGACTTCTGGTCAGGAGTTAATTGTTTTGCATACAACACCTTACACATTCAGGAAGTTTTGGTGCATGCTTGGAGGTAGTAGTGTTGAGGCTTGAGTGGAGAACATTCTATATTGGTTCCTTGAGGGTCAAAACTCAAATTGACATGCCAAGAGGGACCAGAATGAGTTTGACCCTTAATGAACCCAAAATAGGTTGCTCTTCAACCAAACATTACTTCTGAGCATGCACCACAAGCAGAAAGAAATTTATGGTATTATATGCAAAACAACCAGTGGAAAATTATAAGGGTCCAACTCCCGACAAGAGTCCTATTGAGTTGAAGAGTAGCCCTAATGTGTCTGTTATGAAGGTGTGGCATGATTATCTGTTTCAGAGGTTGATCCATGTCAGTGTTTCTCTTGTGGTGAAACTCTTCAGATGCAATACTCCAGCACCAACAGCTCTCATGGACAGCCTTACCCCACAAACACAAGCAGCACAGGTGTCCAGTCACAGTACCTGTCCAGTAGCAGCAGTGCACAGCCTCAGTATAATCCAACAAATAATGGTGGTGTCCAGCCGCAATATGCAAATGGGCCAACCAGGACACCCATGTCATCTGCATACAATGGCCCCGGTTATCAAAGGTAGATTGGTGTAAGTGAGATGAGAACCTTGCTCATGCACTTGGACGTTTTGGTCTATTCGGTATACGTGCTTTTGCAATGTGACTACGTTGATGTTTATGTGCTCAAGGTGAAACAAACACGGCAGACGAAAATACCCAATTACCCTCCTCATCCAATGGTGTTGAAGATTTGTTGTAGGTAGTGCCGTTGCTGCGGCCATAAATGGCGTGATTGCGCTGGCTAGCGCCAGGTAAATAGTCTCCCATGTAGACTCCCATATATGTTTTATGTCTTTCAAGTTTCAACTTAGTCTTGGGAAACCGTACATCCCTTCATTGTACTTTAGCCATGGGAAGGGTGGGACCCTAGCTGAACAGGTTGTCAGTCCATTGAAGTCAAGGCGTGCCTGTGCTAATGGCAATAGTCGACATCGAAACAAAACATCGAGGTATCCTGCTCAATATTGCATCAATCATTAACCTCTTGTGGTGTTCTTAGTCACGTGCTCAAAATTACAGTATATTTGAGATGAATGTTGAAATTCTCAGATGAATGGTAATTATCTAAGTCAGTTTCAGTTTTTCAGTTGGTGTTCCTTTACACTGTTGACTAGCTCCTCCACCAAGGGCATCACATGCAACAAATTCCGGTTATGGGTAGTGTTTTTTTGTCCATTTCATGAGTGATTAAGAAGAAATAGTTGAGTTTGGTAAGACTCAACCTCTTTCATGTTCTAATTCTCTTTTCCTGGTCAAACAGTCTCCTTTCTCGAATTGCCTTGTATTAAATGTATACCAGGAAGTTTCTCTACCTTTTAATGACCTAGTTCAGAGGTTATGGCTTTCTCATGTATTGCTGTCACATAAGGTTGTGGTATAACAGAATTTATATGACTGCAAAACATGCTTGAGATTGAGATACTATTACCACAAAGTATGGTCACTTTTGATGACTCCAGGAGCTTATTAAGTACCAATCGCTAACACGTGGTGTGTTCTTTATTTATTTATTTGCTTATTTTGGATGAGTTGTAGAAGTTACCATTTATGGCAGAGTAGAATTTATCTCTAGACTGTATCTTGCATTGTCAGTGCAGGCTAGTAGTGCATCTCTTGTAGTTACTACGTACAATTGTGCAGGTGTCCAATTTGGTGTAGCAGCATGATTATCAGGTTCTACGAAGGTGTCTTAGTACAGTAGTGGTTTGGAACACTGTTCATCTCTCACTATTAAGCAACAATAATCAACCCACAAAATTGTTACTTGAACGTGACTGTCAACATGAACAATGAAAGAGTCCGTTGTGTACCAAAAGATTCTCGTCTTTCTGTGTGTGTGCATGTGAGGACTAATTTGGGTCTGCCAATATAGTTGCACACATGAGGAACTTTACTTTTAAGGTATGTGGGTGTTGTCAGAACTTCTGTATTGTTCTTTCTCTTCAATGACATGTTGGTTGTGCAAGAAAATGTAGTATTATCCAAATGTCCTATTCTCGATAATATGGCATTTTGACCTCGAATGTTGTACTATCGAGGCTTTTCAAGAAAATGGCCTATTCCAATGTAAAATGTCATTTTGTATACACAATGAAGATACAAAAGTATGCAAGAATTTTTTTATTCAAGAAATGTGCTCACAATATAGTTTCATAATGATGTCTTCACCATGTCACACACTATGAAAGTAAGAATATGTTGTCTTCTCATGATGTTTGTTTATGTTGGAAATTGACATTTTGTTCAATTTATTCATAAAAGATTGCATGTTCATCACATTTGCAACTGAAAGTTTCAAAAAATGCTCCATTTCAAAGTTTGATAGAAATTGGGCATACTTATGAGCTTGAGGAAGCTTGATTATTAGTGTTGACTGAATGATGTGATGGGAGGCATGCCATAGGGAGTGACTATATTGGCATCCCTCCCATCACATCATTCAGGGTAAAACCTAGTTTGTGAGATCAATCCCAGTGGTAACCCATTTATTAACTGCAAACATGATGAGATTAATACTCAATCATTTGAGTCATCAACAAATATTATTCCCCTATCCTAACTTCGAATCTAAACCTAATTGGTAGAGGAAAGGAGTCCTTATACCCCAAAACCCCTAGTCTAGCTCAATTTTCTTCAAATACCAAACATTGCTTCACCGCCAAAGGTGTTGCCAAGATTCGAGCACCTACTACTAGACTCTTCCAATATATGCGAATGAATTTCTTTGATCCCACCAATAGGCTTCCTAATTAGCAAAATCTTTATCTTTCAAACACCTTACCCGACACTTACCTACCAATTAGTGCAAGTAAGTCACCTCCACCCAACCTTCAATCAAAATGGGAAGAGATTTGTAACAGTTGCTTAAGTTTATTTGAATCTTCTCCAGTGTTGTTTGCATTTTCTTGACTCCACAAACACATGCACATAAAAGTTTGATCAGGATCCGAGCTTGTATATGCCCCACACAACATTCTTTCTTTGTTCACATGCCTGTGTCCATTCAGTTATATGAGGCTCCAAGTAAAGTTGTTAAACCATGAATGCACGCACACATCCATTTTTGATGGACCCTCCGAGTTTTGTTTTTTTTGTTTTTTTTTGTTTTTTCTTATTTGGTCCAATTTCGGGTTTTAGTTGCATAGATTGGGTGTGACAACCAAAGTGATGCCACTATGATTTGTTGGTCCATATTTCACACTCATACTTGCAATATCAACATAATTGCACATGAGAATCGATTTGCAACAATATGTGTTGCAATGAGGACAAGTGAAGGCATTGATTAATGCAAAATACCCCAGTGGTACACGGAAGGACCCGTTGGATACAATTCGGAAAATGTGAAATATGATGGACAACTCTACACATTGCAATGAAGTTGTGTGAACCACACAAGCAAAACCCAAATTGTGTAGGTGCCAAACATTCCATGTGCAAACATATAGTTACGGCATTACAAGAACCATGTGTGCGGTGGGCATGATCTTCCTAAACCAACACACACTATCATCAAAGCTTCAACAACAAATGGCAAGGTATATGAGCACATTGCAAATAACTACGACAACATGCATGTCGTATGCATGCAGTCCACCTTCAAATTTGTTGCATGTAGAGTGTAAATGGTAGGTGAGGTGACATGGATGGCATGAGCATTGCAAATGGTGATAGTGGGGTGGGGTAGAATGGGGCAAGAAGTAAACCTTGCACACTCCAAGTAGCAATTTGCTCTAGGGTGCTTCAAGTTGGCATTTCTCCTTTTGGTTTCTCCTAGCAAACTTGTAGGATTTGTCCCCAACACTCTCTTCTCCCTTAATGAAATCCTCCACTCCCTCCCAAGGGATAGCTCCACCCGAACCTTCTTCCCATGCAAAATACCTCCATGTTCATTTCATGTGTTTGAGTGAAAAAAAACCCGCATGTGGTTCTTGCACTTCACTCCTCACTTGCTCCAAACTCCCCCCATTTTGTATCATGTACTCTTCACCATAATCCTCCTCCCATTTTGGAGCAAAATCCTCCATCTTCCCTCAAATTTAGTAGTATGTGACTCCAATTTTAGCTCTTTGCGCCAAAACTAGGGTTTAGATGGCACACGGGTAGATCACTCTAAGGATCATTTTTGTGCACCACGTGCGGGTGGAGTTTTTTTTATTTTGGGGCTATTTACCTTCAAGGGTTGAATTAAAGCCTCCCTATAATTACTTAAATTTCAAAAATGGCCCATTTGTTTGCACCCTTCCATTACTTATATTGTCCAAGTCACTCCAATTTTTTGTACTCTATATTCCTTGTAAGCCATTTTTGGACAGACGGAAATCCCAATTATCATCCATCCCCGTGAGTCCTAAACCCATTTACATACCATACTAAACATACCTTCTAGGATCCTTATCTTTAGCCTCTATATTAATTTTACAAAAAAATAATGGCCCACGTTTTATGTCCATCTAACTTACTTATAATGGGATTGTCTACATTTAATGGCCCCTTCATAATTTAGAATTCCTTTATAAATTTTATTTCAAATGATTTTAATCCTCTCTATATTATGCCGCACGTCGTTTTTAAAATGCACTAAGTGATCTACCCGTGGGATGGCATAGGGGAGCCAAAGAAGTGAGCAGCAACGCACCCTTTGTTTCAAAAAAAAATGCCACACCTAGGATCGCATAGCGAGGTTGTTATGTAGACCGCGTGCACCATGGGCCATGGCATGTCATCCCATGCCAACTATTTGATGTAGTCCATCATTGCACCATGTGTACTAGGCGACCATGTGTACAACTATATGGGTGTGGACATGTGTGCGGATAGAGGTCACCCGTGAAGCGGCAACATTGACACATAGGTTGCGACCTAGAACATGGAGCAATTGATGGTCCATTGAGTTATGATGGGCAAGCAGCCTACCAGATGCACGGCTGTGGATCTGCGCAAGGTCGGGAAACATGTTGGGCCACACATAACCAATTCTATCTGGTTGCAACCGGGGGGTGGGGGGGGGGGGGGGGGGGGAGGGATGCAACAAAAGAAAAGAAAAAAGGCACATGGCAATGGTGGGCTTGACAGTGGAGGAGCCCTGAAAAGGGCACCTAGCATGGCAGTGAAATGAAGACATACACCACAAGTAATGTGAGGGATGAAATATGGGGGGAGAGGTAAGTGTGCTATCCTTAGGGCCCTCTAAGGGCACTCTAAGGTTTCTCACAGGTATAGGAGTTTATTTCATTAAGTTGTACCTTTTACCCCAAATATTCATATGTGATCATTTATGAAGCAATAATTGTGATCCCATGTGCCATACTTTAATGACTTTGTCAATGAAAATTGATTCTTGACCATATATATAAGGGTTTTTATTTTTATTTTCACTTTGCAACCGAACTCAAATTTTGTATACATAACAAAGGCAATTTATTTTAGGAGTTTAGAATTCATGTATACAT
Source organism: Polytrichum commune (assembly GCA_950295325.1). Classification (NCBI taxonomy): domain Eukaryota; kingdom Viridiplantae; phylum Streptophyta; class Polytrichopsida; order Polytrichales; family Polytrichaceae; genus Polytrichum; species Polytrichum commune. Next base: position 6,233,446 of record OX485804.1, read on the forward strand.
ACATGAGATTATTATGCAATATGTGATTTGTATGTATAGTCCTAGTTTGAGGGATGGATTTGGAGAAATGCTATTGTCTCAAACTGATGGTACAATGCCAAGAGCCGGTAAGGATTGAACTCCAGTATAATTTGAAAGTTACTAAGTGATTTGGATTTGTAAGCATCATGGTAATTCAATTGACTAGGTTATAGTCTCATAATTGGATTGATGAGAGGATAAAGTAAGAAATCATGTCATGATCCATTGACAATATTGTGGCTTGCTTTGGGATTACAAATGAAGAATATATTGGCCAAGCTTTGACAGACTATTGTCTGATAGTGTAATGAAATTAAATTATAATGATGGAATATTGAAAATCATTTAGAGATGACTACACTGCCATTTTCGAGTTACATTCAAAAGACTATTCAATTCAAGATTATTGACTACACCAAACTGCCATTGGCTTTAATAAAGAGACAAAAATGGGATAATACATGCAAGACCATTGTCAATGCTTGTGCCTATGCTTGAGCATTGCACTTGGTCTAATTAAAATGAACTTATTGCTAGATTATTACATGGGTAAATAGTGAGTGACCACCACAATTGTATGTACTAACTTTGAGAGATTTTGAAATCTTTAACCCCGATTCATCACCTAATTGTCAATTTCAACTTGTAATAACGTGAAATAATCTTGTGTTGTTCCTAAATATATTTATTTGGGACACCTAGACATAATCAAAATCACATTTTAATTCCAAAATCTAAACTATATGAAGGCCCATGTTAGATGATAAATATAAATTTAACACAACCATGTAGGTGAATAATGTTATGTATGCATGTAAAAGTGAAGCTTCCATGCCAAATGGCTACTTTGAGCTTCATTATTACAATTTGTGGTTTGTCCCATTAGTTAACATAGCAAGTGTTGCGTGTCATATATGGATTGGCCTTTAATGATATTTTGTTGTCCATGTAAGCATGATAATTTTATTTAGCCATGTGGGTCGGTTCCATGACCCTGGAATATGTCAATTATAATATGTGGGCCCCTTGACCAAATTTAAAATATTTGTTTACTACTCATACATTCAGGTTGAACTTGGAAATTTGGGTGGAGTTAGGGTTGGTTTACACCATGGACCATGAAATCCAACAATGGAAGATGACATTTTTCCATGGTCTCACTTAATGGTCCAACTTCCATGGTTTGTGTCATAACCCTTGCTAGCGCCCCTTAACTTATCTTGGCCGCTTTGCAACTCTAGCAAGTGTCATAAGCGCTAACGTGCACATCCCACACATGTGCATGGTTAGCTCCCCATACCGCAAACCTCCAAGCTCATGGCTTGGTAACCAACCCTCCTACACATGCAGTCATGACTCTTCCTTTAGTAGGTAGCCAATGCTCAGATGTGGACTTCCATCCATGAAAGTCCACTCTTAAGTTGATCATTGCGTTGCTGGAGCAACACTACAACATCCGAAGCATATTTGGATGGGGTCAATTGGCAACGCCACCTCACCCATATAAGCCTTTATGGCTTTGGGCAGGGTCCCTACCCCACTGTCAAGTAACCTTTTGTCTCTCTCCTAATTGTTGGGCCCACGTAGACATTTTCCCTTAGCCGTTGGGGTTGGAAGCCCTTAGCAGCTTTAGACCTCCATAACTTCTTTGTATGATCTTTTATGCTCTCAAGCAACCACTTTATCGACATCTACTCTTTGCGTAAATGCCAATGGACCCTTCACTTGCCCCATTCGGGCAAGTATTGAGGAAGTTATAGTTGTTCTAACCTCAGCACTCCTGGGCGCCACTTCCAGGCCAGTGATGTCCAAGTGCGTTGTCCTTAGGCAACGCCCCACTCAAATTGCCATATCTCCTAGCTCACACCTCCAGTTGGAGAGTTCTTGTGCATTTTAGAATGTGGATGCCATAAACTACTCAATGCTCATGGCCTTACCTTCGTGACTTCTAGACTTCATGGGTGTGAGGCGTTCTCAACACCTCGGGCCCTCATCCACACTAGGATCAATTGGGCCCTCTCACCTATGGCACCACAAGTCCCGGACATCACTCTCAGGTCTCCCTTGTGTCCATGGTGTTGCGGGCACTCCTCATGGAGAGGTGCATGACAATCCGACTTCTTAAAAATTCAATCTACAAAGCCTTTGGGCCCCTCAATAGGTGTAAAATGAATGTGGACCAAGAGGCCCGGAATGACCATGCACCAAGAGTGAATGTGATGATTTTTTAATATATGCCCAAAATGAGCAATTTTGAATTTTCTTTTCAAGTTTGACCATTCATTTGTCTTGTTTTGTTTTCATCTTCTCTTCCCCAAAAAAATCATTAAAAATTTATCATAACATTATTTCTTTGCCATTGGCCCCTGTCTTTTTCTACTAGAGCACCTCTTTTGCCTCTCCCACCGGAAAGCTCATTGGACCATGTTAGTGGACAATGTACGCCTTAAAATATGTCTTTTGGGGACCTTGAACTCCATGGTCACTTTGACATTTTTTCCTTGGTGTAAACTGTAGTGGTCCCGGGACGAGTTCAATAGCCAATCATAATTTTTTTAAGGCCTCGGGACGATTTCATGGTCCATGGTATAAACAACCCCTTAGGGTGAGCTTCCGTGTAGGTTGCTCGACCACCAAATTCTAGTGTAAATAAGGACTAAGCCGCCCAAATGTAGAGGGAATCTAGTGAAGTAGGGTTGACATGTGCCATCTAGCTACTCCCATCTTCTCCAAATCTGGGTCTACTTACTAACCTCCCCCTCCTGGTTACCAAGGATGGAGTTCTAGACCAGCATTGAGTTTTCAACTAGTCATAATACTTTGGTGACTGGCACTTGTAGGTTAAAGATCCTCTAGTGGGCGCATGAAAGTCTAGCGGCATGTGTCCACGGCCCTACACATTCTAGTGGACCGCCAAAATGTGGTTGGAAGGTGGCTTGTGCTTCACTACACGCGAACACCTCCGATCCACTATTATATAGAATCTAGTGTGCAAGCGGGCTACATGGAAACTCACCCTAATACTCTCGGCACTAGGCGCAAGAATTACTTTTCATCCCAAAAATATTTGCAAGAGACATTATTTTGCCCAATTTAGTATTGCCTAAAATTATTAATATTAGTAGAAATAACATTGGAATTTTTAGACACTATTCACGATATTCTTACTATTAAAACTGGCACTACTCATTATTCATACCAATGTCAATTTCTTCTTATTTCCCAAGGGGTTTTTTACACCGTGGACCATGGAGTCGTCCTAAGGCCTTGTAAAATTTGGGATTGGTTGTTGAACTCGTCTTGGGACCACTTCGGTTTACACCATGGAAAAAGTGTCATAGTGACCATGGAGTTCGGGGTCCCCAAAAGACATATTTAAAGGCCTGCATTATCTACTGGCATGGTCCAAAAGGTTTTGTGGTGGGAGAGGCAAAAGAGGTGCTTTGGTAGAAAAGGACAGGGGCCTATGGTAGAAACATGTTGTGATAATATTTCTTTAATGATTTTTTTACTAGGGAAGAGAAGATGAAGACAAAAGAATGGTCAAACTTGAAGTTTTTTTCAAAAATTTCCCTTTTTGGGCATATGTTAAAAAAATCAACACATTCATTTTTTGATGCATGGTCATTCCTCTTGGCTCACATTCAGTTTACACCTAAAAGACTTTGTAAATTGATTTTTTCTAAGAAATCGGACCATGAAAGCTGGACCATGAAGTCAGACCAATTAGAAAGGTCATCGTCGAAATTCCATGGTCCGACTTCATGGTCCATGGTGCAAACCAACCCTAAAGTAAGATACTGGAGGCCCATGTCAGATGCTAAATATAGAATGGAGCATAGCCATGCAGCTGAAAATGCCACCATGATGGTTACTAATACACATGGACCACGTGCATTGCAATCCGTGTCGCAATCCACGTGTCACCGCCACCTTGATGTACATCAAAATACATTTGCCGCCTCAAATCTCTCAAATCTCGAGTCTGAGTAAGGTTACCTCGGTCTGCGACTCAGCCCAGTCCGTCTTCTGCGAAGTATCTAGCTTCAGTGCTCGCCTTCGATTGTTGCATCAGCAGCGGAAACAGCTGAGTAGGTTGTGTGGAGTCTAGAGTTTCATGTGCATACAGTAATCAGCTACTGTAGTCCAGCTGACAACTTATAAGTCATCGAGGAGGTTGTTGAATAGAGGTAGGAATTGCATATCCGAGGATTAAGTAAGCTCTGTGCAGTTGGTTGCACAAAAGGGGCAGTAACATTCGAGAGTGACGTGGCGCGCAATCGAACGAGGTTCAAATACATCAGGTGGGCTCATAGTGTCTGATCATGGCTGTATGTTTTGACTCAATGCGAATCTTGTTGTGCGTACATGACTGCCTTCCGACGAATTGGTAAGTTGGTGTTCTTTTTGCGGGGTTCAAATTCGTCAAGTTTTGTATTTCGTGATTCAGTGTATTTGATTGAGTGCTTCGGCAAGAGCAAGCGATGGGCCCGCTGCCGACGTCCGAATGGGTTGACAGAGATTTCAGTGTGTAAGCACAGTTAGCCGGACGTGCATGTGCCCATAGCTAACTAAAATCCATGTCTGCCGATGTACACTAGATTCACAAGGAGGATTTGGAGAGATTACTTCAAGGAAAAGGGACCTCATTTCCTCCTAGCTGAAATTAAAGAAGTCAACGCGTAATTGCAATTGCCAGATTTGCGGATTTTGGGAATACCATAGGGAACGAAAATTAGCAAAAGACAACCCTTCACAGATCGGAGAAACAGGTGATAATGCTGTATGCTAACAGTATCTGTACAGAACCGCCTCCACGTGATCAGGAAATTGGGTGGGATCGATGCTAACCAAATTTGTTTCTTGAATTGATGTAACTCAATTGACGTGATAAATTCATGATCCGTGTTGGGTCCACGCAGTTGGCTCTTGGGCTGCTACATTGGATGACACCGCGGATCCTGCTGCTTGGAGAGATGGCGGGAGTGCACGGGGCTACTCGACTTGCAACGCATGCGGGATGTAATGCTGCAAGTCTTACAAGCAACAGGATGACTCATAAGTCATTAACGATGTTTCGAGGCAGAAGGAATGTTGGTAAGAAGCCCAGTCCGTGTAGGTTTCATACATCGCACATTGTTGCATCCAGTCCAGCAGAAATAGCTAAGGACGTCGGGGATCGGAAGAATCCACTTACCAAGCAAGATTTGGTCGCCCATCTTCGTTCTGGCTGCAAACCCAAGGAGGAATGGAGGTCAGTAGCTCATCAATCCCAGTTGGTTGTTTATTTTTGCAAGCAGTTGTTTGTATTGGTCTGGACCTGTGCCTATTGTTGGGCTTCATGAATTGCCTAGTGGTTGATGGCTTAGAATTAGTTTCCATGTAGGTAGGCTTAGAGTTAGTTTTTACATTTCCACTAGAATTTGGTGTGCGAATGGCCCACATGGAAACTAACCCTTACTGATACCAATTCAGCACTAGTCCAAACCAATATACCAACACCTACTTATATTTGGTCTGGACCAATGGTGGATAAGAATCACCTTTTCATTTGGTAGCTAAGGTAGGTATGTGGGTGATGTTCGGTTCTTTTTTTAGGTTCTCCAACTTCTAATGATTTGATTTACACAACGTACTTGTGTTGTATTAGCGAAACTATGATATGATGAAACATCAACTAAAACTGGAGCTCCTTTGATTTTACTTATGGTTATCATAAGTCCATGCCAATTGTTGATTTTTTTACTGAATATAGAAGTCCTCCTCAATTGTGTTCACTGTTGAATGTGGAGTACTTAATGGTATTTGAAGATGTAGTTCAATCTCTTTTTGAAAACGAGTCAAGTTTATGGTGATCCTCACCTAAGTGCACAACAATCAAACATATGGGTCTGACGAAAAAAATTAACCGAATAACACCCACATACCTTATGAACACTAGTCCAACATTGGTCGATACCAATATTTCTACTAAACCTATTGCTTTGGGCTTGTGTTGGAAAAGTGTCACCTATTGATTGATAGCTATTGGTGTACTAGTCCAACATTGGTCCATGCCAATAATTTTTTTTTTGTATGTATATCACATGCATATGTTGATTGACACTTCATCATACCAATTTAGGTGTAGAATCTATTAGATAAAAAAATGTTAAATTGAAATGACTTGCTGATTGATATCTCTTGATATCAGTCCAACACTAGTCTAGACTCCATACCGATACATCCACTACACCTATTGCTTTTGGACGAGTGTTGGTTCAATTTCACCTATGATTTAGTACATATTATTAATATGGGTCCAATATTGGTCTAGAACTATTGATAGGTGTTGCTCTAGTATCAAAGATTCTTTCGTCTTGCATAAATACGCATACATGACCCAGTGCAGTGAATGCAGAAATTTTGAGCAAAATCGGTCAAGACCCTAATGTTTCTGAGTACAACGGGTTACATGTTGATTTCTTTTGGGTTTTCTTTATCGACTTTAAGCAATCCATAGATTCTTCGAAAGCCTTGAATTTGTATTGTATCAAGATTTTGACTTGTATGACAATTTTGATATTGGTCAGGGTAGGTTCTTTTGTTTACCATATTTCTTGATATTGTGTCTTCATACCATGCATTCACCTATATACCAATCCAACAGTGGACTGGGAGTAGATGGGTATTGATATGTATTGTCAAGTGTGATGCACAGGGTTGGAACGGAGCATGAGAAATTTGGGTTTAAGCTGGACACACTGGAGCCTATGACCTTTGAAAACATCCGTGACATTCTTGAGGCAATGAAGAGTCGTTTTGGATATAAGGAGGTCATGGAAGGGGAAAACATCATTGGGCTCAAAAAAGTAAACTCCTTAACCATACGAAACAGAAGATATCGATCTAAATGAATCCAACAGTATAATGAATGTAAATATATAGATCCTCAAAAATGTTGTGCGTGGTGCGTGGCTCTATTGTGGGTGACTTCCAACTCCCGCACACAGCTCAGTACTTTTATGATCGAGGAAATCTATAATGGTTGCACATTTGAGTTTATGGAATCAACATGGAGAGTTCGGGGAACTCTTTGTGAAACTGTGCAGGATGGTGCAAGTATTTCTCTGGAGCCTGGAGGCCAATTTGAGTTGAGTGGTGCGCCTTTTGCAAACGTTCATGAAACATGTAATGAAGTAAACAGGCATCTTAACGAGGTTAGATATCTACATCAATTGGTGACTCCATGCCAAGTTGTCTACATAAGTCTTTCTCGCATTGTGTAGTGGAGTTTCTGAAAGGTTATAACTTACGTCTGGTGATGACGAGAGGCGTGATCACTGAGTAGAGGAGTTGTGCCCAGCATGTCAAATCTCCAACATTGTCCACATCTCTTGACATTTTCATATGTCCAAGGCTCCTTAATTTCCTCTGAAAAGATGTCTAAGAATTATTTTTTCTTACACAAATATGAGTGTGGGATCTCCAAGGTATGTACTTATTAAGGGCTTTCCTTCACGAATTCCTTTTGCAGGTGAATGCTGTTGCCAAGGAGCTTGGAATAGGATTTGCGGGAATGGGTTTCGACCCCAAGTGGTCTGTGGAAGCACGGCCACATATGCCAAAGGTTTTGCCAGCTCTGCATTATTACTTCGACAAGCTGTCTACTTTGGTTTTTTGATGAAACTATACATTTAGACTTTTACTTTTCAGTGTCTTGCTAGTTCAGAAATTGTAGTGCTGACCTGGCAGGTTATAGTCGCAATTTCTAATCCTTGGGCAGTGGTAATTGGGCACTGCACTCCAGGCTAGGTATGAGGTTATAGATAACTTTGTTCCAACGCAAGGGGAGCGTGGTTTGGAAGTTATGTACAGCACTTGTACTGCCCAGGTACATCTGGATCTGAATATTACTTGTGAAGTCTATAGCCTCGACCTGACCTGAAAGACTGAACTATTGAAGCCATTAATATGTAGGAATAACTTATTTGACATAACCATTCTTTGTTACAAAAAGAGCGAGAGTACCTGTAAACAATCTAAGCCACTTGTTTTGTACACAGGGTTTGATATTTGTTCATGGGTTAGTTATCTGATGTGGATTGTAGATACACCCGCATTATAACCCTGATATTTGAACATGTCTGTGTCGATCTATGCTGAAACAGGTGAATCTGGATTTTAGTTCTGAGAAGGATATGATCAACAAATTTCGTGTTGGGCTCTCCTTACAACCGGTAGGTTGAATTTTTGGTGTGCATTAAAAGCATGCAGGTTTTTAGCTGTGTGAAGCCTGTGCCAAGTAATATTATGATTGTCTTTCCATTTAATTGAAATAAAAGGTTCATCACTTCTGTTGTTCCCAGAATCATCTGCAAGGTTGTTCGTATTCCACTTTTAACCCCTTGAGTCTCGTCATTTGTGGGATTCAGATTGCTACGGCACTTTTTGCAAATTCACCTTTCACAGAAGGGAAGCCAAATGGATATTTGAGTTACAGAAGGTGAGAGTCATTGAGCTGTTAGTGAATATGGCAGGAAGTGGGCTACAATTGAAGCTATTGTCACTTGTGTTCAATTATTTAGAGTAATTTCCTTGTGAAGATGGCTAATGCTCATCTGACAACTTATGTTTTGTGGCAGTTATGTCTGGACAGTTTTTGATGATGCACGGACAGGGGAATTGCCATTCGTGTTTGACGAAGACTTTGGGTGAGAAATAAATTTACACATCATAAGCCCTGCCACCTTTGTGTTTATTTTCATTGGTGGACAGGATTGTAAATGCTTCCTTGGGATCTGGGACTTCAGGTTGTTTGACAACAGAAAATGGGAAGGTGTTGTTGACACATCTTGATTTTGATGTCCAGGTTTGACAAGTTTACAGATTATGCTCTGGATGTCCCGATGTACATGGTATATCGAAATAACCGGTGGAATAACTGTTCTGGCGAATCATTTAAGGTCTGTCACATACATATGGGTATCAATTTGAGATACATCCGCAAAAGTTTAGTGTGGGACTTCAGAAACATGTTGCTGGATCACTTTTATTACTTGAAGCATTGGATCCACAACAGACCTATTAGGATACTATTCTTACATGGGTTGTTTCACAGGATTTTATGGCTGGAAAGTTGCCGCAGTTTCCTGGCGATAGACCAACCTTAAATGACTGGATGAACCATTTGGGGAACATTTATCCTGAGGTTGTTGCTGATTACTTTCTATAGATTTTTATTTTCTTCTTAGTATGGGATCTGAATAATTCTTTTTCAATTGTTGTGCGCTTTTTCAATGTGTAGATAGGGAAATTGAACACCTCCACTTTCTCATATTTCCAGAGTTAAGTATGACCTTTCATCTATATCTGAAGTTGTTTGTGGCTTCACTGAAGAAGAATGTGTGCTTGAAAGTGCTCAATAATACTTAACAAGCCAAGTGTTATTACATGGCACCATAAATTAGATGTTAATTGTCTTTCCTGTTAGATTTGTATGTGGTTGAGCATGTTGTTTTGAAACCTGTATCTGGCCATAAGTGGTAAATCTTAAAATAGGGTATTTGATAAATGTATGCCAACATTAATGATATCCTTCTTCTGAAAATTTATCACTCGTGAATGCCTCCAACTGGTCACATCACAAGCACTCTAGTTAGTCCTCCAATTGATTACGAGCACATTGAGGGAAAGCTATTAGTTTCTTGGAAATTGAACTGTTTTGTGAATGGGTTGCACTAGGCTTCTCCACAAGTACTTGTGGGTGCTCAAATGTTGGTCCATTGACATGTTAGTGGATGGCGTTATGTAGGTGAGGCTGAAGACCTACTTGGAGATGCGAGGAGCTGATTGTGGGGCAGTCCCATTCCTGAATGCCCTTCCCGCTTTCTGGGTGCGTGTGCATAATTTTTTGTTATTTTCATAATCAGCAATAATTCTACAATGATGTCCACACTCTCTATTTCTACTTTTTTTCAAAAAAAGTAAAAATCTATATTACTATGTAATTCCAAAGAGTAAGTGACACAGAACATCATAAACAGAGCAGTACTTGCTTTTGATACTAATTCGTGATGATGGCTATTCACAAATCTACATGTACCAGTTTGATATTAAGATTAGATAGTGTTTGATACAGTCACCTTTGTAGTCTGCTGACATGGGTGGACCTTAGTGCTCCTGTGTGTCTCCAAAACTGGCCATTTATTCCCTCACCAGATTTGCAATTGGTCTCTCTTGCAATTGAATTTTGTCAAATTGTCCCAAAATAAATTCAAAATAAAAAAATATGGGCTATTGCATAATTTCTGCATATGTTGACATATGGCAGTTGTTAATGTGTGTCTGGTTTCGGCCCAATCCCGTATTGATTGCCCAATTCATGTGCATGCATACAGGTAGGATTGTTGTATGATGAAGAATCATTGAGGGGTGCATTGGATATTACTCATGATTGGACCAACAAGGATCGCGATTATCTTCGGCAACAGGTATGGTTAGGTACAGAAATTTGTCCAATGTTACAACTATCGTTGCGACTTGATGTCAATTCCTACTTCTGGCAAGAAAATGTTTAGATTAATGAACTATGTTGCCCATGGGAGGTTTTTGGTTGTGGATTTTGGGCAGAATGCAACCAAGTTGGTTCGATTTAGAATTGATTGGAATAGCCAGAAGTTGCAACAGACCATTGAAATGGAGCTACATTGATAATTTGGATAAGTATTGACAGTAGGCTTCTACTTGATATGCACTGATGGTCCTGAGTGACTGAATAAGTTATTCTTTTAGGACATTGAATATGCCCTTATATTCTATCAATGCTCCTGCACATCAAGTTTCATGACTTTGTTCGTTCAAATCAGAGCATCTTTGTTGACGAGAAATTGGATGTATGTAGGTACCAAAGCACGGTCTACGAGTTCCCTTCCGAGATGGACTTCTGCAGCATGTTGCACAAGACATATTAAAACTGTCAAAGGTATACTTCACTAAATATTGTATTTAGTGTCACCAATTCTATTTGTCTTCCTCTAATTGTAAACCACCCATGTGGTGTCACCAACACCAAATTTTAACCTAACTCTATTTGTCATTCCTTGTAAACACATTTTGGGCATTATAGATTTACAGTGTTGTGATTATTATCACATACTAAGTGATTTTTTCATCCAAACTTCAACCATTCATAACAATATTTCATTACAGAAATATTAGGATGCAGGATATTGTAAAAGTAAGTTGGGATGACAGTATTTTTGAATTTATCCATATGAAATATCATTAGAAAATTTGCCAAAGTGACAAAAATACCATATGACTACTAAATACAATAATCAATGTAGTATATTCATTTATTCCTGTCTATGGATGCTCTCAGACTAGTATGGCAGAACAGTAGCAGACCACTTTTTGTCACCACTAAAATATCTGTTCCTTTTACAATAGAATATTTTATGCGTCATCTCAACTCTTGCGAGTTACCTTGGTGGGAAGCAGGATGGATTGGCTCGAAGAGGCTACAGTGAGGGTGTACTGTTGGAGCCAATTGAAGAAGTTGCAAGAACAGGTATTGCATCTTGTGACATTTCAATCTGCTAGTTACATTGAACATATTCATTGTTCATTGGTATATGAACCGGTGATATTACCTTGGTGTTCATCACTGGAGGTTCTTGGGTAAATAAAGATAGCAGGCAGGAATAGTTGCTTAGGAATTGTGACAGCCATGTTAAAGGGTCTGGTAAAAAGTTCGTGCCTGGTTCATTCCAATTTAATACACTAGACTAATTCTGGATGCTAACTCCGTGATCAACGTTGTTAAAAACAATCAGAAATTATAAGTTATACAATCTCAAACTTCAATGTCACTTGCATGCTAACTCTCTGATCAAATTTGTTAAAAAAAATTAGAGATTATAAGTTATATGATCTCAACGTTCAATGTCATCTGCATGGTTACCATAAACCCTTTGCCAATATATAAATCTTGAGTCTTGCATTATATAAATCTTCTCTAGTCGTCAATGCATAGAATCACTCTCAGGGAGTTAATTTCCTTGTAGGGATGGGAACAAAGAGGTGCTTTTAGGGGGGATGATGAAGTCGTGCGCATATTCATGGGATAATCCATATATTTGATGAATATTCTTGGAAAATATTCTCAAAAATTCATTATATCCTATATTTATGTTAATTGTGTTGTAAGTTTTACTCATTTGGATTTTATTCTGCCCCTATTTTCTTGCAAGTGGTTCGTAATCTTAGAAAGAGTAACCTCCCCAGAATCACTCTACGCTCCAGTAACATTGTTCAAATTGGGGATGATAATTGTTCATTTGTCATCGTGCAGGTGTGACTTTGGCAGAGCGTATGCTAAAGGCATATCATGAAAAGTGGGGTGGTAATGTAGATCCTCTATTTGAAGAGCTAGCATTGTGATTTATTATGATACTCGTGCAAATTAGCAAGAAGGTCCCCATGATTCGCATCAGACTCGACTCGGTAGACATTCATTGAAATAGCATTTGGTTGAGGCCCCGGGTACATATGACTTCACACTACACATGAGGGTCCGTGACCACACTCCATGATTTTGGAGGTGTCTTAGAACTGCCTTTGGATGCTTTCTTTTGGGCTCTCACAATCTCATGTCACAGCTCTTGGCTTGTGTGTGAAGTGGCCCTAAGAGAATTACTTGGTGGTGTTTGTCTGCCCTGGAAGTGCCAATAAGCTTGTATTGTGGTATTCTATAATGTAAAAAAACAATTCAGGAATATTTTATCTTACATGTGACCGCTTGAGAGACATGACACAACCAATCTTGGAACTTCATTGGCAAATTTCAACTTGGTTTTCATTGGCAAATGACCCATATAGAATCTACTATTGATGTTGTCCACTTACACAACATTGAACAATAAAAGAGTTCCCCTCTATAAGACCACATTGGGAAGGAGAAAATCTTTGATCTCAAAGCCTAGATCAAGACCTTCCTCAACTCTAATTTCAACAATATCAAATTCTTTGGTTCCGATTCGTAATTGCTCAAGCATGAATTGAACTTGAAGCAACCACTGACATTACAACAATAAAGATTATTGCTTACCGCACCTCAAACCATAAATTAGCCATTGAAATTGGATGATGGTCAACTTTCCCTATTTCTAAAGCTACTAGACTATGCCGCTTTTGCTCCTATAATGTAGTTGAAAATGAGGTACATTTTGTGTTGGAATGTCCCCTTTGTAAGCCCATTAGAGATAAGTTTCCATCACTATTTGAGAATGTATTCCTCCTAGGGAACCTCAAGTCTTTCTTTCAATTAGACCACCAATTTGATATTAGCCTCTATCTTACGGAAGCTACCGCACTCCGTAAGAGTGTGTTTCATGTCCTACGAGAAGTTGGTGCAAAGAGAAGTGTGTCTCTTTAAGACCATTTTTTTTCTTACTATGTTTGCACCCCAGGGTCGCAATAATTGGGATATACTACAAGGGTCCTTGGATAATAAAACGATTTGAGCAGCGATAATGGCTCTATAATAATGTATTATAGAGTTATTATAAAACACTTCAAAATAGGAGTTGGTCTAAAATGTTATAATGCTTGTATATTGTACTATAATACTTGGATTTTATTATGAAATCATATTATAATTATTAACAACTTTTGAAAATCTAAGGGTCTAGACAAAGACCCATGTACCTTATTGTGAAACTTTAAACCATTGGATTTTATATTGTAACTTGTTTATTTACACCCTCAACTCCATAATATCAACCCCTGTAATGCCGCTCACTCTCTAATATCCCAAAAACCCTAGGGAATGGATGTTCTTAGTTCAAATCTCACTCCTTATTGTCACATTTCTCTCCCTTATATCATGGGTTTTGACATTAGTGCAAACCATCAAAGAAGACAACCGACACCCTTGCATTGCGCCACTAGTCAATATGTGGAGTGCCTTCTACTTCTTCCTATGTCACTTGTAAAATTGTTGGTGCATGGATATGCCAAATTGCCTAGGAAAGCAAGGATGAGGTTGACATGTGAAGATGGATCATGTGTTATGACATCATAGACTTTCCATGTGAGGATTTGTTCTAAACCCTAAACCCTATTCCTAGACCCTAGTCTTCTCCCTCTCACTTGTGCTACATATCTCTCGGCAATTCTATCCACCAGTATGGGAAGTTGTTTAAGGAGTTGAATACGTACATGTGTTTGCATTACTCAATGTGAAGGCTTACTAATCTCAAATGCAAGGCCTATTTATTTTGCTTTCTACATATCCTTAGAAGCAAAGTTGTTTTGAATCAATTCAAGCACCATGGAATTGGTATTGTTGCATGATAATTCCATAAATTGTTGATGGAGATATAGAAGCAAATATTTTATGCATTGGATGGCGACTTCAAGGTTTGTTTTCATACACAAAGTTTACATTACTATAAAAATATTCTTAGCAAACAATGGAATTATTCATCAGTGCTTGAGTTTTCATCCATGTTGGGAATTTGATGTGTTGGTTGTCTCTAGATCAATATGGAGGAATTTTTTGATCACCTGTGCAATGCCTCTCTTTGAAATTTGAAAGGGCAAACAAGATGAGCTACATTCATGTCTACATTTGGTCAACGTCCCTTAAATTGATTTTTTTTTTTTTGTGTTTCTTGAGATGAATTTTTGATGGTCCACAAATGATATAAATTAGTAGTGCTAGCGAGATCCCTTTTCACCATTTAAACAAATGTAGTTATTTAGTAAGATTGAAATCTACAAAGTGTTTTGCTTGAAGGCAAAAAATAAGTGAGATTCAACTTCTCAAAAAGGTTCACCTATGCGGACACATACACACATGGAGTTCACCACACCTGTCGTTTGTCCAAAAATTGTCATAGTTGTATTCTTCTTCATCATCTTCGTAAAAGCCCATGTCGAATGCCATGGTTGCCCAAATGCCTCCCTCCTACATCCAAGGCTTCCATATCGTCACTTAATCCAAAATCAAGATCATTTGGTAGCCCACCCACTAGAGTACCTAACCAATTTTCATCATCTCCAAAGTATTTTACATTCATAATTGTATCATTCGACGCCTCTTCATAATCTTCCGGATTTGCTCCATATGAGGGTCTTGCACCAAGGTCTTGTACAAAGTATTTCTTGGACTGCCCAATCGTACCATAAGCTTTACATATGTGTGCAACTATGGGAGATTATCCGTGTCCCATGTATGAAATCATTAATTTCAACATTACAATGTTGCACTTTGTGTTATTCCATAATGTCACATGCTACACTAATTCTCTATTATCATGCATCCATGTTAACAATATAGAACTCCGTAATATCACATGAACTTTTTGTTGCCACAAGTGTGATACTACAAAGTTTAGAGTCTACATAAATTTTGATACCATTGGATTCACTTTGACTTTCTCTTTGTCAACATAATAAAAAATGCTAAGTTAATAATCTTCTTGATACCCATATAAAGTGATATACAATTTAATACTTTTATATCATAATTACAATTGTTGCCACCCGAGGATTTGCACAGTGGCCAATCCAATGTACAGGGAGTACTGACGTTTAGTTACAAGCTAGCCGAATTTTTTTGGAGATTTCCGAATGAGTTCATAATGATTTGGATGCCGTACTGATGTAAATTGTCGAGGTTGGAAATCAACTAGTTCAAGGGATAATAGACCAACAATATAGCCGGTTGAGGCATCATAGTTCGGGATATTTACCGAGTCAATTTTCAAATTTTAGGCAAGTAGCCGAAGGGACTAGGGATAGGGCAGAAATGTTACTAAGGTAATACTAGAGTCATGACTCATAAGGTCAACACCATGGAGGGTAATTTAAGAGTGGTTCCGTTCTCATTAGGCCAATTAGGGTTTTGAGGCTCTAAGTAGCCAGGGACCCTCTCTCACAAGTATAAGAAGAGTTTGAGCCCCTCTGGCAAAGTACCTCACTCCTCCATAAGGGTTCTTCTCTCTACCCCAATCCAGCTCTAAGCTTTCGCTTCTACTTTTCTATTTCCAATTGATGTTTTCAAGCTCTGTGTTTCGCTTCAAGCTTAGTGGGTGGCTTCCGATCTTGCACCACTTGTCATATGTCTTCTGCAAGTGACGTTTTTTGTTCAATAACTCTAGGTATGTTCCCAATTCTAAGGATGTCGATTAGTTTCAAGGTTGCATGTATTGTTGTACTAACCAAGCTTTGAAAAATGTGTGCACCCTCTTTGGATCCATACATTTTTCAAAGGCTACATTCTTGATCCCAAGATGGTGGAGGCTTGGCAAGGTTCAACTCCTTCCAGGGATACTTGGGATTTCTTTCAACACAAGTACACTCCCTTAAAAGCATAACACCAATTTTATTTTATATATAAAAAAATCCGACTTCGGAAATATACCAAAGTAAAATTTAGAAACTAGAAAAATTGCCAAATGATAAAGGTAAATCTCGGAATTTAACTGAGAAAAGAAAACCATCTTTCAGTAGCTTCTGAGTGAAAAGAAAGAAATTCGAACCGTTTTATAAAAGGTAGGAAATGTACCGATATTTTAAGAACTCCCCGGACTGTGGGCCAATCTAAGCACTCCATAGAAAAGCAACGAAAGGAACTCTTCCCTTAATTGATGCTGTGTGTTTCTCATTTTGGATATCTCTATATTCTTGATTGCCATCTTTAATTGGTCTAAGAAAAAGTTGGACATCACACAAGTCTTGCCTGCTCAACTTCTTATTGCCCTCACACCTTCCGTCGCCCACACGAATCTTGGCATTTGCTAAGGCCTTAGAGGAACACTTTCCCTAAGGTGATGCTTATTGTTTTATCCTTGAGTTGTCAACAAATGAGTGGAATGGTGCCATCACGTAAGTCATGTTTAAAAGTAATTGACTATATGCGGCATTAAGTATAATTAGCAACACTTCGGCTATTCATAATAGTGGTGTAAGGGCTACTTCACACATGAGACAAAAGGGTCCGTGACCATCGCACTTCAAACACTCGCATTGGTGGAAAAAGCGGAGCCAGTCCAAGTTTGCTTCACACTATGCTTGAGGGACCAACGGAGTATGTGAATGCAAGATGGATGTAAAGTCTACATGGATTCCTACAAATGGATCGTGTTTCATGGTCACTTGGACTATTCTCAAAAACCACCTCTTGGGAAACTACCAAAACCGTCGTATTATCGAGGTGTCACAAACTCGATCTTATGACGAATTGGACCTCTTTGTCATAGTAACAAGGTGCTTCATGAAAACACACATTAGATAGCTGGCCACGTATATGAAATAAATATTGTTTCAAGTGTCTTTACAAATATGAAAATTTCTCTCATGAAATCCATGTGGACTTGAAGAAGGGTTCAAAAGTCCGTTTGATGTTGCCACTTCAATTAGCAACATATATCTTGTTGAACTTCTCCAAAATGGCTTGCAATTTCATTACATACGCAGGAGTAGAATCTAGTGGGTTGCCCATAAAAAAAAATGTAGCTAACAATTGAGCATGATGTTCAGCATTTTCCAGTTCTATACTAGGTGAAGGTCAATCAACTTCTAAAACTCAACCAACCTTCAAACGGTCATAACTCTCCCAACACAACTCACAATTGAGCAAAACTAGCACAGAAAGAAGCGCAATGTCCATAGCTCTCCAACACTATGCAAATCAAAGCAATCTGACAAACATTGAGTTCCAAATGCTCCAAAACAAATCATGCACCTTGGTTTAAGGTTTAGGTGAAAAATTTGTTGCAAAAGAAACAGAAGCTAATGAGTCTCTAAGATTAGGTTTTGAGATAGAGAACCTAGTTCCTTGAGTTCCCATGTTTTCACATCACTTTACATTAAAAAAATATAATCCACATTTCATATGCAAAAATTACATAAATTTCATATTAACTATGCGATTATACATGTGTGGGACTTGTCATGTATGCATTTATTACCACTGTAATATAACATTTTGAGGGTCTAAGAGTGTCGTAACAATGTCATGGTCATATTATAGAGGTGCATTCTAAGTAGAAAGTCCAATGGACCAAATTGGTGTCACTGTATCGAGGTAGTTGTATATCGAGAGTTGTATGAAAGAGGTATGGGGGACGTTAAGTACCCCCCACGAACTTTTCAGGGGGGGGGGTGAATATTCTGTCAGGGGCAGCCGCCCGTCAATTTTTCTGCACCAGCCTGAAAACTGCTGCCCGCCCGCCCGACTTCGAAAAAACTATTGTACTTGCATTTTTGAAGGCTATTTGTCCACAAATCCCATATTGAGTGCACTTCATTGTCAAGGTCTCAAATCCAATATATATGTCCACTTCCATTGAGTAATAAGCAATTGACTAGATTTCATTTTCAAAGTGAAACCGCCAATAAAGCATGTAATTAACTTGGAAGTCAAAAATATTACAAAATCCTCATTAGCATTGAGGTTATAATTTTTGTCACTTACAATTGAAAAGGACTTTGTCATTCTAAAATGAAACTAAATTTTATTTATTTATTTATTAATATCAATATGTTATATGTTATATATATATTTAATATATTTAATACCTTCTACTATCACAAAGCTTTCATACGCCTTTAAACCAGTTAAGTAAGATTGAATGCAACTAAGTCTAATAATTTCTGATTAATCCTAATTAATCCCAATCAAATCAAAAAATATGCTTACCAAATTAATTAAGCCTAATTAATCATAAATTATATTTAATGCATATGAAAACTTTGTGATGTAGAAGGCATTAACTATATTATATTTAAAAACTATTATATATTATATTATATTCATTTTAGTTTCATTTTAGAATGACAAAGTCCCTTTCAATTGTAAGTGACAAAAATTATAACCTCAGCTGTAATGAGGATTTTGTAATATTTTTGACTTCCAAGTTAATTACATGCTTTATTGGCAATTTCACTTTGGAAATGAAATCTAGTCAATTGCTTATTTACTCAATGGAAGTGAACATATATATTGGATTTGAGACCTTGAAAATGAAGTGCACTCAATATGGGATTTGTAGACAAGTAGTCTTGAAAAATGCAAGTACAATAGTTTTTTCGAAGTCGGGCGGGCGGGCAGCAGTTTTCGGTCGGGTGCAGAAAAATTGACGGGCGGCTGCCCCCGACATAATATTCCCCCCCCCCCCGCCCGAAAAGTTCATAGGGGGGGAATTTAACGTCCCCCAAGAGATATGACCTTACCTTAGAAGTGGGGTGGGGGGGGGGGGTTGCTCTAATTAGCAAGTGCACGAGACAATGTTAAGGAGACAAGAATAATGGAGAGCTTTGAGAGAGGGTGGCATTTCGGCTCCTCAATTTGTCCACTTGCCAATAAGTTAGAGAATTGTCAATCAGGCATGTTTGCCTACAAAAAGCCCTTCATCACCGGAGTGAGTTAAGCAGATGGGCCTCTCACAAACTGAGTTCGGAAATTGACACATGTTTCTTGTGAGGGTACTAACAAGCTCTGGCACCTTGATAATTATACACATCTCCCCCCAATTATGTCATCTTTACATTCTAAGTTAGTATGGTCAAAGCTTTTGAACCCATGGTCCAATGTATTTTCAAAACATGTCCATGTGGTGTCCCTTCTTCAATTCACTCCAACTATACATCACTCAAATATAGGTGTACGTTAGTGAT
This sequence comes from Polytrichum commune, assembly GCA_950295325.1. Lineage (NCBI taxonomy): Eukaryota > Viridiplantae > Streptophyta > Polytrichopsida > Polytrichales > Polytrichaceae > Polytrichum > Polytrichum commune. The sequence continues at coordinate 6,253,135 of OX485804.1, forward strand.
CACGAACCAAATAGGCACATTTTTTTTAGACGTATTTTGGATGGATCTAAGTTATTCCTCGAGCAAGAACCACTTCTTGGAGGACATGAAAGAAACATGCAATAAGTGTGAGACGATTAGCGGATCCGATTCGAATCATGTAGCCATCCGTTTCACGATTTTCAAGGCTCACATGAATATCTTATTTATTGTCAAAGTGAAGATTTGTTTGGTTCAATAAGTGGTCATGTAAGTCTCCCTAATCATGTTGACCATTGATATGGGTCCTGGGCTCGAGAGGAAATTCAAATTATCATTATTACCCTTGATGACCTTGAATTGTAGAGCCAAGGTAGTTGTCTCCACAACTTTCTCCTCGGACCTTGGTCTTGAAGCTCTCTAGTGATGCCACATAAATATGAGCAACCACCCCAAGAACAGTTGATCACACAAAGTAGCCATGTCCATAGTTCCTACCCAAAGGAGGCCATGCAAGGACAAGATAGTGAATTTTTTTGTCCGGGTGGACAGGAAGGTGTGAATCTTGCACTTATGCCCCCTCCCCACCTGACTTTACCAAATAACCAAAGTCTTTCTTGAAAACCATGTAAAGCTCCCTCGGTTATAGCAGAGGCGTCCGGCTATTCCAATGCACCTACAAGAACTTGCTCCGGGGATTGTCAAGTAGGTTTCAGTCAAGTAGTGTAGATAGTTTTAGGGATTGGGTTCCAATTAAGAAAACCACACAGGGAAGACCAAATGAATGTCAGGCTTTTACATCTAGGTGTCATTATTAGGTTAATTGATAGAGTACCCGGGTTGTGGAATGAAATTAGTATGACAATCCCAGGGTAAACATCTTCTTAGGTGAGTTTTGAGTCTTATTAGATTGGGGTGTAGGCATTCAAGGTCGCTCAGTGCAGTACATGCAATTACTCAGTCACTCCCTTACAACCCACTCTCAACGGTAGCATCTCTCTTGTTATTATTTTACAATGCAGAGAGTCACGGCTCAACCATAGTCTTTTGCGTGAGCAATAGTCTCATACACCCAAGGCCAAGGCACCTTGTTTTAGTCCATAGTCTCTTCCAGTGATTATAGGTCATACCACAAGTTAGCCCAATATCACCCCATTAAACTCCTCAGGCCTTTGAATTAATTAATCAAAGATGGTTATTTTATATTCAATCTCTTTTCATTTCTTCTAAATTAACAAGTCAATATTTTATTTAATACTTTTAAAACGAATTGTTATAATTTGCAAAAGCCTAGTTATAAGTGGCGAGAGCTAAGGACCGACACTAAGCGATCGAGTCTAAATCCCCAAGTCCATAGTCTTAGTAACCAATTCCAAGTCTCATAGAGCAGGCCATAGTCTATGATCACCAACAACAATCACCAATAAGAATCACCAATAAACATCAAGTTCTCAAAGGTGTATCTAGCATTTACTCTCTTTATACTAGCACTCGAGCCTTCTACCAAACGTTATGGGACAATGGTGCCTCCCTTCCTCTCCACGGTTCACCTTCCACGACCAAGCTCTTCGACTTCCCCGCCTTCTCGTCGTTCCTAAGCTTATGGTCACCACATTAGACTATGGGCTGAAGCCCACAATTTCATAAGGGACATTGTAAAGATCTTTCGGTATCACGATACACACTCACGATGTTCACATCCGATTCTCACTTTGAAGAAGAGTTCCTCGTACATAACATTTCTGCACTCACCACTCTTTTGCGCATAGATAAAAGTTGTAGTTTTTTTCTCAGTAAGAACATTTCACTTACAAATTCCCCAATTATCTATTGTCCAATCACTAGGAAATTAACAGAAGGAAATCTTAATAGAGAAAGTTTGATCTTATCCAGTTGAGAAGAAACATATGATTGGTCACGCGACTCCATTTACTCACGGGAAACATTACATTTTGAAGTTGTCCTAATTACACTTCTTCTTTCAACGTCATCTATATTGTTGTTGTGACAAAGTAACCACGTTTGGGAATCACATGCAAGGCTAATCTTGTCACAGGTTAGCTGGATTCACTAAAACAAAAAGGGGAAATTATCAATAGAGGATTGCAACAAATAGTCATTCCCATTACAAATTCACTCCCTCACCAACTAGGATGAATGAGTATGCTTAACCCTTAAAGGACATATGCTTTCCCGATACCACACCTAAAATATATTTTAAAATTCATTTTAAGCATGATTAACCAATTAGTTTACATAGGCTCTATTCTAAAGAAGTATAGATCTTGCTAAGGTGCTCGATTTGACATTCTAAAAACCCCATTTGGTGCAATGGAGTAGAAGTTTTGAACAAGATTCTCCCAAAACAATACCAAGCCCGTGGGGCAGCATTGTCCTTTCAGGGTTAACTCCAATGTTGTCTCTTCTGACGTATACGGATTACCGGATTTCACACCCTTCTATCCCAAATAAGAACCAATAAGGTAAAGAAGCTTTATGTTTCATGAGCAATGTGCATGGTTTTTGTTTTTCTCTAGGTCAGACGTTTAATGGATCATATAAATGACACCATCAGAATTCTATCTGATTGACTGTCATTGCCAAGAGCTTTGCAATCAGCATAGTAGATTACTCAAGGAGATAAGGGAGAAAGACGCGTCACACTTTTACATTATGAAGAGAATGTTTTTTACAATACAGGGCTTCACACCTAAGATTTTACTACTTATGCATAGACCTTGATTGCTGCTGCGGCAAGGAAAGTCACTCTCTTCCCGAGAGGAGAATGAGAGATTGCACACCCCCTCTCTCCTTGCCTATGGTCCTTATCAATCAAACAAGTCTCTCTTGTCAGTAGGTCTGCCCGTATCTCAATCTTCTAAGTCTCTTCATTTTGATCGCATGTCTATGGCCCTGTCCATTCGACTCTTCCGTTCTAATATTTAGTTTAAATGAGTGAAAAGAATCCACTTCTTACTCACTTCTACTAATCAGTCACTAATTTCTTATTTTCCTATTCATTCGGCATTCTAACATACATTTGGAGGACATATTTCATCAAAATTCAAAAAGTCATACGTCTTGACCAAAAATTTGTATCACAAGTAGCTTCACACAAGGTCATTGTTTTATCTACCAAGCAATGAATGTTGGATAGGTTTTGTCCCATCCCCAAACCAATGAACGGGTAGTGCCGGCAGTTAGTTACAAGCTAGCCGGTTGATTTTGAGAATTTCCGAATGCAATTGGAAAGTTTAGGAAGGGGTTCCGGAAGAAAATCAAGGTTTACGGAAATGGGCCGATTAGAAGAAAAAAATGCCGGCATTAAGACAAACTGCCCTAGACTATCAACGGCAAATTACCGATTGAAAAATTATTTTCACGGCGGGTAGCCGACCAAATATATATATTTTAGGTAATTTTTTTAATACTATGCATAGTTGGAGTCTATGCCTTGTTGGCTTGTGGTTTAGGGTTACTTGCTTCCCGCCACAACTTCCATTCCGCAGCGGTGGAGCTTGCATTTTCGTGGACTTGGAAGAGGCATTGATGTTCCAAAAGAATTTTGCACAAGTTGTTTGTTCCACCCTTCATGCACGTTTTTGTGACAATAATTTGATTTCTTGTTTTAAGATTTTGAATCCGACTAATATGCCTTCAGGGCAAGTGGACTTACAAAATTGGTGTATTTTTGAATTTGATATTTTGTTGTGTCATTATGGAGTAGACCACTCGCATGGAAGCTTTAAACTTCCTCCTCTTGTGGACCAAACAACATGTAAGCGTGAATTTTTAGCCTTCAAGCTTCAGTGCACTACGGAATGGGGGGATAAGAATTTCAGGGATTTGTGGGATATGATAACTTGGAATCATGCTTTACAAACACGGTACCCCAACATCCTTATTCTTGCAGAGTTAGCTCATGTGCAATGTGTTTCTACAACGACATGTGAACGTGCTTTCAATGTGCAGAATTTGATCAAGACCAAAGTTAGAAATATGTTGGGTAGTAAGAATCTCGATACAATGCTGCGAATTGCCTTGAAAGGGCCAGATGAGGAGGTAGATGACATAATGGGTGACGCTATCCCACTTTGGAAGAATGACAGTAAGTACCGTTTTTTGTATGCTAATCCCTCTTCTTATTTGAATTCTCCTAATATAGTGAGTGTGAGTGATGTGTCTTGTTCGTTTGGGGCAATTGATACTAACGGCAATGGTACGCAAATTTTGTGATTTTTCAATACTAATTAGCTTCCGGATAATACTTGGACCCTTTTGTGGTGCTTGTATTTTCCGAAGGCTAAATCCTTAGCCCTAATATAATAGGGGCTTTGCCAGGTTCAACTCCTGATAAGGATACTATTTAGACGAAAAAAATGGAGAGTGAATGCCCACATTGTTTAATCCTAAACACTTGAAAAAAAAATGACAATGACACATCCACCACCAAAATATAAAACCGGCCCCACTTTAGACCTTTCGGAAATTGCATAAATGATAAAACAAATGTCGGCTAATTGCCTAAATACATTAGGAAATGGGGGCTATCAACCGATAAATTTTGCACTCTCTAGGCCCACTTCCGGGTAAAATTTGAAAAATCCGAGCCACCTCTAGAAATCTCGGCAATTAGCCATTTTCTCTACAGAACTCCCCGGACTCTGCCCCAAACGCCTTACTATTCATCTATCTTACTATATGTTTTTGTTAATGAAGCTCCTAATGCCCTCATAGCTAAGACTAAAAGCAACCAATCACAAGGGCGGGAGGCGCCACTTTTAACGGTCCTAGATTCTTGCCTCATGTCTAGGTACCAATGGGAGGGTCGGTGCTTGAGGCTTTAAACTTCCACTTTTAAACCATGCCACATCATTTGCCAACTAGGCTCAGCACTAGATAATGTCGATGGTGTGAAGGCCATGTTTATAGAACCAATTTTTAGGCTTAGCTAAAGTCAGGTGGGGAGGGGGCATGAGTCGCATGACTCAACTTTAGCTCTCAGTGGGAATGTTTGGATGAAATTTGTGTCTGAAATGATGCTTGGGATGCAACAGGCTACCCAAACAAAAGTTAAAAAGTAAATTAATCTTAGCCCTACACGTAGATCCGACATCCCAAGTTCACTCTCATGGCCTCCTTTTCGTAATCTAGGGACTTGGCATAGAGTAGGGAGGTTGATGGGGATAAGGGTAATCTCCCGCTTATATACACACTTTGAACCAGAACCGTTGGTGCGCACTTAGTTGGTAGGTGTGTACTTTACTCATATCGTTTTCTAGACCCTCTGATTCGATGAATAGCAATGGGAAACAGATGAAACCTAAGGCAACCCGCTTGACCGAAGCCCAACGATGTGAAATCGTTGCGAAGTTGAGCAAGCTAAACACAATGAGCAAGCGGGCGTTGGGGCGGGAGTATGAAGTTAGTGAAGGCGCCATCCGGAAATCCAGCCTATCGAGACATTTGCTGAATTTGAAAGTGCTACCAACTTCAAAAGCTTTGAAGCTCTACACAACATTGTCCTCAACATCGACAACCAGTTACTTTGCTCCGATGTTCAACCGGAAGCTGGACAAATGTATCATGCAATGTGATGATCATTTGAGGCATTTCAACAAAACGTTAATGAATTGGCATTGAATGTCAAGCGTAAAAAGTTCATGAATTCGCGGAAAATGACTATGCATGACATGTTCAAACAATAAAATATGAACCTCAATTTTTGTCAAAAAACAAATTGCGCACTTGACTGGGGTGTGTACTTAAGCGGGAGAACATTGTAGTTGTGGGGGTGGTGAGCATTTATAAGTCTTTTCCGTGGAAATAGAACCACTACTACAACCACAACCACAACCCAACTCAACTAGTGTAGACGGCCCTTTAGGTTTGTTTTTGATAATGGTAGATAGAATATACATTCTTGCAATTAATCAGGTTGTTAGAAGTCAATAGGCAATGATAAGGGCGAGTAATAAAAAGGGGATTAGATATGGATAAAAGAGGAAATTGTTAATGGTAGATAAAAGATGTTTTAAAAAAATAAACCAAGAAAGTAAAAGTTAATAAGCGAGGATAAGGGTTCATAACAAGAGAAGATGTTAGTAAAGAAGGACTATTGTTGAAGTTGTGGTTAGGACTACAAGTAGGAAGTTTAGATAAGAGTAGGAAGAAAGTATCAAAATGTGGAATGAACATGTGTGACCAAATGTTGTGAAGGTTTAGGTGTGGTTATCATTTTTGGATAAAAGAGTGAGGAGGTTGTTGCAATCCCTTGTTGTAAGTGTGTGTATGTAAAGTTACACTGATTTTAACACCATCTAGTTTGGATATTTGATGTAGCGGATGCCAATAAATTCAAGGTGCTTGAGATAGCCAGAAATCAACTCTTGATGGTTCACTAAGGTCAAAAGTCATAATTTTGGTGATAAGCTTAGATGAACCATAAATTTTCCCATAGTTAACTATTAAATTCCTATACTTGTTATTTGAGTATGTTGTGTCCTTGGGGGGTTATCCATTCTTATACATGGCAGTGTGGCACATTTGAGGGGCTCTGCCTCCCTTTTTAGTGGGTGGACCATTTTTGGTTCTAATCATCCCTCATGCTTCAAATGTGTGTGTGTGTGGTGGGTGCACTATGGAGACATGGTGATGAGTTATGAAGGGATTATGAGCATGTGCATGAACATACAAGAACATGGCATGTTTGCACAAACATGGGCATGAGCATACATGCATATGACAAGTTTGCACATGCATGAGTATGAGCAATCATGCATATGGTTAGTTCATATTGACATGGACATGAGCATACATGCATATGGTTGCATGGTTGTATGGATTGAGTTAATATGAGCTATCTATTCATATGCAAATAATGCACTTGACACTAAAGACCATAAACGGTGTAGTTCCCGGTCAACCAGTTGCGTTTGAGAAACAACCGGTTCGAGTTCAAGACTTTCAGACCTTGGACAATTGCCAAAATAACTATAGTTAACTAGATTTTTTTCAATACATTGTAGGGAACAACTATAATTAACTAGAAAAATTTCAGACCGATTTGAAGAACAACTATAGTTAACTAGAATTTTTTTAAGTATTATTATATATTGGAAGAAGTTCGTTTCTTGATTTGCTTCAATTGAGGATCGTCAAGAAATGCTTTTATATGATGTTGGGCTCCGGAATAACCTCCATGTACACCATCAACACAAATAACACACTAGTGACACTACAACACTACAACATAATTCCATGAACAAGTTGTGCTCAACTTTAGTTAATGATATATTTAGTTCACTAGATTTTTTGGCACACCAAATTAAAAACAACTATAATTAACTACATTTTTTGGCAGGTCAAATCGCGAACAACTATAGTTACGAAAGGCAACTAACTACGTAATAGTTGAATTAGTTGGTGAGTTGTCCAAGGTTTGAAGACTTTCCAGAACTCACCGAGCATCTCAAAGCAATGATCGGGGAGAACCGGCAATTAGTTACAGATGAACCGGTTGAGTTTGAGAAATAACCGGTTGAAGTTCATTAAGACCGCAGGAAAACTATCGATCATTTTCGAGGAATCTATGGAAGAATATACCCCAATTTCATAAAGGAAAACCGGAGGATGTCGACATGTAACCGGTGGGACTTGCAAACACTAGGAGGACCTCAGCCGGTAATGCCCCAAAATCTCCCCAATCACACTGTCTCTGAGGACGGGGGATTTATAGAAGAGACATCAAATCAATGAAGGAAAACCCGGAAGAAGTCCACAAGAAAACCATGGGACTTGGAAACGCTTAGATCTCGACCACTTGTGCCCTAAAAGGGGTCCCGGACACCACTTGCCGTGTGAAGGCATCTTGTGCACAATGGCCCAGGCTCTACGAAGCCATGGACAAAACATGTCATGTGAAGAGCACCCACTGGCCAACACTACACCTCAGGGGGAGGTGGATAGGGGCCGGGCAGCCCCCACAAAACAAATCTAAAATTTTCATGTCCCGACCGAAAATTGTTGCCCGCTCTGCCTGACTTCGAAAAATCAAATTGCCCTTGCATTCTTGAAGGCCGCTTGTCCATGTAACCCATATTGAGTGCACTTCACCTTCAAGGTCTTAAATCCAATATATATATATATATATATATATATAAAATATTTGTTCATTGAGTAAATAAGCAATTGCTTAGGATTTCACTTTTTGAAGTGAAACCGTCAAGAAAGCGTGTAATTAACTTGGAGCTCAATTGTTTTACAAAACCCTCATTAGCACTGAGGTTATGAATTTTGTGGCTTACCGTTGAAAGGGTCTTTGTCATTCTAAAATGGATGTAAAACTAGTGTTTTATTTTAGTATGTTTATTATATAATATTTTAGTTAATGCCTTCTATTTCCACTAATAAATAACTATATTAGAAGGTAATAGAAGGCATTAAATACAATATTTTATAATAAACATACTCAAAATAAAACTCTAATTATAGTTATATTGTAGAATGACAACGACCCTTTCAATCGTAAGCCACAAAAATCATAACCTCAATGCTAATGAGGGTTTTGTAATATTTTTGACTTCCACGTTAATTACATGCTTTATTGATGGTTTCACTTCGAAAATGAAATCCCAATCAATTGCTCATTTACCCAATGGAAGTGTTTGTGTGTGTGTGTGTATATATATATAGACCCTAAAGATGAAGTGCACTCAATATAGGTTATATAAATAAGCAGCCTTCAAGAATGCAAGGGCAATTTTATTTTTCAAAGTCAGGCAGAGCAAACAACAATTTCCGGTCAGGATATGAAAATTTTAGATTTGTTTTGTGGGGTATGCCCGAAGGTGCCGAATCGCGGGGCCCGGCCTTTATCCACCTTCCCTTGAAAAGTCAAAGGTGGACATTTAGTGTCTTGGAAAAATGGAAATCCTTGATAAGTTAATGCACAAGCAACCAATCTCTGCGTAGCGGCATGTATGGGGTGCTACCAATAATATACATAGTTGGAGAATGCCGGGCAGTTCGGGAAGTTTTGGAAGCCTGAGTGGCTAATTGCCGGTAGTCGCTACGAAGGGTCGGATTTTTCCCAATTCACATCGGCAAGAGCCGGTCTTTTGTGAAATCAATCGGCCAATTGCCTATATTTTCATATTTTCATTGGCCAATATCCGATTAAATGGAATTCATATCAGCACTAATTGTTTAAAAAATGTATGAAAAGTTATTAGAAATCATTTCGTAGTACAAAATCTTGAATAAGTGAAAAGAAAGGCATGTTCAAAACTTTAAATTTGAAGAGTTAATATCCTTGGCAGGAATTGAACCTAGCAATGCCTTCACCGCTTGAAGGCCAAGGGTCCCCCAATTCTTCATAGAAGCATTTGGATTTGGTCATGAAAAGGTTGCATAATTCAAAAAGTTTAAGGTTTAGGGTACTTCCTCCAGTGCATCATCAGATGTCCCAGACAAATAGCGCTCTGGATGCTTCCGGCTGAAATCCTGTAACTCACAAGAAGAATCGGCTACATTTCCGGGACATTTTCTGGTCCATTGGCTAATTGCCGGAGGATTGAAATTACAGTTGGATTGCCATCCGATGGTTGGAAATTTAGACCGGCCATGAGGGGAAATCCATTGGCTAATAATGAACTAGCCGTCGGTTTTCCCCGAACATAGGAATGCCCTTGAAAATTACGAAGTTCAAAATGTAATATAACTAGCTAATTACACCACAACACATGACCACATGAGAGCATGACCACATGGCACACATGAACACAAAAAGGATCGCTAAATCGGGTAGTAGTACTTTAATGCGGAAGTAGTTTCTTTTTGTCCCCCCCCCCCCCCCCCCCCCACACACACACATGAGCATCATAAATATGGCTTTCTTGTTCAATAATAGTAAGAACTCAGAGCAACACAAGGTTTTCTATATTAGACATAGTTCAAGCTCATATTTTGTTTGGTCAAAGTCTCAAAGATATTGTGAGATATTTATATTAGTCTTTCTTTTAGGGATGTTGGAGCTCGTGTATTGTGTATTTTGAAGGGGTGGACGGATTTAGAGGCAAAGAGCACCTCTAAACTGGTGATCATCTAAGAATGCTTGGGAGCCTATTCTCCTATAGTGTAAGTCACCTTCAAATTGGTAATATGAGTTTAGATATACCTATCCGTATTGAGAACTTGTGGTCAAGCTCTCAATGCAATTCAACACGACTATTGTTTATGGTAGATATTGAGGGTCGCACCATTCACAAGCTTTTTCACATAAACAAAGAAAATCAAAATAACATTTGAACATTCGTTTGTACCAACGCAAATGGGAGTCCATTCGTCTTTATCTTGATCATTTTTAACCAAGCTTCGAGGTAGGGGTACGTTTTTCCTTTCGGAAGGTGGGTTCCATTTTAGTAATATGTGTAACAAGTTTAGGGGATGTGTTTTATCAGTTTTGGTTGGGGGTGCTTTGTTTAGGTGTTTGGGGTTTTTTTAGTGAGGAGGGCATCCCTTAGTGTTTGGTTAATGTCTAGGTTTATTTTGTTAAGTATCAGGTAAGTGAGGTATTTGATGGCAGTTTGGTGGATGTGTTTCGTGAGTTTTATTTTTATTTTTTACTTCACATGTGGGTATCTTGAGGTTTTCTAGTGCTTTTAAATTGTTTGTAGATAGTACCACATAAACCTACCATGATGGCAATAAGGGGTTTGACATTTCTTCCAATGGTTTTTAATGTTTGGATGAAAGGGGTTACATTTGTTGGATTCTTCTCTTATGGCAACGCCAGGAAATTAGTCTTGGCAATAAGTGAAATCTATGAGGGGCCATTCACGCTTGGGGTACTACTTTTGGGACAAGGGACTTAAGGACTCGGGATATTTGGGTACGTTTAGGGTATTTTTTGTATTTACTAAAAAATGGTATATTCCTCTACCCGAGGGAGTACTACTAGTAGCTAGCCCTAATATGCCTGGACTGATCAAGGCCTCCCGCGCGACTGTTGCCGCGCTCGTTGTTGTTCCGACTCAACAACGGCAACATTCTTCTTTGGCTCTCTTGCAAAGCTTCCTACCAACTTTCAATTTGAAGTTTGCCATCTCCCTCCTCGCAATCTCCCTCCTCTTAGGTTCCCTCCAATCTCTACTCTTTCAGATCATTTAACCATGGCTATTCTCGGCAGATTTCGCATTGACAGTGCTGCACAATCATTGACAAAGGTGAGTACAAGGACATTAGGTTTTCATCATTACATTGTGTTTGTTGTTCAGTTATGTGGAAACATGTTTTTGTGATTCCTTTGTTTGTTTTCTGGAACTTATGCAAGTTATTCAATAACTCACTCTATGATGAAACCACATGTGCAGGTAAGGGGTAATGGCAACCTTCAAAACTCCCCAATGGTTTGAGACAACAAGGGGTATGTGCAACAATGGACTGGATGTGTTGAGGCTTTCAAATAGGGATGTCAGCAAGGAAGAGTTGGCACATGCATTTGGTCCAAAGTCCAGTAAGAATGGGTGGCGTTATGATCACCGCCTCACATCGGAAGCGACTAGAGAAGTTGAAGAATTGTATAGCAGAGTGACTTCCAAGAAGAAGATTACTAACAATGAACTTACTCTACAGATTGCTAGGGGACTCCTTCTTGAGGGTAAGGGTGTTGAGGTCAACAGGGCAGCCTTTGCTACACATCTTCATTGTCACAGAGAGAAGGTATGCTTTGTGAAAGGAGGAAATACTGATAAGAGGCAACGTGAACAGGGGTCTAGTGGGGTCCTGTCACATCCCCTTAATGTCCCTGCTATTAGGTCTTCTGTTGTAGGTAGGGCGTCCTGTTCTACTCCCATTTCAGGGTTGCCACCATTTCCTATTAGAGCTCAATCCGAAGTTAGAATGGGTAGAGGGAAAATGACATTCGCAAAGGCTTTAACACCTCCAAATTGGTCGTTACTGGACATTGAGGACATGAGAGCCACATTGGCGAGTAAAAAGCAATTGTGTGCAAGTCTAAAAGAGAAGGCAGAGGTCCTCAAATTACAAGGAGAGGAAAAAAATACTGGGGCTCAAAGGAGTCAACTTTTGTTATCCCAACATGAAGCCATTTACAATGCAGCATTGTCTGAGTTCAAGAAATCAAATGTTAAAGTTCTTGCAGCCAAGGCTCTTGTCCAGAACTTGGAGACCGGGCTTCAAGACCTTTTAGAAAAGAGGTATGCTTGTTTAGACATTGGGTACAGTGGCTCTGATATTAGGCAATTTGATTATGAAATTGGCCAAAAGAATGATGCGCTGAGGTTGGCTTCTGAGACCCTGAAGGAGTTAGAATGCCAGAAAGCTTGTGAAATGATGATTGAGAGGTATGCAACAGAGAAGCTTAGGGTTACCAGAGAAGAATCTGATGCCCTACATGAAGGCCAAGGCTCAGACGGCAAGGAGTAGAGATCCATTTTGGTCACTATAAAGTCTTTGGAGTCCTTGCTTCCTACTTTTGAGCAGCAAATTCTGAGAATGGAGAAGGGTGGAGGTGCAATCCTCTATCCACAGCCCCTTTCCTCACATCCGGACTCCCCAAAAGAGACAATTTCCATACTTAACCCTTGTCCTGTTTGCAATTTGTGGTATGAATGTCATGAGCATTTGGCAGCTAGTTGTGGACACACCTACCATCCATGGTGTTTTACAGAACATGCCAGAAATTCGCTAGCATGTTTAGTGCCTGACTGTGGAGAAGATTTTGACATCAAATGCCTCATAGCATGGGGAATAAGACCTTCTCATGGAGAACATGTCCGGACGCCTACAAGTCTTGCCTTAAACAACATATCTCCTCAATCTGGTGAGCCCACTTTCTCTATCTTTGTTGTTTTTTATGTGTTCATTTCTTGTTTGGTTAAGTAAATCACCTAAATTCCTTTGCAAACACGATGTAGTACTAATTACTTGCATTCATTTCTACTTATATCTTCTGGATGCTTTGGAGTCTTTGCAAGAGAAAGTCCTTTCCTTGTGTGCTTCATGCAAGAACATAAATTCCATTCCTGACATGAATGGAATGTTTATGGACTATGATGACTTCCTTGTAAGTCATGGGTGACTTCCGTGGGTGTAGGGTTAGGTCAAAGTAAAGTCTAAGGATGTATGGGGGTCCTTTAGCAATCCTTAGGAACTTTGTATACTCTTTGCCAATGGCACATAGTCCTTTAAGATTACTTGGTACTTCCGGATTATTACTTTAAATTTTCATAGACTACTTGCCTTGTAAGTACTTTTTTTTTTCCCTCCCCTCTCCATATTGAAGTCCTTCAAATGTCCTTCATCTTACCAAAACTACTTCAAAAATTCCTGAAGTTTCCTTGAGTGACATGTTGGGTTCCTATTTCATGGCAAATTACTTTCAAGATTCATGACTTACTACTTTGAGCTTCAACAATCAAATCACCAGAATTGCTTACAACCAACAATTCAATGAACAATTGGTGATTTACTTCTACTTGTTGTATTTGCAGATTTTGGGACTATTTCGGAACATGGAGCATCATGTTATGCTCCATCCAGCTCACCTTCGACTGCATCACCTCACTCCTTGGTGGGTGCTCATTTGCTTCGACTCCCCACATCTCATCGAACACCTGAGGAGTCACAAGAAGATTCCTTGGATGATTCACCTCATCTATCAAAAGATGAATCACCCAATAGTGTTACGACCGGTCCACACATTGCTAAAAAACCTCTACAGCCTTGCAAGATATGCACCAAAAATCTAGCCAAAGTCTGCCTTCGGGTACCTAACCTCTCAATGTCAATTCAATTGAGTTTCACAATCAATGACCTTTGTAGTATCAATTTGAATTGTTTAGGCCATTAACATGATGTGTGGGTGGTTGCAGGATTGTGGACATGCAGATTTTTGTTTTGCATGTGTTCAAGGACTAACAACCTGTCCAACGTGTGATAGCACAATTAAAGGGTGGCACCTTCTACAAACCAACTCCCCTCATGTACAACCCCTGGTCCTATCTTTGAAAGCAGCCTTTAATTCCAACATCACGTGCCACAATTCCAATGGGATGATTAGGAAAAATAAAAAAACAAGTGCTTCAATGTTTAGAAACTGCAGGGGATGAATTTATTGTAGGTAACAGTTCTCTTGCTGATAGTGACGATGATAATGCAGGATTGGTGACCTGGGCTGCAAGTTTAGAGAAAGATCATGAAACCCAGGACAACAATCTAGAGTCGGAGCCCCAACTGACTACAACTGTGGATAATACAGTTGATGGTCTTGCTCTTCATGACGAGAGCCAAGCCACACAAGATGACAACATGAATTTCCCCCCAAAAAAGAAAAGAAATCCCACACAGCCTGCTCCTTTTCCAAGAGTTCAAACCAGGCTGCGAGGGTGTCCTGCTCCCATAAAAGGCAAAAAAATTGTGAAATTGTCTTAGAGGTTTCTGATTCTCTTTTTTGGGTTTGGTAGGTTGTCCTATATTCTGGAATTTAGTCAATGTACATCAGCAAAACACAGTTTTGCCATTTGGTATTCTGTTCATAATGGAAAACCACTTTTTGGTTGTAGTCGAGTGTGTTGTGGTGGAATTCTGGATGTTTCATTTTGGATTCAAAGCACTGTCATTATTGCCTTTTAATTGCATCAATTGCCATAGGTACACCTCCTACCAGCCAAACTCCCTTGGTATCATTTCAATTTATGAATGTGATCATTGTTGTTTAGTACTTCCATTTGCCTCATTGAAGTTCAAAAGACCCGATCATGTGGATTAGTCGAGTGAGTTGTACATCTACACAATAACCATTATCATTCACATAATGTGCAGGTGTGGGATATAATCACTATTCTACATGCATAAGCATTTGAGATGACACTACTACTTCAGGTTCATTTCTCTACCTGGTCTCTGAAATTTTGTGAGTTCTTGCATTGCTCTTCCTCTCCTAATTCACCATCCCCCTCCTCCTTAGCTCTCCCTCCCACTCCTCCTCTCCTGATTCACCTTCTCTCTTCTCCTTCTTGGCTTCCTTTCTCTACTATTGCAGGTCAAAATGGTTGAGAGTGGTCGAGGTTCATTCGAGTGGTTTAGGGACCATGTGGGTCTTCCTGGTGTGGGATTGAATCCTAGGAAGGTTGATTTTGAGGGGCGAGATGGCTTGATTAGAGAGTGTGATAGTTTGTGAGGAGTTAGGGTTGGTCACAATGGATACCATTTCATGGACAAGGGTCCCAAGGAACTGCAGGAGAGGATTCTTAGTTTGTGGCCTGTGGTTTACCAGAGAGAATGGCCTAAAGCCAAAGAAATTGGCCTTTCCTTTGCAATTGGAGTCATGGCTGAGAGGAAAGGCACCTTAGTCAACTGGGCCTTATTTGCAGTTGTAGTTCAGGTGTCTGGTTTTAAAGCACATAAAAGGCCACATTCAGATTTTGTGACAATCATGTCTCCTACTTCCCCTGTCACAACAAACAAAAAAGGCAAGGGTTTAGCTCCTGTTACCTCTCCTGAGTTGGGAGCTTGTGAGGGGGTGGCTGATGTTCCTATTGCAGGTCAAAAGGGAGTGATTGAGGCTCCCATGCAATCCCCCAAACCCTCAGTTGTATGTGAAGATCATGTTTGCAACATGAAGAAGGAAGCACTTGGGAAGAAGATAGAACTCCTTGTGAGGTTGCTGAGGGATAGAGATGCCTTTGTGATTGGGCTAAGGGCAGAAATAAAGCTTGTTCAAAGCAATCTTAGTCAGGTTGGCTATCAAACCTTGCAATGCAAGGAACGCCTTGAAGTGGCTAGAGGTCAGCAAACTGCTTGTGGACCTGAGGCTGATGCAGACTTCCACATTTTTTGTGCATTGGAGGTAAAGCATGCTCTTGATGAATTAGTCTCTCTTGTTGGACAAGGTGATACTCTTCAGAGGAACATAGACTCCATATAAGAAAGAATAGATTCTGAAGTCAACACCAAGAAAACCATTCAACATGATTACGTACCATGCCACTTTGGCACAGTACTATGTTGCAGATCAACTTATGATGTCTAAATCGTCATCTGCAGAAATCTTCAAGGATGCAACTAAAACTTCTGAGGTCCTCAACCCTGCAGCAACAAATCCAGGTTTAATTTTACACTCACCCAATTCCACTAAACTATTGCTATTCTTACTTGATTGTAGTGTTGAATTGCCACTTGCCACTTGCTACTTGCTACTTGTTCTCATGTAAATTCTGATGCTGCAAATCTCCAGCAACTCTATCAACAACACCTGCTAGTACATGTAGAGTAGTTCTCATTTTTAGGTTCATATCTTTTATTCCTACCATTTATGAGCATTTGTTGTGATTATGCAGATCTGTGTGCAGTTGCCCCACCTCCATTACCAACAACAGGATTGTCAATATTGAGTAATGTGGCATCCACTCCTACATCACTTCATGTATCCTCCTCTGGACCAGCATCAAGGACAAGACGCAGTTTGAAGATGGGGGCTTCCACCTCTACAACGATAACCCTATGAATTCTGAAGGTAAGTTTTTCCATTTGCACATTTGACACAGTCTTGGGGTGGTTTAGGTTTGTCTCAGTTTTGAGAGCTATCATGTTTGTGGATATGCTATTCAATGCATAGTTTTGATACATTGGTAGTTACATAGAGAGGGATTACAGAATTGTTGGAATTGTTGGAATTGTTGGAATTGTATTCATGATGGAATTGTTGGAATTGTTGGCTTCCATATTTCTGTAAGTTTATGTTTCATATTTCTGAAGTTGTTTGGTGCGTTGGGTCACACCTGACTCTTCTTTTGCTTGCATGTACAGGAATGTGTTTGGAGGTATTCTAGGATGAAGTGCATTCACTTACCTCTACTATATGGGTAGTTATATTTACACTAGAATTTGTAGACAATTTTTGAGGGATATTGTGGTCCAATCCTTAGTTGCAATGCTACAGAAGTGGGTATTGAGCCCAAACTGTGATGTGACAGGGCAATGCCCCAATTGTGGGGTCACTGATTTTTGGGAAGTGACCTTATTCACAATTTTTGCTATGAGTAATACAGTACTATTTTTGCTATGAGTCCATCGTATGATGTAGGTTAATTTTACTCATATGTTATGATGTCTACATGAAGTTGCACAGTACTTATTGTGAAATTTTAATGCGATTCATGTTTTTAAGATGACAAGAGCATGACAAACACCTAAACAAAAAACTGAATGATCGCCGGCACAATGTACATCCAACAATTCAAGGTAGTACTTCAAGGTAGTACTTCTTTGGATGCAGTGACCACAAAGAAATTACGAGCATCTATGATTGTTAGATAGAGAATAGAGAGAATTGTGAGAGACACTCCAAGGTTGGGTGGAGAGCCTTTCTCACCAATCTCTGACTCTCCATTTCTAACATGGTATCAGAGTGAATGGTTCAATAATCACTGACGATTTCTACAAGTATTTTAGAAGAGGATATGCAAGAAAAGTTGCCGATGTTTCAGAGTAAAATATGAAAGTAGTATTTCCCATGTATCAGAGGAGAATATGAAATCCAAGTTTATTGGACTAAAATGCATTATGAGTGATGGACAAGGAACAATGCCCTTCTACCCACAAACAAAGACCGAACGATATGGTAAATACATACTGTTGGTTGGGAAACAAGTAGTATCGATTCGTGGAGAGCACCTTATTCAACTATCACATTTACCTAGAAGTGGGAAGGGGGCAGATCTGCTTCAGAAGGTGGATTTGCAAGAGTTACCTTAATCCTTCACAAACCAATACTAAGTTATCACATTTAAATGACCCATCAAAGTGATGTTGTCACCCCTAGATTAGTTGGTAAATAAGTGCACAAAAAAACTCAAGGTCAATACAGGGTACACCTTAACCTCCATAATGGCATCCTCCGTAATGTCTTTTCCTCTCATATACCTCGAAATGAGTGGTAACATATGTTAGCTCAGTTTCAATCTCCTTCCTTGTTGTCACGTTTGCCTCCCATATATCACATGTTTTGACATTAAAAGGATTCACCAAAGAATTACAATCACATGCTTGCACCAATCACATTGAATATTTAAAGCTCAAATGAGATAGTGAGTTTTGGAACACAAGAAAAAATAATTCATACACCAAACATGTACTAATTGATACACCAATTCACTGTACTAATTGATACAACAATTTTGATCCCACAAGGTGCTCGTTACCAACAACAAAGCAGGATCGGCAAGCATGATGTCCGTAGTGTCAGAATTTTTACAACAATTGAGAAGATGATGTACAAGACACATCATAAGCTGCAACAATGTGGTAAGTTACAAGGAACATAACTTGCCTGGTGAACAATTCTCCAATACTTTATTGCCAAGTGCATAACTAAATTACATTCCAAAGATTTCCTAGCCAATGTAAGAATCTGGTTATATACCAGATGTCCAATGAAGTACTCTTGAGCTAACATCTCTAATCGGAGATGTCCTTCATGGAGAAAATGTAGATCAACTTCATGGCAGAACATTGAGTACTTCCACCCGCTGAACAAAAGTAATGGGATTCTCATACCAGAGCAAACGATCAATTCAATAGAGACTTGGCATATAAGAAACACCCTCATATAAAACTGCAACAAACTCCTAGAATTGAGAATGAATAACTACAAACACCTCATGGTCCCTCATATAATGAACCAATGACCTACTACTCCTTGGGTATTTTACTACCACTGGTCAGTACTTCTATATTGGACAATTTCTTAGAGTGAAATTTTTCATCATTATACCCTAGACATCGGAAACATTGAACAGAAGTGGAAGAATAGATCAAATGTAAATGGGAAAACATAATCCTAGTGGAGTACTTACTTGGGTCCTTATTCATCATCATCGGATCCACCACACTCCTCCAAGGCTGCTTCTATCTCATCCAGTGCACTCTGTGGGAGTGCATACACCACTTTGTCCCCTTTTTGTGTGTGTTGAGCTTGCACCATGGGGAACTTTGATGCAATTACCCAATGGGAGTAAATAAAACATGGACCCATGTCTGATTGTAGAATAAACGACGTAGGACTTCGCCCAGACTGCTTATAATACACACCGAGCACTACCTCATCGCCCTTGTCCACTTTGAAGCCGTATGGATCTGGTCCTTGGTCTTTGTCAACAACATGCAGTCGTTTGAAACATTGGACTATGTAGAATGATGCTCCTTCTCCATCAGCGGCGTTAGCCTTAACAGCAAAGTTGTCTCCAACATCTAACATGGACGCGAGCTCATTACTATCTCCTGGATTGCCCCAAACATCAGTGTGTACTTCCAGATCACACTCGGCATCATCAGCTGCACATGGTTGCAATGTCACTAGCTTCCAAGGAGGCACATGTGATGTAGATACACAATGTAATCCAGGTTTAGGGTCAACACATCCATCACAAAAGCATGCCAATGGTCTGGTTTCCAACAAGACATTGTTGGAGAGACTCATGGAGCGCACTGAATGCAAGCTACGCGATCCTTTTACCGTCCGGCAATTGAATCCATGTTGACGATCGACCATGCTCTCCTTGATCTCATGGAAGTTTCGTTTAACCTCCCTTCGAGCACCAACATATGCTGCATGGTCTTTATTCATGTTGTTTTTGAGGAAGTCAACAACGTCGCTAGCATTTTGCAGACGTGCTCCATCCGGCTTCAATTGCTCCTTTTGCAATGCTTGCTTAAGACAAGCACCTGCTCCATCATGAGGTCCCTTTCCATGGCCAGACCCCCAATAGTTCCATTGCATTGCGCAACCAAGTGGTAACTGATCACATGACGTCAAACTGGGATAACGTGACACAAAAAACCAAGCCCTTGCACCTTTAAATTGGCTTGCACAACCATCGCTCCAGACTATATGACGTTTAGGATAGAACCCTCCTGATGTTAAATGCTGCCAATGTAGGTTGAGACAATGTTGGACAAATAGGTTGTCGTGTTTACGATCATCACTTATGTAGTAGTGGTAGTCAGTGTTTAACCTTAGGCTTTTACTATCAGTAGGGTCATACTGTGGGTTCACCCTATATGTGATATGCACTAAAATTGAAAGCTGGAAATTATACCAATGTTGCTCTTGCACCTCATTTTGTGTTTTGAATGAGTAATTTTCCGAGAAATCTATGAGGGACATGATCTCACCCTCTTTCAAGTTTTCCTTGCTAATCCTGAATTGTGTATCATGCCATTGTGCCACAAATTTATGCATGATAAATTTATGGATTTTGGGAGCTGCATAATCCAAGAACTCTCTAGGGCTCGACATTTTTCTCTCTAGCCTAGTGACAAACTTATCCTCTGCCATCTTAGTTTTCCCTGCAAGAACTTTCTCAAATCTTCTCCAGGCTACTAAAGTAGTGTTTTCAAGATCCAATTCCATGTTGCAAGCTGGGAGGAGTTGAACACCACAATTGACACAACTCCCTGTCAAACATTTTAAATTGAACCATTCATGTCCCTCTACTCTAGGACATAAAAACTTTTCCCACAAATCTGAACAAGATTTGTAGGTATGGTAAGCAGCTTGACATGACACTCCTTACCCTTGACCTGCTCCGTTGATTGGATTCCCACAAATGGATTCACAAGAACAAGCACATGGAGAATTCAAACCTTGTTGATGTGTTGTTGGGGCCCTCATGTTATTGAAGCCCACCTTGATCTCTATCATCTCTTGATGATATTTACAACAACAAGTGTTGAAATCTTTCAACTTCCTCACAAAATAAGGCTTTAGCTTGTGGAAGGAAATGAATCCAATATCCACTGTTGGATGTGCAGCTTTGAATCTGGTGTAGAAATCCACCTTTGCATGCATTCAAAACATTATGCACATTAGTGCACTTGCATGTGAGACACATGTCAGTTACTTCTATGGAGCGAATCTCCAAGTTGTGTAATTCCTTTTAGCAAGAACTTTGAATTCCTCATGACTTTTAAAGGAAACTTGATATTTCCTTAAGAATGTACATGACTCATAATGAAAACGAGAAAGTACTGTGAATTACTCAGGAGTTTTCAAAGAAATTTGAGAGTTCCTTAAGAATGTACAGGACTCATAATGAGAACGAGAAAGTACTGTGAATTACTCAGGAGTTTTCAAGGAAATTTGAGAGTTTCTTAAGAATGTATAGGACTCATAATGAAAACGAGAAAGTACTGGGAATTACTCAGGAGTTTTCAAGGAAATTTGAGAGTTCCTTAAGAATCTATAGGAAGTTGCTCTGAAAATGCAAGAGTACTGTGAATTCCCAAGGACTCTGGAAGGCAATTTCAGAGGTCCTTAAGAATATCCAGGAAGTGTACTGACAACGAGAAAGTTCCTAAAAATCCCCAAGGACTCTTCAAGGAAATTTGACAGTTCCTTAAGAATTTGCAGGAAATGCACAGAAAATGAGACTGTACTGTAAATTCCCAAGGACTCTGCAAGGCAAAATGAGAGTTCCTTAAGATTCCTTGAGTGGGTACAATGAAAATGACAGAGTACTTAACATTCCGAAGGACTCTTCAAGGAGATTTGAGAGTTCCTTGAGAATCTGTAGGAAGTGTAACGAAAATGAAAATGGACAATGAAATCCCACAAGGAAATCTAAAAGTTCCTTGATAATGTAAAGGAATTGTAATGGAAATGATGAAGTTCCTAAAAATCTCCCACGAAGCACACTGAATATCAAATAATACTTGGGGATTGCAAGGAAGTTGTGAGTCTGGCAAAAGTCTTTACCAGAAGTAAACAATGTAGCCTAAAAAAATGACTATGCAACCAATACATAGCACCACTTACATACTTCCAAACAAGCACTTTGACATGTGTACCCATCCCATAAAGAATTTGTGCTAAACCAAGCATCTACTCTGAACTATAAGCAATACACGAGAAACTAAGTACAATGAACTTTAGGGAAGGACTGAAGTGTTAATTACCTCTGATTCTTGGAGCAAATGTGTAGCATGGTGCTCCCATTGACGACGACCAATATGGTGCCAAACTACGTTATGCATGTTTGGACTTGTTCTTGTCTCTTCGAGATACCACTTCCCAACTAAATCCTTGATATCTTCTGGAATGGTGTCCTTTCTGGGCTTTCTATCACCCTTTGCCCAACATTCTTTGTCTTCCTTGGCATCAAGTAGTTGCCTACGATGACTAGCTCGCAAAAAGTGACCTTCTATTAAGGCCAATGCATTTTCCAGCACCCAGCATGTTGGACCCGAAGGTTGTGGACACTACTGCAACCTCAACCACATTCCTAGCCACATATTTATCCTTACCGACCCCGAACTTTAAGTGGTCCCAGGCAGATGCAATACTATCACAAACAACCTCACACCCTAACAACTTCTTGCGTTTTAGTACATATTCTGGCATGACATGTTGCAGCGCAATACTACCCAAGATGCTTTCAACTACCATTTTTTGAAACTCCAACCCTCTTGTGTTGGTTTCTTGTAACAAAGATACAGCCCAATTTTTACCGAATCGGGACGCAGCTTTTGATGAGGATGATGGACCCTCTATGGGGGTCCCAGGACACTCTGAGCTAGACGTATGCTCAGAAGCTTCCCTTGCAAGTTCAGATTGCAATCTCAACTTTTGTTGGTGCTTCCTATGTTGGGCCCTATTTCTGCGCCTACATTGTGTATTCTGGATCCTTTTAGCCACAATGGCAGCCAAGGATGCCCTACTATGTTCACCTAGGTGTTGGCAGGTTCGTTTGTTTACCATAGTATCTTCAACAATGGTGTTGTGGTAAATGTATTTCCTATACACCACAAACATGCATATGTTTAGCCCAACCATATGTGGTTGCCTCTCTTGCATCACTAACAACAAAATAGCTATGGTCACCTTGCAATTGCATCCTAGAATTCAGTCAAATTTCAAGACACCTAGCAGTCCATACCCAAAACACAACACATGAAAGCTCATATTTAGTACTTTCCAACATGTAGGTTGTTTGAAAGCACAATGTATAATTATTCACCTCAAGGTATGATAGGAGGTGCTTAAGAGTATTGTGTTGTACAGGCATCTGACAATCCAACATGGGCACTATATTTGTAGCATGGAAGATTGCTAGAAGAACACATTTGCAATTCAAATATTGGCATAATGTTGATTTGTGGTGCCTCAGTAGTGCTCCACATATCTTTTATGTCATTAAAGGTGTCTCAAACTGACCCTTGTCTAAACCCAACATACTAAGAAGAGGAGTTTGAGGCGGTGCATGAAAACTGCATGTCCAGATTCATAGTACTCAGATTTAGTGTTTCACTTAATACACAACACAAAATGCAGAGACAAAGAATGTTGAAGTACACCCACCGCAGCGCCTCCATCCTTTCGAAGTGACACTCCGAGGGAATGACTGTTCTAGGGTTTCTCATGATGTGGGTGACCCCTGTTCCATGGCGCCCAAACCAACGGCCAGGATCCTATCTCTTGGCATCGTTTGAACAGATTTCGGCCTGAACCAACGGCCGGGATCTTCTCGGGCAGGTGACGGGATTTTCCGAGCACCACACTTCCAAAATAAAAAATGACAATTTGGCGACATCAATGGCATTTTTTGCTATTTAGGTGTGCATTAGTGGACAATTATTTCCTGTTTTGAATCTTAGTACCTAGGTATAAGTGTCATGTGTCCATTCATATAATTTTTTTTGTAAAATTCCAATACTAGGCATTCCTTTTTCGTGTGGCCGTGACTTGGTGTAATGTTGACCACGTTTGGTGCCACATGTAAAGCTATACAATTGGTATTGAATACATTTTTGGTTCTATTGGTACACACTTGAACGATAATTGTGAGGAAAAAAATTGGGATCATTTTGATTAATTCTTGTTGTCCTTTTCGTTCCTTGATCCTAAGGTCAGGAAGTAAGACAACACTCTTGAATGTCCTTTAAGAAATCAAATGGATATCATAGATGACCCTATTCCTTCTAAATTAACTTTGTCGTTGTACTCAATATGGAGGATGAAATGTAGGTTTGATCCAAAATATGCTCCACAATACAAATCCAATTATACCAAGTATGTGAAGTTATCAAAACAAGTCCTTAAACCGTTAGACACCCAAAAGTAGTACCCCAACCGTGAATGGCCCTATGAGTTGTATGATATTTGGTGGGGTTGGGGTTATGGGGGTTGGCTATCCATTGGGGCACTGAGGATACAAAGGATGTCGGGGCTAAGCTAAGTTGTGCAAGTGCATGGGACGGTAGGGCAAGTACATTGTAGTAGCCATTCTAGGATTGTGATGTCATGGGGCCAAGAGTGTTGGTTTCCTAGGTTGATAAGTGTATAGCATCATGTGTGTTTATTGGTTTGAAATGTTTAGAGAGGCCTTTGATGTGTGGGTTTGTGCATGCGGATAGTAGGTGTGGCCACGTGACAATTTCGTGATTTGGGTGGGTTATTGGGCTGAAGATGTGTGTGTGTGTGTGTGCATGTTTTTCCCCCAGTGGGTACCCATGTATTGGGCAAAACAAAATTTTAGTGTTAATGTTATTTGTGCATCCGATATACCTTTTGTTTTCGAAAAGTGGTTTGACAACTTGTGATGAGCTTTGTGATGAGTAGTATAATTGTGTTATTTGGTAAGTGTTCATTGTGGTTATTGTTGATGGGGGGAGGTTTGGTGTTTGTTGTTGGGATTATGTTTTTTGGGTCAATTCTTGGGGAGAATTGTGATATATCGTTAGGATTTTGGTAGCAAAGTCAGGTGGGGGTGGTTGTAAAAAGTTGACCATATGATGTGTTTTGTTTAGGGTGAACTAGTCCCACAACCATTGGAGTCTCATGTATGGGATGGTAGTAATGTAGGCTCTTGTGTGGTGGAGTATGTTGGAGTAGGGTCCTTGGATTTGTATGGTGGGTTTAGATCTTCCACACTAAAGAGATTGGGGGTTATATTGTAGGTGCCAACAATACTTTATAAAACTGTATATATATCCAAGAAACACCTTCAGTTGTTTCAAATGACAATTACAATATCCTTTGCATGTTTTTCTTTTCTTTCCGTAGAGCTTCTTGTGTTTGTTCTATGGATAATAGATATCTTGTATTCTGCATTCACTTGTGGAGTGAGTTAATAAAATTATATGCAAACACATGCTTGTTAGCATGGCATTACTCAACCCTATGGTTGAGTTCTGTTTGTATATTTAGCATATGATAGGGGCCTCCATCACTTTACCTTTATGGGAAGAAACTTAGATACTAGGAAGAAATTGATGTTGTTATGGAGAGATATCATCACTTGAAGCAACAGAAGGTGTTTCTTGAAAATGATCTTTGAATGGTCACAACATTCACTTATTTCATTAAATAGTATTCTATGTGCATTCAATTCTTAGTCTGTACAAAAAGCTGATGGAAGTGGTACACTTGGCTTGTTGCATATCCAAAAATGCATAGCTATTATTCATATGATAGGATATGATGTTCCCTCCGATGCAACGGACGAATACACAAGAATTACAAACGGTACAACTATGGAGAGTGTGAAGCGGTTTGTGAGGGTTATTTGTGTTGTTTATGATAAATAAATACTAAAGGCAATCTACACGGAAAGATTTGGAAAAACAAATGACTATGAACAAAGCAAGAGGTTGGCCATGTTTGTTTGGCTCAATAGATTGCATGCATTACCAATAGGAAGATTATCCAGTAGCATGGAATGGACAATATTTAGACAACAATATGTCTATTGTTTTAGAAGCAATAACTGACCAATTTTTTTGAATTTGGCATGCATTTTAAAAACCACAGTATCCAACAATGATACAAATGTTCTACAAATAAGTCCCTTAGAAGAATGTTTTTATTTGGAGAATATGACGATATATTTTTTGATGTAAAATCCCGACGTTCTTTCAAATATTATCTACTAGCAGCTAGCATATATCGAAAGTGGTCAATATTTGTGCAATTTATAAAAGATCTACAAGGTGAAAAAAGAAAACACTTTGCCATCAAACAAGAAGTAGCTAGAAATAATATATATAGAGATGTTTTTGGGGTGCTCAAAGCAAGATGGTCATTCTATAACAAACAAGTCGTTTGTTGGGTTTGTGTGATATTGAGAATGTGGTTATTGTATATTGCATCATGTATAACATGATCATCAAAAATTAAAGAGACCATAATCTATCAGTTGTTTTAGAACCTATGCGTATTGAAAATACACATCAAAATCGTAACTTTGAAGAATATCTCCAAGGATAAGTTGAAATTCAAAACAGAGATCTGCATTTGTAATTGAGAGACGACCTTATATAACAATTATGAAATTTGAGGAGAAATTTATGACTTTTAGGTGTGTTTAGGTGATTAGATTATGTTAAAAACCTATACATTATTAATATGTTATATTTGGTTTCATATTAATAGGTGTTAATCATCATTCAATATTGGATTATAATGTGCTCACATCTATTACATTCATATGAATAATAGGGACATATGTATGAGGAACCGTGTGATAGCCGATATTCATGATGGCCTGAATAAAATGCAATAATATGTTTTGGGAATCGCATAAATTTTGTTGTTTTACAACATATATTTAATTTTAAAAGGTTTTTAATCTAACCTATAGGCATGTTGAGACGTAAACATGTGATCGTAATAAGCTTTTATAATAACATATGAAAAGTGTTCTTTAGAATGAAAAGAGATAATATGGACCTACCTAAATCAAATACAATAATAATCTACACACCTATAATCGAGTGATATGTGATTCAGTAATGAAATATTGTAATGAATGATTGAAATGTGGAGTGAAAAGCATTATGTAAGTAACAGTAATAACAACATTGTGTGTGTATAATGCCCAAAAATATTAGTTTGACATTTAGTTTTAGTGCCACTACATGAGTTGTTTATAATTAGTATTGACTTTTGCACACAACAAATCAAGTGGTTTAGGGATGCGGGACCAGCGGGTGGCTTACCTGCATGTGCTTCTGCATCTCGGATGGAGGCCACATTCCATTCCCGGATGCAGATGCAGGAAGCCACTGGGCTTGCTACTACAGCCATCAATCACACAAAGACGAGAAACTCTTGCACACGGTTTACATGTGCCAAAGTGACCTCAGTGATCGCAGGCCAACCCAAGCATTACTTAAGTACTTTCCAGGACTGGCACGGAATGCGTCCAATTGTCTAAGAAAGGATCCATCGTTGAGTCGACAAGTTTGTGGCATTCTTTACTGATTTACTTTTGACGAAGTCGGTGTAAATTTGGACCAGGGTAGGTGTGGGAAATCTGGTATAAAGTTGGCAGATGCGGAGTCTAGACTACGCCGACTGGACTACAGCGATTCTTGTCGCAGCTTCAGTACTACCTCTTACTGCTCTTATATATGTAAGTAGACGTTGACGGATTGCCGCAGATCGCACTCCAAACTTGAGTTTCGATCGGCTGGCCTTGGTGTAGATTGCAGCTAGTCGACCAGCTCATCTGTGCAGGCAGGCAGACGTACTGTTTACTACAGACAGAGTTGAGCTGAATAATCGTCAGGAGGAACGGAGTGTTACGTTGCATGTTCATAAGCCGATTGGAGTGAGGCGTCGGAGCGAGTTGATTGAGCAACCTGTTTGAGACTAGTGATCATCAGTCAGTTCTAGTACTTGCACTTGATTAGTGGAGCTGTGACCTATATACATAGGTACGTGCTCCGAATCAGCTCTCCGGTGTGTCTGATTATAATGCCTCATTGATGTTGTCCATATTAGGTGTCATTCTATACTTTGATGTTCACAAGAGATTTATAAGCTTGACCCTTCTTTCTACGATCACAATTCTTGGGGGTCCGATGAACTTGGCAAGTTTGTAGGTTGCCAGTATCAGAATTGTATAATCTACTTACGTGCTCCGAATCTCTCCGGTGTCTGTGTCTTGATCATAATGCCAGATGGATGTTGATGTCCATAACTTTGTGCTTCATTTTCTACTTCTTTACAAGATCAGAAATAGTATGGCCGGTCGCTCTCAATATGATCACATGGGTTCTTGAGGTTCAAACTTGACGAGTTTGTAGGTGTCGCCATAGGCATCATTCGTACATGCTCCGAATCAGATCTCCGGTGTGTCTGATCACAATGCCAGATTGATGTTTGTCCATGTAGTAGTGTTTAATTTTTCTACTTCTTTACGAGAGAATTAGTAGTGTGGTCCTTTTTTCTAAGATCACAGTCCTTGGGGCCTTGACAAGTTTGTAAGTGTCACAGGATTAAGCATATGTACGTGCTCCTCCGAATCTTTCCGGTGTATCTCACAATGCCTAATTGATGATGTCCACATTGTGCTTTATTTTTTTCTACTTTTCCACTAGAGAACTAGTGTGGTATTTTTCTCTACGATGTTTATACTCGTTGGGGTGTCCGAACTTGATATGTTTGTAGGTGTCACCGTAAGCATAGGTTCACGTGCTCCGAGTGTCTCCGGTACATTTCACTATGCCTGATTGATGATGTCCACGTTGTGCTTAATTTTCTATTTTTTCACAAGGGAACTAGTGTGGTCTTTTTTTGTACGATGTTCACATTCCTTGGGGGATCGAACTTGACATGTTTGTAGGTGTCACCAAGAAGCATATATTTACGTGCTCCATCTCTTCGGTGCGTTTAACAATGCTTGATTGATGTTGTCCACATTGTTGTGCTTAGTTTATTGCTTCCTCATAAAGTGGGAGACGTGGTCCATCGACTCTCCACGATCACTCTCCCTGGGAGTTCAATCTTTTAGGTGTCACTGCATTATCAAAATTGTGGATTTGTGGAGATGCGAATTTGGATCGAATATGAGGGCGCAATGTATGTAGCATTAGAAATACTGGGTAGTTGATTTTCTTCCAAATATATTATGTGCGTCTAGTAATGAAATGATGGTAGTATACAGTGCATTACCATCGACGTAACAGTACAACTTTTGGTCATCTTCTTATTGCACTTAGTGACGTGGATTGACACCCTGTGGATGTTGGAGTAGCGTGATATTCCTGAGATGGCAGCCATGCATGGGGCTGCTCGTTTTGCCACGAATGTTGCAAGCGTGGACAATTGCTGCGCGGGAGGCAATCCTTCGACAACCCGAAAGCTGCACTTGAAGTCTGCATTTCGAGGCAACAGTCTTATTCTCCCTCAGAGCTCGAAGCCACAGAAGGGGGACAGGTTTCAGCAGTCGCGCATCGTGGCGTCCAGTCCAGTAGTGGTAGAAACACCAACGCAAGTGGCTTCTCGCGTGAATCCCCTCACCAAAAATGATCTGGTCGCTCACCTGGAGTCCGGGTGCAGACCCAAGAAGGCCTGGAGGTCAGTATAACTCATGACAAAAACTATTTCTACACATTGTGGTTCTCCACATACTGACAGTTTCAAGACTATTCCTTTAGAAATTAATATGCCACAGTTTTGAACTATATGTCTATAAGACAATAATATTGCAGTTTTTGTTTCCGGGGTGTTTTCGAGAGGTGTTTGATTTTCGAGTGATTAGCTCTAAGCCGCTTTGATTGGTAGCTGGCCACATATGCTGACAAATTTGTGGGTTGCACAGGATTGGAACGGAGCATGAGAAATTTGGATTTCAGTTGGACACTCTGGAGCCGATGAGCTTCGAACACATCAGTCAGATTCTTGAGGGAATTAAGTCTCGCTTCAATGGATATGAGGCAGTCATGGAGGGGGAAAACATCATTGGGCTCAAAAAGGTCAGAGACAACCTAGCCTCTTATAAGCAGGTCTGGTACAATTGTAATACACAGTTTATGGTGTTTAGTGTCACGTACACTATTTGCGAAGGGCCAAAACTAGATGCCTAGATGTCTCAGAAGTGTTACGCCTGCCAATTGCCAATACGATTCCATTCCTTACCATAAATAGTTTCTTAAATTGAAGATATCTACATTGAATCATTTAGAGTAGCACATTGGGATATGTTAGATGATAGTCTTATATTTTAGTATGCAAGGGGAAGATTTTTTTGAGCACACTAATGATAAGTGTCACGTGTATACTTTTTAGTATGGCAAGAAAAGGATATTCTTGAGCATACTAATGGCAAATGTCATTTGTGTACACTTTATCAACTTGTAGACCATTGTGGAAGCTTAACATAGGCATGCACCTCGTAACACTATTGAACCTACTCGTGCCCAGAATTTAATAAGCACACTTGAATGCAGTATGTGATGAGGTGATTCTTATGATGAAGTTGTTAATCATCAATGTACCTAGCATGTGCCTCAAAGTAGGGTAAGTGACACTATTACGCATGTGACACTAAATACCATGGACAGTGTACTCTTGTAATTTTCTCTCCCACTTAAAATGATAATGCTTGTTGGGCATGGATTCTCAACTCAAATGCCATTTGTATGTGCAGGATGGGCTCAGTATTTCTTTGGAGCCTGGAGGCCAATTCGAGCTAAGTGGTGCACCTGTTGTCAGTGTTCATGAAACAAGCGCTGAAGTGAACAGGCATTTATATGAGGTTAGTCAGCCCACACAATTGTTTCGTTTCCATGCCAAATAAGACTCTTTACGAGCCTGTTTTGGGAAGATAGCCTATCCGTTTTAAACCCTTCGGTGACCTTCTGGAGCGTTGTTCTTTTATATCATGTTCTTGTCTTTGTGGTTTATTGTAGTGTAGTTTCTCCTGAAATGTGCTAGACTTGTTTTGGCTTGGTACAGAGTCTGTAGATCTTCAAGAGCCTAAAGGTTATGCTAGTTTTCATCTACATAATCGTTTTTCTTTCACAGGTGAAATCTGTTGCCGAGGACCTTGGATTGGGGTTCGCAGGTATGGGCTTCGACCCCAAGTGGCCTCTCGAAGCACGACCACATATGCCCAAGGTCTCCAAACGCCTAAAATCTTTTGGCGCAGGAGAACGCAAAATGTTCATGTTTCCAATATTGCCAAGGGGTGTCATACTTGTGCTGTGGTAAATAGTCCAGATTCAATAGTGCATGATCTAGATAAATTCTAATTCTTCTACGGGGATGGATGGGATACAGACCAGGTATGAAGGAGTAGACTCCTATGTACTAAGAATGAGTGGCAAGCCCGGAATGGATGTCATGTACCGCACTTGCACTGCTCAGGTGCTCCCTTTGCACCTATCAAGCAATGTTTGATGTTAATGGTCAATGTAGCTACTGTGGTTGGTTGAATTATATTGTTCGATGAATATGGTAAACTTTTCGACACATTAAATGTTTATAATATTTCCCTGACCAACCCCTGTGTCCACCTGCAATGAAACAGGTAAATTTGGATTTTGGTTCTGAGAAAGATATGATCAACAAACTTCGTGTTGGGCTCTCATTACAACCAGTACGTGAAACTAACTGATGTTTCAGCTTTAACCTGGATCCTCTATTTGAGTTGTGTTGTGTTGTGAAGCCTATGCTAAAATTGTACTCAATTGCAGCTGTTTCTTCCATAAATATGTCTGGAACAGGTTTGTAATTTAATTGTAATTCTCTGCGCATTGTCACTCCTGGATATCAGATCGCTACGGCTCTTTTTGCGAGTTCACCTTTCACAGAGGGAAAGCCTAACGGATACTTGAGTCACAGAGGGTAAGACTCAGTGACCCATTTGTTTTCTTCATCAAGCTCTTGTTGCCGCCAATTTGCTTAATTCATTATCTACTCTACCTAACGATCGTCAATGCTTAGCTGACAAGAATTTTGTGGCAGTTATCTTTGGACGAAATTTAACAAGGATCGTTCAGGTCAAATGCCATTTGTCTTTGAAGACGACTTTGGGTGAGAATCATCATGAGACACAATATATGAAGTGTCAAATTCGTATAGTGGCTCTCCTTAAGATCTAAACCCAGCTCTACGACAAAAGTTACTGACAGGCTTGTTTCTGAATTTCAGATTTGAGAAGTTCACAGAATATGCCTTGAATGTGCCGATGTATATGGTATATCGGAACAATGAGTGGAAAAACTGTACTGGCGAATCATTTAAGGTTAGTGTCATGCCTTGGGACGCTTCAGTGAAACATTTATACCACTTATACTATTGGTTCCCTACAATCCATGATGCTGGTACTCACAATCCATAAAGTGTTTGGATTGAAACTATTTCTTACTGGCAGCTGGGTGTGCATTTCACAGGATTTCATGGCTGGAAAGTTGTGGAACCTTCCTGGCGTGAGACCATCATTAAATGATTGGGAGAACCATTTGGGAACGATCTATACTGAGGTACTTACCTAGAAGAGCCGTACTTATTTCAAGGCATATTTCGTAATGTATCCGTGGATTATTATGTCAACAGATCCTGTATTGTTCTCCACATTCTCTGTTGTGAACCATGATTTGAACAGATCCATTGACAGAAAGTTAGTGAATGGGATTGCGCAGGTGAGGCTGAAGCGGTTTTTGGAGATGAGAGGAGCTGATTGTGGACCTCTGCCATTCATTAATGCCCTACCTGCTTTCTGGGTGTGTGCTTAGTCATTCTAAACCCCGAATTATTGTAAACACTAGGTGAAGGCCCTTAATTATGTACTGTGACATAATTGGAATGGATGACTTGGCAAAGTTTCAGTTGTATGAAGAGGAAATTGGTGGGAATATTGCTTTGTGTGCGTCCGATGGGCTCATTGCATCAGCAATGAGTGTTACACTAACCTGGCTGTAAACTGATTCCCTCGTGTATTAAATGAATGGGAAATGTCACAGACAGGGTTGCTGTACGATGAAGAATCTTTAAATGATGCACTTGACATTACTCGTGATTGGACTAACAAGGAGCGAGAGATGCTTCGGGAAGAGGTATGATCACCTCCAATTCTATTTGTAACAACTTACCCTATATATTGAAATGTACTGACATTTGCTGATGGGATTACTATCCAATAGTCGATCCATAGTTCTCAAGAGTGAACATGTCTCAGTTTTAATTTATTTATGTTAAGTTTTACACATTGGTACTATGCACTCAGGTGCCAAGACACGGTCTACAAGTTCCTTTTCGAGAGGGGCTTCTGAAGCATGTGGCACAAGACATCTTGAAAATTGCCAAGGTATTATAACATTCATATGGCTGTCATGCAGATCACCATAAACTCTGTTAGTCCAAGTTCTCTCTCTTCTTACGTGTGTATATATACATATATTGTGGATTTGGTTTTGACAATCTGCTTTTGGTGGGAATCAGGATGGATTAAGTCGAAGGGGATTCAACGAAACTGTATTCCTGGATCCTATTGAAGAAGTTGCCACAACAGGTATGGCAGATTCGACTATCTGGCTGGTTTTTATTAATTTCTATACACTTTGTTTACACGAAGTGCGGAAGTGTTTGAATATGACCTCCAGCTTTATGAGTAGGGCCTAGAGTTTGACACTTAAAACATTACGAATTGCTTCTTACAGTAGAATCATGAATAGCAGAATTCGGTTGGCACGTGGAATGCACTAATCAGACACATCAATTGAGTGCAGGTGTAACCTTGGCGGAGCGGTTATTGAATGCCTACGAAGGGAAGTGGGCCAGAAATATAGATCCCATTTTTGACGAGCTGAGATTGTAAAATGAGATGCTGTATTTTAACTTTTTGTTCAATAACCGGAATAACGATGCTGTACAATTGTTAGTATAATTGTTTTGTTGGCTGGTCAAATAAATAAAATCTCAAATTCCGAGACTTCTGGCATAAAGGAACTTATCATCTTGACTTACACAATAGTTTTCCACTTCATTGTTTGGAAAATATAAAGAGTGACAGCTTCTCAAGCTAGCAGAGCATGTATAAAGTGTAAATTTCCCACTTGAAGTAGGTCATGATTTGTGAAGTGCTTACCTCTAGACACAGGCAACATTTCTTTATCACGTCAAGTACTTCGTTTTGGATACAAATCAATTTTCCGCACATTCTAATGGTTGTTAAACTGTCCACAACCCTAGAAATGTCACTTCCTCAAGGAAATGAGATGTGAACTTCATTTTCAAGTTCGGGAAGTTTAAAGGCTAATGGAACTGAAAGTACATTAGGATGGCTTTAACCAAACTAATTCCCTAGAGAAGCAGAGTGCGGTACCATCCATGAGATACAAACTAATGTCACCTTAATAATCTGATTGGAAGAAATCAGACTTGAGGCTTCCTTATACTACATTCTTAAATATTGATGAAAACTTATCTCCAATGGCATTATCTCTAATTGTCAGCAAGACACTATTTGACCACACAAGTGAATTAGGTAAATAGTACCTGTTTCTGGCATAGGGTGTCAAAAAATGAAATGAGAAATGAGTTGGCAACCTACAACAATGCCTATAATCACCTAATCGATCATGAATGAATCTGCTCTCTAGGTTTTTGGGGGGCAAGACAGATCAAGGTTATCTTAATTTATAAAAACCCAAGCTCCAATATATCTTTAATGCTAACTCCACATTAGCTATATCATTCAACTCATTTTTCAAATCATTCAAACGCATACTTTCAAGTCCACCAAAAAAATTATATATTTTTAGCAATGATTTAGCAATTGTCTAGCAATGATTTAGAGGATAAACCCTGTCCCACTCGTTCCCTGTAATTAAATTCCTATAAAGTACATACATCTCAAGCAATAAGCCCTCTATCCATTGAACCATCTATGATGTATTTTGAGTGGACAGTCTAAGAGTAGCTTGTGCTCCTCTTTTCCACCATCTGTCCACATCATCATTGTGCGAAATCCAGACTGTATGAGCGTCACATCTGTATGCTTGCATATGCTCTGAAGTTCCTAGATTTAAGGTCAGCTACTGCTGCAGTGCGCATATGCCCAAAATGGTAATTAATCTCGCACACATCCAGTCAGCTTTGGTTTTCAACCAGTACAACACATCTAAGATATGCATTTGCGTTTCGTAGCCAACGGGGTCACCCATATTTGGCATTTCAGACTTTTTAACTAATAACTAAATATTTCGGGAAGTCTCAAATATACTCATGCACATGATTGGTGAGATGGGGACCTTCAGATTCTTTTAAAACATTGCACTGCATAACCTGTAAGGGCAGAATGCAAATATGCTAGGCTGAATACCCTGGCATTCTGGTAATGTCACGGGGTGACAATTGAGGCTATGAGAAAAGTGATAGCAAACACAAAATCTCAAAGAATTATCCTTGAGAGCCCTTACATGAAGGAATTCAAATAAAAATAATAGGGATGTCAGAGCAAGAGTGAGGTGACGAAGATTACACTTCCAGTGACTAAAAACCTCTGATGTGGCATGCAAAACTTCATCAAAAATATTGAGGAATTGCAACATGTTACAGAGTACGTGCTGACAGATCCAATATCACCAGCACCAACAATCCCAACCTTGACTACCATGCCAAAAGAGAACTATGGAGACTACAAGAATGTAAAATCTAGGGTAACAAGCTTATCCCCAGACACTTGGTTTTGTGCGTTGGATCTAATGAACATCTGACCCAAAAGAGCAGGGTCTATTCAATTACGAGAATATTATTAAAAAATATTGCTGACTACATATCTATACTGGATAACCAGAATATCTATCGCCAGCTAATCATGTGCACACCTTGTAAAAGGAGAATGGGAAGGATACTAAAGTTACATGAAACCATGCTTAGGATCAACGTGGAACACAAGTAGGGATTGCTTTTGGTATCTCTTTACAAACTGCAAGCTCGGTTTCCCCAAGACTTCTTCTGTCCCGCCTAGACCACTGTTGGTGGTGCTGTTATGCTGTCCTACCAAAAAATGGATTGAAGATGGATATCAACTGAGAACCACTTAGAAGCCATTGCATCCACATAAGACTAGCACGGTGATGTCCAAGCACATTTCTAGAGATGGGCAACACGGGGATAGAGAAATATTACACTGCAGCCAAGGAGAATGGATGCAACCAGTTGAGTAATTCCGAGCTGTCAGGATGGATACTCAAAATTCCCCGAAGTCAGTATCCCGCACAAAACCGTCATTCTGGGTATGTAGCCACATCAAAGACAGTATTTGAACCCCATACCCATAACTGACAACTCCTTTTCCAGGGACAATACTTCAGCCAGACTTTTCTCTTGTGCAATATGTCACTGAGCAGAGGTAATCACAAGGAGGTCGTTGACTAACCACCACGCTCCCGCACAGACTCGATGAACATCTTAGCCATCGCCTCATACATGGGGCCTTCTCGGAACATTTCACGTACTCTATTTCTCCCCTTTTCACCCATTTCCACTCCCAACTCAGGGTGACTCAGCAGCCATCCCAGTTGGCGGGCGAGAACGGGGATGCCTAACTCTCCAGCAGGGTGCAGTAACCCTGTCACGTTTGGTTCAATAATTTCTTTGGTACCCCCTGCATCCGTTCCCAGCACCTGCAACATTGGCAAGGGCTTTAATGACTCTACAACATTCTACGCATGACTGACCAGCAGTGCTGTATTCACCATATTTTTCATGTTTTATCCAGACACTTTTCTCTCTGCACCCACTTCTCATCGGAAATGAAATTGTCACAATTAGTGCGAGATGATTACCACATCCAAATCTTGGCCATAGCCATATGCCTCCTAATTTTCGGAGCCCATGAATATCTCATTTCTCATGCTTACTAAATAGTCATATGGGTCCCCCCCATAATGTTGACTATTGAACCTGGAATGGTTAGCATATTTTGAGCACATAGTCCAATCTGTTTTAAACACATGTATTTTTTTGAGTCCGTTTTAAGAGCCACACCTAACCACCTCCCACTCAAGTATAGGTGTCCAGATTATTGCTATGTTGGATTACGCCATTATACCTTAACATCGACAAACCCACCCCAACATGCCCAGATAGCCAACCACCTCTCTCCTACTGACATTGCCCAAAGTACATTCTGAACTAGGCAATGGATGCAAGGAGCCCTGCCACAGGCTGTAGTAGGCGCCCAACCTACCAAGCCACAGTAGTGGCGAGGTGGATATTGGGTCCCTACTGTAACATTGGCAAGGCAACACATGTCCATTCCCATACGAAGTGGTCAGGCCATGGCAAGGTCATCGATTACAGGGTAATAATGCACCTCTTGGTAACCAATCAGGAATAGGCACATCAGTAGAATTTCTGAGGCTGACATCTTCAGGAGAGTCAGGTTAGTCTTACCGGTAAGCCAAATGCCATGGCCTCGATGGTGACTCTTCCAAATGTTTCTCCAATTCCCTGCCAAGCAATTCAGAATTTCTTGTAAAGCGTGGTCTTTTAAAATCGAACAGCAACCTCCCTTATCATCTCTTCCTCTACTTAACATAAACATGCTTATTGAACGTGGTAAAAAATTTGCCGATTCTGGTACATCCCTCCCAATATACTCTCTATCCATCATCTGGCAGCAGACTGTAGAAATCAAGAGAGGAATCTGGCAGAATCTACTTCCTCATGCAGAACTAGTATGTGTTACCTGAGCATTCATTACATATGCATCAGCTGCAGCATAAAGGGGGCCAACATGAACAGTCGCTTCAGTCCACAGCAGCATGTTGGCCAAGCTTGGCTGTCTGTCTATTAACCCACGAATTTTCTCCAAGTAGCTTGGCTTATTACTCTTGGAACCAACTGAACCTAGCAATACTTTCAAATTGTGATTTCCGTCAGGTCTCCTTTTGTTATTCCCAGATGAGTGCATCCCAAGAGCAGCACCTGTGACAAAATTCCCTTCAGTGAGAACCTTGTCAAACAACTCTGGGTAAGGTTCCAGAATGTGAGCATGTCAAACCCCTCACTGTTACAGCAACTGTTCTTCAAGGTTCGGTCCAGGACTCATTAGAACCAGAAAATCCTTCACAATGGAAACATGTCAACTACAAATAATTTGAACCCAACAACCCATTCTGAAAGTGCACTGTGGTACTCACTGCTAAGACAATGCTTACACTCCATCTATATATAGAGTGACAACATGTTGAACCATCATTTCAATACTCTTCAGTAGCAGCAGTTTCATTTACACTAATAAACCATCAGATTTTTATCGGATTGTGAACAAGTTACCAAAGTAAGCCAGAATATTTACCAGTTGTTACAACTTCCAGTTACTCAAAATAAAGATGTTCTCTGAGTTTAATTTGGTAAAAAGAAAATACTGTACAAGATTTGGGAAGCCCCAATACCTGCTCCAATATACCCCTCCTTTTCTATCCGCGCTAAGCCTTCAAGACCTTCATCCTCAATGCCTTCTGCCACCATCAAGGCTGCTTGTAGCATCATAAGTTGTCCCTTTCCAGGATTTATACTGCTCAGGGATATTATGAGAAAATCTGAAGACTCCAGCCCCATTTCTTTTCGGACTTGATTTCGCAAGGTCTCTCTCCTCTTCAGAGCTTCATTCCCTTTTTACAGAGAAGAAACAGAACACACATCCAATTTTTGTCATGTACACAATATTGATCATCACCTATGAAAGCTAGCATCAGCAGTTCCACCACTAAAAGCATTTATCAATAAGAAATGGAAGTTCTTTGGCAGCTAACAATCAACACAACTTAGCCTTGACAAAGAACAGCATACGTACAGACAGAACAGCAGGTAGCTGAAGCCCAGACAAGGACTGTCTCTGAACCCCTATTTGCAATTGACAAGAACTTGAGTAGGTTTACTATTTTGTCCAACTTCTAAAACACAATGCTTACCAGAAGAGCCAGCACTCTCAGTCTCTTCATCCAGGCCTGCAATAGATGCCAGACCGTCATTCACCGAAAGGTTTATGACCTCCACTAGAGAAGGTAGGGTAAGTCTATCTTCAGATGCCCACTGCTGCCACAACTGCTTCTGTGTCACCGAAAGAAACACTAAAGCATGTGCTTTCGCCAGTAGCGGCCTGGATCTGTCATAGTATTCACGTCGATTCTCCATCAACCACCAAATAAGGCGTTCACCGCCCTTCTTGTTATATTGCAAATACTGCCCTGCATATTGACCCCACCATCAGGTCGGCAGTCAGAAGATTATTCGTGAGAAAAAGTAAAGGAAGGACATATGCATCTTTACAACATTTTATTTTATTATTCTTCATGTCAAACTCAGAAAATGGCAATTGTTTTCATTTGCATAATCAAAACCAAAAAGGAAATTGGGAAGATAATGAATGTACCAATCCAAGTGTTACATGCCGCTGAACCTGCAACCACCAAATCTGCCCTAGCTGCTGCTTTCCAGCTGGAGCTCAGTTTGTCCCGAACGATTGCAATGCCTCGTTGTACGAGCTCTCTGTAGAGCCCACCCTTCTTGTTCAACACAACCGCCGAAATTCTGCCTCCACAGTTTACTATCTCAGTTGCCAGTTCTAACACGGCGAGCGGAGCTCCTGTCAGAGAGAGCTCGTGAAACACCATAACAATGTTCTTTCCCCTCACAAAATCAGGAAAGAGGCCTTTTCTCAAACATTGTCGCCTGCTGCTACCACTACTACGACCTAAAACTTGTCTTTCCGTCTCATCGAATGGACCGACAATCCTCCCGTGGTGATGCTGTTGTTGGATGTGAAGCTCCTGGTCCGAATCTCTGGATCCATCCCCTTCCTCTGCAACTATACCTTTCTCTTCACTTCTGCTGCTGACAATTGAGTTACCATTCGTAGAAGAGTGCCTCGTAGGTCGGTCCTCGGCTTTTGCAATATTCTTGTTCTTGTTGTTGTCTCTGTTGGCAGGTGTCACAAACGTCCATGACTTCAAATCCTCCCTACTTCTATTTTCCTGCTCCACATTTCCCTTTCGCTGCGGCAGCCAGTCTTTCAACCACCCTCTCACCCTCTCCCTTCTGTCACTGTGCAAGCTTTCCTTTCCGCCTTCGGATTTATTGAGACTAAGTCTGGTTGAGGAGCCTCGATTGTAATCACTCGCCGCAGCAAGAGCCGATAAACTCTGGCCACCATCACCACCAGGCTGCAAATCCCCAATCTCCTGCCACACTGACCACCGGTTTTGCATGTGGAAGCCAATGTACCCCCATACCAAGGCAAGTAGTAGCCATGGCAACAAGCGGCGACCCGAGGAGTAGCTAGATTGCACTCTGTCGATCAAAACTCCAACAAGACCTTGCCCTTCTTTCCTAAATTTGAAACTGCCCACACCGCGGCGCGAAGCTTTGTCTTTCGAAGTCGATGAGGAGTAATTCAGAGTTGGAAGGATGTCTTTGGACCTTGCCCTGGACGAAGAAGACGAGGAGGAGGTTCGGCCGGTGGATGCAAAGGCCACAGTATTTCGTGTGAGGCCGGCTGCTGCAGCAATCGGAGTTCGAGATGTGGTGTCCATGGTAGGGGTTTTAGAAACAATATTCTAGATTGCTACTAACCATAATAATACATAACCCAAATACATAACTTAACCCATATAACATAAACCGTTACTTGCAATGAAGATGCAGTGGTTCAAGCTTGCAGTAGTTCAGTACCCAAGGCAAACTGCTCTTAGTCCTAGCAATCGCAGAGGGAAAAGCTTCGCAGCTCTTGCATTATATATGTCTTTCCCGCATGCTTCCCGGACTCCGCGAATAGCACCCAACAAGGGAAATATTGGCCATGTTTTCGACTCTTGTCTCCGAAGACAGAAGAAGCTTAACCCTGTGGCTACCATCCCCAAAAGTTCAACCAGGAAAAACATCCAGAGGCTGAAGAAGAAGAGAAAGAAAAAGACAAGCATTCACGGCGGGTTACTTTCTCAACTCGTCCATCATGCTGGAGAAGATTTACGACCATGGTACCTAAAGTGGCCGCAGCATTTTTAGCAGTCGGCACCGCGGACCTTCTTTGTAACTTGTTCACATTCTAGCGCTCCAGATTCCAGACTTCAGTACTGCTGGCCTAAGGATCTAGAGGAGGATCATGCGAAGAGCGACCAAAATTCAAGATGCAGAAGAGGCTCCGGGATATCGTCCTCGCTGTCAATACTACCATCCATCGGCAGCAGCTGCTTCATTCCTTTATCCGAGATCCTCCTCTGGCCCATCTGCATAGCATAAGTCCTCAAGCATCAGACCTCAGAGTCAAACCTTAGAATGTGACAACTGGACCTCTCTCTCTCTCTCTCTCTCTCACACACACACACACACATACAGACTTGCTACAAACCAGTTCACCTTAACAATTCCTGCCTATACATAAAATCTTGCTTGTCCACCCTTAAACCTCCATCTCCACCTTCAACCCATAACTACAAACAAGAGCTACAAAACTAAAACCCCCGAAATTCCCGCACACAAGGATCTCTCCCGCCATCATCTCTCCCACTCCGATCCCTCCCGCCCAACCCAAACCTCCTTCCAAGCCCAAGCAGCCCTGTCGATCTGCAACCAAAAGATTCAAAACTAACCACCCCTCTAGAAGAAGTAGAAAAATAATGAAATTAAACAAAAACAAAAACAAAAACACAACCAAAACCAAAAGCTTTTCCTCTTTCGGGGGCGGCACTCACATGGTACCTCACATCGTGACCGACGGTGCAGCGTGAGTTAAGATGAGCATCGAGTCGCAGGAGCGAAAGAGAGACACGAGAAGGAGAAGGAGAGAGGAAGCAGATAGATACAGACTAGCTAGCTACGCAAATGCCAGCAATGCATTGGGAAATGGCAGGGCGATGGGCGGGGGAGGAGGCGAGGAGAGAGGGAGGAGGTTGCCCTGCACTGTGTCTACCGCCATCGCCATCGCCAGCAGGTTTGCGCCAGCCACCACATGGCCCAGGCGGCATCGGAGGAGGCAGGAAAGTAGCCTCTGCCGGCCGCACTTTGGGGCGGCAGCCGCGGCGTCACGTTAGCGGCACGGGTGGTGTGGGCGCACGGAGGCGAAGTTCCCAGCCGAGGGGGAAGGGAAGCGAAGGGAAGCGAAGCGAGGGGAGGGGAAGGGAGGGGGGGTTTCCTTCCCGCGAGTGACGGGTGACGGGCGAGGGGCCGCTGACTGTCGGGATTCGGGAACCCGGCCGGGCCGGGCTGAGCAGTACTTGCACAATAGATGACGTGTCGTCTGAGTGCGTGCAGCGCGGGTGGGCCCACAACAACCCCCCACATTGCAGGACGGGTTGAGTTTCGACGGGGAGACTTTCGGTGAATTCAAGATTTCCTGCCAGCGCGGCGCGGGCCGGGCTGGGTCTTTTGGCGCGGGCCCGCGTGGGTACAACACATCCACTGTGGATGAATACTGGGGAATCGGAAAAGTAGGGGTGTTTTTGGGGGCATGAAAACTTTGGAATCCCACAAGTAGGGTGCTTTTGGGGGGGATGATAACCGTGGAATACAAATAGTGTTGGGTGCTTTTGGGTGGATGAGAAACCCTAAACCAAGACCCAAAGTGTTGTTGTCAAAGAGCACACAATGTTGGGATTAAAACCATGGACTCCCCAAAAATGTGTTGAAGAGTATTGAATCCACAATGTTGGGTGCGGTTTGGGGGCGTAAAAACTATGGAATGCGATTTGGTAAATGCCAAAGACCGGAAAGCCAAGACCCAACATGTCATGGCCAATTTTTGTAAACACCATGGCCACATAGTCCAATGTTGTTGGGGCATGAAATCACGTGACTCCCGGCTACCGAAAGAACTTGGCACTTGTCTATGTTGCGCTCATTTGGGTTCATAGCAATCCGGTGGTTTGTAGCCGCCCTCGTGACAATACGAAAGAGAGAAGAAATGACTCCCGTGTTTCCACCGACGTGAAATAAGGTTTTGCTTCGTCTTCAAGTTGGTCTGCTCTTAATTACAATCTCGAAATGGGCATCACGAGGATTTGTTGAACCTTCAAAAATACTATATTTTTCAAAGATGAACAACCTTGAATAGGCATGGAGAAGCTACCACG
The DNA here is from genome assembly GCA_950295325.1 of Polytrichum commune. NCBI lineage: Eukaryota > Viridiplantae > Streptophyta > Polytrichopsida > Polytrichales > Polytrichaceae > Polytrichum > Polytrichum commune. The sequence continues at coordinate 6,295,981 of OX485804.1, forward strand.
TACTTCTCTCCCCTAAAGGCAGACCCCTAGCTAGGTTCCCGCACGATTGGTTGAAATTATCCGGTACGCCAAGACACCTCACTAATGGTTGAGTGGACCATAGTGGTAGGGGTGCACTAAAACTTTAAGTGTGTGGGAAGAATAGCCATCTTAGCACTATTCCAATGTTGGAGAGCTTCACCTCAAAGTTCTCAGGAGACCTGAGTTAGAGCCTTTAGTTCAAGCCGCCTTTCATGACAATATCGTAGAGTGCTTGATCATGAGTTGGCTATTAATAAAATTTAAAAAATGTTGCCATGTGGTAATCTTGCATTGCATGATACTCACCCAAATCCCACGTGGATATGATAGTTTGGCATGAAAAAAAGTTTGAACTAGGATGCACATTACAATACAAGATGAAATGAGTGGTTGCCCAACACCCAAAAATCAAAGGCTGCAATGTTGTGGTCAATAGTCACATTGCTGCACCCTTGTTTTGAAAAGTTTTGAGTTTTTGCTAGCCAGAGACCACGTTGTTTTTTCATACATGGTGGGATTTGTGGGCCACATAGACAAAGACCATAGCCAAGCATACAAAGTTATGGAATATGCCAAAGACCAAATAACTATAGAGCATATATCCATGAAAATTCCAAAAGACATGCGATCACACCCAGACATATACACACACATATACAAATTTATGTGTGCATGCCCATTTAGGGCTTCATAAAGTTTCTCCTTCAATGATGACCGATCCCAAGCTTGGTTCTTTTTGTAAGTACGAAAGGCAATCAAATACTAGTTGGATGGCTATAAACATGTATACGAATATAGTTCATACATAAGTACCCAAAAAAATTTGGTTAGTTGGTCATGTGATTTTTGGCCTTAGCATTGTAGTCTTTGCCCACAACTTTATGGTCTTAGCCCACAACCATGGTCTTACTTTTGGTCTTTGACATCCACCAAATCGTGTTCTTGGCTACGGGTCTTTGTATACATAGCTTACAAAACTTACAATATGAAGGAAGATTTGCATGTAATTGTTGTCCCATTCATCCACGCTTCGTATGCTTAACATGTCCCCGTTTATTGTTGACTGTTTTAAAACTTTGGAACAACAATTACATCACCGCCCATCCATAATCTAATGTATAATAGATCATGGTTGTGCCCACACTTTTAGGGTCACAACATTATTTAGCCATATGGTTGAGTTATGTTTTCTATATTGAACATATGACATGGGTCTCCATTATCTTAGCTTCATGGGAAGAAACTTAGATAATAAGAAGAAATTGGCACCAGTGTGAATAATGAATAGTGCAAATATGAATACCCTGAATAATGCTAGTATTTTTAGTGAGTATTCCAAGATGAACCATGCTTCTTGTGAATAGTTATAGGAATATAACTCCACCCAAATTTCCAAATGTCAACTTGAATGTATGAACAATAACCGAATAGCGCCACTTTATTCGGGGAGTCCACATAATACAATGCTTCATTCAAGGGTCAATGAAACTAACCCACATGGCGAAGGGCCACTTCACACATGAGCCAAGAGCCATGACCATGAAATAGCGAGAGCCCAAAAGAAAGTGTCCAAAGGCCGTCCCAACACACCTCCAATCATGTAGCATGGTCACGAATCCTCGAGTTCAATGTTAAGCCATATGTGACCGGGCCCTCAACCAAATGCTATTTCAATGAATTTCTATTCATGCGGGTCCTCACACATGCTAAAAATCAAACAAATCAACGGTTGTGAGCATTTGAAGTGCCATGGTCTCCCGGTTTTATATCAGACCTACCTCCAAGAGGTGGATTTTTGAAAACAATCCAAGTGATCGTGAAACATGACCCATTCGATGCCATGTAAGAATCCATATAGACTTTGCATCCATCTTGCATTCACTTGTACACTCCGTTGGTCCCTTAAGCGTAGTGTGAAGCGAACTTGGACCCGCTCCGCCTTCTCCACCAATGAGAGTGCTTGAAGCATAATGGTCACGGACTCTCGGTCTCGTGTGTGAAGTGGCCCTAAACAATGTCATGGTCTTTGCCATCCACCACATTGGTATTCTTAGCCATGTAAGAATCCATGTAGACTTTGCATCCATCTTGCATTCACTTGTACACTCCGTTGGTCCCTCAAGCGTAGTGTGAAGCGAACTTGGACCGGCTCCGCCTTCTCCACCAATGAGAGTGCTTGAAGCGTAATGGTCACGGGCTCTCAGTCTCGTGTGTGAAGTGGCCCTAAACAATGTCATGGTCTTTGCCATCCACCACATTGGCATTCTTAGCTATGGACTTTGTATAGGCCTACAAATTCCATAACACGAGCGGTCTTCAAATATCAAAGACTCAACTTCTTCTTCACATCAATGTGAGTTTGGCATACACGGCATTCCGGACTTTTGGGCATCCACCAAATTGTATTCCACTTGAATATAATTTGTGGGACGACATTAGAATCTGGCCAGCGGTATAATGAAAGGCCTGGTGGATGGATGGATGGATGAAGTGCAGGTCAGCAGGTGGATGGATGCCTTTGGGCACGGGACCACAGCATGGATGAAATTTGGTGGATGAAGTGTGAGCCCGACTGCCAGTGGCAGTGATTGTCATCTACAAGTTCAACACGGCAAGCCGCAACTTTGTGGGCAGGTGGTTGGTTCAAAACACTCATCCATTTAGCCGAGCAAAAACTAAGTTAACCTTGTTTAAGGTATGTGGGCTTTACATGGTCAATCTTGTTAATTGGGACACTTAGGCATATTTGAGCGTTACCCTATGGCAAGGTTTGTGGTTGGGAACATACACCGAAAAGACACATGTCACAATGAAATCGAACTAGGTGTCCATAGGTTGAATAGTTAACACATTAGGGAGGTATGACTTTCAACCCTTAAAAGGATCAAAGGGGTTCCATGTACGGCCCTACGTACACAACTTCTACAAGCCTTACCATGTTCAAATATCAAATTTGAAGTGTGCATGGGTTTGGAATGTACACATATATATATATGTATAGTAATTTTCTGCATCATTGTGTATCGAGAATAGAATAAAAATAAACTCATATGTGGCACTGGTGATTTGATATGTATTTTGCATCCAAGGGCATCCATGTTGTGTATTTGAAATTAAATTTTCATCAATATCGAAGAATAGACATGGATTCAAGAAGTGCACGTAAAGAACAAATCAATCATAAATACGGTTGCTTTTGACACAATTGACTAAAACCTTAAAAATAGAAGTATGTAGCTTGAACACTTGTTTTTGTGCATGTCGAGGCTTGGATAGAGCTTCTTAGACACGAGTTTAATGTTCAAGAGGTCCATTTGGGCTTCTTCTTCTTCTTTTCAAAAAGAAAAAGAAATTGGTGTGTAATCTACCTACACAATCAATTTTTTAGTTCAATCGCAAGAACTGTGACCCCGATTCATTGTCTAGAACTATCCAAGCTGTCGATTTTATCAATCACAAGTGTAAAATACGCATTGTGTAAATCAATATATTTTAGAGCAAAAACTTTGATCATGTGATGTGAGATTTTGTCCTATCGCCCCATTGTTTCATAGAGAAAATGTGTCGAGTCAACGATTCCATTTGTGGCTTGAAGTTTTCTAAATTTGAGTTGATATCACCATCTTGCCAATTGGAGTAAGCACTTTTTTACGACCTACCTCAATAGGATGGTAAAACTTGATAAATTTGTCAAATGATGTGAATGCTATGTATTTGGTTTCATTGAAGTGTTCATTATGATATACAAAATAAAACTTCTCGAGAACCATTTAGAAAAGAGCAAATTTTTTTTCTTTCTAAAATGCAAGAAAAAACAAAAGTCAAAAGAACATCATTTGTTATATATTTGTGTGGGCATTTGGGGGGGGAGGCAAAAGTGGCTTACTACTTAATTTCAATGGGTAATTTAACTTATCTATCGGGATCAAGGTTTTATTGAGGGTGATGTGTGTTAAATGAATAGCAATTTGTTATAAGGTTTCTAAAAGTTTATTAAGCTTGTATATGGGGATTTAAGATCAAGGAGGCATTTAGTGGTTGGGTTATGAACAGTGCCACAAATGATGATGATGATGTGTGTGGGGGGTGGGGTGGGGAGATATCCTAACCTTGCTAGGGTAAGAGGGATTTAAGTACGGAGTACTTGTTGATTTTATGGATTGTAGTGGCCTTGGAGAATTTGTTGTTGCAATATGTACAAACGCAGCAAAAAAAAATGTGATCTCTCTGAAGTAAGGTCACTACACACCTAGAGGTATGTTAGGACATGATGTTAATCTTATACTAGCAGACGAGATAACAACATGTTTACCATGAAACCGTAACATCAAGATGTAGAGAAAGGCATGGAAGGCATGTATTTATATAAATGCTTGAAGATAATGTATAGGTTCCTTGTATATCTTGGATTATGGCACCTTCAAGGACACATGCAATCATACAATCTTCCAAGCACTTTACAGCCAAAAGCACATGCAAGGGGCAATCTATTGTGGAGAGTGCATTTGATTTGATAAAAAAACAAACATATTGTGAAAGGATAAACAAAACATGATTACATGTCGCCATTGTCCCAAACGACTTTGTTTGTTGTTGTCTAATTCACAATCTCATGAGATAACATTTCAAGGAACATAGTTTTGTGCAACTAATAAGACAAGTTCTAATTGAGAATGAAGCATTTTCATGACCAAGTGTAAACCAACAAGATCAAACAACACATGATCATGGTTCGAAAATTCCAATTGAACTTAAGGGAGTGAACATTGTGGTAAACATTTAATGAATAAACTGGCTCGCTATCTATGAATGAGCTTGCCACTAGTATGGTGTTGTGACCTCTAATTTTTTTTTAAATAAGTGTATTTGAAAAGAGGATGCTACACATTGGTTGATAGTGTCATTGAGTTCCAAACCTTCATCCTTGTCCTTCGCCATATTTGTAGTTGCTTCAACTCTTTTCAGGAATGTCAATCCCATTTCTTTCTTCATCTTTGTGATAACATCCACCATGCCTTTGTCACGGGGGGATCACACCCTCTTACATTCTGTAACCACGTGCGATAATGGGGTATTTAATGAGGGGATATTTATGCACCTCTCGGTATTTTTCCCTCCCTATTTGTAGATATAAAGTTGCTTTGACATATTTTTAAGCACCCTATGTTTATTTGTAATTTTTTGGAGAGACCAATTTTTAGCATCATATTTTTTTTATAAATTGTACAGGTACCAAATAATGAACAGAATACTATAGCATTGCAAAATCGACTATGTGAGCAACAAACGTTCCATACCATCCATCTTGTCATTTAATCGGTTTCAATTAGTTATACCAATGCTGAAGCATTCAAAGTACCATTCAAAACACAATCAATAACACTTGGAGTTTAGTTAAAAGATGACCAATGAACATGAAGATGACAAAATGTACAAGCTAACATAGACAAGTTGTAAACACGGATAGAACAAAACAAGAAATATAATCAATTGTCATAAGACATGAAAATTTTGTATAATTATCTACTTTAAAACAAAAAATTGCATTCAATTGAAAAAACTAAATACACAAATTGAAAACATTTACTTTAATTGTGTTCACAAACACATTCAACCTTGTACCAAATATTTACAATGTGAATGGTTAGGATATAACTATGCACCCTCCAATACATGTCAAGGCACATATCAATATCCTCTCTTATGTCATGATAAGACAAACAATTTGGAGAGGTTTAACACCAACGATGACAAAGAACTAAAACTAATTGTTGGCATCAGGCGGACATACCTCACAAGAGCGGAGCAAGCCGAATCTTTGGCGCTTGTGACACACCATGTGTGAATGCTGTGAATGTTATGGAGCAAAGAAGAAAGCCCCAAAAAATGTGTCTTACCTACCGCCTTTGTGTCACGCTTCACCAATGCAAGACCTCCTACCCAAACGCTTCACCGCCTTCACACCACTATGCTTGTCCAAACCCTAAGCAAACCCAAGGGCCGTTGAGAAGTCACAACATTCCTTCTCCCCAAAAAATCCACAACGTTTCCCTCCAAACTAACGCGTTTCATTCAAATTTGGACAGAATTACACAATTCTTCATCCAAGTAGTCTAACCCATAATTATTCTATTGATTCTACTACACACATTTGGGGGGGATCCAATATCTATAATCCTATTTTTTTCTACTAATTACTAAAATGGAGGAATTATTCACTGCCTTATTTTACATATAAACATGTAGGGGACATATTTCCAAAGCTATGGTAGATCTAATGAATGTATAAATTTTGCCCTCAACGAATTAAATTGACCCTATTTTTTATCTCATGTGGTTTCTAAAATTCCGATAGTCACCTCCCCGTGGCCTTTGTTTGTACAGTTCATCTCTCTATCTCAAGGGGAGGTCACTCCATTGTAAAGTTGAACAATCACGTGCGAACACTTTACATGTAAAAAATCTTACTTTTTACATAAAGCATCACTAAAATGAGGCAAACTTTTATCAATTTTCATGAGTAGATATACACGGTACCTATTACACAGTAAAAAATGGTAATTAAATTTGATGATTTTTTAAATAAAACATGTCGTTTCTAACTATAATGATGCAGAATTGAACAAAAAAATTACTACAAAAATGAAGATGACGAAATATTTCAAAAAATACATACAAAAGATACATCAATGGTTATGTCTATGTAGGAAAAAAATCATAAATTTTAAAATTATCTATGGCATGTAATACAGGGGTAGCAAACTTTGTTCACACGTGGTGTTCAACTTGACACTGGAGTGACCTCCTTGTGCTCTATCTTGAATGTTGAAATACTCATGTTGTGTAATAAGCAAAAATTCATGAGACTTCGCTCTTATCTCTTGAATTTCCATGTTTGTCACGTGGATATTCTTTGCATACACTATAACAACACGCTAATTAGATCTGAAGAACAATCCTAACAAAGGAACCACATTGCCAACACCCTTGAAATTCCTTACAAATTCACACAAATTGCACCGCCTACCGTACCCCACCTAACACACCTGTAAACTCTAGTAAGGATTGACACCAACTCTCCTAACCCCCCGACCCCAAATTCCCATCACAATTTTGTTGCTAAATAAACGGTTCATCCAAACCACCTAAAGAAATAGCCATGGTCACTGGAAACGGGAAACTGTAGGATATAGCATCTACAACCCCGTCAAAGATTCTAAAATCGTTGAAATACTATCAGGCCCACAAAATATCCTACGTGCTTCAATGATGGCCGTACATCATACCCTCTAGTTGCTCACCACCATATACCAAGATTAATCAGCCTACATTTTCACATACTACCTCAATGTTCTATACCTACTAAATACACGAATAGAAACATCCCACTCTCCACAATAACCACCCAAATAAACAATTCTTAAATCCTTGATATAAATGTTACACCCCATGCACAAATTACCACACTCCACTAAGTTTGTGCCTACACTAGCATTGATGACAATGAACAATCATATTAACTAGTTAATAAGGGTTGCAAACATGATCACATGGACTCATGAACACAAGAACTCATAATGGACTACCGCATGACAACACAATACCACCTTGACTCCTATCATGTGTCTTCCCTTTGTGTAATAGGCCATTCATACAATGATCCTCCACTAGTAACCCCCACCTCATAACTCATTATACAAGTTATAGAATTCACATACTACAACAACAAATTCTTTGAATAATCCACCTTTCAAAAACTACAAAATACCAACCACTCATCAATAGCCTCACTACAAAAGGATGGAAAGTCGCCACACTCATGGTAATAATTGATGATGCCAAAACAACCATACACACACCTCAATGAAGTGTTTAGAACTCAAACTCAAAAATTCTAGCTACAAAAATAAATAAAACACATTTAAAGAAATCAACACAATTCCATACAATATGCACACTATATACTAATCCACAAACTCATACTAGAAAACCAACAAATTGTTATTGATGTTCAAGATCCATCATAGACCAACAAACCAAAAGGAAAACATCAACAATAACCAAGTTCGCAACCAAACATACTTACATCTTATTAAACATACCATAGCATAACACACCCATAATACTAAAACAATGGCACAAATCATCGTTCTTAGCTTACTTAGGAAGTTGTTGCCCATTGTTGGTTGATGCCACAATCCCTACCTTCAAACGTATAACAACACCATGTCATTGCATACCCATATCCACTCAAACCGGCTCCACAACAATCACACCCAGACCATATATATGAAATAAACACCCACTCTTGACCATGTGGATTTAATGACATGGTCTCCACTCACTATCAAACTCGCCCTTACAACCCACTCAAGACAATGTCCACCAACTATTACCACAAGCTATTGGCTATTGTGAAAAGTGTACCGATTATTGGTTACTACTAAAGGTCACTCGTTACTAACATAGTATTTACTCCCCACAATGGGCGAAATAATTCCACATCTAACGTCATCATCCCTGAGACGTGATTGCACATGTTTTATGAACAAACACTTTATTCATTCTGGCTCCTTCACAAACCAAAAGTTTCTTCTTCTTTTGCCACATGGATACAATCATTAATTTGACCAATATCTCGTTGTTGTTTTTGATGGCTTCAACCGATGCGGTGTTGTTAAAATAAAGGTTTCGGTATTTGACAAGTGTTGCCCAAGAGTCGAGGACTTCTCTTTGTGGACCTATTGGATGAAGGCCATGACGCCCTAGCGGATTCCACAAGCTTCTTGACCTTGTATCTAACCCCACAAACTAGAAGGATCCATAGCATGTGTATAATTGCTCTCATGAGTGACATGTTTGATTTAGTTGTTAGACTTCGGAGACAATCCAATTGTTGCATGGACATGGTTATTGCCTTCCGTGAGATCACGATAATGCATTGAATCAAACATTTGCCTATATCCCATTAATGCATCTACAATCTCATACAATCCATTGCTGGAACATCTCAAATGTGGGAATTCACTTTGAATGTGAGAAATATCCAAGATTATTTTGTGGAATACTGTCAGTCCCACAAAACATTGGTATGGATCTGAATAATGTTATGGACCAATGCCACTATTTCATTGTGCTCCCAATTTGCTCGTCGCACCTTTCTACTCTAGAGGAGTTCTCAAGGTGAGGAATAAGCAGATCTTTGTTTTTCCTTCTCGAGGCACTACACGACCATGCTAATGTGTAGTTTAGAACTTGGATAAGACAAAACCCAAGGGAACACTCATGGAAGACTTAAAATATGATTTTTACATCATTTAGGTTTTTCAAATACATTCAATTAGGACATACATGGATTTGTTTTAGGTTATTTTGGGTTTCAACCAACAAATCACACAATTATTTTGGGTTCAAGGGTTTCAAGTATCTTCATAACAATGCATGCATTTGTGATTGTAATATACCTCCACTATCCACCCAATCAATAATTTGACAATGGGTTTGTTTGACTTTGACCTTGTAGGGGGCGCAAGCATAGACACGACCACCGACAATCTTCTTGCATAAAGTTTTCCATTTTAGTCTCTTTACCAATGCCAAGGTCACTTTGGTGTGGTCAATTGTCTCAGATTAATTAAGTTTTTTTAATATAGCTTAAAATGCCAATACAATTTCCACTCAAGGTTAATGGTGTTTTTTGTTTTGTTTTAAAAAAAAAAATTGTGAGTGTATTGTCAGATTGTTGTTTTTGGTTGAGTTGTAACCGCAAAATCTCTATCTATTCCAAACATTGCTAGAATCCAATACATTTAAAAGGCTAGAATACCATGAGTTGGTTCCTTGATTCATCCTCACTAATCTTACAACACATACTATTGTTTTTTTTCCTTTTTATTCAAAAATTCAACTTATTTGAATGTTCAATTCTTGGTATCACAATTGTTGGCTTATATATTAAAATAGTATCTCAAATTAAGTAATTTTGATTAACCAAAGAGGATCAATGTAAAAAGATGTATTGCCACTCAATGTAAACCTCATAAAGCTTCTCACAAGAGGTTCATTTCGTCCAAATGCACCTTATACCCCCCAAAAGTTCACATGGATTCATCCATGAAGTGTCATTCTTCAATTCAATGCAATATGATTAATGAGCATATGTACAAGGAGTGCCTAATATTTTCACGTGCGTTCATTTTGTATGCACAATTGAGGCAATGTACACCATGGGTTTGAGAATGTTATATACATACATGACACTATTATATAGTCTATGATTTGTATGTGTAGTCTTCTTTCTGGTCATTAAAATTTTGTATGTAGGGAGCTTTTAACAAGGGGTTGCGCACACACGTAGCTTCCATAACATTACTCAATTACATAGTTGTGTTTCATTTGCAATTTAGCATCTGACATGGGCCTCCATCATCTTACCTTCATGAAGAAAAAAAATTAGAAAATAGGAAGAAGTTGATGTCCATACGAACAATGAATAGTGTCGGTCTCAATAGTATGAATATTTTGGAAAGTGTCAATATTTTCGGCAATAATGTTGTTATGAATAGTAATTTTTAATGAATAATACTAGAATGAACAATTATTCCTATGAATAGTGTCGGGAGTATAACTCCACCAAAATTTCCAAGTGTTAGCCTGAATGTATGCATAATTACTGAATATTCTCACTTTATTAAGGGCCACGTAATATAATTGACATATTCTAAGGTCATGAAATTGACACACATGGGTGAATAGTGTTATGTCAATTCTCAAAGAAGCACTAGTAGAAAACTATGCCAAAAACAATTCCAAAGTTATTTTAAATTTTGGTTTACTGACTAAAATTTTAGTAATCTAATGACATGTCATACTCCATTGGAAAGCTCTTGAAAACATATTTCCAACGTTACATTACATGCCCCAAGGTTCTTATAATTGCAGTTTGTTTATATATATATATATAATCGATTAGTGACTGCAGATCATGCTAGTTAAAAAAATTGCGGCTGAAATTGATTGCGATTTTTTGGGGCATAGTTTTCTACTAGTGAGGAGTGCCCCCTTACGATCTAGTGTATCATTTGAAAACTTGTTTTGCATAGTGCATCTAAAGAATCATATTTGTACCACTAGTTTTCAACAAAGAAGAACGTAGGAGTGTCTTAAACTTTGGTGTACTTCAGTGATTCATATGAAAGGTGATCATGAGTGGCCAAATTGCTTTGACCAACCCCATTCTCACCTCGTTTTGACCTATTTACCAAGACAACTACATCCCTATAACATGTAACATTGAAAATCTTTATTGAACCCATGCTGCAACCAAGTTTTGAAGAACAACTAGAGTTAATCATGTTCAAATAACAAAAGGATAAGGTAAATCTAGGTAGTAAATCCCCTCAAACTAATTTAGTCAGTACTTAGGGAGATAACCAAGCATTAACAACCTCTCTTTTATCTTCTCGATGGGTGCGTGTTGTGAGAGCTAGAGACACACTTAGTAGTTACCGAAGCTCGTGTGCTTGAAAGCAACATAATATCTTAAAATCATCACCAACTCATGTGATAACATGTTTAATATAGAAGGTTCGAATCGACCCTAAACCACCAAATGATAGTGGAGAGATACACAAAACCAAATGAAGTGGTTGGCAATTCGATTCCCGACCGTGAAAATTTTCACTCTACTTGACGGAACAATTAGCTAGGTGGCCACACGTCTTTTGTGTTTCCAAAAAGAAAAAGAATAAGAATAGGTTTAGTGTTCAAACATGCATGAGATTTACAATTTGGTGTGTCTCGCACATAATGATACAACTTTTAAGTATGTACTTGTTGAGCCCAAAAGAACATACCACTTCAATGATGGGTCGGTAAGCCAAACCTTTTCATCCAAGCTTGTAGAAATATGGTAGCATGCGTGGGGCATGTGCTAAGCAAATCTACTAAAATAATGCTCAAGCAATAAAAGCAAAGATATTGCAAGCTTGTGTAGCCTTGCTTATGTACACCCACACACCACTCGAGTTGCTTGCAAAAGGAAGTAAGATGAGCCTCAAATATTGATTTGGGTTCATAAAATAATCATGGTATACGATGGGTCCACTTTGTATTGGTCAAACAAGATTCAACTCTCTTTATTATTTATTATGACAACACATTTGATCATTTATATAGCATCCAATTTGACTCACCTTCAAGAATTACACCATGAAATTTGTAAATTTTAAATGCCATATTCTTATCCTTGAGTCTCATATTTTTTTGAAACTTATTTCAACTTTTGTTTTGTTGATGACAATGAATCATTGTCTAAATTTGCCAACTTTGTCAAAATTTTCAAAACGATGTAGCTATAACTTATGCATGATAAGTGAAGAAATAAAACCAAATGTACGATATGTCATAATTAATACCACATGACCACCTAATATCACTTTCAATGTTGGGTTCCATGACTTTGATAGAGGAATATTTGCAGAGCTGGCTATGAAGCAATGTGCAAAGGATATTCCATGTCTTTGGTGAATGTTTTGGGAACATATTCAACATATTCAACAATTTGATTTATAGTGCCTTGTTTTTTTCTACTACTTTTATGTTTTCCACTTTGGAACATTAAATTGGATCCTATTTTTCATCATGTCACGTATTCTAGTGGAGTATATGTTCCCGCCCCTCCTCCTTGCATCAATGCAACCAATATGTAGTAGAAGCAAAGGTATTACAATCACCAGTGCATTGAGACTGCACCCCAACACATCTCCTTTCAAAACCTGTCAACATAGATATAGAGGAACCCAAACGAAGATAGAGATATGGTGGGGTGCAATGGAGCGTCCGTGTCTTGATTAAACACTACAAAGGTTCATCCATCCCAATCATTCCTCTTTTGATGTTATAAAATACTCCATAACAAATCAACAATTCTATTAAACCTTCATATAAGAACTTTGTTAATATTAGCAATACGTAGAGGACAATGGTGTACTTGGTGGACATTTTAGAGTATTTAGTACGGTGGTGGAGGTGCTCTAAAATACTCACTTCGATGTGTTAACGTAACATATAATTTCAAGTGACTAGGCCAATTAGGTAAATGGGATGTACTTATCTTATTCAAACATCTATATTTGAGTGATGTATGCTTAGGCATGGATGGAAGAACATACACCAAAAATACATGTGTTTAAAAGAGACTGAGATTACGTACTCAAAGTTTCTTAACGACTGTAGATCCAACAATCGAGTCGGGAACAAGCTAAATGTTCAATTAATGAGAAAGTTATTCATGCAAACTCCAAAAACCAAGAGGAAAACAACTACAAACTCAATCTAGATTTGCTAATCATCACAAACTCATCGTCACACCAACTCTCTATCTCTATCTCTCTCTCTCATACTAATCGCGTGTTTAACATCCCATGAAAATTGCGTGCAGAGCTAAATTTGTTCATTTTAGGCCCACTCACCGTAAAAGTGTTGACCTCTCAAGACATAATCTAGGAGCTCGATAGCTAGCTAGGTACCTCAAAACAAAACGATGAATGTAATTGAGGATCCAAAACTCTTTACGTAGTTTGTTGCGACTTATGAATGAATCTATTCATTCCACATTCGGTACTCAGAATTAGCGCCTGACATTCAAAGTTGACACCGATGGGGGCCGGGATCCTCTGCAATGAATTAGTTGCAGGCAGGAGATTTGTGTCGACAATTGATTGCGAGTTCCTTTCAAAGTGTACAATAACTTACAACGGGGACGAATCGATTGAAGCTGGGGACCTGTCACCTGAGGAGACAGCCAGCATTTGCAGCCTAAATGGGAAGGTCGGTCGGTCAGTGACACCGAATCGTAACTGCCAAAAAGCACACCTAACTTAACTTCATGGACATGGGATGCGATGTGGTGCAGGGGGAGGGGGTTTCAAATTCAAAAGCTTCATCGGATGCCCATATATAGCAACACGAGACTTGTTATATAGTTTCCGATCCTCGGATGTGTGTATGAAGGAACGTGGCCCTGGGCTAGACCACATCTTCATTTGGCTGGGCCCCACCTCTCCTACATCTCTTTTGTTTGTCCGGTCTTCCTGTCCACACCTGCATGGGAACTCCTCCTCGTTGGGAACCAATGTGACAATGCCCGGTCAACATTACAACTATTCAAGTTGGCATCGTTTTCATTGTTCTCAAGTTAATTGATGGAGTTCCTTCACATGCCAAAGGAGCCTAATGGCTTAAGTGACCAGGTATTGTCACATTGGTTCCCAACGAGGAGGAGTTCCTATGCATGTGTGGACAGGAAGACCGGGCATAGAAGGAGGCGTGGGAGGGGCGGGGCCCGACCGAACAATACCCGGTCAAAATTACAACTATTCAAGTTGACATCATCTTCATTATTCCCAAGTTGATTGATGGGGTTCTTTCACGTGGCAAATGAGCCTAATGGTTTAATTGATCAGGGGTTCAATGGCTCAAGTGACTAGGGGTTCAATGGCTGAACTGACCAGGTATTGTCACATTGGTTCCCAACGAGGAGGAGTTCCCACGCAGGTACGGGCAAGAAGAATAAGCAATGAAGGAGGCGTGGGGCCCAACCGAACACACATGCGATTTAACCCAAGGCATGATTGTTGGATTCACTTGCACTAGCTCCCATTGAATACATATTGACAAGGATTTGGAAGGTGGGGATTCAATAATGTTAATGTCTTATTTAGCGTGGCCCAAACTACTCATCATCGACCCACGTTCATTGTCTTGAAAAGACTTGGTGGCGATTCGAGAGCATGTTGCATGACATTGGATGCTACATGACATGTCACATAAATTACCCTCATTGACACGACACATCAATTTTAATGTCACACTAAATCTGATTTTTTTTTCATAAGTTGTACTCATAATTTGATTTAAAGTAGCATTAGAATCAATGTGTTGCATTTTTTTTTACGGTCACATTGATATTCAAAGTTTCACAATATGGCATGTTGTCTCATTATGAATTTTCAAAGCTTCTTGTCGTAGTGATAACTAACTTTTATGCTTTGATAACAATTACCCACATCATTTACATTCTTGACAGAACCTATACCCACAGTAATAAATATTGATGAGAAGAAAAAAAAATGTTATCATAAGAGTAGAGTGGCTAACAATAATTGGTCTAATGTTCATTGTCGTGGGTCGATGATGAATAATGTGACCCATACTAATTATGTATCTAATGTAGTATTTTGGTCATTGTAGAGGGCTTTCGACGTTGACCCAACAAACTTGCCATGTGGGTGAGTACTATTGAATTGCACTTAGAAAATATAGTCCAACAAAAAATGGGTATTTACTTAATATTTGTGTTCTTTTCTTATTATTTTAAAGTGATTGTAATCAATTCAAAAAAACATGAACCGCTACACATTCTAAAGAAAATTCTTATTTAATATTTAATATTTAAAAATTAAAAATTAAAAATAAACGCAATCTATTGTATCCATAGTTGCTTACCATATTAACTTCTTTCAAATTCAAATGCAAATGCCAAAACTATTAGTGTACAATACCTCTACAGATTGGCAAATAAATATTTTAAAGGTATACATAGGAATTACTATTTCAAAGCAGTATAATGCATATAATTCGAATTCATATTGGATGGGTCGTCTTTTGAGTGGACTCCCCAACACAAAAAAATCTACATTTAGAGAGAGAGAGAGAGAGAGAGAGAACCCAAGCTAGTGTGAGTGACGCTTCACTTATGGACATAGGCTTAGGCTCATGTGTAAATTCAAATCTCTAAATTCACATCTTTTGAAAATTAAAAATAATCAACATGTTGCACCCAATCACATGCACTTACTTGGGAAGAAGAGAATGAAACAAAAGAAAACAAAAACGGATGATCATGTATGAGGATGACAACACATTACTCGTGGTTTATCATCGCTCCCTTTTGTTAAAGGAGTTTAGTCCACATACCTTAACTGAAGCCATAGGCTATCCTTGCCATGTAGTGTTTATGCTTGACGTGAAATCTCATGGACTTGGCTACCACATAAATTTTAATAAATTTGTTTATATATACTTTTGAGGACATGAGCACATGTTGTACTCTACGAAATGGTTTTTTTAGTCCACGAGCGTGTCACTTTTCTTGGTAACCCTTGCCCATGTTGGCCAGCTACCGGCTTACCAACTTGTGAACATTACTCGGGCTTATACACCCAAAATGTGGGAGAATCCCAAAATAAAAGGGGCAAAGGCTTAGTATGTTCCGACCCCACAATCCATAGAAGCACAATTGACTAAGGTTATGGAATGGTATATATCTAAAAGTCAAACATCATAGATGCTCCAAGCATGGATAACTACAATATATAATTTAAAGTATAATATACACATTTTTAGTCTAAACCAATGTTGGTGTAGTATCATCTATTTTGGGCATTTATAGTGAGCATTTCTTTAAAAGGTGTAATATCAGTGGGGAATGTATATTTGAAGATATTCATGTTTTGGATACCATTCGGATCTATATATCATGCAAGAACCTTCATACCTAGGTCAACAAATGTTCTCTCACCTCGGCATACCTGCCAAATATCAATATATGATTGGTATAAGAAAACATGGTTCTTTGATACCATTACTGATGTTGACTATTGATACCACAAGGGCACTCACCTATGTATACCAAACCAACAATGGTCTAACTACGATCTTACTACCCATATCATGAACCAATGTTTTGTGTACAAATTACTAGATAATGTCACCCATTTTCCACTCCTCCTTAAACACCACAGTATGTAGGTGTTATTTGGTTCGTTTCCCATGTTCTCCAACTTTTACGAGTTAGATTCACACAACAAAACTCGTGTTGCATTAGCAAATCTGCAACGGCATATATGCAAAAACTGGA
This sequence comes from Polytrichum commune, assembly GCA_950295325.1. NCBI lineage: Eukaryota > Viridiplantae > Streptophyta > Polytrichopsida > Polytrichales > Polytrichaceae > Polytrichum > Polytrichum commune. Next base: position 6,312,923 of record OX485804.1, read on the forward strand.
TTGAAGATTGGACTTCCCATGGTTTGCTTATAATTATAGGAAGTGCAGGTATGTTGATTCTTAATTGGATCCATAGATCCCCGTACTGTGTTCATTATTGAGTGTAGAATAGCTGTAAACGTAATCCAATCTCTTTTAAACATGTGTCTTTATGATGTTTGCTCTTTAACCCTCATCGAACGACATGGCGATGCAACATAGGGGTCCGATCGAGCGAGAAAACGAGCCACTTATTAAGACCCATCTTCTATATATCTACCATGGGTTAAGTTAGGACACATGGAATTCCAAGCAATCATCAATCACTCCTCCAGGCGGATGGCAGAGCCTCACGTGCGGAGCATATGGATTGCACTCTGCACGAAACTGACGTCCTCGAATTCCAACAGACGTCCCGTGAGCCCTACTCGAGGTGTCACTATTGAGATCCCCAAAGGATAACGGGGCTACACCTCAACCCTACGTTTGGGACCTGAATTGAAGAAACTCACGCTGGGCTTCTTCCCCGAGCACCGACGTTGCTAGGCTAGGGTTTGGATTGCGGGAAGAGGCGCAGGGAGGGGATGGCGATCCCCGTGAATGGGTCGGGGGTGGAGTCGTCTTCGTCAGCAATCAGGCTCACGGCAGTGCAGGACGCTATTCGATCGCGCAATTTCGCAGAGCTTGCGAACATTATTGACACTTTGGAGCTCGAGGTGAGGGGGGCACCGAGACTTAGGGTTTCCAGTCGGTCCTGTTCATTGCGAGATCGGGTTTAGCTGTGTTGCGAATCTGGCAGTGATCGTAGGGTTCGGGGTGTTATGCGAATCCTTCCATGGTAGGGTTATCTGGAAGTTTATTAGTGTGATCACTAGAATGATACGATGCATGCACTGTGACGTAGGGTTTTCAGAATCTTTTGTGATGATGAATTCTGAGGCTTTGATGAACCTGAATATTCATCATCGCATAATGTTCTGAAAATCCCTACGCCACAGTTTGACGGCAAGCTTATCACTCCAATTTATAACCAAAATCACTCATTGTGCATCGATTGTGTTGTAGAGGACCTCTCTTTGGAAGCCTTGGCCAGATAAATATGAGAACATGAGAGCATTTGTGTTGCGAATTTGGCAGTGATCGCAGGGTTAGGGGTATAAGTGAAGCCTTCAATGGTAGGGATATCAGGAGGGTTCTCTCGTGATCACTAGAATGACATGATACAGATAATGTGACATAGGATTCTCAGAATCTTATGTGATGATGAATCTTGAGGCTTCCACGAACCTGAAGCTTCAGCCTGCACCCCAAAATTCATTATCCACATAAGATTCTGAAAATCCCTATCTCATAGTATCTGGACTCCCCAGGTATGACGGCAAGCTTGTCCCTCCAATTTATGACCAAAAATGATCATTTGTGCATTGATCGTGTTACAGAGGGCCTGTTTTTGGAAGCCTTGGCCAGAAAAAAACATAAGGACATTTGTGTTGTGAATTTGGTAGTGAACGTAGGGTTTGGAGCATAAGTGAACACTTTAATGGTAGGGATATCAGTAGTTTTTTCTCGTGATCACTAGAATGACATGATACAGATTCTGTTACGCAGGGGATTTTAGAATCTTATGTGACGATGATTTTTGGGATGCAGGTTGCAGCTTCAGGTTCATCGAAGCCTCAAGATTGGCCTTATGCTGTTCACATCCTGTCGCATGTTGTGATTCATGACCTGTAAGGATAATTTAAACTGACAATATCATTACCCTGTCCGTACAGCTGTATTGTTTTCAGTAGGGAAAGCATTGTTTCTGGGGCATTTTCACAAATTCTAACATGTTTGAAGAATTCTACACTATGTGCATGATCCAGATGATGGTTGTTTCAAGTATATGTATGCCTTTATACAGTTATCTAATCCTCTTGCGCCCTTAGAAATAGTGCCAGATTCGTTTGGAAAAGAATTCCAGCAGCTGTGAAGGTGGATAACCCAGAATTAGCGGCAGCATGGAAAATAGTTCAGAGCATGTGGACACACGACCATGCTGGTGTGTATGAATCATTAAATGGCTACAATTGGAGCCCGCTAGTACTGCCTGTCACACAAGCTATTGGTGGTGAGTTCTTCAACCTTGAATTGTTGATGATGTTTGGGGTTTAAAAGGAATCATATATTCAAGAGCATGAAGCCTTCTGTCTGTCTGGTGTTTACGAGGAGTGAGTTTACTGCAGAGGCAGCGATAGCTAGTGATGGAACTTGTATGGAATCGTTTCTGGTGAGGATTGGCTTCTGGATGAGTTTTTGTTTTTTCATTTTGAATGGTGGTCAATTTACAGATGATTACTCCATGAGTATGCTGAAACTTCTATCCACTGCTTATTCAACAGTCAGTGTTGTGGATGCATCTGGCTTTCTTGGCTTGTCAGAGAATGAGACAGTGACATGTAAGAATTCTTGTCATATTCTTTCACACCCCAGTATTTGTGCAAGGTTCCTGTGGATTCATTGGAAATGTGTGGTTTTTGTTTGTGGGATTTGCTTGAAGTGGCCTAACATTGTCTTTGTTTTGCCATTTGGAGATATAAACATGGATGCCCTTTCACTACTTTTCCAGGTGTATATACTACCTCACCAATAATCCCAATAGAGTGTTATTAAAGCGTTTATATTGGCACCACCTTGAAGTGGCCTCACCTTGCTTTTGTTTGGTGAGTTGCAGTTTTGACTCAGCAGCATGGATGGGTGCTAGATCCAGCTACACAAATGTTGACTGTGAGGCCCATGTCCACTGTGGCAGAAAAGAAGACAGATTCAAGCCAGTTACAAAACTTAACTGAGTATGTTTTTCATTTGGAACATTGATGGGCTCTTCTGCCCACCACAATTTTGCGCCTTACGTAGGTTGACTGTTTTGTCGTTAAAAATGGAAAATGTGATTACATGTAGATAAGTTGACCATTAATTGGCAGAAACAGTTGGACCTTACAGGTATTCACAAGGTTTTGAACTTTAATGGAATATGTGCTTCAATCTTCTGGATGTGATATGTGTGGGATGTGCTTGGAATTGGCACATGCCATTGTTTTGTGAAAGAACATTATACGTACATTACGCAATTGTTATACCAATGTGGCCACCAGTAGTGGAGTTCTGCAATATCTACTTTTGACTTTTTAATCGACAGTGGGGAGTACATGTAATTTATTTCCAGCAAAGGAATTTTTGGTACCAACCTTTGCTTCATTTGGCATTTGCCTGACCATTATCAAGTGTATAATGTTTTTATATATATTAGGAACACCTCGTTGTCTTGAGCAGCAAGCGTTAACTTCATTAGAAACATGCCTCTGGCATTAAATCCAGCAGCTAAGTATTTTTCCATGTTAAACAGCTCAAAAAAGTTCCATAAGGCTTCCACCATCTGATTGTCAGGTTTTCAACGATTGACAGTTTTAAGGGCAGAAAGGATACATCTGATTGGCTACTATGATCTGTCTGTATGCAAATTTGGCTGTTATCTGCAGAGTGAAAAGGTATGTATTATGTGCTTCATGCCAAGCACAAGTGGATCTAGAAATTTGATTATTAAGAGAGACTCTGCAGATGATTTAAGTGTAGCCAATTACACAAAATTACTTAATCGTGCATATGTTGAACACCTTTTCATGGATTTTTTTTCCTCGATTGAAGTTCATGCACATTTCTCAATCAAGTTAAGTAGGTCTGACACAGACACTTTTCTCACTGCACCCACTTCTCATATGATATGAAATAAGTAATTTGTGCAAGATGATTAGCAAGTCCAAATTGTGCCTGTAGCCACTTTCCTCATAACTTTTGGAGCTCGTATGGGTATCCTTTTCATTGTCAAAGTTAAGATTCTACAAGTTAATAATAATCACGCATGTCACAATTATGTTGACTATTTCATCTAAAATAGTTAACCAATGTTTAGCAAATAGTCCAATCTCTTTTCAACACATATCTTTTTGTTCTGTTTCTGATATTCATTCCCAACCACACACCACTCAAATATAGGTGTCCATTTAAAATCAGAAACTGAATTAGGTACTTCTACCTTGTTGAAGGTATTTGGTTTGATTTTATGAATGTGAAGGACTGGGTGTGCCATGTTAAGTGGAACTACACCAACCAGTCCTATTAGTGTGGGTTCCCATCTGGAGCTACAAGTTGCTATGCCTTTTAATCGACAATATCATGCAAGTCATTTCCTGTTCCTTGATGTGCATTGTGCACGTATAGTTGTTTCTCTTATTTGAGTACATAATGAGAATCTTGGTGAAAAGTTATAGCAATATGTAACTCCAAGTGGTTACCCACAATTGGGTGTACATGGAATCTATTTTTCCTCGTGCTATAGTTTCTCACAGTAAAAAATCTAATTTTTTTTTGTAACAAGGGCCACATCCTCGTGTGCATACCTAAGAATTGTCAGTCTCATCACATTGCAAATAGACAAGTATAAACAGCACAGTAATGTGCACCCAGATCACATAATTCCATACATCATTCTCTACAATAGCATGCATGTCTGTCAGGTGAAATCTCGTCAAATATTCTATTTCAAAAAATGATAGTGCTAAATAATGCTAGACATGTATTCTGCATCCACATGCTACTTTCAATTTGTTAAACTGGGTCAAGCAGCTGGTCAAATCACATTCAAAGTTACAAATACATTATATACAACAGCATTTACCTAAGCATCTTCTTACTTTGGCCTTTCCGACCTTCACTCAAAAACCTACACTTTGATCAGACTATGATGAACACCCCGACATACTAGGTGAGGGCCTGAGGTATGGAACCACATACTCTTTAAGCTGGTCCTCATTGAAATTCAAATGATCGCCAGGGAAAGATATGTAAGATACTCGACCGCCTTCATCCAAGCCTCTCAAGCCAATCCAGTCTTCTTTGTACAACTCCGTCTGCACAGGATTGTAAAAGGTTAGATTCAGCTCTTCACAGTGAATGTTCTCCTGGAGCAGGTACTTTGCATGCACCTTGGATAGGTCAGACACACTTAAGTTATCCTTTAACTTGATGGGACTTTTCATCGGGCATTGGTTCCCTATCAATAATTTCTTCTTTACTTGTGGTGCATGCTCGGAGGTAGTGCTTGATTTTGAAAGAAGACCAACCTTCTTCGGTACATCGAGGGCCAAACTCATTTTAGCACCTCTTGGCATGCCAAAATAAGTTTGACCCATAATGAACTGATACAGAATTTCTTTGTTCAAACCTCCAATCTACCTCCAAGCATGCACTGGAAACTTACCAAACATGGAAGGTACTGTACGCAAAACAACCAACTCCCGACCAAAAGTCTTGTTGAGTTAGAGGATACCTCTAGTGTAAGAGATGGTTCAGAAAAGTTGAGTAAATGTATATGTTTGCTCAATTTCAATAGAAGTTTTACTAGGATTAGAGGTGCTTACCTCCTGTGGAGCTAGCACTGCACTAAAATTATTTTCCGCATAATAACCAAACCAAGCTGTTTCAGGAGGAATCAGGACCGTATCCTGCTGGAACTGCAGATTCATAACCAGTTAATTCGAGTTTGGATTAGCCAGCACACAATACAGCAAGACATGCACCACATCAGAAGCCATGAGTTGGAAAGGTATTGTCTCCCTATGTGCAGTCCAGGTATGGCCAAGCAAATAAATGTCATTAGGATACACATCAAACACTAAAACTAGGCTGTGCAACAATGGGGTACACCAATCCATTTAATCCTGACATAAGTAACAATGTAAATATGCAACAAATAATATAATTTCAGTACAATATAAATAACTCACCATAACCAGTACCAGATGGTTTAGGTTTTGCAGTCTCTTTCTATAGGTTTCATTCCGGTTTATAGCAATTTCATTGTTGAGCCGTGGTAGAAAGAGAGAGCCCTTGTAGTAAGCCACCAAGTCCTAATCACACAAAGACGTCCATTAGGGCATGATTTTAACTCAATCTCCAGCACCCTAAACTTGCATATGCAGTTGTTGGGTATATTGTATTGAAAACATGAGGACAACCTTGAGGTCGATCCACTTCTATGTATTCTCAATAAAGCATCCACTGATCTTTGCATGACGGGTAAAGCCAGCTTATCTCAAAAATGAATTTTTGGCCTACATAGTGTTTCTTACGATTGAGCAACCAATCATGGCAATATTAAAAAGATGGTGAAGTAAAAAGAGCCCCAACTATTGTTGAGATAGCCATACTCACATTTGGAATCTTTACATAACCACTTGGAGCAAGATGGTTCTGCACAGGCAACAGAAGCATGTGAATTGCTATACCAAAACCTGAACCCACACACTGAATTACAAATAAAAGCAAGATAATAATCCTTGATATCACTGTTTCTGCCCTACAAACAGATCTTGGAATATTACTGCTTATATATATATGCAATTTGTATATGAAAGAACAATAAGAAACCTCAATTTGAGCATACCTGTACAAAGGGTGAGTAAACACCCAATCGGATTAGCGCATTCACCAATTTACAAAGTGACATAACCTGATATTTACAGCCCCCCACCATAGAGAGGTAGCTCATATTAGAGAGAATTTGAAAATGAACAGTAGAATATCTTACATGCAGCACGATGATTCTGTATGAACTTGTATAAGAAAAGAAAGTGATCATTTTTGTAGAAACTACGTATTCAGTGTAATATTTAGAAAGGGATCAATCCCCATACCGAGCACATTGGAACTGAGGCTGTTCCTGCATGGGGTCCTCCCAGGGACACGAAGTTGTTAACCTGTCCAATGAGTCAATTGATTTAGCTTAATGAATATCATTGCTGCAAATAATAACTCTTATCACCCAGAGCACAACTCCTTCCAAATCTAACCATGACAAAACAATCATCTGAATTGAAGAAAAAGGGATGATCATGGAATGATGCAGTAATTAGCAGAGAAAATTTATCTCCAAATCAACATGCTACTTTGGAATGACCACAAAAAATAGTTAGCCATTGTTAGTACCACTTACTCTCTGAGTGTGGCCCTAGTGATTGTGAGTATGTTTCCTAGAGGTAAAAGATGGTTTGAGAAAAGGACTTGTGCAGCATTTTAGAGTACAAAAACTTCAGGAAGAAAACCCAGTGCTTTTGAGTATCAAATATGAAGACTTAATATAAGTGGGGTATAAGGCAATTGGCCAGCAATAAGCAGTTAGAGAAACTCACAGGCGGTCCATCATCACAGAACTCGATCACTGCACGAGCTACCACATTCCCCTGTACACACATAGAGGTCAATCATAAATGGAAACATCTCAAGAAATCATGTGCACTTGATAAGATCCAAGACATTGTTCGCCTGGAAGATCACTCCAATGCTCACATTATTCCATTGCATTCCTCAGGTTCTGCAGAAGCAGATGTCCACAAATGCAGTGACAATAAAGTTGCTCTCTCACAGAACACAACTTTCAGTCAGGAATTGGTTGATTTGCATATAAGACCTTATGTTCGGTAAGTATTTGGTGCATGCTTGTAGATAGTGTGAAGATTTGAATGAAGAACATTCTAAATCAGTTCATTGCACATCAAACTCAATTTGGCATGCCAGATTGAGTTGCTAAAATGAGTTTGGTCCTTAATGTACTGAAATAGGTTGGTCTTCGATCAAATTCAAACACTACCTCTGAGCATGCACCGAAGTGGAATCAAAGGGGACCAAATCCTGACAAAGAGTTCCATTGAGTTAGAGGATAGCTCTAATATACACTGGCTTATACAACTCAATAATGCATTTTAGCTGTGAGGAATCATATGGCTTCTAGTGGACTAGAACGAACATACAGTTGATAGTTTAAGGAGATTACTGAAACTTCTGTATTTTATTTTGAAGAAAATACTCAAATGGGTTTGACTTCCGATACCAGTGATAACCATTCCCACCAAACACTTTGGCATTTATGTGCTAAGCTGAATCACCACTTAAGAAGTGGCAAAGTGATCAGAACAAACACCTGTGATAAACCGACCATGTTGTATCCACCTTTCAGCTCTGGTATCTCTTTGACCTGCATATTTTCACAGATGTTTGCATAGATGAATATCACAAATAGGAGATGATGGAGTTTAATGAGGAAAAGTTCACTTTCTAATATATTGTAACTATGCTAAAATCATTGTCTGAAGAACCTTTGGCAGTTACATCTCAAAACTGCCTCACAGTCAAATCTGGCATTAATCTGATCCTTTGTTCCAACACACACAAAAAGGGAGTAAAGTTGTACCTGATTGCACACCAAATCTGCCTGTTCCATCCCAAGGCAATTGGTTCAATAAGGTGAGAGTTCATATGAACAACAAATGGGTGCAACTTCATTGCAAGAATGTCATAAGAACTTCATCTCTTTACCAAAAAGCTCAAAGGGGACTCTTGACATGACTTGTTAACAATGTGGTCACCTGTCTGTCAAGGCGCATGAAGAAAGAGTCGCTCGCTCCATTACCTATCTCACTGGCACATCCGTGTCACAAAGTACTGAGTAATGGACAAATACTTACCAAAACTCAGATCCTTAAAATCAACATCAAGTAGGATGAGTGCATTGAAACTATATGTGGATTACTGATCTTTAGAGGCATTGCTACTGAGCACATGCTATTTTCTTATGTCCCCCTCATCCAACATAAAATGCATTGTGAACATCACACATGCTTTGACATAGCATGTTATGGGGACAAGCTGTGATGGGTAAAATATGTGGCCAACTGGCTCCTCCATGGTTGTGAAGACTCATTTGTATCTTATAACAAGGCTAATTTCTGACATCCTGTGTGAGAATAGAGAATAATGAGAATGTACTAATGAGAATAGAGAAACCGGTGTGCAAAATCTTAGGTTTGCAGCAGTCACGAAATGGAGAAAAGATAGGCAGATTCGACATACATGCAGAAACCCACAGCTCCAGACATGTTGATCAGAAGCTGTGTGAACTGATACAGACCATGATTCTTGCATTCATCTCCAATTCCTGCAAAACAGCACCCAAGTCCATTATAGCGAAGTTGTACATTATGAATTTACATAGGACCAAGCATTGACAACTCTGGCCTCTTAAAATTAGGGCGCCGTACATTCAAAGTGTCACCATTCAAGGTTAATAAAAAAATTTCTTAAATTGGTTGTTGGCTATCTACCGCCCATAAATGTACCCATAAGGGCCATTTATCCAACATCAACACAAAACAGGATCTAAGCTTAATAACACTTGCAGAAGTCAAAATTGGCTGGCTAAAAGTAAAGGGGTTAAGACGATATCTACAAACCGCAGAAAATGAGAAAGGCCCTAAATTGAATCAAACCCTAAATTCTAACTCTCAACATTCAACAAGAAAGAGATATAATCCTGTTTGTGCCATTGATGCAATTCACAATAATTGCGCACATTTCAGAATTGGATGAGCTTACCATGAAGGACGATGAATGGCAGCGGCTTCTCAGAAGCAACAACAATCGCGGGGAACATCACTAGTAGAGCTACGAGCAAGCAAAACAACATAGAAGCCCCACTCTTCTGCCTCATCGGTGCTGACTTCAACCGAGATTCGCAATCCGAACACCACAGCCATAGCGCCATCTTCAATTAGGACACCAATTTTTCCTTACAATCCGAAAAAGAGAACCCCTCTGATCACACTGAATGAATGAGCTACCCACCTCAGAGTATATTGTCTCTGGGATGTGCAACTGCCTATCAAGGTGAAATTACGATGAGAAGATTGTGGATTATTCGCCCACAAAGTAGGACTACCTAAGAAACTGAAAGAACTGATGCCTGCCTTGGAGGATGCAAGCGGCCAGTAAGTTGGATGTCCTGATTGAAGCTAAAGTTGCACAAAGAAAAGCATAAGCAGGACTGCAATGATACCCGGTGTGTGTGTGAATGAGAGAGAGATGGATGGGTGAATGGATGAATGTATGGGTGGATGGATGGATGGAGGTGGTCTTGGAGGGATGGATAGATGTATTCCTGCATTCCCTCTGTTTCCAAGCTTCCTTAGGGCCAGCAGCCATGGAATGGAATGAAATTGATTCAAAAGGACAAAGTTCATATTTCACTCATGAAAACTTCATTTCTTTGAGAACAAAATCTTTCTCAGTTGCGGAATTTTCTTAAAAGAGATGACTTGACATTCCTCTCTTCAAACCAAACTCTTTGTTGCAATCGAGCAACTGACTCATTTTGATGTACACTAACTTTTGACAATTTCTAAGCATGTTCTTTAATAAGGAGAGAGCCATATGAATATGGCTGGACTCAAATGACAGTGCATCTTGTAAAGCAGGATGAGCTCTCGAAAGTTCACATTCACCATTCGTATGGAGGCCTTTTAGGACATCCAACAATAGCTTTTCATGTTTGAAACCCATCTCAAAATTTGACTTAGTATCGTTGGTGGCACGGAGCCATTCCCTTAAATTATTAGGGTCTTTTGCTTTGACATAAGTAACCTATGAAAGTTTGGCAACGATGTCCTCAGTTCCACACTTTGATGGATTTGAGGTCATCATTGTCTTCACCCTTGGATTTAAAGCACTCATGCTACCCCACCTAACTAACACCCCAATTTTAACCTTCGTTTTTGTTACACGCAACGAAAGAGACCAACTCGCAAGTTTACAAAGTTTACCCTTTCTATCATGTCCTAGGCAATAACCATTGAATTGAGGTTTTTGGACATGAGGAAGATGGTGTGAAACAACTATTACAAAGCCAGGTAGCCCACAACTGCCACCCATGGGTATTGAGACTGAAAGTAGGTGTCACTAGGATAAAGATTGATACTCTAAGGGCTTCATACCTTATGGGAATGGAGAGGAAGATTGAATGCATGCACACTGGAAAACAAATTGAACTTTCTTACTCCCCTCCTCTCCCTTTATATAGTTCCCCACATGCCTCAAGTTTCTATTCCACATTAGAGAGTCTTGAGTCTCATTCACATTGGACCATATTTTTTGATAGTCCACATTAGATGTGGGAGATTACCGAATGCTCTTGATAAATTAGTTTGAGAAATGACATTGTGTTTCAGTTGGACCATTATGATTGGAGGTTGCACTCAACACGTCATGCTAAGGATGCAATGGATGTTTTTCATAACATGTGCAAAGGAGGTGTCCAATTAAATGAGGTTACTTCACTCAAGCATCATGAAGGTTAAACCGTCAATAAAACATGTAATTAACTTGGAAGTCAAAAACATTTCAAAAGTCTCATTAGCACCGAAGTTGTGTTTATTGTGACTTATCATTGAAAGGGGTTTTGTCATTCTAAAATGGAACTAATTTTAGTGTTTATGTTTTAGTGTGTTTAATTTAGTTAATACTTTCTACTTTCAATGTGTATGAATATTTTTATCAATGTGTGAAATCTAAACCTAAACCTTGAATCCTAATGTGAAGGACAACACACATGAAGGACAAAACTGAGTCCTGAAGGATAATCGCAGTGAAGGACAAGAGTGATGAAGGACAATCGCAGTGCATGACAAGACTGAGTCATGAAGGACAATTGCAGTCCTGAAGGACAATGTGTATGAATACTTGCGGAAATAGAAGACATTAACTAGATTATTATAGAATAAACATACTAAAAATAGAGGCATTAATTTTAGTTTCATTTTAGAATGACAATGTCCTTTTCAATGATAAGTTTTAATAGATATTGCCTCAATGTTAATGAGGCTTTTGTAATGTTTTTGACTTCCAAGTTAATTACATGTTTTATTGTCAGTTTCACCTTGAAAAGGAAATCCTAATCAATTACTTATTTATTCAATGGAAGTGAACATATATATTGGATTTTGGACCTTGAAGATGAAGTGCACTCAATATGGGTTATATGGAGAAACGGCCTTCAATCCTACTGAAGGACAATAGGCATGAAGGACAAATTTGAGTCTTGAAGGACAATCGTAGTGAAGGACAATACCATGGTATTGAAGAAATTTTGCTAAAAGACAATTGCTATTTTATTGAAGTGGCCGACATCAAGGAAGAGGTGTCGGGCAACGTTGCCCGAACCGTGTGGGTAGGGATGCGAAAAGTTTCGGGGGGCATATTCGGTGGTGGGCCCCACCAGCGTCTGTCACGCCGGACAAAGCTTGTTGGGGTCTCTTTAATGTCTGCCTCTCGGATGCCATTCCCAAAACCTAGAAAACCCTCCACAAATAAGGCAGCTGACTTTTGGTTGAGGACTTATCGCCAAGACTATTTCAACATTTGTGCATAACTTACTTTCACAACGCTTCCCTTACTTTCTCGGTCATGTGCGTCCTGGTAGATTTTAGCCAAAACCGGTCGAGACCCAGGTGTTCCAAATTTAACTGTTTATAAGGTGAATGTGCCTTATTCGGTTACTTCTCCTAGTGGGCCACCTGTATTTGTGTGGTATGCGGTTAGGTGTGGACTTAAGAGTGGATACCAAAAAGACATGTGTTTGAAAGTGATTGGACTATGTGCTCAAGTTTCTAAAATTATTCTAGAGTCAATAGTCACCACAATTGGGGGCTTAGGTGGTTGTTCTAAGGTTTTAGTTATTTTGACTTTGAAAAATCGTACCCTCAACATGAGAGATTGGTATAATCCATAGATTGTTACCATAATCTCATATCGCATTCGCGTATCTAGGAAAAATCCTAACTTTTGGAATCCAAATTGAGAATCGTGGCAAACAACAAATACTAACCATTGAACCCCTAACTTCTCAAGGAGCCCATTTCTGGTTGATAAATGATTTCTTCCCTATATTAAGTCCGTCCAACTCATTCATCCACAATCCAAATAACTATAAACACCAAGCCAACATGGATATGTACGCATAGACACATGAGCCGTGCAATTTACAGATGATTAGAATGTGTAAAAATATGTCAAAGTGGGAAGTGGTCATGTTTTTATTGTGTTGGGAGCTCATGTGAGGGTGTTGACTCCATCAATAGTTGTCACATCAATGCAATATTTTGCATGAACAACAAAGATGTTTATTTTGATAAAATTGAAATGTTTTTTGATGTCCATGTAAAAATGGTCTTTAGGGTCACATCAATCATTCAAGTCATCATCTGGACACTTGCAAACGATACAACATGACATTTTCTTGTGCATCACTTCCTTGTTGTAATCTAAAAATTTCAAGGATTATTTGTGCCCATTTCCCCTCTCGTTATAGCTCATCTGCCATGTTTCAAGTTCCTACAGACAAAATTGATTTTAATCTCAAAACTAATCCATGTAAATTCATCAACCAACATTGAACGAAATGCACTCAGAACAACCCTTTCATAAGATTGGGAGGTGGAGGGTTAAGACACATTACCTTATGTTGATATCTTTTTGATTTCCTTTCATTAATTCAACATTTATTGCAAGAATTCCTCTAAACTGTTCCGCTATTTACCTGAACTGGTGAACTTGAACCTGCTAGTTCCCGCCCGCTGGCCCATCTGTAACTAGGGGTTGAATGTCTCCGACTTCTACCCGCAGTAAAATCCCATTTCCCTCTTCATCGCTGCACCATTTTCGATGCCGCAGGTGCACAGTGGCGGGCAGGGATTCTGCAAGGCGCAGCATACCAGGCTTTCAACCTCACGCCGACTTGAAGATACCATATTTCCACTTGCATTTTGTCGGTTTCCTTTCTTCTCTTGAGTTTCTGAGAAGGAGCAGCGCCATAGCGTGTTCCTCGCGGAGTTTCTGAGAGAGAGGGCAACGCCATGGCCAGCTGCACACACGCTCAGACAACTCTCCACCCACCATTACAGGCGCCTGCTTCTTCTCGGAGAATGTCCCTCTGCTACACGAGCGCCAAGTAGTGTCGTTCGCTTGGTTTCTCAGTGGAAGAAACTGCATGAAGGGAGTTCAGTTCGAGTGCTTGCACTAGCGGAGGTTTTATCGAAAGCTCTATCATGCGTTATTACCCTAGAACGGATGCCAAAGACGAGGTGGAGGGCGTGTGATTGGATCAGCAGCTAACGAACTTGGTAGTTGTTTGTGGGCCTGATTGCGGAGTGCTGACGACGTCTGCCGTGCCGATTCTGCAGCAGCTTTGGAGTGCAAAGGGGTGAGGATGAAGTGCAGGGTTAAACCCCTTTCCCGTCGTCTTTTGTCTCGTCTCTTTCGTGTGCACTACTTTCGTTCACTCACAGTATAACTAGATCCATGTTTCTTCTGTTTCAGGGAAAGGGAGCAACCGATACTGCTGGCCCCTCTGCATCGACGGAAAGGTGAGCCCCTGGTGAAGGTCGGGCTTTAGGAAATTGCATTCCACTTCTTCTTGTTCGTTGTGTTATTGCTCGGCATGTTGGGAAGTGCGGAGGAGTGATTGGGTGGATTGGCAATCGTGCTCGTGGTCTCCGTGTGAGTGTCCTGAGGGGATGCACTCACGTGGAGGTGATTGGTGGTATGCGCTGTGTGTGTTGGAGTCGTTAGCTACATGAGGTCAGGTAGATGGGTCTTCCATTGTCACTTTTCCCGATCACCCCACTTCCCCGAGCCTATGAAACGCGTGATCGGTACAAGAACCTGGTTAGCAATTCCAAATCGGGGCCTCGAACGATGTCCTCACAGGTTTTGGAGCTCATGTGGGTGAGTTACTCATTGATAACCAAGGCAAGATTCTTGTGCTTTTTAATTGGTCTCGTGGGTCCCCCACTTATGTGGACTACTGTAGTGAGCCTGGAATAGAGTTATTTGTAAAGTATAGCAAAAGCTCCCATGGAATTAGTCCCAAGCTGTGAGTTTCTAAGGATCAATACAAAAGTCACCAAGTTTTCTTAATGCTTAGATTGTCATACACATAGAGTGGTGTCGGGTTATTAGAAACCGGCTTTCTAGATTCGATGTCCTACTAGGATGGGTGGGTCCAATTGGTCTTGCATTGGTTGTTGCATGATTTAGGACAACGGGTCCCATGTGCATACCTTAGTTTAGATCCCAAGATTCTCTCAAAGTTTGGGAAGAGGAAACATGTCATCTCAAAAATTTCTCGCAACTTTGAAAATAGGCTCCGATACAGGACGACCGCATGCTCGTAATAAGAAGTTTTCTCAACAAGGATCAAACCCAAGGTTTAGTCTCTCTTTGAGAGACTTTATGGATAAATCCAACGTCTACCATGTTTTGAGGACGTAGTCCAATGCAAGTTCTTAAGAAACGGGTGCCATTTTAGTATCCATTGCATGCCTAAGCATACGCCACACAAGTGTAGGTGACCAATCAAGTTATAGGTAAGGTAGAAGGGTCTTCATGGGTGAGGTAACCTAATTAACCCATTTTTATGAGCGTATGAGGTCAGTAGGAGATGGTTAGCATATCTAGGTTGAGGTATGGGTTTGTAGATATTTTCCTCATAATTTTGGAGCTCATATGAATATCTTATTGGCCAATAACAAAGTCAAGGTTCCCATACTCATTGAGTAGTCATATAGGCCCCGCAATTATGTTGACTATTGAGCTTAGAATGTTGACCATAATTTGAGCACGTAGTGTGATCTCTTTTAAACAAGTGTCTTTTTGGTTTCCATTTTAGGTGCACGAGCAACCATACACCACAAAAATATAGGTAACTGATTAAGTCAAGTGACAGAATTGGGCTTGTTCACTTTTGTTGTTTGAGCTCTGTCAAGGTTGTATATTGTACCTTACCGAGGGAAATGGGTCCTAAAGAGATGCCAAACATCTTTTGACGAAACAGATTGAGCCAATATGGCATTTCATAGTAGTATGGTGCAAGTTGGGTCACAGGAATGCACGGTTTTTTAATAATACCTTGGCTCTTCAGCATTCGAATTAGTACATTTGATTTAGTACACGATGGGATTGGTGTATTTGATCTGTATTTGATCTCTGACACAATGTGGATTGTGTAGCATCACGATCAATGTAGAGATTATAGTGGATGCAAGATCTTGGATCTTGGAGTCTTGCATGATATGAGTATATATATATATATATATATATATATAAAATTGATGGACGGTGTGAACAACTTCTTGGGTTCTTTCAACTTCAAACCTTAAATTTAGTTGATGTTTGAAATAATTGCTCGAATTGGATTGGATAGCACTTGAGGTTTCATGAAGCACGTGAGAAAGTGTTGGATTAGAATGTGCTACTATGCTCAAGTGTGTGATGGAGACGCGTTGCTCAAGTTGAACACATTGTTCTTTTTATTCCTTTCAAATTCTTAGTAAGATTCATGTGGCATGTCGGTAGTAGAAATGATTAGTTAGGTTATTGGATCTTTGAGGTGTAGATTTGGACCAAATTTGAATATTATCAGTTTCATTCCTAGAGTTTGTTGTGTTTGTATGTCATTATAGAAATATGCAAATTCAATGTCCTTATCATGGTAAATATATTTTGGTGGTGCTCAAATCTCAAGTCCCATCAACACTATATTGTAATAAACATATTGGTACTATTATTGGAATTGACAACCAACTTGGGTAATATTTGTTTGCATGTCAGATGGCAAATCCAGATGTTGTGAATGCAACGCTAGGTGCTGCATTTGGTGTCGCTTTTGGAGGCGTTTGGACCTTGCTTGCAAAGGTGATTGATGGATTGAAGTTTGTTCACCATTGCCATAAACAATGCACATCTTTAAGAGAATATTTGGAGAAGATCAAACCTATGTTGTCACAAATATCCAATCAATGTCAATCAGAGGAAGCATTGAAAAATTGGTTGGATGCATTTCAAAAGTGTGTTGAAGATGCCAATGAGATTTTGGAAAATTGTAGAGATAACTCCAATTGGGAGCGGATCCGTGAAGTGACATATGGGGTTCGAATATCAAAGCTAAAAGATGAAATCAAGGAAAATGTGAATATATCACCCATGGCACTTTTGACACACGAGAGTATTAGCAAATCCAACATGGGCACTAGTGTGATGATGCAAGAGGTTTCCCAAGACATTCTTGGAATGGAGGATCTCTTCGAAAAAGTGAAATCGAAAATCATTGAAGGGGAAAATGTGAATCAAAGTGGTAGATGCGTTGCCATCCAAGGCATGGGTGGATGTGGGAAAACCTTGGTTGCACAAATGGTGAACAACGATGAAGATATCCAAGGATTTTTTGGGAAAAACTCCATCTTTTGGATCACGGTTGGACGTGATGCATCCGTTTCCGCCCTTTACGTACGGTTGAGGGAGCATCTACATGTTCAAACAAATTGCGAAACACCTCTTGAAGACCAACGCACACATTTGATGAATGTGTTTTCAAGTCGGAGAGTTTTGTTAATATTGGATGACGTGTGGGATAATGTGCACGAGTATAGAAAGATGGTAGAATGGTTGAACATCGCAAAAGGATTGGGGAGTGTGACACTGGTCACTACAAGAGATTCGTCGATCGCATGCTGCGTTAATGCAAGTGTTTATCCTCTTTCATTACTTTCTGAGGAGCACAGTTGGATGTTGTTTTGTATGC